>CM037882.1:53719573-54319573 GCA_021292165.1 Shinisaurus crocodilurus | reverse complement strand
CCCCTTCGTGTCAGGTGGGCTTATTCCGGCGGGGAAATGTGACGTGTTGCAGTCACTGGGATACTTTGCAGCTCTTTGAGACTGCCCTTTACCTCTGGGTGATCCATGGGTCTTCTTGTGGATTCAGTAGATGGTCCCTATTGTGTGCCTGTCTGGCCAAGACTGGTATCTCAGGTTTTCCCCCTGGTGAGGATTATGCGGGGGGGGGGGGTTTGCAAGGGAAACTAAGTGGGGTTGTTAGGGGAAAACTGTGTTGGGGTTCATGTCACTGTGTGTAGGCTTTCTCCACATATTATCTCCAGTATCAGAGCCAGTATGACTCCCAATATCAGTTGCTGGGGAACACAAGCGCGTGTTTTAAGTATTTCACCCATGGCCTGCTTGTGGGCAGCTGCTTGGCCACTGTGGGAACAGAATTCTGGGCTAGCTAGACCTTTGGCTCTTCTTATGATGAACACAGCCATTTAGGGCACAATCCTATGCACGTTTAGACAGAAGAAAGGCCTACAACCCCCAGCATACTGAGGGTTGTAGGCCTTTTTTCTATCTAAACTTGCATAGCATTGTGCCTTTCATTTTTACTTACTATATTTATATCCTGCCTTTTTTCCTGCAAGGAACCCAGAGTGGCTTACTTAATCCTCCTCCTCCTCCTCCCCATTTTATCCTCACAACAACCCTGTGAGGTGGGTTAGACCTTTAGACACTAAATATTATTGGGCTATTATAATAACATCAGCCAGTGTCCCACTATTTTTGAGTGGGATTTTCCTCAAGCAAGATGAGGGAAGAATATTCATTCGGCCCTCAACGCCTCAGGGAACCAAAAGCCCAGCAGGAGACTTCCCGCCTCCAATCGCCTTATCCATGCCCCTCAGCGCTAACGCCTCACGCGCCCGCCCTAGTTTAAACACCTTCTCTGAAGCCCCGCCCACACACTGGAAGAAACCCCGCCCTCTTTCCGCGAAGCCCCGCCCTATAGTCCTGTTGTCGTCTCCGTCTCCTCAGCAGGTCCCGCCCCGTCTGGGGCAAAGTGTGAAAGGCGCGCGGGGAGCTGAGGACGAGGGCGTGAGCGTTCGTTTCCGGGTCGCGGGGCTGGTGCTGCTCGGGTTTTGCTTCCGGCGCCGTCCCGAGTCGGGGCGCGGGGGGGAGGGCGAGCGAGCCCGCCCGCTCCTGTGCAGCGGCGACCTGAGGAGAACGGCGGTGCGGTGGGGGGAGGAGGGGCGCGCGCTGAAGAGCCGGGAGCCGAGCGGGAGAGCCGAGCCATGGAGCCGCGGCTGTGAGGAGCCCCCGGCCCGGGCCCCGCCTGTGGGAAACCGGGCCGGAGCCGGAGGACATGGACAAACTGACCATCATCTCAGGATGCCTCTTTCTGGCCGCCGACATCTTCGCTATCGCCAGCCTGGCGAACCCGGACTGGATCAACACCGGCGAGTCCGCGGGTGGGTGAACGCCAGGAAGAAGGCAGGACGGCTGGCCGGGACTGAGGGCAGGGAAGGGAGGTGGAGGTGGAGAAGGACGGGAGGCGGGGAAGCCTACCTGCCTGCACAAGCAGCGTGGGGTGTATGTGGGCCTGTCTGTAGGGAGCTGAGGGTGCAGGGGCCAAGTGCTGATGGTGCAGGAGAGGCAGGGGAACTAGGGGCCAAAACCGGCTTTCCAGGGTGCGGGCTGGCTATTATGGGTATCGGGGTGTTGTACTTTATGGACCTTAGTCTGATTCTCTTTTGTAACAGAGGAAGAATAGGGGTCTAAGTGCAGTGGGGAGAAGCTGAGTGGATTCCAGCTGGCCAGATGCAGGTCTCCAGAGTGGTCAGCCTTTAGGAATCAAGGTGTGGGCTTAGGTGGACTTTTGGCCTGAGCCGCCGTAGGGTTGTTCATATGTTTTCGGCGAAAAGAAGAGCAGGGGAGTAAGTTCCGTGGAAAGAAGCAGGAGGGTGCACTTCAAGAGTATGGCTGCTGGGAGGATTGGGGTGCTGGACTAGATGGAACTGATCCAGTTGAGCTTTTTTATGTTTGGGGACAGAGGTAGAAGAACAAGGGCCAAATGCAGCAGGAAGAAGCAGGGTGGTATATTACAGTTCTTCAAGCAGTTGGCCCCTGTGGGAATCAGTGTTCTGGGCTAGATGGACCTTTGGACTGATTATATTTTGGAAAGAGGAAGATGCACAGGAGGTCAAGTGCAATGGGGTGAAACACTGAGGTGGGTGGATCCAGCGGGCCAAATCCAGCTCTTCAGTTTCAGCCAAGGGTCATCTTCCCTAGGATGTTTATGCTTGTGTACCAAACTGTTGTTAACTGTCATGTATGATTGCCATTTTATTAGGCACCTTGAACATGCCTGTGGCAAGGTGGGATATTAATCTAGCAAAATCTAGGGAGGATCTGAGTTTAAAGAGGAGCAGGGAGAGTCAGGTGATCGAGTACTGTGATGGTTAAATGCATCCTCCAAGTGCAGGAAGCAGTATGCTTGTGAATATCAGATGCTTGGGGTAACTGTAAGGGAGGGTTATTGCCTTCATGTCCTGTTCATGAGACTCAGTGGCACCTGCTTGGCCACTGTAGGAAATAGGATGGACCATTGATCAGATCTGGCAGAGTTCATGTTTGAGAACAGAAGAACACCCAAATACATTTCTTTCTCTCCCTCTGTCCCATATCTCAGAGTTGCTAAACCAAGTGTGCAGAACCTGTGGCCTTCCAGATATTGTTGGACGCCGACTCCCATCAACCCTAGGCAGCCTGATCAATGCTCAGAAATGATGGGAGTTGTAACCCAATATCTGGATGACCACAGGTCTGCCTCCTGCACTAAACCAGGGATGGGCGAACTTTAAGCACATGGGATATACCAGTACTTTGATTTTCACTAGTAGAGGGCTGGGTAGCCTGACACCTTCTAGATGTTGTTGAACTACAGTTCCCATCAGTGCCAGTCAGCCTGTTGAGTGGTGATGGGAGTAGTAGTTCATCAACATCTGGAGGGCACTGGGTTGCCTACCCCTGTTCTAGTTTAATCCTCTGTCTAAAGATGGAACCATTGTGATTATTATTTTCTCCAGCCATCCACTTAATCAGCATATGGACTGCATTTAGCCACATCTGAAAAGTGTGTGCTTTGCAGATTAGCATGGGGTGAGTTTTCTGCAAAGATGCTACACCAAGAGAAAACCAGTATGAATCAAGAAAACATAATATTACATTGTTGGTTAATAGATAGAACATCTCATGATATGTTTGAAAGATGAATGTGCAGTCCCAGCAAGGTGTCTCTTGGAGAGCTTGCAGGCAAATAGAAAAAACAGTTATTCTGGCAACTTGGAGGGGAGGGCACTACCAGATAAACAGAGTAAGAGACAGATGACCTATGCACTAATCGTATTGGTGAGTGATGTAAGGATTCTGTTTGTGTTTGTCATGCTGCCTCATGAAAAAGGAAGAGGAGGCTCCATGAGTGAGTTGGCACACTTGGCCCATGCAGATGGTGACTTATAAATAATTTAAAAAGAAACAGGGAAGGGAATTTGCAAGCAGGGGTCACTCCAGGCGAGGAAGCAGTTGTTGCTACATCAGCCAAGTGTGGTCCAAGTTGTTGCTTGGGATGGGGCAAAAGCAAGCAGGACTGAAAATAATGTGTTTGCATGAACAGAAGCTGCTCTTGTGCAACAGGGCCTTCCTGTCCCCTGGTCTTTCCACATTGCAGCCCCCTGTGCTCTCCAAAAAGCCTCCTATTTTTGCCTGTGATGTGTGGCACAGGGGGTCGGAGTGGGAAGGGGGCATTGCAGAGGTAACTTGCACGAGCAAATCTCAAGCCATTGAGCCATGGGCTGAAAGGAAATGGTAGGGGCTAGAGCAACCTAGGGTTGGAGACCTTAAAAGTCCCTGAATTGCTTCTTGAAACCTAATGGCTGTGTAGCATTATCCTCTCCAGAATGGGAGTGAGAGCAAGAGGGAAGGGAAACACATTTCTTTAGGGAGGAAAGAGAATTTGAACACTGTACCTGAAAAGCCAGGGGCAGGGATGGGATGCTTAATCACAAAATCCAGCCAACAATGGTAGTCTTTTGGTCAGTGAACATTTGGGTCACCTTTGGACATGTATTTGACCCTGAAGAAAGAAGGGATATTCTGCTATCATTTAAAAGTATCAAGGCAGATATGTTGTAGTTGCGGTGAGGGAAGCTGCTGAGGGAATTTTTGTTGTTGTTTTGTTTCCTTGTGATGAAACTGAATGGGATCACTGTTTGCTTACACTGCAATGTCAGCATGGGTTTGGCTGGTGCTGGTATTTTTGTTTTGTTTTTTTCTGATGTAACTGTAAATGGTAACCATTTTGTGTGTGGGTGAGCCTGCCTGAAGTAAGGGTTTAAATTGCAATGCCAGTGGGTGCATCAATCAGAATAGATTTAATTAATGCCATAGAGTTCACCTGATATGGCAGGCTGGCTGCAGTCATGTGGGATGTTCTATTCCTCTTTTTTGTCTTTATTTCTGATAGTCTTAATCCTATTGCAGTGAATAGGAATATCTCTTTGGGGTGCTGATATCTCTGTTACTCCCTGTAACAAATACAGAAGATTTTTTTTTTACTTTTCAAGAATCAACATGTGTAAATTATCCAACTATATCACACACATTTCTTCTTATAATACTGTAACCTTTATCGCTATAGCTTTGAATAATTCCATTGTAAATGCTAAGTTCATTTGCAACATAACCTGTTCCTTCTTGGGATCAGGTGTGTTTTGGTGCATTGTGAGGCCTTCCTAAGATCATGTTTTGTGGAACTCCAAAGTGCCTTTCTAATGAAAAAAGACGCTGTTTGCCTGATCTAAATTGGGGCCAGGTAATTACTGTATATACTGTAATATACTGAATACCTGTAGTGCATGTTGTTTGCTAAAGTATAAGAGGATGGTTCTCTACTTTGAGGAACCTACAATCTAACATTTGACACTGGGGAGACAAAAGAGGGAGGAAAGGGGAAATGTACCAGGTTAAATGTGACTATTTCCAGTGAAATTGAGAGTACACAAAAAATCTTGTGTGAATCAGCTAGTGGAAAGGTGGTAGGTGTAATTGTTTTCTGTTTGAAACTGTTTTATACACAGCGTTTCGTATCTTGAGACAGAGGCAGGTAAATAGGCAACTACTGAAGCCAGAGTTAACCTGGACATTATGACTGTTGCCTCCCTAACTTTGTTCAAGATTTCTTTTGGTCTCTTTTGGTTTATATACAAAGATCCGTTTCATATGTTTAGAAAATGAGGGATCTATAAAATAGATTGTTGCAATCATTTAAGTATTTTGTTACGGTTCCAGTTAAATCTTCCTCTCCCCACCCTGGCCATCCCGGCCATCCCCAATGTGATCCCCCCATATCTTCTCCATTTGATGCATTAGTTCCATCACGAGGTTAAATGAATGGATCAGAACACACAGTAGCAGCCTTCCAGTCTTCAAAAGTGCCATGAAAGCACAGAGACTGTTGCAGCTGTATGGGAGAAATTCAAGCATCTGGGACTCTAGTCCTATCTTTTGATGATGGAGTTGCAAAGCAAGACAGTTAGCAATGTGACAGCCATTGGGGACTGGAGTATGTATGGCCACAGGCATATTAATTCAGCAGCTGGATTGCATTTTTTAAAATGCAGTAAGGATGTCACTTATATCATGTGCTGGTATAACACTTTCTTGGCCCTCACAATAAATAGGCATTCCATTTTTCCTAAAGTTTAATACCTGAAGACTTCCTGTCTTATGACTTTTATTATCTATTAAAAATATTTTCATTTGATCTTATTTTAATAGTTCCATCTGGCTGTTTTCTTCAAGGCCTCCCTGTGGTGCCAGCAGTTGTTTTCCTATCCCTGGTGCTTTGCTATAAGGGTAAAGTCACAATAAAAACTAGGCAGCAATTGTAGAGTAGCTCGACATCACTGGCCCAAATAACTAACCATTGCTTTTTGTTGTAAAAAAAATTTGTCGGTTGGGTTAATTTTTGTGGAGGCTGCAAAAGTCAGATGCCTTGTGCTCCTGTTTGTGTGGAAACGTGACTCTGCAATGCTTCTGCTGCATCAACTTTTCCTTAGGTAGGCAGGGAGCAGTGTTCCAGCAACTGGACTGGCAGTATGATTTCATTTTGTAGCAGGGCTAAATGGGGCTATTTCCTGTGACACTGAGATTGTACAAAAGTGGCCCTATCTGGGGAATGCCCCAGAGCCCTGCAAGCAAAAAGGTGATTTAGAGTTCTCTTGTCAGGTAGCAATACTATAGTAAGAGAGTGGGGGAGAGGACTTAATGCATCACTGCTCCCATACCTCCAGCAGCCAATGCTAGAGTTTTGGGTGCCTGTGATTCTATCTAACCCAGGGCTCTCCAACCTTGGGTTCCCAGATGTTGCTGGCCTACAGCTCCCAGCCTACCCAGCCAGCATGGCTAATGGCAAGGGATTCTGGGAGCTGTAGTCCAGCAACATCTGGGGACCCAAGGTTGGAGAGCCCTGAATTCTAACCAGAACAGAATCAGGAGGAACACCTGGCATCTGGGGTGATGGCAGCGATGCATTAAGGCAGCCTTCCCTGACTTGCTGCCCTCCAGAGGTTTTTGACGGCAACTCCCAGTATTCCTGACCATTGGCTATGCTGCCTGGGGTGGTAAGTACTTTATTTTTCAGTGGAAAATTTTACATTTCATAACTTCATTAGTAACAATGAATGGATGCCAATTGTAAATGCAATAGTAGGCAAGCATGGCAGTTTCAAAGTTGTACATGAGTGGTTGTTAACATATCATGGGTTTCTTTGGGTTCATACAACTTATTTGTCTGTCATCAGTTTACAGTACCTTCCCCCCCTTAAATTTAAACAATGTAAAGGGAACTACATGTTATTGTCTTTAATTTAAAGTATTTTATTGGAATACTTAACAAGTATTCCAATAAACATATCTACATAATATAACACTTAAATCACGTTAAGTGTGATTTAATTATTTCCTGCCAATATTTCAGGTGAAATACTTGTGTATTGGATCAAAAAATTAACATAGGCTACTTTGTTTTAGCTCTGGGGTTCTTCCAGATGAGGCATTTATGTGCCATCACCCTGCCTCATTCTCAGAATTTTACGAGGGTTCCAGAAGACGACACCTACCATTTTTAATCCTCCTGCGTTTTCTCACCACTTGTTTCAACTTTTTTCTTACTAATGAAAATCTGTTACACAACGCCTTCTGATGGGCAGCGCTAGGAGCCCTCCATCTGGAAGTACCTTTGTTTGCGAAGTGCAAGTAAATTAAACATGTTAATTTAGATCTCTCTAGGGCAGGAGTGGTCAACTTGGAGGGGGGGAGCCATTTTTCCCCTCCCCAGATCCCCCTCCCCCACAGTCCACACTCCTGCTGCAGCCACACTGCTGGATGCAGTGGTGGGGAAAAATTGGCAGTTTGCTGCTGAAATATGGTGGCAAACCACTACAGTGCAGTAAGTAGGTCAAATGTAGCTTGTTCTCAAGCTAAACGTGACCTTTCTATCACTCCTTAGTGGCTACGGAACAGTAAGTATCATATTTAGCCTGAGAACAAGCTAAATGTGACCTATGTACCTCTCCATAGCAGTAAAGCACCAATTTTTTTGCCGCTGTGAATTTCAGCGGGCGGAGGGCAGCGGGGCCCACATGTTGCCCATGGCCTGCATGTAGCCCACCCCTGCTCAAAGGCATCTGAGCATTTTCCAATACGTATATCCGAAGGGCACTAGGTTGAGAAAGGCTGCATTAAATCCTCTCCCCAACTCCTTCAATAATGTTGCTGCCTGACAAGGCCTGCGGTAGTGGCCATCAAGGAAATGGTTCTTCCCCACCCCCCAGAAAAAATATGCTGCTGGGCTCCTGTGCTCCTGTGGCTCACAAATATGCTCCTGTGGCTCACGCTGGCTCAGCTTGTCTGAGCGTGGAAAGCTAAGCAGGGTCAAGCCTGGTTGTTACTTGGATGGGAGACCCCTCCTCTAGTTTCCTGCATTGAGCAGGGGGTTGGACTCGATAGCCTTGTAGGCTCCTTCCAACTCTATGATCTATGAAATCTATGAAATCTAGGCTTGGCAGCCAGAAATTTCAGTCTCTGTGGAGAACAGGGCTTCCTCACCCAGAGTAAGGTATCTCAACGGTCTTAAAAACATAAGAAAAGCCTGCTGGATCAGACCAAAAGCCAATCTAGTTCAGTATTCTGTTCCCACAGTAGCCAACCAGATGCCTCTGGGAATCCCAAAACAGGACATAAGTACAATAGCATCTTCCTGCTCATGATCCCCAGCAACTGGTGTTTGGAGGCATGCTGCTTCTCATCCAGTCGCACTGGTTTCTGCCTGATGTCTGTACTTCAGTGGTTCTTTTGTTGCACTGCACTCAGTTGTATAGGTGGAGAAAGCAGGAGCTGCTCACTTGTACACGGGGGGGGGGAAAACGTGTGTGAACCAGCTGGCGGAAAGGTAGTAGGTGTAATTGTTCTCTGTCGGGAGATCCGGGTTCTAGTCCCCGTTCAGCCATGAAACTCACTGGGTGACTTTGGGCCAGTCACTGACTCAGCCTAACCTACCTCACAGGGTTGTTGTGAGGATAAAATGAAGAGGAGGAGGAAGATTATGTAAGCCGCCTTGGGTTCCTTGCAGGAAAAAAGGCAGGGTATAAATATAATAAATAAATAAATAAAATAAAGTCCTTTAAACACGGTGCTTTATACCTGGAAACGGAGCAGCATTTTATAAATTGTAAAGAAGCTTTTGGCTTAATATATTAGCCTGTGGTGGCTGTATCGCAGGCACCATTCCTTTAGATCCAGCCTACATTTTGCTGTGTTTGAATGTCAATGGGGTGATACCCAAGTCACAGTTGAACTGCTTTTATTTCATATTTACTGTTGGAAGCTAAGTGAGAGCTTAAAAAGTGCAATTCCTCCTACCCTTTCTCCATTCTTCAGTGGTTTGGCAACGTGTGGGATTTTCTCACCAGATTATGGCAGAGCCAAATCAGAGGCCTTATCTTGGATCCATTTATGAAATTTTCCAGAGATATTGATAGATCTGCAGCACAGCCCCAAAGATACAAGTCTGCATTCCTATCTTACAGCAGCTTCTGCTGCTGCTTCTTCTTGCTGCTACTACTACTACTACTATTTTGACTCTTTTCACTAAAAAAAAGACTCAAGGCATATTACAGCAGTGGTTTAAAAATACAAAAAGTTAAAACAATTTAAAACCGGTAAAAACAATTTAATATGCCAAGACCTGGCAAAACAACTAAGTTAAGAAGCCCCATCAAGGTGCTGGTTTTAACCTATAAAGCCCTACACGGCTTAGGACCACAATACCTGACGGAACACCTCTCCCGACCACAATCTATCCGGACACTAGGCTCAACATCTGGGGCCCTCCTCCAACTGCCACCTCTGAGGAGGGCTCAGTTGGTGGCAACAAGGAGGAAGGCCTTCTCGGTGGTAGCCCCCCAATTATGGAATAAGCTCCCCACTGAGGCCCGCTTGGCGCCAACCTTACTATCTTTTTGGCGCCAGGGTAAGACTTACTTGTATGCCAAGGCATTTAATATTTAATTGTTTAAAATAGCACGTGGGGGGCGGGTGTAATTGTTACCTGTAGGCTTAATTTGATAAACTATTCAGTATTGTCATTTAAAATTGCGTTTTTAAATTTGGTTTTAAACTTTTTAACTACATTGTATGTTTTATTGTTTGTTTTTATGTGGATTTTTATTGTCTGAATTGTTGTGAACTGCCCAGAGAGCTTTGGCTATGGGGTGGTATAGAAATGATGATGATGATGATAATTATTATTATTATTATTATTTGTCAAATGCCTGGGAGTAGAGGAAAGCCTTAACCTGGCCGCAAAAAAATAACAATGTTGGCTCCGGGCGGACCTCACTGGGGAAAGTGTTCCACAATTGGGGGGCCACCACTGAGAAGGCCCTCTCCCTTGTTGCCATCCTCCAAACCTAGTTCCGAGGAGTATCTCAGATGTTGATCGTAATGTATGCGTAGGTTCATACCAGGAGAGGCACTTCATCAGGTATTGCAGACCCAAGTTGTGTAATGCTTTGTAGGTCAAAACCATAACCTTGACTTGGTTATGGTTTGACTTGGAAACGTGCAGGCAGCCAGTGCAAATGGGCCAGAATCAATATCATATGCTCACACCTTCTGGTCCCCGCTATCTGTCTGGTTGCTGCATCTTACACAAGCTGCAGTTTCTGAATCTTTTTCAAAGGCAGCCCCACATAGAGCACATTGTAGTAATCTAACCTGGAGGTTATGATTCTTCTCCAATTCTGTGGCTTACTTTCAGTATCCAAAGCACTGTCCATGCTGTGTTCATCATTGGTGCATAACTTGCTTCATTTACATCTATGAATTGATTTTGTCATCCTTGCATTATTTCTTAGTGTATATCTTTTGAACCTGATCTCTTGATTCTAAGAAAAAAAAACAAAAGTAGATCCTGCAAGCCTGAAGTGTGTCCACCCCTGCTGCATGGTGCCCCTCCTGAGCCCCACAAAAGATGGGGAAGTAGGACAGGCTGCAGAACTAGGCAGTATTTTGACTGGTGTTGTCCTGAGCCTTGAAGGAACTCAGCTGGAGGGAGGGTTCAACTGCTTCCAAATGTCTCTGAAGCTGACTGCGACATAAGCTTCCACCTTTCCCAAAGCTCCAGCATCAACAGAAAGGTGGAATCTCATCCGTGCATTTATGCTGAGCTTCAGAAGCAGGAGGAAGTCTCACTGTTTCCCAGTAAATCCAAAGCTCAGTCAAAAACTAGCTGTTGTCCATCTTTCATTCCATGCTGGGCTATGCATGTATCATATTGAAGGGTATGGTTGCCACCAGCGACCCAGTGAGCATATTTCTGGACCCCTGTTCATACTCTAATCATTTAGAATAGCATTCCTCAACCTCGTGCCCTCTAGATGTTTTGGATGACAACTTCCAGGATTCTTGATGATTGGCCATGCCGGCTGGGGCTGATGGAAGTTGAAATATGTGGAGGAAGGGGGGGGCTGGCTGACCCATCACACCCCCACCCTTTCCTACCCCAAAGGACCCAAGACCCCCAGAGATCTCAAGGTACCAGATTGCCAGCCTCAGCTGTCTGCAGTCCTACTTGAATCTCTGTTTAGGGACTTGCCTTTGTCTATAACCTGGATTTAGTTACTGAACCAAGCAGAGCAATCCACAAACACCATGTGGGGTAAAACCAAGAAAGGTTTATTCTGGTAGCATTTTACAACAAAAGGTGGGAAATGAGAGAAGCACAAAATGGAGAGACACTTTGGTACAAAGTAAAGCTGCAAAATAACAAAACCTGATTCCTTAATATCTCCCAGGCACACAGCTCTGTTACCTGGGGGTCAGTTCTCTTCCAGGGTTAGATCCAGCACAGCCTTGCTGCCCGGGAGGACTACTTCACCTACCCGAAGGTCCGAGATGGGTAGCCCTCCACAAGGCGTGCCTTTCCAGAGCCCTCATTCAGCTAATTTCACCAGGAGCTACCTGGGGTCGTATCCTGAGGCCCCCCCGAAGGCTTGGACCTCTTGCTGCCATTGCTCCACAGCCAGCAACCACGCGATGAACAAAGACCAAGACAAAAACCCACACGTTGGGAAATATACCTTTCCCCCCCATCCCTCCTCTCTGTAGCTCTGCTGCCTTTTAGCCAATCATGATGCACTTCACCTGGCCAGGCAGGGGGAGGGGAACTCATGACTCTGGACTTACTGGGCCTGAACTACATTTGCATTTGAAAGCCGGGTCACTGTTGACTGTGGGACGCCGGCATACACCCCCCCCCAGCCTTTAGCCGGTTCACACATGAGGGAGGGAGGGAGGGTGTGTGTGTGTATATGTGCATGTAGGAACCCCCAAAAGCTCCTTCATTCACACGCTCCCTTTAAAAAAAAAAGAAACCTGAGAGGTCAACCCTCTCATTTCATTTTAAACTAACTTAAAAGAAAAAGCCTTTGCTAGCCTTCTACCAGTAGCACACCTCTTCTCATTCACACACACACAAAAACAAGACAAAACGAAAAACATCAAAACACCGAAATGGCAACATCAAACACTCAATCAAAAGCTTACAAGTTTGCATTACATCCGTTTTGCATACACAAGAAACATCATATACAATTCAAAAGGGAACCCCAACCCTTCTGTTGCCTGACTGACACTCTGTCTAAAAACTTTCTAGGGTTGCTGCTTCTCACACAAGCCTGTAGGGGGCAGATTGCTGACTGAAATGTGACTCTTCAATTCGCCTTTATGTTTGCTTTCAAAGGCTCGCTTCTGCCACCCTCCACCTAACGACATGAATCCATCACCCCTTTTTCCAAAGGCTCGCTGGTGGCTTCCCACCACCCAATGACATGAATACACCACCCCTTTTTTCCAAAGGCTTGCTTGTGGCACTTTCTACCCAATGACATGAATGGGATGACTGTTTCCCTCAGAATTATATGCTGAGCCCTGGAGGCTCTACTCAGGCGGCTAGAACACCAGCCTGGCAATCTTTCAGCCATTAGAGGGCTTTCCGCCTCTAAATTCCTTTTAACCTTCTGCTTTGTTTTCTAGCCTCTGAGTGATTTTTCTCTGGCAACTCTTCTCTGCCCCGAGGCACTTTGAAAGCTTACAGGTTTCTGGCTTCACATTATCATTACATTCAAATTTCAAATTGACCTGATACAGTCTGGACTAATTATTTTTTTTTTCATTTGGGGACAAGACAACACAAATAGTTCCATTGCTTACACTGGGATCACCCGTCCCCTCCCCTCCAGCAACAATTTATCAACAAGACAACACAAATACACTTGAATCCCCCGTCCCCTCCACTCCAGCAACAATTTATCAACAAGACAACACAAATACAGTTGAATCACCTGTCCCCTCCACTCCAGCAACAATTTAACAATTTTCATTGGCTTTAATCAACCCCCAATCTCAGTTTTCTTTTCTTCTCGCTGGAGACACCTGGAGGGAAATTCTTCTGTCCTTGCTTCTCCACCAGCTAGGAGGGAAATCTCCTTTTCTTTCTGCTCCTTTCAGCTCCATTTCGGCAGCACAGGGACAAAGTCTCTTTTTCTGGGGGGGGTTTTCTGATGTCTGCCCCCCCTCTGCTTGCTGCTGCCTAGCCTGGCAATTCACCGTGGTCCCCCCCCCCCCCCAAAGTCTTGACAATTTCTCTGGGGCACATAGCACAACTAAATTACTTATCAAGCATTGTCCCAGAATTTAATGTTTTACTCACCAGTCTCATAAGAGAAGTTTTCTGGTCTTCTCTCCTTTCTTCTGCTCCCCTTGGAACACACGTGTGCGCACACACACTATTTCTTCTTCTCTTTGCTCCGGTTCTTTGGGATCACACAGCCGCCTTCTGCTCACCTGCTTTTTGCGCTCGATGGGTAGGATCCTCTTCCGCTTACTCACTGGCAATTCCTGTCCCAGCCTCTGGGACACGCACACGCAGCCTATATCTTGCCTTGCCAGGGCTCCCCCAGTTCTGGTTCTCTTGGATCACACACTTGCTGCCCTCTGCTCACTTGCTGGGCACACAGGCTGGTCTGGAACTTTTTGGAGTTTTGCTTTCTCTGCTTACTCACTCCACAGTTGAGATTTCTAGCCTTCAACGCTCCCCGCTGGCAGCTAGGCTTCCACAGACTGCCAGCAATCTGAACGTTTTTCCTAAGGCTCAATCTCACACTTCAATTTCTAAAAAATAACAAACCCTCTACCATGTACTAAAGTCTCTCCAATCTCTCCCATTTGCCCACGTGCACACACTCTGTGGTTCAGCTTCGAATCCCAGCGCTTGCCACCATGTGGAGGAAGGGGGGGCTGGCTGACCCGCCACACCCCCACCCTTTCCTACCCCAAAGGACCCAAGACCCCCAGAGATCTCAAGGTACCAGATTGCCAGCCTCAGCTGTCTGCAATCCTACTTGAATCTCTGTTTAGGGACTTGCCTTTGTCTATAACCTGGATTTAGTTACTGAACCAAGCAGAGCAATCCACAAACACCATGTGGGGTAAAACCAAGAAAGGTTTATTCTGGTAGCATTTTACAACAAGAATAGGGAAATGAGGGAAGGACACAAAATAGAGAGACACTTTGGTACAAAGTAAAGCTGCAAAATAACAAAACCTGATTCCTTAATATCTCCCAGGCACACAACTCTGTTACCTGGGGGTCAGTTCTCTTCCAGGGTTAGATCCAGCACAGCCTTGCTGCCCGGGAGGACTACTTCACCTACCCGAAGGTCCGAGATGGGTAGCCCTCCACAAGGCGTGCCTTTCCAGAGCCCTCATTCAGCTAATTTCACCAGGAGCTACCTGGGGTCGTATCCTGAGGCCCCCCGAAGGCTTGGACCTCTGCCTGGCTTGCTGCCATTGCTCCACAGCCAGCAACCACGCGACGAACAAAGACCAAGACAAAAACCCACACGTTGGGAAATATACCTTCCCCCCCCTCCCCTCCCCTCCTCTCTGTAGCTCTGCTGCCTTTTAGCCAATCATGATGCACTTCACCTGGCCAGGCAGGGGGAGGGGAACTCATGACTCTGGACTTACTGGGCCTGAACTACATTTGCATTTGAAAGCCGGGTCACTGTAGACTTTGGGACGCCGGCATACACACCCCGCCCCCCCCCCAGCCTTTAGCCGGTTCACACATGAGGGTGTGTGCGTGTGCGTGCGTGCGTGCGTGTGTGCATGCATGTAGGAACCCCCAAAGGCTCCTTCCTTCACAAAATATGAGGAGGGTTTTGGATAGGGGCGAATGCTCTTTTCTAGTCCTCGATCTCAGCGACTTTTGATACTGTTGACCACGGTATCCTCCTGGACTGCCTGGAGGGGTTGGGCATGGGAGGCACTGTATTGCAGTGGTTCCGGTCCTTCCTCTCTGGAAGGTACCAGAGGGTAGTTCTTGGGGAGGAGGCTTCGGACCCATGGCTGCTCACTTGTGGGGTGCCGCAGGGTTCCATCCTCTCCCCAGTGTTATTTAACATCTTCCTAAAGCTGCTGGGAGCTATCAGGAGGCTTGGGGTGCGCTGTCATCAATATGCGAATGACACGCAGCTCTACCTCTCCTTCAAGTCCTCACCAAGGTTGGCTGTTGAAACACTGTCTAAGTGCCTGGAGGCAGTTGGTGGCTGGATGGGAAGGAACATACTGAAACTGAACCCCGACAAGACCGAGGTACTTCTGGTGGGAGACAAGGGAAGGTTAGGGGATGTTGACCTGGTGCTGAATGGGGTACATCTACCCGTGAAGGACCAGGTCCGCAGCTTGGGAGTCATTCTAGACTCCCAGCTGTCCATGGAGGCTCAGGTGTCAGCTGTGAGCCGGGCGGCACTGTATCAGCTCCATCTGATGCGGCAGTTGCGCCTCTACCTTCCTAATCATCTGCTCCCATTAGTGGTTCATGCCTTGGTCTCCTCTCACCTAGACTACTGTAATGCGCTCTACGTAGGGTTACCCTGGAAGAAGGTTCGGAAGTTGCAGCTGGTACAGAATGCAGCAGCTCGCCTGGTTAAAGGCTGTCGCCGGCGTGATCACATCACTCCAGTGCTCAAAGAGTTGCACTGGCTACCAGTTGTTTGCCGAGCCGAATTCAAGGTGTTGGCGTTGACCTTTAAAACCCTGTATGGCTCCGGTCCAGTTTATCTCAAGGAGCACCTCCAGCAACATCAAGTAGGCTGTTCAACAAGATCTGCCACGGATGGCCTTCTCCCTGTCCCATCAGCCAGAGAAACCAGGCTGGTGGGGACTAGGAGGAGGCCCTTTTCTGTGGCAGCCCCAATTTATGGAACTCCCTCCCCAGTGACCTCCACCATGCCCCTTCCTTGATTAGCTTCCGCCGAGCATTAAAAACGTGGCTTTTCAGGCGGGAATATGGGGTGGGTTAGGATTTTTAAGTTTTGTACTGTTTTTAATTGTGTTTTATACTGTGTGTGTGTGTGTGTGTGTGCGCGCGCACCCCCCCATATTTTATTGGACTGTACATCGCTCAGAGTGGCCAGATGTCTGGCCAGATGGGGGATTCATAAATATAATAAATAAATAAATCCAAAGCATCTGGAGGGCACCAGGTCAGGGAAGTCTGCTCTAGAAATTCACATGGACGTGGAGGATAGATATTGCCACGTGTGATCATCAAGGGGGCACCTCGATTATGAATATCCACAGGCCAATTTCCTATCCACTGTTGCAACATGCTGTGTTAAATGAAGCATTTCTTTGGTTAATATTCAGTCATTGAGGTAGAGACACAACTCATGAATTGGCCTGTAAGTAGCAGCTTATGGAATCCCATAAAAGTTATTTGGGGCATAGATGTCCACCGAGCTTCAGTCCTGCAGAAGCTTTGTAGTAGATCTTGCTGTCCAGATGATTTTATCAAGTGAAAATGTGTCTCCCACCTTCTGAGGCAAGGCAGATGGCAACCAGAGAGAGGGTATTTTCGGTGATGATGCCTAAGGAGGGGTGAGAATTTTGTTTGGTCCATTTTTTGATGAGCATTTGCAAATTTCTTCATAAGTGTAAAGGAAAGATCTTGAAATTTTAAAAAAGTAAATGTGGGAGAAAGCAAAACTGACAGATTTGTCAATCCCTAGTGGTCCTTTGTTTACAGAATGCCCTCCCTAGAAAGGCTTGCTTGGCACCTACTTTTTCCTATCCTTTTGGTGCCAGGCGAAGATCATTTTATTCTCCAAGGCCTTTTAATGTGTTTAAACTTGGTGTTTTAATTGTTTCATTCTGCTGCTATTAATTGCTGGCCTTATTGTTGCTTTTATTATTTGTTTTTATTCTGAATTTGTATTACTTATCTTAGTATGCAATCGTATGCAAGTTTAGACAGAATAAAGGCCTGAAACTCCCAGCTTGCCCCAGTTAACTGGCTGAGGCATGCTGGGAGTTGTTGTAGGCCTTTTTTCTGTCTAAACTTGCATATGATTGCGCCCTTAGCTACCCTTAGATTTGCTTTCTTTACTTGGTTTTAGCACAATTCAAGAATGTGGTCATGCCTTAAGGTGACTACTTATGTGAGAACTAGTGAAGGAAAACAGCATTTATTATTATTATTATTATTACTACTACTACTACTACTACTACTATTATTATTATAATTAATTAATTAATTAATTTAAAACTGGAATTTATTTGTGGTTGGTGGAAGGGTGGTAGACAAATACACTAAATAAAAGGTTCAACAAGTATTAAAACCACTAATTTATTGCTCCGGTGCAGTAATATCCACCATTAGAACTATTGGACCCAATATGCACTTCTTTTTAAAAATCTTCATTATGTTACTTTTCACAGAACCGTACTGTAGATTGCACACAGCCTTTTAAAAATAATGATCTTCCATTGAGATTAGACATCCACTCAGTGTCAAGGCAAGCGGATGAAGCGTTTTTTTCATATGCTGAGAGGTCTTTTGCTGTTAAGACTATTAAAAATGCTCATTTGGATTGAGCGGGGGGGGGGGGCGAAGCTTCATTCTGTCAAAATACTATTTGAATGGTCTAGTACTTTAGAAATATCCGTGGAAGTTTAAGATTTGCCAAATTCCAGCCTAAATCAAATTAAAACTATTATCTGACACCTCTTTAAGAGGTTTTATCATTTACAATATGAAGGATTATTAAGTGTAGCCAAAACATCAAGTAACTGATATTTAATGGCCAGCTCAAATAAGATATTTTAAGTATGGGAAATGTAACGTTAGATTTGCTTTCTTTACTTGGTTTTAGCACAATTCAAGAATGTGGTCATGCCTTAAGGTGACTACTTATGTGAGAACTAGTGAAGGAAAACAGCATTTATTATTATTATTATTATTATTACTACTATTACTACTACTACTACTACTACTACTACTATTATAATTAATTAATTAATTAATTAATTTAAAACTGGAATTTATTTGTAAGTTATTGGCCAAATAATTTGCACTCTTCAACAGATCTAACTTGTTGTTCTACGAGGATATATTTCGTATTGCTTGTAGGAGTTTTTGTTTTGTAATACATCTTAAAGAATAAAAATAAAACATGAATTAAAAACAATGGAAATTAAGTATGTTGTGGTGAAGCTCATGTTGAGCTCTTGATAACAGACTGTAGGTCAACTAGGTATATTTTTCTAGCAACAACATCTGAAGCCTGGGGAGTAGACTTTTTCATCATTGCCTCTGACAAGACTGTTCATACATCACCTCTGCCTTTTTTTAAAAGAAAGAATATTATCTTATGTGTTGATTTTCATATATTGTAGAGCTGAGCCAAACTTTCTCAGAAGACAACATTTTGTAGTCTTCTCAAGAGCTACTGTCATTGCATAGCAGCATGCCGGAATGATATTGGGGTGGTGGGAGAGAGACAGACCTCCCTCCTTTCCTCTCCCATGTGCCACCACAAGAATGAATGAAAAGGTAGAACTATGCAGGGCATACCAATGAATGGTTTCTGGCCAATCCTCCCCCTTAAAAAAGCAAAAAAACCACCCCCACAAACCTTTGCAAAACATGCAAATGAGTGATGATGCACCTTCAAGTCTGCTGTAAAAATTATTCATTGGCAGTATGGAGATTCTGTTTTGGTTTTAGTATTTTCTGATCTGTGTGTTTCCCCCCTGTTTTCCCCAACTGGTCTTCTGCTTTTGCATTATTTTGCTTTTCCTAGTCATGTAGCAAAGCTACACAGCACATTGAAGCCCCACCCTGGTTCCTATTAATCTTATCCCATCATTCCTTCTGGCTTGTGGGACTTCCCAACATATTGTCCATACACTTCAAGCTCATCTTTGCAGCTATCAGGATTAGAAACCTAACACTTTTAATATAACTTAATAAGGACGCAATCCTATGGCCGCTAGACACTGTCTAGACGGCCATAGCATAGGTCGGAGCTGGGACTCCCAACTGCGGAGTGCCCTCCCTCCGCCCTCACAGCCAGCATGGTTTTTTCCGTGCAGGCTGCAGCTCCAAAGTTGCAGTGTATGACTTCGGAGCTGGCACTGGGGGGGGCATTCTGGGGGGCAGGGAGGAGTGAGGCTGCCTCAGCCCCGCCTCCTCGCGAGCAGGGGCAAAAGACAGACAGCTGAAATCGGCCGCCTCTGTCTTTTGCCGGGCGAGGGAAGCGCAGAGGCAGTTCTTACCTCTGTGCTCCTCCTGTGCTCCATGGGATGCCCATAATCCTCCAAGTTCGGAGGGTTACAGGCAGCCACATTGGATGGTGCCGTAAGTGGTTTTATTGTTGCTTGAATATGGCTTTATCGTTAATTTTTATGTTACTGTTTTTAATTTGGTTTGTTGTACACCACCTCAGTTACTCTTGTGGAAAGGTGGCATAAAAATACTACAAATAAATGAATAATCTAAAAAACGGAGGCTGAGAATTTCAGGAAACTGAATTCCTCACCCAGTAGTATATCCGGTGTGTGGGTGGAAACACAGAATACATATGAAACTGCCTTGTACTAAGTCAGACCATTGGTTGACCTAGCCTAGTATCATCTGCTTTTGGGTAGCAGCAGTTCTGCCAGATCTCAAACGGGTGTCTTTCTCAACGCTTGCTACTGGAGATCTTTTTCACTTTACTGTGAATTTAATCTGGCACCTTCTGCGTCCCAACCATATGCTCGACCACTGAGCTCTCGCCCCCTTACAAAACTGTATACTGCATTGGAACTGAACCTAGATCATCAGCTTGGATGGTAACTCTGCTAACTGTTATGCCACTAAAGGCAAATTCCCAACCTGGAATGTGGCTTGCTAACCAGGTAGTTGGAGTATTTGCTGTTGGTATTAATATATCTTGCTAAACCGGTGTTCAGTATAAGGGCTAGAACCACGGGTCTCTTCGGTTTCTTGGTGGTGAAATCCCAGTTTTCAACTCAGGCAGAATTCGATTAAGGTTTTCTACAGTTATGTGATAGGTACAGGTATGTGTGTATGCATACCTTGCAGGGCCGGCCCTACCATTAGACAAAGTAAAGTGGTCGCCTTAGGCGACAGCTGCTGAAAGATGACAGCAAGGTGTTGGAAGAAAGAGCTGTGTCCCACACAGCCTTCCCTGTGCCCCCTAACTTACTACCCTGTTGCCCTCAGGTGCGATGGAGAATGCTGTCCCATCATCAGTGTTGGAGAAAGTTTCAGCTACCAGTGGCTTTTGTACATGGAATGGGAGGAGATGCTTTCTTATTTTTCGCCTCAGGCAGCAAAATGTCTTGGGCCAGCCCTGGTACCTTGCAGTGATCTAGTGATTCTAACAAACGGTAGATGCTTTTATTTCTTGGGAGGTGGGGACACACACACAGATGAGATATCTTTAACACTTTAAAGCGATAACTTAATTGCTAGTAATTTGGAAATACTTGGGAGTCTTCCACACACCCCAGGAAGAAACAAACTGCCTTTTCATATGCAAGCTTCCCTTTTGGTATATTTCTATGAAAGTAAAATGGATGTTTGTGCCTTCAGTTATCTCTCAAGCAGTAGTCCAGCAGCTTCCTTGTGAGCATCTGTTCAGCAGCAATCCACAATACAGAAAGTAGCTGCATTATAGCTGCCGCTACTAGCTTATCATGGATGTCGGTATTTAGTTGCTAAATCCCTATGGGTAGCTTGCTAATGAGGATCCTTCACAACCACTTAGACTGATGTATATTTTTGCATATGGCCATATTGGTTACAATTGATATTTCAGGCATGTCTTTGTGTTGACTCGCGTGCAGCTACTGCTAAATAGTAAACTCCGTTGGCTGTGCGTCTGTGAAATGTAATATTTTGCACACAAGTGACCTTGTTTTTCTTCTCATCTAAATAGCCCTGTAAGCTGCTATACTGTGACAGTAATAAGTTATGAATTTTAATGATATCTTTTAGCTGACAATCTAGTTTACTTACACACACACACACACACACACACACACACACCCCAAAGCATTTTCTATATGGCCAGTTGGTAATTTATCAAGCTACTAATAAAAAAAAGTATAGTCTGGTGAAATTTTCCTGTGCTACATATTTAAAACAGGTATTACTTACTCCTTGTATTTGCACCCTTGCTCTTTGTAGGTGAGTGTAAAACAGCAGTTGTATTTCCTTGCTTATGGCAGTACAGTTGGTGGGAATCTAGATCTTTAAAAATATATATAAATGAAGAAATTGATACAGTAGGAAGCCAGGTTACAATAGGGAATCAGGAAGAAAAATCTACATTTAATATACTAGGTTTACCAGTGTGTGCTTTCTGAGATGGGAGTTAAAACAGTAAGATTTTGCTTTTTGGGATCGTTTGATCAGTATCAGTATCGTGTTAGAAATGGTAAATAGGAGTATTGTCTAGCAGTAGGCCTGGTCACATATAACAATCCTGGTCCAACAGATTATGGTTTTTTGGAACAGAAATAAGCAACAAGTTCATTCAGCCTTCTCCCCTCCCTTCCTCTTGCAATCCTGGTTTATAGGGGATGCTTAAACCACAGTTTCCTGATCCAGACATCACTGGAAAGTATGATTGAATGAACTGGGAAGTCTGCTGCATATTGCGAGGAGAAATCATTTGTGCTTATTGCTGCTCTCAAGAACCAGTTGGGCGGCCTTTACTAGTTGGTCTGGACACTGTTGGTGGTGGAGGTCTGTTGTGCGTCATCTTAGAAAATGATTCTCATATGTTTCACCATTTGAAGGAAGGGACACAGCTCAGTGTTAGAGCACATGCTTTGTATGCTCAAGGTCCCACCTTCAATCCCTGGCATCGCCAGACAGGACTAGGAAAAACTCCAGCTGGTGCATAATGCAGCTTGCCTTTCTAGTTTTGCTTTCCAGAACATATTACGCCAGTTCTTTTTCATTGGCATTGGATTCCTTTCATTTCCAGGCAGAATTCAAAGTGCTAGTTATTTCCTATAAAGCCGCAAGTGGCTTGGGACCAGGTTATCCATAAGAACTGCCTCCTCTAGCATGAACCTGTGCATGCACTGCATCCGAGGCCCTGGTCTATATTCCGCTGCTTTCTAAGATGCGTTTGGTGGGAAAATGAGAGCGGGTCTCTCTCTCTCTCTCTCTCTCATATCTTTATTTTTGCATTTTCAAAAATATTACAAAAGTACAAGTATATAAAACGTGTAGCATAAATTCCCATCAACCCCCCTTCCATCAAAATATTCCATTTGTACATGTTTAGTTCCAAAAAAAGGTAAGCAGTGAAGTTCATGTGTTGGATTTTGGATAGTTGTGATTATTGAGCATTGTTGTCTATTCTTATCTTAACAAGTTGTTCTAAAGACAGCCATGAGTTGTGGGTGGTTTCGTCGTTGTACTGGCTCTTTTAATGTATTGAATAAACATATACCATGTTTCCTCAAAATCATCTTTAGCTTTCATGTTTTTCAGAGCTTTAAGTTGTTTGATAACTTTTCGATGAGGGCAGTGTTCCATACCCTTTCCAACCAAGTTCCAGTGAGAGCGGGTCTTCTCAATGCAGCCAAATCATGGAATAGAGCAGGGGTGCAGAATCTTTTTCAGCCTGAAGGCCAAATTCCATTTTGGAGAACCTGGGGGGGGGGGCTACATTCCAGTGGTGGGCAGGGCTAAATGCAAAAGCGGCAGAGGAGAGCCAGTGTGGCATAGTGGTGAGAGTGTTGGATTGGGACTCGGGAGATCCAGGTTCTAGTACCCCGCTTGGCCATGAAACTCACTGGGTGACTTTGGACCAGTCACTGACTCTCAGCCTAACCTACCTCGCAGGGTTGTTTTGAGGATAAAAGGAAGATTATGTAAGCTGCCTTGGGTTCCTTGCAGGAAAAAAGGCGGGGTATAAAAATAAATAAATAAATAAATAAATATAAAATACCAGCATATTTTAGCTTAAAGTTCTTACTGCCAGTAACTAAGCATTAGGAGAGCCATTTCAACCTTTTAGAATTGGGGGATGGGGGGCCTGTACAAAAGCCAGGAAACCACCAAATGATTGGTGTTTGAGGGAAATGGTGGGGGCAAGGAAAATGGGCGTGGCCTTCTAGGAAACCCCAGAGGATCAGATTGGGACCTCTGGAGGGCTGGATTTAGCCTCCAGGCCTGAGGTTCTGCATTCCTGGAACAGAGGTTCAGTTGCTCTACCCATCTATTTTAGGAAAGAAGCAAAGACTCATTCTGCTGTGCTTTTATTTATATACTGTATTCCTGTTGTGTTTTTCATTTGGAAGCTGCCTTGGAGGCCCTTTTGGGTAGAAATGTTTGAAAATGAATTTTGTGAAGATTGGTCTTCTTTCTCTTAAGCAAAGGGGTCTTTGTGTGTCTTAACTTTGGTACTCCAGTTAAAACAATTCACTCAAGAAGTGTGGCAGAGTAAAACACATTCAGACCCTTTGCCCCCCAAGAAAGAGCTTGGTCAATGTGCCTTGGGCAGTCCTCACAAAATAAATTACTTCTTTTGAGCAGCAGCTTGAGGCCTGCCCTATTCCTTCCCTCTCCAGATTTAACAACCGACACAGAAGTGTTCAATTCCTGATATACAGGTTCATTCAGATCAGTACCTTGGACAAATGTCGCATATGTCCACTAAACAGGTGACAGTATCTGCTCCATTGTGTGATCTCCCTCTCCCCCCACCCCAGTATGCTGTTGCCATCCCAGTGACCTACTTATAAAACACTTGCAATCCGCTAGATGGTTTCTGCCTCGCCCTTGAGGAATTGTGGTTCTAATGAAATCTGTCTTGAGCATTTACGTGGTATTGCGGAATAAATGGGAGTAATAAAGAGAAGGCATTATATTGATAATACTGGTTCCTCCATCCCCGAGGTGAAACGAGAGTGCCTGAATGAAAAGTTTAATATAAATGTTGCCCGTTAATCAGTTTAGGGTCAGTATTTGGCATAAAAACTTAATTTCACTCCATCCTTCTAAAATACGCCTCTGAAACAAAGAAGCTTCATTGTGCCTCCAAAGATGTTCCACAATGCACTGCTGAATGGCATTACAGATAGCGGCAGTGAAAGCTCCCTGGACTCTGATGTACTGATGATCTGTGAAATTTATAATGAAATTGACCCTGGAGTGCTTTATATAGTACATAAAGTCTTCTGCGATGGCGTTCACTTTGTAGCTCCGCTCCTGTTTTGAGCTGCTGAAATGTAAAGTTCTCCGGACACAATTATTGTTGTAGATGAAGTGACTTGCTTTCCCCCCTGATGCTCTTTGGTGAGGGCATATAAATGGGAAGGCCTAGAGGTGTGAGGAAGATAAAGGGGTTGTGCCTTATTTTGTGTTGAAAGCACATAAAAGCGTAAACTAGATGTAGCAGTAGAGTGTGTGCTCTGAGGTCATTTAGCATGTTGTCCATGTTGTCAAAGCTCAGTTGTAGGTGATGTGTTTATCTCCCTCCCCTTTTTGGGTTAAAGAAAAAAGGCTTTGATTTGTGCATTTTAATCTTACATATTTAGAGTTGTTTATGCAGTACTACATTTGTTTTAGCACAATGCATTCATTCTAATGTCCATTTCTAAAAATGATCCAGTTTGCACATCACAATAACACAGATATTTATTTATTTTTAAAATCCTGGTTTATTGTGAATGCAGCAGCATGCCAGTGCATACTGCCCGGTTACTCTTGCTGCAGTTGGGAGCGGTTAAATAACCCAGGGATGCTCCATCCCTGGGTTGTTTGCCATGGCAGGTGATCCAGGAACGCTCTGTCTCTCCCATGGGTTGCAGCAAGAGCAATTGGGCAGTGTGTACCAGCATTTTTTAAATTGTGGCATTGTTTTTAGTGCCCCTCAGGAAATCTTTTGGTTGAAACGCAATTAGGCAATTTTCATATAATAAATACATTGCCACTTTTCAAGCACTAACTTACAGACTGCCTCTCTCCTTGCTTTGTCATCTTTGTATCTTTCCTCTTCCCTTCCCTTCCCTTCCCTTCCCCTTTTCCTCGTGTGTCATATCTTGCTGACCGAATTAGTGTGTCTGTCTAGGAACTAAGGGCCAAGCTAGACTTGGCAATAATTGTGTGGATGGAATTAACATGCATCTTCTTTGTCATGTAAGTAGCAAGTGTGGGGAAACCTGAGCAGGAAGTCCAGACCCCCACCCCACCCCCCTCTTTAGAGCTGCTATTTGCTTTTCATGGGAAGCTCCCATTGGTGTCAGTGGAGGCTTCCCTTGAAATGCAAGTAGTGGTTTCAGAGAGGGGATATTTGTCAGGACTGGGGCAGAGGGAGAATTCCCCCACCTGACCCCTACGAGCCCGAGACTGCTCAAGTTTTCCAGCAGCCACTTTCTACACCAATAAATGTGAAGGTTAATTCTGTCTTGTAGGCCCTATTTCAGTATGTGGCATTGTGTGTGACTCCATACATGTTCTTCCCCTCACAACCATTGGGGGGTGTTACTCAGTGGTAGAGCACCTGTTTTACATGCAGAAGTCCCAGGTTCTAATAAAATAAAATTTTAAAAGTCCCATGTTCAATCCCTGCCATCTCCAGGTAAGGCAGGAAAAACTCCTGCCTGAAGCCCTGGAGAGCCCCTGCCAGTCAGTATCAACAATACTGGGAAAGATGGACCAATGGTCTAATCCAGTATAAGGCAGCTTTCTACGTTCCTAACCAGAATGGTCTCTCTTTCGATTGGAGCTTGCAAAGTACCATCTTCAATTACTTTTCTGGGGGCAACACAGCCCTTGCATGATGTAATCCCAGCAATTATGCAACTTTGAAGGAATTGGAGAAACCAGTCCCGAGAAAGAAATGTCTCGTCTTGAAAACAGTTATTGTCTAGTTGTGTAGTGAGCGAGCTGTGGCAGGCTGCCTGCCACTAGCAGCGTATTTGTTCCAACTCTTCACAAGAACTGGAAGTGCTTTCAGCTCATGCTATAAATCATATTATGTAGTCTGATGCAGAATCAATGAGTATCAGCTTGGCGACCAAACCAAGGAATCTTGGCTTAAATGCATAGGAACTAGTAGGGAGTCTGAGGGGATCTTCAGTGGCCAGGGTATGGGACCATTTCTCTCAGCCTATACATACGTTCTTCAGAATATATATATTTTAAAAGTGAGTGAAGTAGACTTGCGCAAATTGTTTTACTGCTGCCATGAGATTTGCTTAAAAGAAGCCAAGTGCCAGTAGACTTCTGGTGGGAAATTGGCAAAACGCAATCTGTTAATGACTTCTTCTGGCTTATTAAAAGCCGTTTCCCTTGCAGTCAGTGCTTGCATGTGAATAGGATTATATAAAATTTTGGCTTGCATTTTTGCCAAAGGAAGGAAGAGCTGTGGGTCACACTTCTAAGCTTGGCCTACTTTTCATTTATTCTTTAAAAAAATGGGTACTAGAGGAACAGCTCAGGTTTTCCTCCTTATTTTTGTCTTCCCTTTTGTCCATCTTGCAAGCCACAGTTCTTTTTCGTCTTCTGCAATGGGCAGGAGTTTTCCTACTGCACTGGAACACTTGAAGACACAAGTTTTGCTCTTAATTAACTTGCATTTGTAATATCAGGGACTGAATTCCTAGTATGTGTGTTAGGCTTTGGGAGTTAAGTAATGTTACTCTTAATAAGCCAAAGAAACATGACCATGGTGATGAAAAGCTCAGATGCAGAATTTGTGAATGAAATAAGAAGGGCAGGTAAACCCATCTACATGTTTTAAATTGCTATTTGCAGCCACAGAAACATCCATCTCATACGTGTCAACCATTTCATCAACTGAGCTGCATGTGCTACTGCTCTGTTGAATGGCTTCTGCCAGATGATACTGGCCTAAGGTTGTGTGAAGGAATTTGTTGCTGGAGAACACTTGAGCTAAGGCCAAATTGTTAACTGAATTTTTGATTGGGCTATAGTTAAGTAGTAAGTGGAGTTCATCTATATACATCTAAGGATGTGTATCTGTTTGAATGGGCATCTGACCATGTGCAAGAGACAATGCAGATGCCTGCCACACTGACAATGAGCTGGATGGTTATATTTTGAAGTATTTGTGCATGGATCTGTACAGTAGGTGTGGAGTCCGGCTTCTTGAGAATCTTTCACTTCCTGCTCCCACTTCTTTCTTTTTAAAAAAGTAAACTTTTCATCCTCTGAGCTATCCATAGGTGTGCAGTGTTGGGGGGGGGGAGGAAGAACCCATGGGATTCTGAGCAGAGTGTTGAAGTGACAGGATGTCGGTCCCTCTTCACAACTCCTAGTGGCAGTCTATCATCCTTCCGTTCATTTCTCCCTCTGCCATCCCAATCAATATAAAAACATTTTGAACAAGCAATATTTCTATTCTCATATAACAGGTAGAACAGAGAGAGGTGTCCATATATTGTCAACCAGTGTGGTTTAGCAGTTAGAGCAGGGATAGGGAACCTTTTTTCTATTGAGGGCCATATTCCCTCAGGGACCATGTGCTGGTGGTGGGTGGAGCCAGAGCCAAAGTGGTTGGGACTTCCCCTTTCTCTCTCTCTCCTTGCCACCTCCCCCCTCTCCTGCCACCTCCCTTCTTTCTCTCTCTCTCTCCTTCTCGACACCCCCTTTCTCCCTCTCACTCCCTTGTTCTTTCTCCTTCTTGCCACCCCCTTGCTCTCTCTCCTTTTAGCCTGCCTCTCTCCCCCTCCCTCCTCCTTACCACCCCCTTTCTCCCTCTCACTCCCGCTTTCTCTCCTTTTTGTCACCTTTCTCTCCTTTTTGCCACCCTCTCTCCCCCTCTCCCCCTCTCCTCCTCACCACCTCCTTTCTCCCTCACTCCCTCTTTCTTTCTCCTTCTTGCCACCCCTGTTCTCTCTCCCATTTTTGCCACCTCCTCTCTCTCCTTGCCACCTCCTCCTCTCTCTCTCTCTCTCTCTCTCTCTCCTTGCCACCCCCTTCTCACTCTCTCTTCCTTTTGCCCCCCCTCTCTTTCTCCCCCCTCCCCACCCACCAGGCAGCTGGGGGAGAGACAGATCGTTTTTGCCAGAGGTCTGAATTGATCTCTTGAAGGGGCCTATGGAAACTAGACTAGGGGGTCACAATTTGTTCATCCCTGTGTTTAAAGTGTTGGACTAGGGCTGGGGAGACCCAGGTTCAGATCCTTACTCAGCCATGATGCCAATGGGGTAACCTTGGGCCAGGTGCACTCTCTCAGCTGAACTTGCCTGACTGGATGATTGTGTGATTCAGAAGTGGTCACAGGGAACCTTGTACACTGCCCTGAACTCCTTGGAAGAAGGGCAGTATAGAAATATAATTAATAATAACATATTGCAAGGACATCCGGGAGGGCAGGCGTTGTGAGTTTCTGTGCCCAATGATGCAAGGTACTCTTCCTCCATTGAGTCCCTCCCAGCGAAAGTTTGCCCCACTCTTTAAGGGCGGAGGGTAGTGTTTGTACACATGTATGGTGCTTTTTTCCATAGGAGTGCATGGCAACCTTCCATAGAACTTGGAGAGCCATTGAGAACTGAGTCCAAGAGGTTGATGATTGGTGCTGCTCCTGTTTATTTAGTCTTGCCTATAGTTGCATCTCTTGCAGTGCAGTCCTATACATGTCTACTCAGAAGTAAGTCCTATTGAGTTCAGTGGGGCTTATTCCCAGGTAAGTGGGCATAGGATTGCAACCTTAGTCACATTAGAAGATGCTGCTCAGAGAAGTTGGGAACCTGTTTGTTTACATTTATATATTCTTTGACATCCTAAAATTGAAAGCTGAAATGGCTTAATTGACATAGTTTATTCAATATATCTGATTTGTTCTGAATGCAGAAATTAGGATGACGGTGGTTTTAGGTGCAGTTACCTCTAGCCCTGGCAATAAATATCTGGAGGATCAAATTGACTAAACTATTCCTTTCTGGATAATATCCATGAGATCAGGCAGGCCTTGTGGTGCAGAATGAGACGCTCTACAATAAAATGGCATATGAAGATGCAACTGGAAGTCTTTCACCCAGCTCTTACATCCCCTTCTCCAGGAGCTCAGCCACACCTCAACCACACACCCCTATATTCTTGGAGATGTTGGCCACTGGTAAGTTCTTTTGTTTTCATCTTCCTTTTACTATTGTGCCATACTTGTCACCTTTGGCCTTGCTGCTCATAGGGTGTTGGTGACTCATCTATGGGGATCTGACAGGGACTTTTGGGTTTGACCAAGTGTGATTCCATGCTCCCCTGCCACTGAGGATGGCCATACAGAGCATTTGAAGCTGCATTATACCATTTATCTCACCCACTGTTGCATACTCTGAATGGAAGCGGCTTTCCAAGGCTCCAGGCAAAAGTCTGTCCCATCACCTGCTCCCTATCATTTAAATTGGAGTTACTGGGGATTGAACCTGAGACTGTTTTTTATTCAGAGCATGTGCTCTACCACTGAGCTATGCCTCCCTTATGGAAGGATGGTTGCCAACTTTTCAGGGTTCCACAAGGTTCCATTATGTCCCTTCTCTTATTTAGTACCTTATCGGAGGCTATGAGGCAAGATCATTAGCAGACCTGATGCCACTGGTATGCTGAATTTGCCTGAATACATTCTTTCTCCTTGTCTGCCCTGGTCTCTGCTCCTTCACCCCCAAATACAATGCGAGCAAATAAGTAAAGATGCTGATGAGTCTACAGGAATGATGGTTTGGGGGCTTTGTGATGGAGGTGGGGATGAAGACGACAAGCAGATAGGGTGTTGAGCAGGTTCAGACTTCAGAGCAGCTTTAGATTTCTTGGGTCCACTGCTGTGCCTGTTTATTTTGGGATTGCAATAATGGCTAGGAGTGCTTTTTACCAGCTCCACCTGACAAGGCAGAAGACTGCAACCCCTTTTATAGGTTCAGATCTAGCAAATGTCACGCTTCTCTTAATTGCAAGGCAAGATTGCTTAGAATCTTCTGTGGAAACACAATGCAGAAGCCTACCCAATGGAAGGAACATTTTTACAGGTGTCACAGTATCTAAACCTTTTGTCCTCAATGTGGCAACATCGTCAGCTTCCATTCCCCCCCCCCCCTTCAGCTTTCTCCCCTGCTGTATGGAACAGTGGAACTTCCAGTGGAACTTGTTAGTTTGGAATGGACAGTGTATTGTGGTGGTAACTGGGAAAACATTTTTCATAGCTTTGCTTCTCTCTCTCAGATAGTTCTTTAACAGTCTTGAAGATGACAGTACAAAGATACGATTAAAATCTTGCTCTCAAGTTACCCATGGCCTTGAGCAGGCTAACACAGCTCATTACCAAGAGGAGAAAGTAGAGGTGGAAGAACCAGATCAGGGGTAGCAGAAAAAGGCAGCCAAATGCCTCCTCCACGGTCTTGTGCTGTGTTAGGAGTGGATCAATCAGATTTTGCCCAGATTAGTGATGGGCAAAAGAATATGATGGAGACAGTGGTCCAGTTCAGATGTCACAGGGCTGCTCCAGCAGACCATAGTTTGTTGGATCATAAACTAGTTCCAAGACTCCAGTCTCGGCTCCCTTTCCTCCTCTCATGCATTGGCTGTCGAGGAGACTTCCTGGTTTCTTAAACCACAGTTTCCTGCGACCTCCAAACAAGATAACTGTTGTTTAAAGTGCAGCCTACGAGCCAGGACGGATCCTAGTTTGCAGTCCTCATTTGTGGAGTTAAACCATGGTTTTCTGGTTTGGACATCACAGGAAACTGTGATTTAAGAAACCAGGAAGTCTCCTCCACATCCAAGTGATGAGAAGAGGGACTAGTCAATTGCACACTAAATGTGTGGATCTCAATGCTAGCTCATGGTTTGTTGGAGTGGCCCTATTACATCTGAACTGAGCCAATGCTTTCCTTTAAACAGGATTTCTACCTCCTTTCAAGCCTGCAGTCAGTGTACCAGCCAGGGGAACATTTTTGTTACAGAGCCGCCTGGATTTTCTGTTGTCCCAAACAGGCCCCTCACACAGTTCTTTTCTGGCTCAGGATCCCCCCCAAGCCTTGCTCCAGGTATGACAGCAAAAAAGATCTTGATTTGCATAGCAGTTTGGCTAAGCCTTTTCCAACTACAGCATGAGGACAGCTATTGAAATAACATCCATGGATTCCCATCGTGCTCATCTTATCTACAACAATGGCAGGACTAGCAGAATACTCTTGAGTCTTCAGCAGAACAATGACTGTGAAAATCATGTGCAGATGGAGTGGGATGTGAGTCATTAGCACATGTGGTGTCAGAACTGGCACTGAGTCCCAGGATACAACACAGGGATGCAGAACCTCATCTTTGCGAAAAAGTTGATAGTGCTCATGTGCTCTTTCTCTCCTGTTATTGGGCTTTTCCCCTGCAACAGCGAGGGCTAGAAACTTGCTTTTGGTCTTTTTTTGTTTCCCTTTGAAATAGATCTTTCAAGACTGAAGATGCTACCAGATTTTTTTTGTCACTGAAGCGGTGCCACCATGCAGATTCCTTGGCAACTGCTCATCTATTCCACATGCCTTTTTAGTTCCAGTGCTTGTGAGGACAGAATTGTAGGGAAAGCCAGAAGCAAACGTGATGAGGGCAGGGCACTGCTTCTGTTCCCCCTGCCCCCACTCTTGCTACTGCTTTTGTGAACCCTTCCTTCTGCCAGAAAAAAAAAGCATGCACCTGATAGTAGCCAGTGTTTTGTTCAGTTGCCTCTGGCCAAGGAGAGGCAGCAATGACTGATCCTTTCTTTCTCAGAAGACAGAGAACATGTGCAGCCCTCTTGCCTGGCCTGGGTGGCAAGCTCCATGACTGTATTTGCCTGAAGTTAAGACTTTGTGAAAAGTGGACTTCGGAATGTATGTTGTTTTTCTTCCAAAGCATTTCTATTACATTTATATCCCATCTTTCTTCCAAGGAGTTCAAGGAGACATATACATGGTTCTCTCTCCTCCCCCTTCCCTTTATCTCCTCAACAACTCTGTGAGTTGGGTTAGGCTGAGAGATTGTGACGGGCCTAAAGTCACCCAGTGAAGCTTCATGGCTAAGCAGGAATTCGAACCTGGGTCTCTCCATACCTAGTCCAATACACTTTTGACACCTATTGCACACTGGCTTCTGGTTTCACTACAGGATTCCCCAGCTATGTTCCAGGTTATATTTCAATTCATTCCCCAACCTGGCACCCTCCAGATATGTTGGACAGAAACTCCCATCACCCCCAGGTCAAGAAAGGTTACCATATGCTTTTTATTTCCTCCCTGTGTTCCCAATTGTCTTGTGATAATGTGTCCATGTGTGTTTTCTTCTCTCTGGGGAAATGAGAATGCCCATCAAGGTATACATGTGGTTGCCTTGTCCGTCGTTCCCCCACTCATTTTTTTCTCTTTCCAAACTGCTTTCAAGAATTCTCATGATGCCAAACCAGTGTGACCACAAAAGCCTTCAGATCTGAGTGTGTCTAAATCCCACAGAGGACGAAGTGTTGGGTTCAGTTTTAGATTGCCCCATCATGCGGACATCGTTCTCTCTCCTTGTGCGCTATGATGCCTTTAACATGTCCAAATATAACTTGCTTGGCGCCCAACACAGACTAGCTATTGTAGTGCTATAATCCATCTCCCTACCCCCACTCAAGCTTATCTACCGCTCCCTGAACTGTCTTTTTGCTAGTACCTTTCTAAATGGCTCATTAGAACCATTCCGTGTTACATTGGGTAGTGTACAGTAGTTTGTTGCACTGTTAAAATTAAAACACAGATGAAGAAAAACCTTGCACTCAACAGCAAGATTAGCAACAGATGTTTTTATAACATTATGAAAGCCTTAGTTTACGAGCAAATTAAGTGGAACAGAGCTACAGAACGGCTGTATTGGGGCCAAGCAATGTGTTCAGTAAAATTCCACTGCAGCTCACAATACCATAGTTCCAATCTATAGTCTTGCTTTCACTCCAAAATAAGCCTGTTTTTTGTAGCTATGTATTTGCATTTCTGTAGCGGGTTTTTTAAAAATGGTATAATTTAGCAGTTTTCAGGAATAGGAATGGGGCAGCAGTTGCAAAGTGTGAAAACACTGAATTTTACATTTTGTTTCTAGGTATTTCACACCACCTCTCTCTTCCAGATCCTGGGGTTTCCTTTCTGCCCTCCAATTCAACGGGTTTAAAATCTGTTTTGCACAAAAAGATTTATAGGAGGCTGCCTTAATCAAAATTGGATCTAGTTGAGTCTTTATGCAAGTAGCCAGGGGCATACAGAAGGAGGAGAGAGAGAAGGCCAGGGTTTCCCTTTGGCCTTGTGAGTTGGGGTACTCTTGGGCTGCCCTTGTTTTTAAAACAGGATGCAAGAACTAGTTGGCCACTCATGATTCCTTGCCCTTTTGTTTTTAAGTTGGGTATCTTTCTCAGGGCCAGCCAAAGACATTTTGCTGCGTGCGGTGGAGCACCAAATCCTCAGCCCCAAGTCAAGGAATACAGTACACAAGGCTGATCAAGTTCTTTTGGCACCTGAAGCAGAAAACCCCACAAGTGCCTCTCCCTTTGCCTGGCTGTAAAAATCCAATAATAATAAATGAAATAACCAACAGGCAAGTTGCTGCCGTTTCATGAAAAAGAAAATTAACTGCCTTTGGTGGCTGCTGCTCCATTCTGCCTAATAGGGCTGATGCTGACAGGCCAAATATCTTACCTGGGGCCAAAGCCTCTCTGTTTTAGAGGGCAGAGAAAGAGTAGCTTGGACCTGCCTTTAAACCCCCCCCCCCAAACCTCCACTGTCTTGTTTGCGATTGTCTCATAACTGCCTGTGAAGGACTGAGTGCAGCTTCCCCACTTATTTATTTATTTATTTATTAAAATGGTTCTGTCCCTTTTGGCTCAAAGACCCTCCCCAATGCAGCAATAAAGCAACCGCAAAACAACAGTTTCAAGGAAAACAGAACAAAAACCACAGACTATAGAACAGGGATGCAGAACCTCTTCAGCTCAAGGGCCAAATTCTATTTCAGAGAAACTCTCAGGGGCTGCATTCCAGTAGTGGGTGGGCCCAAAATTCCAGCGTATTTTGCCTTAAAGCTGTTAGTGCTGGTATCTAGGCCTTAGGAGAGGCATTTCAACCTTTTAGGATGGGGAAAGGGCTGTACAAAACCCAGGAGAACACCAAATGATTGGTGATTAAAGGAAACAGTGGGGCCAGGGAAAGGGGGCAGGGCCATCTGGGAAACCCCAGGCGGGCTGGATTTGGCCCCCGGGCCTGAGGTTCTGCACCCATACTATAGAACCACCAATAAGACCAATACGTTGATACATATAATACAAACAAAATAACTGCTGAATCCAGCCAGGCTTTCTTTGCTTGCCAGAAGTCAGATAGAGAGGAGGCCTGGCAAGCCTCACTCAGGAGGGCATTCCAGAATTTGGGTAACATAACCACGCTTGCTCGCCACGCCTCAGGTATGATGAAGCAAGTGGGACACTGAACAGGGCTTTTGATTAAAGCCAGCCTTCCTTAGCCTGGTGTCCTCCAGGTATGTTGGACCAGAACTCCCATCATCCCCAGCCATCAGCCCCAGCTTTTCAGGTACCCAGATGATTGGAAAGACCTCTGCCTGAGACCCTAGAGAGCTGTGTGACGACACAGTCCCTTCACACTAGGACCAGACGCATAAACCCTTCTCAGGCTAAGCACCAACACTTCAAAACCTGAGGGGAGGGTCAAATGAAACCTTTCCCCTACCCATGAGGGAAAAGATTAATACAGGTTATTAAGGGTCTATTTTAAATCTATGATACTGTGGGTACAAAGGTGTGTATGTGTGTAGATTTAACCGTAATGCAGGTTAATAACGCCAAGCTGACACGTAGGATTTGGGTAGCAAACAAAATAAAAATAAGTTTATTTTAATTCTCAAAATCTTAGTTCCAGAAAATAACTTTAAACCTGCCTACACCAAACACTTTGTAATTAACCTAAGTCCCTATAACTCTAAATACTTTCACTCTTCAGACAAGCACTGATTTCTCTCAAAATTCCTGACAGACAAGACACGATTAACTGTAAGAAGGAAAAGACAACGGCCCAACTAACCTAACTCCCCAACTTCCAACACACACTACCACACTACCCTGACATCACTCAAACACTCCTTATATACTCCTCCCCCCACCCTTTCCAAGACATCACAAACCACACCCACTCAGTTCAACATTCTATACTCACTAACATACTAATGCAGACATACACCAGGGCACTGAATTGTGGGGTTACGCCACAAGCTGCTACTGGTCGGGGTAGCCAGTACGAGGCCAAATGGACAAATAGTCCAACTGGGTATTAGACAGTTTCCTATGTTCCTATTGTTGCCTGAAGCTTGTTGTAATGCACCCTGATCACCTGGTGGAAATGTGACCAATAATGTGGTAAATAAAACTACAAATGGAATCGTTGATCGGGGGCATCATCTGTCTTCACCACCCCCACCTCCACCCCCATTATAACTCTCAAGAGCAGACGTGCGCCACATCAGTGGCTTGCAGCAGCTTCTGTGGCATCTTGTGTGAGCAACCGTGTGCTAGTGCTAGGCCCCAGTGACCTTGAGACTGGGCCACTGTGATACTTTGTACGTGGGGATGCCTTTGCAGACTCATTTATTTTTTTAATATTTATTTATTATATTTATTTCCCTCCTTTTTTCCTGCAGGGAACCCTAGGCGGCTTACATAATCCTCTTCCTCCTCTCCATCTTATCCTCACAACAACCCTGTGAGGTAGGTTAGGCTGAGAGTCAGTAACTGGCCCAAAGTCACCCAGTGAGCTTCATGGCCAAGTGAGGACTAGAACCCGGATCTCCCGAGTCCCAGTCCAACTCTCTAACCATTACACTACACTGGCTTCTTGAAAACTTCAGTTAGTACAAAATGCAGCAATTAGATTACTAACTGGGACCAGCTATAGAAACCATATCTTGCTAGTTTTAAATAAGTAAGTTGGTGGTTCGTCTGTTTCCAAGCACCATTTGCAATATTGGTCATTACCTATAAAGCTCTACGTAGTTTTGGGGCAGGGCTGCATACTTAAAGGACCTCTTCCTACCACACGAAGCTACCCAAACCTTATGATGTGCATCAGAGTCCCTTCTCCCCATCTCAAACTGCCCCCCTGATGTCTGGAAGGTGGTAGTGACCTGAGAGAGGGCCTTCTCAGTCATGGCACTGCACATTCGGAATGCCTTCCCCAAAGAAGCCTGCTTCATGCCTGTTCTGTGTCTTTGTTGCAAAGCAGAGGCCTTAAAAAAAATTGTATAGTCATTTCAACATGTTGAATAGCTGATTTTGAATTGCTGTTTTGTGGTTCAGGCTAGTTTATTGGACAGATACTGCTGTTCCTGTCTTAAGTTGGTTTATTGAATTTTAATTTTAACTGTACTTCACTCTGGGAGCTTCTGCTGAAGAGATGCTTATAAGTAATAGACAGTGGGGGTATTCCAATGAATCTTAAGGATATGGGTGGCCCTTCTCCACTTTCCCCTTCTTCCCTACATCCTAAATCCTGTTTCTCAGAATCTAGGTGCATTGAAAGCTAGATAGTCACAGGCAAAAAGCCCCTGGTTTTCTTGTATCCAGTCTTAGGCTTTTACAGCAGAACAGTAGCATAAACCTGGAAAGTCTTTCACTGCCAGACTTAGTCTGGATGCTGCTCCTTTTTTTTCTTTTTCCTTCTGAGTTCCAGCATTGCTGGTCATTTTGAGATCAAAATCCTCTTTGATTTCTGGAGAAATCTTAAAAAACTGTGCTTGAATTTCACAGCATAGGCAAGCCCTCTTTTTCAGAACAAAGCTTTCATATTCTTCCTGTTGTCTTCAATATGCCAACTTTGAGAGAGAGAGAGAGTGTGTGTGAAAGGGGGAGAGAGAATGCACTATTTATGCAGACACCTGTTCTTACCAAAATGTATTGCTGTAGGCTTCTGCAAAGCTTTTGCATGTTACCCTGGGAGGATAAGAATTTGCTGAGAGACCACCCTCCCAACTGCAGCCGGTTTTGCCAGAGGGGTTGAACAGTGAGAACTATTAATGTGGGAGGAGCGCTGTTAACTATGCTGTAGGGGGTTCCTGTTGCACAAACACCTGCTTTTGCGTTGATTTTTCTGCTTGCTGTGTTCATATTCGCTGAACTTGATTTAGCCTCAGGGTACTAAAAGAAACTTGCCTATATATGTTGAAGGAACGTGCGCTCCCTTAATGTGAACAAATTGTGTTGTCTGGCCAGTGGTTTGACATCTCTTAAGAGTTGCATGCAGCCCTGAGAATCAGCTAAGGACAGCTAATTATGCCAGCTTCTGTTTTGCTTGCGAAGTCGTGGTCTGTCCCTCCCATTTTGGCAAAGGCCTGCGGCCCTCCCTTTTTTTAGTGTTATAAATGAATGTGTTGCTGTCCTTTAATGGTGCCCCCGCTTTAAAGTTGTAACTGGAGTCACTGCTTCAATCTACACTTGGTTTCAGATGCTTGGAAGTGCCGTACTTTCTGTGATGTGGAGCCTGAAATAAACGTCTACATCTTGTGTATTTGCCACTGTCCCCATGACCTTTTAACTTGGAAGGGGCAGAATGATTTTTGCTGATGTGCTCAAGGGAGCGCATTATTTTGGTTGTTAAACCATGGCGGCAGCTGTCGTTATTAAAATTTCTATACCACCCAATAGCCAAAGCTCTCTGGGTGGTTTACAAAAGATTAAAACCTTAAAAATACAATATAAAACCTAATATAAAAACCATTCACATACAAAAGAACTTCTAACACTCAACACTAAACATACGCCTGGGAGTAGAGGAAAGTCTAAACCTGGTGACAATGTTGGCACCAGACAGACCTCAGTGGGGAGAGTGTTCCACAAAATGGGGCCACCACTAAGAAGGCCCTCTCCCTTTTTGCTGCTTTCCAAACCTCCCTTGAAGGAGGCACCTGGAGGAGGGCCTCTGATGATCATAGTGTATGGGTAGGTTCATACAGGCAGTCCCAAGGTTACGAACAAGATCCGTTCTTAAGTCTGTATTTAAGGCCAATTTGTACATAAGTCGATACAGGTACATACAGTTCCCCGGCTGTACGTCGTTTATGTAGAAAATGGCGTAAGATACTCTGTTTACATAGAGTATAGCATAGTATACATTAAAAATGGCATTTACCCAAATTGTGGCCATTTTTACATATACTATGCTATATTCTACATAAACAACGTAGAGCCGGGGAACCAGGAAGCTCAGCTGGTGCTCGCCAGAGGCTTGGCGGTCTATTCATAAGTATGAGTTGTCTGTAAGTTGGATGTTCGTAACCTGTACTGCCTGTACTGGGAGAGAAGCTCCTTCGTGCATTTCGGTTCTGGCTAGCGCTCGGAATGATGTCCAGAGACTTCTATCCCTCTGCATTATCCCTACTTTCTGGCTCAACTGAGACAAGTCCTTCTCCTCCTCTTCCTCATAGTTTTATTGCAGTGTTCACTCTTATCCTAAACTGTAAGCTGATGGGAGGAAAAGCTACAGAGCATAACAAAACTGCCTCCAATCTTCAGAGGCAGTAAGCCACACTGAGTATCAATTGCTTGGGGTGGGTGGGGAGGGCAACGCCACAGGGGGGTAGTTGCCTTTGTGGCCTTCCCTGTAGTATCTCGTTGGCCACTGTTGGAAATGGGATGCTGGACTAGATGGACCTCTGGCCTGATCCAGCAGAGCTGCCAATATGTTTAACCGTGAGGGGATGTGGCCCAGTGGTAGAAAACATGCTTTGCATGCAGAAGGTCCCAGGCTCGATCTCCAGCTAGGGCTAGGGAAAATGCCTGCCCTGGGGATCCATCGCTGCCAGTCAGTGCCAACAATACTGGGCTAGATGGACCAATGGCCTAACTCTGTATAAGGTAGCTTCCAATGTTCCTACTCCATACATCAGTGGTGAGAGGAAGGGAAGTGGGGTAAGGTGGCCCCAAACTAAAGTTAAAATAGGGGATTGCCTCACTAGTTCCCACTACTCTTAAACACAATTTATTAATAATACATAACATTACTACATGCTATACAAACGCTACAGATAATTTACAATCTAAAGTTACTGGCCAGGTGCGTTTTGGAAAAAAGGGGAGGAGGCTCCATTGGGCAAAAACCCAAGGAGAACAGAAATGTATTAAGGAGGAGCTTGAGGCTGCAATCCTATACTTGCTTACCTGGCAGTAAGTCTCATTCAATTCAGTTGGGTTTTCTTCTGAGTAGACATATATAGTACTGCACTGTAAATGTGAAAACTGTGGAAGAGATTCAGGTGGCAGGGTGTTCCCAGCATAGGGAGCTGCAAGGGGAAAGGGATGGGGGTGGCAAACAGAAAGGGTAATTTTAGGTTTAACATGGAAATGGCTAACTGTAGAGCACCAGGGGTCCAGGGAGGAGCATATAGAGCAGGGGTGGTCAATGTGTGGCCTTCCAGATGTTTTGGCCTACAACTCCCATCATCCCTCACCTTTGGCTATGCTGCCTAGGGCTGATGGGAGTTGTAGGCCAAAACATTTGGAGGGCCACAAGTAGCTCACCCCTGATATAGAGAAAAAGGAGAAGATGGATCCAAAGAAGTGTAAGACTGTGGAAATAAGTATAATTAAAGACCAATGGTAGAAGCCAACATTGTGCAAGTGGATGTCTGCTCATGCAACAGATTTTCTCCCTCTCTCCTCTCCCTGGACCCCTCCCCCCCAAAAATATCTGCTGTGGAGGATCCTCCAAATTTTGAGGGCGTGCAGTGGGGAATTGCCCCCTCTCCCAGTTCTGCGGACAGAAGCAGTTCTGTCAACAGAAAAAACTTCATTGGATTCCGCCCAAGAAGCTTACAATGAAGAGAAGAAGAGAAGAAGCTGGCAAAAGGAACAGTGCAAAGGAGTGCAATGATCTGCATGATGAACAGAAAATATCAAGTGAGCAGCAGCACAAGAAGTGTAAGGGAAGAAGCGGGAAGACCAGTGAGAAACATGTTGGAATAACCCAGGTGGAAAATTAGAAAATGAACTAATTGTTTTTAGTAGTGTCCTGCAGAACGTGATGGGTAGTGGAGTGCTCCCACCTACCTTGCACTTAATAGCAAAGGAGCGAGTGAGCACTTCACCTCCTGGCCAATCCAAGAGGCACCAGAATTGGCTTGCAGTGGTTTAGGGGAAAGCTTGCTCTTCACCTATCCTTGCCCCATCCCCAAGGAATGCCTCTCCCACTTTGCGAGCCATGGCTCTCTCTCTCTTTTTTTTAATGCTCACTCATGACTGGGATCGCCTTACATTTCTGTGTGAAGCTAAATATAACTGCCTTACACAGGAGCATAACAGCTATGTGGTCATTGTAGCTTCTGGCTCTGCCACCCTGAAGGCCAGAACTCTACAACTGGAAAGGTAGCACCTGGAGCACACACTGCTGGAACAATGAGGCTTAGGCGACAGGATGATTATGCAGCTACATCAGCTGTGCCTTAAAAGTTCCTTGACATATCTGCTTCTGTGTTTGCTCCCCCTTGCAGCCCCTTGCCATTCCAAAACGAAACATTCTAGATTTCAGTGGCACTGGTGACTTGCCATTTGCAGCACTACGGCTGGCTCACGCTGGAAAACGTATGTCCAGAACAATTCAGCATATTAGCAATGGGGCAGGCATTGCATTCAATTTTGTGCTAGGAAAGAATACCCTTCGGCCTTTGAGCCAAACCCTCTGCTTTGGTATGCAAGAGCTCAACAAAGTCTTCATTGTGCTTTCCAGGGAGCCGTCCAAGAGTAACTTTTCCCATGCCTGCCAACCTATCTTGTCTTGAGGTGCATATGTTTTTGAAAAATGAGCCAGATGCACCTCAGTGATGATAATTGGGATAGCTTCAGATTCCATCGTGTTAAAGTCCCGGTGGCCAGTTTTGTTTTGCATTGAGGGGGAAACTTGACATGACACAGGAGATCAGTGAATGGGATCTCTTGCTTTTTTAAAGCATAAGTGTTCATTGCAGTTGACGGGGGGGGGGGGGGGATTTGCATTAGAGACCATGGTGTTGCGGAATGGTGGTGGGGCATTAACCAGACCTCCAGAAAGAACACAAAGGTGGTGGGACACAGAGCAAGCCCCCCAGAACACTAAGCAAATGAGTAGGGCCAGGGAGAGGCTCAGTTAATTTACATGTTGAGTGCATGTAAATTGTGGTAATTTCACATATCGTTTCTGCCTGTACCACTTAAGCTGTAATCTGAGTATCATAGAAAAGTAGAGTTGGAAGGGGCCTACAAGGCCATCGAGTCCAACCCCCTGCTCAATGCAGGAATCCGGGTCAAAGCATCCCTGACAGATGGCTGTCCAGCTGCACCTTGAATACCTCCAGAGTGGGAGAGCCCACCACCTCCCTAAGTAGTTGGTTCCATTGTCTTATTGCTCTGACAGTCAAGAAATTTTTCCTGATGTTTAGGTGGAATCTGGGTTCCTGTAACTTGAGCCCATTATACAGTATATGGCTGTAGAACTACAGTCAGTTTGGTTGCTCTCCCCCCCCCCCCCCGGATGTTGGTTGCTGCAAATGATTAGTCATAGGTACAGGTGATTGGGCAGACTAATATTACCGTAATCATACCATCAGTGCTCATAGGAAGCTGTCTTGTGCCAGGTCAGACAGTTTGTCCATCTAGCCCGGTATGACTGACAGCGGCTCTCCGAGGTCTCTTATAGAGCGGGATCTTTCACATCATCTGCTACCTGACCCTTTAAAATAAACACACACACAACTGGAGATGCCAAGGATTGAGCTAAGGCTCCTTACAGAGTTGCATATAAGAATCTTAGACATGTCTCTGCTTCCAAGGAGCTTACAGTCTAAAATAGACTAGTGGGAGCCTTTAAAAAATATATATTGGTGAGCATCTTCACAAGACTTCACTAATGAAAAAAACAACAACCCCATAGCATTGTCCAGCACGTAATGGTTATTGCACAAATGATATAGTCTCGCTTATTGTGCCTTTTTGCACGTATTGGTGGATCTCTGTTTGGAAACATGCCATCTGTAACGCATGCAATTCTTCACAGATTGGAATGTTCACATCAGAGAAACTGTAGTGCTTTTGTTATGACGCACATGCTAAAAGACCATTGATAGTTAGCTGTTCTGAAATATCAGTAAACTTCCAAATGCAATGATCATCGGTTCAGTCTCTGTAAATAGTTTCTAGTTAAAGATGGGGATGGGCAAAGAGTGTTCAGATATTTTAGAAATGTTCTTCTCATTGATGGGGCAATCACTCAGGCTGTGAACTGATACTTTTTTGTCTTGATCTTCCTCTTAAATAAGTGGTGATGTGCTTTACAACATGTCTGGCAAGATTTGAATGTTGTGGAGGCAAGATTTATGAGTTCGGGATGCAGGTCTGAACATGTTTGCCTCTTAAGCTGTAAACTGAACAACCTGCCAGAAGCTCCTGTGAAATAAAGTCTCCATCTATGACCATGTTTTGAATATATGTTCTCAGATTACAGCTCAAGTAGTACGGGTAGAAACAAGCTCCATTCAGAACAAAACTAGTAAAAAAAATGTTTGAGAAAATGTGCGTCTTTCTCTCCAGATATGGGTATAGAAAAATCTCCTGTATTGTACAGATTAGGTTTGTTGGCATCCCAATGAATCTAAATGCAATCTGATTGTTACTCTGAGTGGGAGAGAATATCACATTTTCAGCTGTGTGTATATATTTTAAATGGAGTCTGTATTTTCCTTGTCAAAGAACATTTTAATTGCCACAACAGGAGAGATTCCCACATATCTATTTATGCTGGTCAGGACTTGGATGTAAGATAAAGCAATGTGGAAACGAAGGTAATTTAGTTAAATGTGTGTGGCTCAGGCCTGGTTTTCTCAAGCAAGAAGGTAAACTTGCATCTGGCCTGAACTGCTTCAGGGAGAAGGTGGGGTCCCATGTGAATGAATGCTCCTCCCTACCCCCTCCAAATTCCCTGCACATAAAAATCTAGCACATCAGGGAAGAAGGCTAGGAAAAACCTGTTTTTGACATACTGGTTTTCTATGTGTGAAGCAATAATTATTTTAGCACATTCAGTCATGCAAGTTCCCTCCTGCAGTTGGAAGAGGTACAGGCCAAACACAAGTATACTTTGGTTTTTAAAACAAAGGACCGATTCTCTCTTAAACACATCGCCTGAACAATCTGACTTTAGGGAGGAAGTTGCAAAGTCTGACCTAGTAAATTCATATTCGGGGCAAAACTATCCAAGTTCTCTGAGTACTCGAAAAAGAGGGAGGTGAGCAGGATCATATGAATAGAGTAGATCTGAAATGAATTTGCCTCCATATTGTTTCAGAAGCTGCCTCCTCTGGGAATAAGATGATAGTATGGACAGTGCCACTTCAGACTGAAACGCATGCACACACTATTTTTTAATGCTCCCTTGCACTAAAAAGCTTACCTGCAATTAAAAAGCTAGCACAACAAGAAATGACCTGAGCTGTAACATTTCTCCATAGCATGCTAGCTTTCTACTTTCAGGAACTGTGCATTAGGAGCCAAGGGGACAGATTTAAGAACACTCAGGATAGAGGAATTTTTGGGAGTGTGGCTTGTGTAAGAGTTTTATTTTAATTTTTAAGAAGTGTTGTCTTCTACATTAAATCCACAGACTGTTTGGGTCTTGAGTCTATAGATCCAGAAGTTCTCTCTCTTCTAATATCCCTGGATTTGATGGCTCCTCTGTAGGAAATACTTCCAATTCAGCAGCCAGCAGGAGATACCAAACAGGATCAGGCCAGTCATAGAACTCCAAAAGCTCACTGGAACAGTACTGCCTTGGGCAGCCACCTAAAAGATACAAGAGAATTAGCAATGTGTGCATCCCTGCGAAGAGAGTTCTACAGATTGGGTGCCACTATTGAGAAGGCCCTGATCCCTAATGCTCATAGCCCTCCCCTTTTCCACACTCACACACTGTGCTTCAGATGGAGAAGGCTCATGGAGTGACGCTTCTGAGGAAAATCTTAACGTGTGAGGTAGGCTTATCTGAGAGAAGGTGGTCCTTCCAGTATCCCAGGCCCAGACTGTGGCGGTGGCAGTGAAGTTTGTGTCTCAGGGCTAGGAAGGCAGTGATCTGGAAAGGCTGGATAGCTGAGTAGAAGGGACAGAGGGCAAATCTGAGCCAGGCTGCGCTATTCCACCTTAGTATTAATACCTCGCACATTTGTCCTGTGATGTCATTGTGACATGCTGTGTGGGCAAGGCTTGCTGCCAATGCTAGTCGGGTCTATGCAAGTCTGGACTGCTTCAATGTGGCTGCTGCTGCTGTCCATCCCCCCCTCCCCCCGCCGCCACCTCTTTTATCATGACTACTAGCAGCTCTGAGCTGGATTCCAGCATATTGTGTTTCATAGGGTCATTGGCAAGCAGTCAGTATGCACTGACCAATTAATACATGGCATTTATATCTAGGCCCAGGACTATCTCGCTGGAACTGCACAACTGGACCGCTGGCTTTCCCCTTCCAGTGTGGTTCTGGAGCATATTTCTCTCCCCTCCCACCCACCTCGCTGCCCGCTTTTCTGCTCTTTCCATGCAAACACATTGCGGGGTCTCCTGACATTGCTGCATGGGCAGTAACATGGGGTAGAACACATCATCCAAGCATGCTAAATCAAATCCAAATTCACTTAAGCCATTGAGAAACCTTTTGGAAAACCCACATCACTGCCCAGGGGTAAAAGTGACTGATCAAAGTAAAACATTCCTAATGGAAGTGATTTGGGTGCAAGTGGAGAGAAGGCATTTTGTTAGCATTGGAAATGGGGGCACAACGTGGTAGGAATAGAATGTGGCCTATTATTTTTCCCTAAACATCCTTAAGATTAAATCTTGCTATCTGTAGTATTTCATCCATGCACGAGTCCTTTTAACTGGAATAATTACTTTCTAGGATACTCAACTTTCCTAGTACCTTACTGAGCCAGAAGATGTGTCCAGAGTCTCCAACGAGGGTGCTATTATGCATTTACTATTCCCTACTAGCATTCTTAGACCTCTGGGCAGACCTTTTTCTATTTGTATGCTCTTCAGAATGAGCGGCACAGCAGTCTGGTTGCTGCTGTGCTGCGGATTATTCATAACGATCTGTCTGTAGGGGTGGGAGGGGTGACACGGTCAATGTCATGCTCTTAGCCCTGAGACACTTTGAATAATTCAAAGGTGATAAGAAGTGGGAGAAGGAGCAGGTACCACAGTCTTGTGCTTTTCCCCTTCCTTTTATTGCATGAGCTTCCATTTTTGTTACCTAGGAAACCCAAGTTGGCTGGCACATTGATGATTGGGTGGAGCAAGAAGTAGTCTTAGCTGTCAAAGCTATCTTCCTCCTCTGTGAAACAGAACTCGATTTTCTTCTGATCAGTCAAATTCCCTTAAATTGCCAAAGATTGCATCACTATTGAAACTTGCGGGCGCCCCTCTCATCAGCTTCCTCCCATTTCTAAATTTCTGCAGAAACGTGGTGCCAAAATACATGTAGCACTTTGAACTATGGTCACCCCTCGGAAATAGTTTCAAGTGTTAACAGTTCTGGTAAGCATGACTTATTAGATTTCTAAAACACAAGGAAAGCATTGATGGTTCTCCAAGTTTCAGTTTGTATGGAACTTGATTGTACAGTATGAATGTGTGTGTCCACATGAACATGAAATTAAGAATGGCAGGGTATGTGAAGTCATGCTTACTTGCTGGCTGATTTAACTCATTCATATGATCATAGTTCATCTCTGACCACTTCTGCAGAGAGGAGAGGGGATATGACTTTCACTGCATCTTCCTAATGCTGCCTAGATAGATCCCTTGGATTTTTAGGATCAGCCAGGGAATTCTGGGACAGTCTTTTCCACTATGCCCCTTGTAACACTTCCTGTTCCACACTTTAAAAAGGGCTGGTGCTGATATGCTAGGTGTGGCTGGACTGAAGTCTCTTGAGGTGTCCTGGATTTACCCACAATTGTTAACGGTATGGCTAACGCAGCCATTCCAGTTTTTGTTCCACCAGGTTTGATAGCATCTGGGGGATACCACATGCCTAGTTGTCTTCTCATTCAACTCTCTTGGCCTCCCAGCGAGCCCCTGCACCACGCACAGGCTGCTGTATTTGTTTTTATGGAATGATGAACTCCACCAGGATACCTCATGTTTTTGCATGATGAATTATCTCAGGGTGAGAAATGTTTCAAGGGGTCCTGGCCTTACCTGATCACTGAGTCAGTCCTCCCAACTGTGTAAACAAATGGAGGTTGAACCAAGTGCAAGTGTTATTATCCCAGGTTGTTGATCATGTAAGAACCTCAAATCCTGCTCCCCCACAATGTGGCCTTGATGGAAATATGAATAGATTCATAGAAGATAAGATATTTGCAAGGGGAGGTCTGTATAAATCCTTCAGGGAGAATTATTAATGGTTATCCTATGGCTTGAGGGCAGTGGGAGAAATGCCAGCTTTAACCCAAAAGAATTTGTCTTGGCTTAGCAATTGCCCATCTAGGAAAGTACAGTAAGCTGCAACTTTCTTTGTCACAGTGCTGCTGTGAACCAAAGTGGCACCTCCCAATCTTCCCCCGGCACACCTTGGTGGTAGAAACTAGGTCAGCATTGCCAATCTTAAGCGGTGATGAGTGGGTTGGGCAGACTGACAGCACTGTCGCTACAGCCTAAGGCTTTAAAGTTAAGCTGGAATCATTTTTCCGTGCAAATTCTCACCTGTAATAACATTTCTGCTGGCCAGCATAAGCCCATCGGGACCATGTTGCCTGCAATAGGTCTTCACATGCTTAAGTGAGTGGAAGTAAACAAGAAATCCTTTTGATACCCCCGATGGAAGAGATTCCATCAAAGTCTTCATTCTTTGCCATGTTGAGTGGAAAACAGAGAACACGTTTTTGCCACTGGTGAATTCATCCAGTGCCCAAAGAAAATAGCTCTTTTAAGGAAGGAGGAGCTGCTGCGCTTGCACAGTTGCTCAATTAAACTGTAGCCGGAACAATGTTGGCTTTTGAGAGTAGTTGTCTTGAAACAGAGGTTGAATTGTCAGTACCCTACCTCTTACAAGAATGGTCGGGATTCAGTTTCCCGTACCGAGATCTAGGACAGTGCGGTGAATGGGCCTCTTTCTTTGTAAATGTCAAGAAAATGCTTTGTCACAAGTGGGCTCCCCCCCCCTCGGGGAGTTCTTTTTGTTGTTTTTCTTATAAACCTTGAAAATGTAAGATGCTGGCCAGTGAGATTTTGCATAAATATTATAGAAATTAAAATTTTGGTTCCTTTACATGGACTAGAACTCAGGGGTTTATATATGGCACCATGCAGGTTTTCCTGTTGAGCATAAATCTGCCAGAAACCTTTTGCAGAACAGCTCCCACCCAATAGTTCCAGACCCCTCTGGGTTTCCTACTCAGGAATCAGCACTTGGCCCAAATTAGGCACATTGCTGAAACTTGTTTGCTGGCCTGTTTCAAGCTCTCCTGGACAGCGGGATTGAGTTGTTGATGGTTTTCTTTCAGCTTAATTAGTATATTGGAGAGAGACCTGCTCAGATGCACTCTATTATACGTACATCTTGGGCTCTGTGAAGATTCAAAAGTTTATATAGATGCAGTCTGGGTTCAAAAAGGGTATCGTAGAGCTAGAAAAGGTGAAGGAAAGAATGAGAAAAATGATCAAGCAGTTGGAGTGTCTTCCCTGCAAGAAAAAAAGTGTTTGGGGCTTCTTTGTTTAGGGGGAAAAGTTAGGTAAGGAGGACATGATGGGGATTTGTTGAAACTTTGCATGGTGTGGACAAAGTGGGTAAAGAGAATCTCCTCTCGCTTTCCTGAAACACAAGAACTTGTTATCTGATGAAATTGGTAGATTTTTTTAGGGCAGGCAAAAGGAAAGTATCCACCACAACCCCAAGATCTCTTTCTTGGTCCATCACGGCCAGCTCAGATCCCATAAGTGGATAACTGAAGTTGGGATTTCTTGCCCCAATATGCAACACTTAATTGCTTATATTGAACGCAGTTGCCATTTTAATGCCCATTCTCCCACTTTGGATAGATCCTTTTGGAGTTCCTTGCAATCCTTTTTTGTTTTAACCACCCTCTGGTGTCATCAGCAAACTTTGCCACCTCACCTCACTACTCACTCCTGATTCCAGATCATTTATGAACAAATTAAAAAGCACCGGTCCCCAATACAGATCCTTGTGGAACCCCACTGTTTACATCTCTCAATTGTGAGAATTGACCATTTATTCCTACTCTCTGCTTTTCTGTTCTTTAACCATAAGAGGACCTCTATGACTGCTAAGTTTGCTCAGTAGTATCCCTTTTGTGCAGGCCCAGCTTGTCCCAAAACGTTCCCTAGTGTCTAACAAATGTAAACCCCTCCTCTCTACACCACCATCTCATCCACACACTCCTCAACTTAACTGGCCACTGGACTAAGTGAACCTCCAACCTGATCTAGCAGGGCTGCTCTTTCTTCTTGCCTTGTTTCTGCAGCTAAACAGACATTGCCGATGTCAGTCAAATAGTAGCAGCCCGACCTTGCAATCTGACCTCGCTGCTCCCAGCTGTGGGTGTGAGCCAGAAAGTCCTGTATTCATTGATCATGGGCAACGTACTCCCAGGAGATGCTGGCGCTTCCACCTGGCCCCTACAGTATAAACACCAGCCATCGCTTTGGTCAGTGGCTTGGCTTTGGGGAGTGAAATAGTTTCCTCTTAGGAAAACCTCAGAGGATAAAGCTCAACTATATTTCCACTCCAGAGTGTCTCCAAGAAGTCCCAGTTTTTCCCCTTCTAGGCACATGCATATATATAGTCTGTCCTTCTTGGAAATGATAACACCTTGGGTTTGCATTACTAATCTTCGAGACTGACACAAGTTATTCTGCATTTAAGAGGCTTAGGTTAATAAGGTCTCTGTTCTAATTGTGTTGAAAGGAAATCGGAGCAATTTAAATGGCATGATTCGCAATCCAGTTCAGTATTATTTATTTATTTTTATTTATTTATTATATTTATACCCCGCCTTTTTTCCTGCAAGGAACCCAAGGCGGCTTACATAATCCTCCTCCTTCTCCTCTCCATTTTATCTTCACAACAACCCTGTGAGGTAGGTTAGGCTGAGAGGCAGTGACTGGCCCAAAGTCACCCAGTGAGTTTCATGGCCGAGCGGGGGACTAGAACCCGGATCTCCCGAGTCCCAGTCCCAACACTCTCACCACTACGCCACACTGAAATTATTATTTTTGTTAAAGCTGATTAGCTACATCATTTATTTTGTATAGCTTGTGTTTAAATCCCAAAGGCTCAAGGGTGGCAAATGGTATTGTATAATACGAAGACAGTTTTTCTCTCTCTTGCAACGTTCATCAGAGCTGGCCTATGAAACCAAGCCTTTATCATTGGCTTGGTTTCTGCAAAGTGTAGCCTCTGCATTCCATGTGGATCAGACTTCTTGTATGGAGAGCTTCCATAACGGTGGTTTGTCTTTCTCAGGGTGGCTGGCTGACATGGAAACTCTCTTTCACAGAGGGGCACTGTGTTATAGGGGTGATGTGAAGAAGTCACCAGTTGGAGGCCATATCAGTACAGATGGAGTTCAATAAGAGTAAAGAATTGGCCCACTCTTACAGCCAAACTTCGTCTTCCTGGAATGTACCACCTCAGACTGTAGGTCAAAGCTTTTATGACTGAAAATAGCTTCATTTGATTTATTATATCTTTATCCCACCCTTCCTCCGAAGGGCTCAGGATGACATTCATGGTTTTCTTCCCACCCTCCTTTTCAATTTTCAGAACAACCCTGTGAAGTAGGTTAGGCTGGGAGATTGTCCAAGGTCACCCAGTGAGCTTCAGAGAGGAGTGGGGATTTGAAGCAGGGTCTCTCCACTCCTTCTCCGGCTCCACCCTCCTAAAACAAATAGCAAACAAAACACTTCCTTATCTGTAGAAAGCTAGCATGTCAAGATAAACATTGTAACCTAACCTTTTCTTTATGCACAGGATGTTTCTGATGTGGGGAAGAATGAAACATGCAATTCCCTGCTTTGTAATTGGAAGTGGTACACTCCCAGAAAGGCTATACTACACCGTAGTTCTGGGGTCTGCAATGTGGGGCCCACAGATACCAGTGTTTCCATGTCACCTTTCTTGGCATCCACCAGACTCCCTCTCCTTCCTGACTTTAATTTTATTTCTTAAGATTTTTAAAATATATATATATATATATAACTGGGAGGTTGCCACGCTGCAAAGCAAAGTGCTGTCCTTCAGCATCCTCTTTATTTGGATTCAAAAGAGTGGTTTTGTGTTTTAGAGCTCAGGCCACACCTGAGCTTCGGTTTGTTTCCTGGGCAAGTTACTTTTTCTTTTTGTCTCACCAGTTTGCCTTCTAGGAAATGAGTTTTTTGTAACCAGCCACCTTCAGTATGGCAGCCAATTTATGAATGGACAACCCACCCCCATGGTAACCATTTTGTGAGTGTGCCCATGACACCAACCCAAAAAGGTTGGGGACCCCACTGTTTAAGAAGCATATTGACAAACTGGTAAGTGTCCAGAGGAGAAAGTTGGTGAGGGGCCTGGAGACCAAGTCCTATGAGGAAGGAGTTTTGCATAAAAGATGCAGGTTTGTTCTCTGTTGCTCCAAGGGGTCATGCCTGATCCAACAGGTTCAAATTCTACAAAAGCAGATTTCAGCTAAACATTAGGGAGCAACATCCTAATAGCACAAGGTGTTTGACAGTGGAACAGAGGCAGCCTTGGGAGGCAGTGGGCTCCCCTTTCTTTGGAGGTTTTTAAGCAGAGGCTGGATGCCGTACTAATGGATTTTCTGTATTGGACTAGATGACCTTTGAGGTCTCTCACATTCTACGATTTGTCCGAGCACGTCTTTGCAGTCTTAAAGAAGCTGTAGGAGGATGAACAAAGAGGGAACAATGTTTAACCCATCCCCTTTCACCCAGGGCTGTCTTCACCCAGTCTCCCCCTCTTCTTGCCCCCAGTCTCATACACGCCACCCCCAGTCCTGTTAAGGGCCTCTCTCTTTTCCTTGTCAGGGTCTGTCCTGCAGTGCCATCTGGCTGCAGCTTTGCATATAACCAGCCACAGGACTTTGCAGGGTGTGAGCCCTGGCTGGTAAACCCTTGCAGAGTGCAGGCCCAGTCCAGCAGTCACTCCCAGGTGAGCTAATGCGGACCAGCTGGGAGGTGCCAGGAAAGGGCTATATAAGAGCTACATTTCACCTTCAGCCTTTGCCACAGCAACACAGTCTCTTGTGCTAGCTGCAGCCTGTTCCTGATCTCCTGCTATATCCATCCTTGCCTCGCTGTGCTTGACCTCCTGCTTGTCCCTGACCAACGCTCCTGCCTCCGGCCCTGCTCAGCCTGGTATGTCTTGGTTCCTGTTCCTGCCTCTTCCTGACCCCTGCCTATTCCTGACCCCTGCCTATTCCTGGATCCTGCCGCTCACCTTGACCCATGCTTGGACTCTGCTTGACCGTGTGCCTATTGCCTGTACTTGCCCTCTGCCTCTGGCCCCTGTTTGGACTATGTTGCCCTGAACCCGTGTAGAACCTTGGGCCTGTTGTCTGCATCCGCCTCCATCTTTCCCGGCCCCGGCGTTCCAGCCCTGAACCCTTGCTGCCCACAACCCTGACACTCCTTTGTCCTCCTTGAAGCTGTTTCTTGCCCATAATGCCTGTTGTGGCATAATTCTTATCCTCCAACTGAATATCCTCATTCCCCATATGGAGCCATGACCCCAAGCCCGCTCTCAGAGGAGCCATTGCGACGAATGTGTCGAAAGATCAGAGGGCGAGGCATTTGAGAGAAGAGCTGCAGGATTTCATACTGATAAAAGTCAACTGGAAATCACAGAAACATATTCGTATTTGTGGGTTTGCAGCACTGAAGTCGAGTTTATAATGTAGTTGGTCTCAAGTTGTAAAACCGTTTACATCTTGAAAGCACTAGTTGAAATACAATTCTGTGGAGGAAGGGGGGGCTGGCTGACCCGCCACACCCCCACCCTTTCCTACCCCAAAGGACCCAAGACCCCCAGAGATCTCAAGGTACCAGATTGCCAGCCTCAGCTGTCTGCAATCCTACTTGAATCTCTGTTCAGGGACTTGCCTTTGTCTATAACCTGGATTTAGTTACTGAACCAAGCAGAGCAATCCACAAACACCATGTGGGGTAAAACCAAGAAAGGTTTATTCTGGTAGCATTTTACAACAAGAATAGGGAAATGAGAGAAGCACAAAATGGAGAGACACTTTGGTACAAAGTAAAGCTGCAAAATAACAAAACCTGATTCCTTAATATCTCCCAGGCACACAACTCTGTTACCTGGGGGTCAGTTCTCTTCCAGGGTTAGATTCAGCACAGCCTTGCTGCCAGGGAGGACTACTTCACCTACCCGAAGGTCCGAGATGGGTAGCCCTCCACAAGACCTGTCTTTACCAGAGCCCTCATTCAGCTAATTTCACCAGGAGTTACCTGGGGTCGTATCCTGAGGCCCCCCGAAGGCTTGGACCTCTGCCTGGCTTGCTGCCATTGCTCCACAGCCAGCAAGCACGCGACGAACAAAGACAAAGACCAAAACCCACACGTTGGGAAATATACCTTTCCCCCCTCCCCTCCTCTCTGTAGCTCTGCTGCCTTTTAGCCAATCATGATGCACTTCACCTGGCCAGGCAGGGGAGGGAGACTCATGACTTATGACATTTGCATCTGAAAAGCCATAGACAGGCGCCATGTCCCATCCGATACTTTATGCACATTTCGCCTCCTCCCAGCCCCCCAACTGGCCTTACTTGGTTTACACATGAGGAGGCGTGTGCGTGTGTGTGTGTGTGTGTGTGTGTGTGTGTGTGTGCAGGAACCCTCAAAGGCTCTTTCCTTCACAAATTCAAACCAGAATTCTTTGCTTTTAGTTACCGTAATAAGAATAATCCAACGTCTTTTGTGCCATACACACAAGGTCACGTTGTACTGGTCCGCTCCTTTCCTGAATCTAGCCAATTTAGAATAAATCTTCCATTGCCGGACAAAGAGTATTAACTATGCGGCCGTATTCTGTTAATTACCTTCGCCTAATTTTCTGGAAAGTGAAGCTTGTGCACTATGGCAAATCATCAGGGCGTTCGTAACATTTAGAGTAGCTTTTACTGTTGTGTGCAACATTCAGAGCAGTTATAAGTGACCTTTCTCATTTGGCTGCAATCTGTGCAGCTCTCCAGTGTAGCTTGTGTGCCTCGGAAAGCTTCTGAAATGGATTTTAAAACGCGTTCTTTAAAGGAACTAACTGTAAAGTTGCCATTATGGAGATACGTGGCATTGCCATAAGTGACTTGGAAGATTCCACTAGTTTTCTGTCTCCAGGCGAAGTTTTGGACAGGAGACCCCAGTCTGCTGTTTCTGGCCAGCCATGACGAAATGGCTACTGTGAGCATCATTATGCCACATGCCGCCGCAGGAGGGACTAGTTACGAAATATGGGTGGGGCTATGTGGAATTTGACAGTTTGGCCAAAGGCAGCAGCCTGCCTATGACATTGAGGAGAGCACAAGCACATGTGCATGAGACTTGTCAATGAAGCTGCATTGGCAGTCTCGTCACACACACACACCTGTTGAGGGTTTGTCTAGACCCATGGTTAGGTGAGTTCCTCACAGCTGGATGGCTTATAATTGTTACTCCTGAATGGTGCTGGGGCAGAGGGGGTTGTTTCCTTCAAAAGTTGACAATGGGTAAGTTTGCATGTAAAGGTAAACCATGATTGACATTACTAGGATGAGCTGCCCCAAGCTTTGAGCTCATGCACTCCCTTCCACTCCTCTGGCACAGCTGCATGGAGTACGGAAGTTTAAATTTTTGTTTTAGATCAACCACAGCTTGTCATGACATCTGAACCCGGGTAAGCTGTGCTAAATCTTTAACTGTGGTTTGTTGAAACAGGATGACTTCAAACCATAATTTATTAAGCCGGCTTATTTCAACAAACCATCATTAAGATTAGCAGTTTATGGTTCAGATGTAATGCTGAACTTTAGTTAATCTAAAATGGAAGTGCAAGTTTCCAAGCTTGTGACTGTGCCACAGGAGGAGAGTGGAAGAGGGAGTGCGAGAGCCCAAGGCTTGCTGTGGCTCATCCTCCTAATGCTGAACCATGGTTTAGCGTTGCGCATGAACACAACTACTGACAGATCACTTGTGGGTTTGGTTGGACTTTTAGCCTGCCCCATACTTAAGGTTCAGGGGTAGCTTACAGCTGGTGTGGGCAGACTTCAGGCTTTGCTCATGTTTTTTTTACTGGAACCCCCAAGGTCCATTGATTGGACCCAGGTGCAAAATAGTGGCTGGGGATGAATGGAAGTAGAGCCAGATGCAACATTTTGGCTTGGGATGGAGCCAACTACCTCTTGCACCCCAGTCCACCCACTGGGAGACCTGCATAGGCAAGTCCAAGCCTACATCTGATTTGCTCAGTGTAGCCTTCCCCAACCAGGGGCCCTCCAAATGTGTTGGTTTGCAGCTCCCACCACCCTCAGCCAGCATGACCAAATGATGGGACATATAGGCCACATCTGAAGGGCGTCAAGTTGGGGAAGGCTGCTGTAGCAGCAAAATGGGGGGAGCCTTTTTGTTGTTGCTATTGCTAAATAAGTAGGAGTTGGAAAACCTTTCTGATCTACTGGTAAATCACTGGATGATTTACAGTAGATCTCAGTCTACTTTCTGCCCACCTTTTCTTTATATAAGGTGTATTTCTCTCTCTCTCTCTCTCTCTCTCTCTCTCTCATACACACACACACACACACACACACACCACAACAGAAACAATCAAGCATGTGATAAAAAATATTCCTAGGTAATGGCTTCCTGGCTGCTAGTAGCCAGCCCGGATAAAATGGCCTTCGTTGGCTTCTAAAAGATGCTCTGGTTGGGGTACATCCAAAAGGGTGCTCTGTTGTTGGGGCCGCCACCAAAAGCTGTTTCACACGTATGCAGGGGAAGAGGAGGTGTGAATGACTCTCTCAGCAAACTTCTACATTATGTGCGAAGCAGTTGGGAGAGTTCTTCTCTGCACTCTTATTGCCTAAACTTGGCACACAGATGGAATAATTTAATGATACATTCTCAATGGATAGAAGCAATCACAGTGAGGGCCAAACCACATGGGGCATCTGTGAACAGATCTCCCTTTAAAAAAAAAAAAAAAAAGCAAGCTTGAAAGTAGCTTCCAGGAGCAGTGGTGGATTTGGCTCAGGGCAGTGACAGAAGGACCTTTAACCTGTGTTCCCTCCCCCCCATATCATTTTCCTGCTTGGAATTCCTGCTCATAAGTCACTAATAGCCCCACTGGAGAAAAAGACCAGTAATTTGGCAGTCTCTTTGTGTGCAGGGTGGGGTGAGGGGGGTAGATTTTATTTGGAAAAATAGTGCAGGAGTTTTAAACCTTACCCCCCCCTCCTCACCCAGAGCTATAGCCCTGAACCAATCTCTCTCTCTCTCTGTGACACACACACACCACACCAAGTACATAGATTTCATAGATCATAGAGTTGGAAGGAGCCTACAAGGCTATCGAGTCCAACCCCCTGCTCAATGCAGGAAACTAGAGGAGGGGTCTCCCATCCAAGTAATAACCAGGCCTGACCCTGCTTAGCTTTCCACGCTCCAGTCTCTGATCTCCCGTGTCAGGTGAAGTTCGGCCCTCAGATGAACGGGAGAAGATAGTCACTTAAAGCCGGGGTGTGGAACTTCTTTCCAGCTCGAGGGCCAAATTTAGTTTTGGAGAAGTTCTCAGGGATGACAGGTGGGGCCAAAGGCAAAAGGGGTGAGGCCAGTTTAAAAAACAAAACAAAAGCCCAACCAGCGTATTTTAGCTCAAAGCTCCTACTGCCAGTAAGTAAGCCTTAGGAAAGGCATTTCAACCTTTTAGACTGGGCGGAAAAGCCATGCAAAAGCACCAAACAATTGGTGGGGGGAAGGACCTGGTGATGTGGGGAAGGGTGTGTGGCCACCTGGGGAACCCCAGGGGGGCAGACTGGGACCCCTGGAGGTTCAACCCCCCCCGGAGGTTCAACCCCCCCCCGGAGGTTCAACCCCCCCCCGGAGGTTCAACCCCCCCCCGGAGGTTCAACCCCCCCCCGGAGGTTCAAACCCCCCCCCGGAGGTTCAAACCCCCCCCCGGAGGTTCAAACCCCCCCCTGGAGGTTCAAACCCCCCCCCTGGAGGTTCAACCCCCCCTGCACTAAAGTGTGCAGATCACAAGCTGCTTTAGGTCTCCATCTTTTAACATCGGGGCCTGGGCAGCAGGCTAGAGCTGGAAAGCAAACCACCTGTGCTGTGCAGCATGTCGGTTTTCTGGGATAACCTGGCTGCTCTAGGTGTACTGATTGTTCCCTTCTCCATTTGGGTGGAAGGAACTGTAGGGATCTTCTCTAGTTTAAGAAAAGGGGGCAGGGAGAGCTTCCCAGTAGCACCACTAAAGTTCACTATCTAGACTTTTTCAAAGCAATGGCTACTAGTTGGGATGGCTGCGTGTAACCTCCAGGTTCAGAGAGAGCATGCCACTGAGTAAGCAGCCGCTGGGAAGGAATGGCGAGAGCGCGCTATTTGCTTCATTGTCCTGCTTGTGGGCTCCCCAGAGACATCTGGTTGACCCCAGTGGGGAGACGGGTTTCTCGACTAAATTGACCTGTGCTTCGGATACAGCAGGGCTCTTAATGTTCTCCTTTCTGGAGGGGTTGAAAAAAAAAAGCACTTCCCTGGAGATCTCCCCCCCCCCCCAAACGTTCTGTTAACGGGCTGTCATCTTGTTGTGTGTGTCATTTCAGGTGCTCTCACAGTTGGCCTTGTGCGACAGTGTCAAACCATTCATGGACGTGACAGGACCTGTATTCCTCCACGGTTGCCTCCTGAGTGGGTCACCACCTTATTTTTCATCATCATGGGAATCATTTCACTGACTGTCACGTGTGGTTTGCTAGTGGCTTCCCACTGGCGAAGAGAAGCGACTAAATACGCACGCTGGATAGCATTCACTGGAAGTAAGTGTGCCTGTCTGCCTTATGTCTGCAGGCCAAACGGTTGGGCCTCACCGTGCTTTTTGGGAAGTCAGCAAAGGAGCCCCCGTTGTCTATCCTGCAGTGTTTGAAATGCTTCCAAGCACTTCCTAGTATCCTGAAGTCCCGCTTGGAATCCTCCCTTCCCCTGCAGGAACCTGAAGCCTGTTGTCTGTGGGCAGGAAACCTGTGCCTACTGGCTCCGTCTTCTGCAGAAAGGCAAATGTCATACCTAGCAGGCGATCTTTATCACTGCTGTTACCTGGAGAGCCAAATCCTGCTGGTTTGTCCCAAGCAGAATAAACTGCAAATGCTTGTTTTAATCCAATGCATCTTTTCTTTTCTTTTCTCTCTCTTTTTTAATATGATGCATCAGTCTACAACCATAAGACTTGATGAGTGTATGAACAGTTTCACAGGCTAGTGTTGTCCATGCTGCCTTTAAAGACTTCTGCCTATCTATAAGCAAAATTTGGATTTCCCTTCTGAAAATCCAATTCCACTATATTGTATAAATACTTTGGAGGAGAGAGTATTTCATGGAACGTAGGATCTCCGATCTTTCTCTGTGGACATACGTGTCCCATTAAAGAAAAGTGGGGGGAGGGTAGCATAGCTTTAAGTTTCCAAATTAGCACTGTGGTGTAAACCCACATTTTGAATGAATCAACCATGTTCCTCAGTCTGCGATAAAGCCAGTACTTGCATGTACTGTATAAAACAGCCTTCTCCAACTGGGCACCTGCTAGGTGTGTTGGAATACAATTCCCATCATCCCCAGCCAGCATGGCTGTTGGGGATTATGGGGGTTGTACAACTGGAGGGCACTAGGTCGGGAAAGGCTGCTGTATTTACCTACATGTTTACCCTTTTTTAAAAAAGTTATATAAAAAGAGCTTGACTTGTAGAACAAACAAAATGGCAATTAGCAATAGCCTTGTAAACTTGGGCTGTGAATTTTTTTGGATTCTGTGTGGTACAATGGGTTCCTTGTTCTGTGCTATTCTATGAGGTGGCCAGGTGTTTGGCCTGCAGTGCTAGGAGATAGCTTCTACCTGCCTTGGCATAACCACTATCTTTGGACTGGATATTGTAGAGTTTGAGGAGGCACACGGGGCCATCTTCGCCTCCAGACTTTTTGATCTGGAGAGCCACACAGGATGGTGTTGGAGGAGCTCCTTTCCAGACCTGCACAGAGCCATGTATACAAACTGGCTGTGTAGAAGGCATAATTTGGAGTTCGCTGCCACAAAATGTGGTGATGGCCACAGGCTTAGATTTGATTTGATTTGATTTTAATGGGATTGGACCAACTCATAAGTCGTACTTGCAACAAAATGTTGCAGCATGTGGAGTGCTCCTGTTCAGGGTTCCAGTCAGTCAGCCGTGCCCTCCTCCACAATACTCTCATTCCCCTTCCCACCCAGTTTTCCATTTTTGTTCCATAATGGTCAGCATTGTATGGCCCCTGAGCACACTCTGTCTTCATTAGGCTGAGGGTGTGTGTGTTACCCTCTTGGGTTTTTTAATCTCTTTTTGTACTTCTGCAAGCCTTGAGGTTCCCCTCAATCTGCTGATGCCTCCCTCTTGCATGTAGGTGGTGCCATTTTGGCTCCATGAGCAAAGGCACACAGACCTGGACTTTGCAGGTAGAGGGGATGGTAGAGGGCAACACTGCCACTGGGTATTGTCAGTGGTAGTCATGAGAGCTAAACTGAACGTTAAGTTTCAGAGGCTGTGTTCCTCCTGAATTCCAGTTGCTGGGGGGAGGGCTGGGGTGCAAACGGCAGGAGAGGGTTGTTGCAATATTGCCCTGCAGTGGGCTTCCTAGAAGCATCTGGCAACCATAGCTCTGAGGGTGTGGAACCCAGGCCCGTGGGCCAAATCTGGCCCTCCTGGGATCCTAATCAGCCCCTCCGGGGATCCCCAGACAGCCGTGTCCCTTCCTCTGGCCCCCTGGCCCCTGACGGCCAGTCACTTGGTGGCTTCCTGACTTTTGCATGGATTTCCCCCACCCCCATTCTGAAAGGTTGAAACACCTCTCCTAACGCTTGGTTAATAGAAAAAAGAACTTTAAACTAAAATATGCTGATATTTTGGCCCTACTTTTGTTTTTTGTTTTTGCCTTCGATCCTGTCCACCACTGTAATGCGGGGCCCAAGAGCTTCTCCAAAATTGAATTTAGCCCTTAGGCTGAAAGAGGTTCAACCGCCCCCTGCATAGCTCAGTGGCAGAGCACTTGCTTGGCATGCAGAAGGTTCTAGGTTCAATCCCCAGCATCTCCACTTAGGATCAGGTAGCAGACAATGGAGGCAAACCTCTGTCCAACCTCTGGAGAACTGCTGCCAGTCATAGAGGGCTAAATGGACAAACAGTCTAACCTGGCATAAAGCAATTTCCTGTATACCCTATCCCGGGTTTCGGTTAGATACAGGATCCTGGACTAGATGGACCTTTTGTTTGATCCATTAGGGCTTCTCTTAATATATTCTTAATGGGGAGAGAGGGAGGTGATGCAGCTCCCTCTAGAGGAAGAAGTTGGCCATGGTCAAAGGATACTTAATTTAGCTCAGCAGGCCTGGAGCTACATCTTGTTAGGCGTTGGAAACCAAAGGGCAGGTACTTCTCTTTGCCAGGCTGCTTCCCATCCTCTTAGTAGTACAGGCAGATAAGCCCCTGGTGTAGACTTGTATTGGAGAAAGGTGGTAAGAATAGACTGCACCACTTTCGACTGTAGTAGGGGGGTTCACCTTTTTGAACGCTTCTTTCTGATAAGCAAAAATCTACCTGCTGTGCTCATGTTCTCTTTACAAAAGCTGGAAGGTCCTTTCTCCGGCGTGCTAGCTTCTGCTTTGCAGGGAGCCGGGTTCTTTTTCACACGGAGGAATATTTGAAAGTGGCACCTCCCACTTATCATTTGTGGTGGCACAATCCACTCTGTCACAGTCCGTTCTCTCACTGTCGACTCATTTTGTGTGCACGTGTAACGCCCAGCTTGCATTTGATGCTAATGATGAAATTGTACTAAATATAGATGCCGAACTAAAAATGACACTCGAGTGTCCTTGCCCACTTAAAAAAAACCTGCCAGTGTCAATGACAAATATAACTCTGCAGTTGCTTTACAGGTGGCAAAGCTAGAAGGAGTTTGAATTAGAAGTTAGCTGGTAAAGTAGCCCGCATCTCCTACTTGGTTAGCAATTCATCTGGTGTTGCATTAACGGAAAGCTTTAGGCCACTCTAATGGTAGTTTAACTAGAGTCCTGCTAAACTGAATTAAGCCTGTTTGGTTTTAAATTTGAATCGCTAGCTAGGCTATATGTATTTTAGGTAGGTGATCCGTAGCTACCATTGTATGCTATCTGTGGAATGAGAAAGCCATCAGCCCCCTTGCCTGTGCCTGGGGCATGACTACAAATATTTGGTCTAGTTTGTTAGCATTTTTCTGAGTGTGTTTTCTATGGCTTCTATACTGTGCCCTTCTCTTTTTATTTATATATTTGTATCCTGCCTTTCAGTTTAATATCCCCAGGATGGCTTACAGTAAAAAGAATAAAAATTCACAGAAATGCTAAAACCAATTGATTAAAACCACAGGACAGCACAGCACAATAAAGGCCCAATAATCTAAAATGGAGAGCAGCTAAAAACTTGCCATTTGCTATTTGCAGGTGCATAGGGGAACAAGTGGTCCTTTAAATATTTAAAGATCCTATAAAGCAGGGGTGGGCAAAAAGCAGCTCTCCAGATGTTTTGGATTTGAGCCCCCAGCATTTCTGACCATTGGCCATGCTGGCAAGGACTTCTGGGAGTTGAAGTCCCAAACATCTGGGGGCCTACCTCCTGCCCACCCCTGCTTTAAAAATCTACCATCTATGTATTGGTCTTTATTTTTATGTTTCTGTGACTTGTGTACTTTGCTTTGAAATCTTCATGTGTAAGCAGTTTATAAATACTTGTAAACAAAATTTAAAAAATGCACGGGTACTGGGGCCCTTGTCTCTTAAATGTTCATGTGAATTTGGTGGCTGACAGCTCTTGCTCTCATCTTTGACCTCTCATCTTTGACCCATGGGCCAAAGATGGCCTGTGGGTCGTATAGGTCTTTTAGATATGGACTGCAGGAAAGAGAAGGATCTGTTCCCAAAGTTCGAGGAGGGACAGTTCAAAAAGCAGCTTCGCAGCAGCCGGACATCTCACAGGAGTGGTACTTCTGCCTTGGTGGTGATGCTGCTGCTGCAATCCATTTCTGCACTCTGTGCATTAAGCAGGGTTCTCCCCCCCCCCCCCCATCCTTCCCTTTGCAGGCAAAGGATTCAGTGCAGCCTATGGCATCACTGAGGCTGTGACACCTATTCTGGTTGGCTTACTTAATGCTTATAGGTATTTATATACCGCCTTTTAAATAAAATATCCGGAGCAGCTTACCATAAAAATTAAGCAACCCGCCCCCCCATAACCATAAAGTAACAACTAATATGGCAGTAAAACTCAAGCAGCATAAAACTGTAACAAAGCCCGTAAAATACTTTAAAAGCTTGATTCTTTCTTTTTTTAAAAAAGCTCTTTACCTGGCACCAAAATGATAAACGGTCCAGAGAGCTTTGGCTGTTGGGCGGTACAGAAATGTAATTACTAATAATGGTAATATTAATAAGAGGTGCCGGGTGAGCCTCTTTGGGGAGAGCATAATTAGGGTGCCACCACTGAGAAGGCTGTCTCCCTGGTAGCTGTGCGCCCTGCCTCAGATGGCAGGGGCACCCAGAAGAAGTTCTAACTGTATGGAAAGGTATTCATGAAGACAGCTGTTTTTGGTTGGTATGTGTTGCAGGTAAGTAGCTGTTCAGAGAACAAAGCACATAGTCTGGGTAAGGATCTGTTAGTTTGGCTTTAAACTAACGAAGGGCACAATCCTATGGCCACTAGACACTGTCTAGATGGCCATAGATTAATTTGGAGTCCCAGCTCCAACCTCGGAAACGTGCTCTGAGGTCGGAGCTGAGACTTCGACCTCGGAGCACCCTCTCTCCGCCCTCACAGCCAGCGCTGTTCTTTCCATGCTGGCTGCGGCTCCAAGGCCGGAAGAGGTTAGGTAGCCGTTCTGGGGCGCGGGGAGGGGAGGAGTGAGGCTCCGCTGGGATACAATGTATCCTGGCAGTGCCTCCACCTGTTCTCCTCATGAGCAAAGACAAAAGACTTAGACGGCCGAAATCAGGCCATCGAAATCAGCCGTCTCAGCCTTTTGCAGGGTGGGAGAAGCATGGAGGCAACCTTCACCTCCACTCTCCTCCCACTCTCGATAGGATGCCAATAATCCTCCGGGTTTGGAGGCTTACGGGCAGCCATGTTGCATCGAGCTATAACTGAGTCTCTGAGCACGCACATCTCCCTTCCCAAATGCCTTTTCTTTCCTCCTGTTGAGATGGAGTGAAGTGAAACTTCCAAGGCTTGTAGTGGATATGCTCTTTTTACGCTTTGAACTGTCAACATGCCTTGTCTCTACACTAATCTGTGTTTTTGTTTCCTTCCCCCCCCCAGTGATCCTGTTCTGCATGGCAGCCCTAATATTCCCCATAGGATTTTACATCAACGAAGTGGGAGGCCAACCTTATAAACTGCCAAACAACACGGTGGTTGGGTCTTCTTACGTACTATTTGTTTTATCCATTTTCTTTACAATAGTGGGACTTCTATTTGCTGGCAAAGTGTGTTTACCTGGCTGATGAATGTCTAGATATCGCTTCACTTGGTCATGAAGGAGAGTAGGACGTCTGACGCATTCTCGGGAGGATGCCAATGTCGGGCTGTTGCAGTCTTACTGAACGGAGGAGGTCTCTGTCGTTCTCACTATGCACTTTGGAGTTTTTATTTTTTATTTTTAAACGGAGAGCCTTTCCCATAACCAAATACAGACAACCTTGATTCATCTCCTGAGCATCTGGATGCGGTCAGGTGTGCACTGTGATAGGAACTCGTGTAGAAGAAGAAGAATCGTTCTCTACACTGAGCAGCATTATTGCGCCCCCCCTGCCGCCACCTCTCTCCTACCCCTTTCAACATCACTGTACTGTACCCATTTAATATCTGACAATTTTGAAAGTCTCAAAAGTATTTATGAACTTTGGTCGACCAGTGTTTTGCCAAGGGTGTCGACAGTGGGGCTGGGCCTCACTCTCTTTAGAAGATTAGCATCTTCCTTCTGTGATAGGCAAGAAATGTTTGCCACCAAAAACAAAACAAAAATACAGATTGATCTCACACTGACTGCACCCTGAAGCCAATAGATCAAAAGATGTTCTCTGAAACCTGTTACAACAAAACATCCACCTGCCACCACCACCATCACCACCACTCCTGTGAGCTGTAGAAACACCAAGGAACGACGGGGGCTGGGCGAGAGGGGGGCGGGCTGGTAATTCTTCCTTATATTTATATAAATATATATATATATATTTTGCTGATGCAGTATACAGAATGTGTATACATATATATGTATATATATACAGACAGAGACAGTCACACACAAACACGCACGCACACACAAGTTCCTGGACGAGAACTCTTGAGCGCTTTTGCCTAGCAAAAACACTGTGGTGTGCAAAAACTAGAACTTGATAGGAAAAACAAAACAAAAAACAAAGCCATTTCTCTGAAGGCCACATAGCTGGGGAAGTCTTCAGTTTACCTCATTCTTTGTAGCAGCCCTTGGTTTTAACAGGTTTTTTGTAATAGGTACAAACAACTCCATGCCTTTCTAGGTGCAATTTTAAGTTAAGCTAAGAAGTGTTTTTTTTTTTCTTTGTATGGTAATTTATTTGTATATTGGGGGTAGAAGACAAGATCATGTCATGCTTTTAAAAGGTCCGACCCCAGTAATGGGATGTTACACTACTTAAATTATGAGCAACTGTTGGCATTATAGAGTTGGGTCTCTCTCTCCCTCCCTCCCGCCCTCTGCTCCTGTTTGACTTTGTGTGTTACATTAATATGAAGGGACAAATTCCTCTTTCACTTGCAAGCATTAAATCCACCGTTGTTACCAAAATGAGCAATGTGGTGACTGATATCCCCATGCCTTGTTTTGTTCTGACATGCAGAACATGAGCTGTCCACTTTCGAGGGCCTTTGCAATGCATAACATTGTCTCCCCTCCGGTTGCACTCTCTTGGAGTCTAGCATTGCTGTCCTCACTCAGTTACAGGGTCACCTCCTGGTATTTCTGGTCAAGAGAATGCTTCTGGGCCCACCAAAGGTGAACAGTGGCCTGCAATGGCCAAAAAGGAAGACCTAAGCAACAGCCTTTCACCAGAATGTGCTGAGCACCTCTACTTGTCTACCATGCTGGGAATAACCAGTCCACTAAGCTCCTTGACTTACGTCACTGGGCCCAGTAGCAGCAGCTGCCTCTTTAGGCCCCCTCCCACCACTGTGTGGGCCTTGGCAGATGCCTGACCACGTTGACCCTTGGCGCCAGCCCTGCTTAGTTAACTGTCAGCTGCTGAGTGGACCTAACAGGTACTCGGTTTGATCTCTTTTTGATCAAAAAGCATAGTTTGGAAGAAATTTGGACCTTGAAATAGTGTTGAACACTAGCCACCAGTTCCTTATTGTAAGCGTTACGTTACAAGTTAATGAAAGTTGGCTGGGGAGTAACTGTAGTCGATTACGCAGGGCGTTGCCACCTACCTGAAGGGAACAACTAATTGCTGCACTTATGTCATGCCTGGCTTAGGATTCACCAAGGTCTCGGTGGAATAATGTAGGATTACCAGGCTGTCAGCAGCTGATACTATGATCAGGCACTAAGGGAGTAGCTTCTGGCTTAGAGAGAGATCCTGACCAATTTTAGTATGTGCATGCAAAGTATGCTACAACATTTGGGGCTCTCTGGTAGAAGAATGTAGTACAGTTCCAAATGGTAAATGACTTTCGAATCATGAAAACTTTCTCATCACAGTATTGCTTCAAGGGGCTAACTTGATGATGTATTGCTGCCTTCCCCCATCTGGTGCCTTCCAGAGGTGTTGGACTACAACCCCCAGCATCCCCCAGCCATGATGCTGGGAGTTGTAGTCCACCATCTTTGGAGGGTACCAGATTGGGGAAGTCTGATGCATTGGAATCTCTTCTCTATTGAGCTTATGAATAACTGTGATTTTTTTCTTCTTCTGGAATGTGACACTATCTTTCTGGAGTGTTTGATGGTTTAAATGCTTAATCTCTCCACTCAGCTGGCTGAGGAGTTCTTGCAGAAGCACTTGTGAGTGCTAATGTATTCTAGTAGTTTTCCTAAAATATACCCCTGTCTGAACTTGTTGGTTTGGGATTTGAACATTTGCTTAAAAAAAGTGTTATGTTGGAAAAATCGGATGTTAATAGAAAGTACAGTCCAAAGCTCAAAGCTTTGATGTGAATTTCTAATTCAAGGATTGATACTTACCGGTAATACAAATGAGTAGGCTGATAGAAAGTTTGGACTTCTGTGCCCTCTGGGGAACGATTGAACACGTATTGCAGATGCCCGGACCTTTTAATGGTTACAAACAAACAAAAACTTTTATCCAAAGGATGATATAATTCCATGGAATAATTTGGAAACGGTGGTCTTCTCTGGAGCTCTTTTCCCTGACCAATATTTGCTTGCCAGTATTGTTACTACTTCTGCTCCTGTGCTTTTAATAACTACCTGACATGCAGAAATTTGACAAATGAAACTTTTTCCTGCCATGGAGATGAAATGATGGCACAAAACTTTGCCTGCAGGGTTGCTATGCATCTGGCTGGTGTTTGAAGACACAGGAGCAGGATCTGTTCAGAACAAAACAAAACCTGGCGACTCTTGGCCTTCTCCAGCATCTGGCTTGCCATAGTTAAGTATGTGGCTTTCCCGTAAGTATAGAATTCATCCTATGGCCTCTCTTCTTGTCTGTTTTGGTGCAGGTGTTGTTTTGAGAATAGGAAGCCGAGCACGCAAACTTGCCCAATAGCTGCCTAGGAGGGCAAGTGATTTATGTCTGAGCTGTGTTCTCTAAAGCTCTATCACTTCTCCCTTCTATACCTTTCTTTATGTGTATCTCCCCCCCCCCCCCACGTGCACACACCAATCTATCTAGTACCAAGCACTGGTCTATATTGGCACACCTTACAGAGATGGGATCTTGCCCTCCTATCCAACACTCAGTCTCTTTCTGCATTGGAAGTTCATGCTGCTGGCAGGGCACATCTAAGCATCACAGTGTTTGTGTTCAAACGTGTAATGTGCACCCTTTCTTCTCACCACCTACTGTTCCACCCCCATCCCAGAAGAAGAAATGTTTTCAGCTGCTTAAATCTTCTCTCCCTTCTTTACTTAATGTTGAAAACAGATGTGCAACACGGTATTGCTGAACTTATTTTAGATCAAAATAATCACTAGAAGACAGCAGGAGCTCCCTAAATGGCAATGCTTTAAATCCCAGGCATACTTCCCTTCATGAAATTGTAAAATGGGAAGCATTTATAAAGATGTTGCCTTGTGAGAAAGAGACAGAAGTCCTGAGTCAGTCTTCACATGTGTGGGTGTGTGCATACACCTGCACATACACACACCCCTTATAGGTAGACTCAAAGCATAAAGCATTTTAGACACAGAACTGCCTTGTAGGAGTAGCCTTCAGTTATAAATTGAACTGTGAAGTCGCCACCAAGAAAACACAACCTAGTTGAAGCACTTGTGTTGTCAGTGCTAAACAGTGAGACAGGAAGTCAAAAGGAAATGGGGAGAGATCAGGGTGAGATGATCCAAAATGTATATGTTAAGCTTCTTAACGGGAGCAGCCCCAAGAAAGCCAAACACACACACACACAGAGACACAAACAAATAAGGTGTTAATCTGGGGGGGGGGGGATATTTGGCAGAAAGCTTCACCACAGGAGAATGATCTCTCGCAACAAAAATCACCATATGGTGACATTTTCCTATTGTTATCTGTAAACGGAGAAGAATATTGCTTATGTCATACTGTGATCCCAGTTGTATTGGTCTGTGACGGTAATACATGTGTTCATTCTCTGTAATCAAACTCTGCGAATGGAAGTTTGACTTATTCACAGGCATTTGCGAAAACCAAGATAGCCAACTAGCAGGATGCATAAATATTTGGCTTTTCAGTCTGTGTAACTTGAAATTAAATTGTTTTGGTCTTGCATTAGGGGTGGGTTGGGGATAATCCTTGTAACTACAGAAAGGGGTGGGAGGGAGAGAGAATCAACAGTTGCTTTTAACAAAGTCACAAAGAGCGCAGTATTAATTTATAGCAGAAAGAACATATCTTGTAAACTGTATATAAAACACAGTTTTATGGTGCAATTGTTCGTCAACCTTCTGTCTGTTACTTTTTTGGGGGGTGGTAATTCGACGTGTGTGCATTTTTCTCATACCTAAGAACATCATGGTAAAATCTGCAAGGAATAGTTATTGCTTCTGTTTGTGCAAGGATTCTTTTAAAAAAAACCTGTTTCCAAATAAATACCTGTGCCCTTAATTTGGTTCAGCGTGTGTAACTTTTTGTCCAAGGAAATCCCCATAGATAGGGTGAGTGTTCACATAAAGCCTTTTTAAAACTCTGCCAGCTTTATTTTATGAGCAGCTCATTTGTATTAATCCAGACACTTTCAGTTAGCTGCTGTTTCATTAATGGTCCCCAAAAGATTTGATGTCCTAGTACGCTCCCTGTGTAATACTATTTTTAACATTCCTGTTCTGGGGAAATGGAAGTTCTTTCTACAATTGTTTTGACAGGCTTATGGTAACCTTGTATGGTTCTTGTCTGTGTGACCAATACATTTCACACCAACAGTGCCCCCCCCCCGAAATGTCTGCAGTGTTATTTCTCTGAAAACAAACCTGGATTTCTGGTGCCTGCAATATCTTACTATCTTGTTGGATTTAACCCCTTCTTTTCAGGTCGGTGGAAGAATCTTAAAGCTTGGACCTTACTCTGCAAATTTAACATCACTAGAGTTATGTCCGAGGTAAAATTGCGGGGGTTAGGAATCAGTTAGGCATTTTCTTCCATACCATTTAGTTTTAACGGTTTCAGAACACCGCTAAAGCTCAATCCCCATTTCCACCCGCATAAGTGTATTTAAGTTGTTGTTTGGTCTGCTGTTAAATATATAAAACTTTGTGAAGGATCAAAAAAAGATGAAGGAAATGGCATTTTAAAAGAGGTTTTCCTACCTAAGAGTCACTTGTGCCCCCTGATCCAAGATATTTAAAAATTTGGCCTCAAGGTCTTTGTGGTGGTCTTTTCTTCCTTTGCCCACCCACCCACCCCTTCCACTGCACTCCCACCATCCTGCAACTGTTAAGGATTATTTTCTAATTGGTTAGGACTTTTTTTTTTTTTGCAATTTCCAAACAAATTGTTAATACAAACTGTATAAAGTGAACATAATTTTCTTCACTTGTATTTTTGTTATTGAGCAAGTTTATCAAAATAAATTGTCTACTTAAAGAAATGAAACTGGTTTGGGTGTTGTTATTTTTAGAGCGGGCTGCAAGTGTATCCTCAGATAAAAAATTCCGCTGCATGTAGGTTGCTTAAACGGAGAAAGCACCCACTAAAATGGGCACAGAACCTGTGGACTTCCAGATGTTGGACTCCAAATCCCATCAGCCCCAGCCAGCATCAAGGGTGATAGGAGTGGAGTCCAATAACATCCGGATTTATACAGGATTTGGGGAAAGCTCTGGGCTCAATTAAAATTACTTAACTTTTGCCTTTAAAGCCCATAATGGCTTGGGATCAGTGTCTTCCAAGCCCCTTCTTGCAGCCTAGTAGAAAACGGATGGGATCAAGTGAATTGGCCTGCCTAAGTCCCTAACATGGATGGGGAACTTCTGGCCCACGAGCATAACACAGCATGTGGAGGTCCACATCCAGCCCACCAACTTTCCTGCTTTATCACTGACCAGAGAAGACCATTTCCCTGTTCCTATGCTGCATTTAGGTTTTTTAAAACCTGGATGGTCAATGTAGTGTTGGACTGAGACTCTGCCATGAAGCTCACGGGGTGATTCTGGGCCAGTCCCGGACTCTCAGCCTAACCTACCTCACAGGGTTGTTGTGAGGATAAGGTGGAGAGGAGGAGGATTATGTAAGCCGCCTTGGGTTCCTTTGGGGGGGGATATATAAATATAATTAATTGCTGAGGGCATATTTGGGAGGGGGCTGCTGGGGAGGGAAGGGCTAATCTCCCAATGGAGGCTTTCTCAAAGTCTGATTGCCACAGGGGAGGGGCAGTGTGTGTGTGAGTGTGAGAATAGGGCTTAGGCAATCACGTTATGGGGCCAGATGCCAACAGTGGGCCCGCTCTTGCCCCCTTTCAGATGTAGCCCAGCCCAGCCCACTGCTGGCATGCAATCTAATTATACGAGGGTGGGGAAACTGGTCCTCCAGGTATTGGACTGCAACTCCCCAAACCCCTAACCATTGGCCATGCTGGCAGGGTTTGATGGGAGCTGACACCCAACAACATAGTGAGAACCACAGGTTCCTCACCCCTGTCCTAACAGCTTGAAAGGATCCTGGAGGAGAGCGTAACTGGCTAACTGGAACCCTGAATGGGTACACTCTTGTTAGGGGGCGAGGATATACTGCAACATTTTGTTGCAGTTCCCTCTTGTGCGGTTTTCTTAAATTTTTGTTGCAAGCCATCTTGTGCTTGCTTTGCAGAGAAACGTGGGATATAAATTGCATTGTTCAAGAAAACCCCTGGCCACATCTGCTTTCCACGTTCTTGTCACACTGAACTGTTCTTACCACATATGTGGGCCCATTCCCATGTTACCTACGAGCGAAATGAGGGAAGGGACCAGTGCGGCGCTTAAACACGATTTCAGTGTGTGAGAAAAGCTTTAACATGGGCAAGACCTTTCTGGCCACGTTTCGTGGAGGTGCGTGTTTTATGCTTCTCGATGATGATGATTACATTTATATCCCTCCTTTTTTCCTGCAAGGAACCCAAGACGGCTTACGTAATCCTCCTCTCCATTTTATCTTCACAACAACAACCACCCTGTGAGGTAGGTTAGGCTGATAGTCGGTGACTGGCCCAGAGTCACCCAGTGAGCTTCATGGCCGAGTGGGGACTAGAACCCGGATCACCCAAGTCCCAGTCCAGCATTCTACCTGGTACACCACACTGGCTCTCGCCTCACTCCGGTTTAGCTTCACAACAACCCTGTGAGGTAGGTTAGCACTAGGCTGAGAGTCAGTGACTGGCCCAAAGTCACCCAGTGAGCTTCACGGCCAAGTGGGGACTAGAACCCAGATCTCCAGAGTCCCAGTCCAATGCTCTAACCACTACACCACACTGGCTCTCCAGTTATGTGATTTGCAAAGTCCCTGCTATGACTCAACAAAAGTGTGCTGCCAATTTCCAATGGAGTCATTGCCACATTTATGCAGCCACGATTCCTTTTCCTCAAAGGTAACTTGGACCTCATCTAAACATTCAGCGAGGGGGGTGGTAGGATAGGGGCAGATGTGGTATAGCCCTCCTGGGACTGTATTGCTTTCAGAGCATTACCACCAGGCATCTTTCAGGAATGGTGTCTGTGTGTGTGTGTGTGTGTGTGTGTGTTTTTAAAAAAACAGCCACCACCAAAACCATGATACATGCTTTCTCTCAGAGGGGGGAGAGGGGTGCTGTGCACAGAGAAGATGGCTTTAAAAGCCTCGATTGTCCCACACCGAGTGATTTCATTGTGCACCTGTTGAGATGCCCGGTAGCCCTAGTTGCCCCCGCGCTCCATCACCAGATATCTGCCAAACAGCCCTCCTGGCTGTGGCTATTTGAAATCCTTTCCTCCCTCCCCGGGGGTTACAATGGTTGCTTCCGTTGCCATTGGCGACGGAAACACAGTGCAAGCCAGAGAGTGAGCACGGTCACATTCCCGATGGAGGTGCCTGACAGGATGGGTCATTGCTGGTGAGTCCCCGATTTTAGGGCAAGGCCCTGTGGGCCCTCCTGAAGGGGGTGCAAGCGTGTGTGGCGGTTGTCATATCCTGAAGGTGCAACATGGGGCTTGATTCGAGCCAGGCTTCTTCGGGGCTTAGCTCTGGAACTGGTCTTTGGATAGCAGGTGATGGGTAAAGTAGGGATCCGAGAGGAATTTGTTTGGCTCACCTTTTAATGTGAACTTAATTTCGCCCGTTTGGACTGCTATGCCGAGCGAAACTCAGTTATCCTTTGGAATCCGGACTTCTCCAGATTTCGCAATGGAAGTTCTCCAATCAAAAAAATGCATTCAAAAATTCACATATTAGGGGGAAATAACTCTAAAAATTGCATTGTATTAGAAAGATGGCTTGCAAAAAATGTGTATATCAGGCAAAAATGCATGTATTAGGAGAAATTATGGATTTTCTGCAAATATAAAAAAACCCTCTAAGTTCAAGATGAACTGAACTTAAGATTGGGAGAAAAGAAACTGAGAGAAAACAACGGACAGATTCATCTGCGGCTCATGCTGGCTAAGCTTGTCTGAATGTGGAAAGCTAAGCAAGATCAGGCCTGGTTATTACTTGGATGGGAGACCCCTCCTCTAGTTTCCTGCATTGAGCAGGGGGTTGGACTCGATGGCCTGTGGGCCGCTTCCAACTCTATGATCTATGAATCCATCCCTTATGCTGAGCATGCCCCCGAGCATGTGCAGAGTTGCCTTGCCTTCACTGCTGTGTATGGGGTGTTTCCAGGCACTTGAAAGATTTCCGCGCCCAGGCCTATAGAACCAAAACCTGCATAAATTTTTCATAACTTGAGATACATATGTACATACATACGAGAGCCAGTGTGGCGTAGTGGTTAGAGTGTTGGACTGGGACTCAGGAGATCCGGGTTCTAGTCCCCACTCGGCCATGAAGCTCACTTGGGTGACTTTGGGCCAGTCATGGACTCTCACCCTAGCCTTCCTCACAGGGTTGTTGTGAGGATAAAATGCAGAGGAGGAGGATCATGTAAGCTGCTTTGGGTTCCTTGCAAGAGGAAAAAAGGTGGGATATAAATGTAATCTCACCCACAAATGTAGAAATAATTACTAGGGTTTATTTAAGATTAATTTCTCATCCAAATAATCTCAAACAAAATAAATTCTTCAATTAATTTGCAGCCTGCCCCAGATCATCCAAAACCAAGGGTAAAGGTTGTTTTGTTTTGTTTTGTGTTTAAGCTTAATTGTCATGCAGGGAGAGATTTGGGGTGGGGTGGGGATGGCGGTTGCAGCATGTGGGGAGGAGAGCTAACCCTTCCCTCTCCAGCCTGCAAACCCCCCTTGAAAATCGCCCCCTGCATAGCTATTAAGCTAAGAAAAAAACACCTTCCATTGGCAGCACCAATGGACATTCAAGGCTCTAGAGCAGTGTTCTCCAACCTTGGGTCCCCAGATGTTTTTGGCCTACAGCTCCCAGCATGCACCAGCCAGCTATGCTGGCTGGGGCATGCTGGGAGTTGTAGGCCAAAAACATCTGAGGACCCAAGGTTGGAGAACACTGCTCTAGAGGATAGATTCATGACGTTTTGAGGCAAGATTCCCTCCATGGGTCCCTCCCCCAGTGTGTCTACCTTCTCACCACTATGGTTATCACCAGCTCCCACAGGTGTCAGGACAACCAAGTGGCGAGGGAAAGGTGCATGAACTGTGCCCTGTTCAGTCAAAGAGTGTCATTTGTAGGTAGGCTTAAGCCCTGCCACTTATTGTAAAATACTAAGCACCACACCACATCTTTCAGTACATCTCCCTCCCTCTCGAAATTGTACATTGTCACCCAGTTGGGCCAGCTCTAGTTTGAGCAAAGTGTCCTCTGGAGAGCCCACTCTTCTGTTACAGGGCCCTGGCAGTGGTAGTAACACGTCCAGCAGTGCTGGCAGGTTGGGTCTAGCCCTGCTTCAATTTCCCATAATGCCCTGGAATGACACTAAGTCAGGGCCATTGTGGGAAATTAAAAGCATGACTAAATCCAGCTGCCCAGTGCTACTCAAGAGTGCTGGGCTGAGGGGGGGGGGGATTAAGAGGGGGACAAGGCAGGCATCAGCAGTGGGCCGTGCTGGGGCCGTGGAAACCGCCCAAGGATACTCAGTACAAACACTGGCCCTGGTTACTTGTGCTACTTTCCATTCTCTGGTGATCCATTCCTGATTCATAGGCATTCTCGGGATTTCCCCACTGTTTAGCTGCAACCACTTGTGCAGCTACTCCTAAATAATGAAAAAGCAGAGTTAGTGCAGATTATTTTCTTTTTAAAAGCCCTGGCCCTTAGTTTTTAGGACCTAAGAAGATATCACAATTTGGTCCTAATTTTGCGCATAATTTTTTATACAGATTAATTGCACAAGAGGACATAAATTGAAAATCAGCTGGATGAAAATTGCGTCTCCAGCAGTTATAGTTCTTAGTTTTGTATATATCTTATTTGGAGTTGGACACCAGCAGTAATAAATGACTTGATATTTATGTCTGTACGCCTTTGGATATGGTTAATACTCCAAGCTGTCAACTTCTAGCTTTCCCTTTTCAGTAGCGACTGATCAGTTTGTGTTCAGTGTCAAAATCCAGCATGAGGAAGGATTCTGAAGGACTCAAAAGCTTCCACACACTTTGGTTGGGCCTAATATGCTGGATTTCTCACCCCTATGGACCAACATGGCTATCTATGCTATCTCAACACTATATATATATATATATATATATACACACACACACACACATACACGCACACACACACACACACACATATATATTTATACCCCGCCTTTTTTCCTTCAAGGAACCCAAGGCGGCTTACATAATCCTCCTCCACCTCTCTATTTTATCCTCACAACAACCCTGTGAGGTAGGTTAGGCTGAGAGTCAGTGACTGGCCCAAAGTCACCCAGTGAGTTTCATGGCTGAGCGGGGACTAGAACCTGGATCTCCCGAGTCCAGTCCAACACTCTCACCACTACGCCACACTGGCTCCTGTATGTATGTATGTATGTATGTATTATCCAGCATACCTTTGTGGTGCATTTGGCCCAAGAGAATATATGACCTGAAACACAGTACAGTCATGCCTTGGATTGAGAGCATAATTCATTCCAGAAACATGCTTGTAATCCAGAACACTCTTATATCAAAACGAAATCCCCCCCCAAAAAAATTGTAGAGATTTTTAATTTAAGCCATACTACAGTACTTGTATTGCAAGATGTCGTTTGTATATCAAGTTTAAAAAAATTAAATAAATATTTAAAAATTTGCTTGTCTTGCAAAACGCTCTCAAACCAAGTTACTTGCAATCCAAGGTATCACTGTATCTTTTGTTCAATCAACATTTGATAGCAAAGGAGTGATACAAGCTTTCTTCTTCTTTTTTCCTTCCTCCGTTTTTATTAACTTTTATATTTAGATTTACCAAACCAAGTTTCTATCCAGTGATGCAAAATTAGTGTTAATTCCAATAAATAATACGGTAATTGGTGTCCACTTTTCTATTAATGATATAGATGCCCATATCTCTTTCAAATTATATCAGTAAGTTTGTCCATTGCTGCAATCTCTGAGATCAGGGACATTGAACTTGAGGACTGTAGGCCGAATCTGGGGTCCCCCAGAAGACCACACCCCTTTCCTTGACCTCTCCCACTTTCCCCAACCGCCAATCATTCTGTGGTTTCCAGTGGAGGCCGGTGGCTCCAATGCCAGTGCGGTGGTGTATCCACTCTGGGTTGTGGATAGCTCTTTTAAAGTTTAGGCTGAAACCCACAGTGGATACACCACCCCCCACTGACATTGGAGCCACCCTCTCCACTGGTGGTTTCCCAGCTTTTGAGCTGGGTTTTTCCTGTTCTGAAAGGTTGCAGTGCATCTCATAAAGCTTAGTTACTCGCAAAGAGCTGTAAACTTTAAATATGCTGGTATTTTGGCCTTGCTCCTTTGGCCCCGCCCACCAGTGAAATGCAGCCCTCAAGAGCTTCTCCAAAATTAAATCCTGCCCTTGGGCTGAAAGCAGGGCTGGATTAAGAGCATTATGGGCCTGGTGCTGAGGATTTTGGTGGGCCTTTTTATGGAAATAAATAAAATGAAGACGCAATTTTATATTAAAACAAATTAAATATTTTAATTACCATTAAAGTGCCAAAACTCAAAAACTCCTGCAGCTCATCAGTAAGGGTCTTCCCAATTTCCCCCAAATTTATTTATTAAAAAAGAAAAAGCGGCCACAACAAAAAGCCAGGAAGCTTTGCTTGACCAAGAATAATTGTGTTGTTCTTGTTGCTTTGTTTCGTTTTCGTTTTTTTTTTTTTGTTAAACTAGCATTTGAACAATTGAGCTGCGAATCAGAAAGATCTTTTGCTCAAGGCTGGAGAGAGAGGTCCCTTCTAAATCTGAATATTACAGACCCTAGCAAGCCCCCATGTGCTTCAAAGAAATGTAGTAACAGTGATTGAAATGCAAAAACCTACCGAAATGTTAATTTGAGAACAACAGTTCTTGCTAGGTCTTGCCTCAAGCCTGTAATGCAGATGTGCTTAGAACACCTTTCTAATCTTGAAAAAATCATTAATTATGCTGAATGATAACGATCAGAGCTAACTCAAATCATGCTGCATGTCCCTATATTGTGGGCCTATTGTCTGTTATGGGCCTGGAGCAGCCGCTCCAATCGCCCCTATGTTAATCCGGCCCTGGCTGAAAGAGGTTTGACACCCATATCCGAAGTTTTCATCTGCCATTCTTTCACTGGTGGTAAAATTTGAGCTATCCAGTGCCTGACAGGAGCAATCTTAGCAGCAGTGACCGATGCATTCAAGCTGCATGGAACTCAAGTTAGCAGGCCCATAGTAGTACAGTGATGTAGTGACAAGTGACAAGATGTTGTGGTGGCCACCAATTTGGACAGCTTTAAAAGGGGATTGGACAAATTCATGGAGGAAAAGGCTATTAGTGGCTACTAGTCACGATTAGCTATATGCTACCTCCAGTATCAGAGGCAGTGTGCCTCTGTACACCAGTTGCTGGGGAACATGGGCAGGAGGGTGCTGTTGGACTCATATTCTGCTCATGGGTTTCCCGTGGGCAGCTAGTTAGCCACTGTGTGAACAGAATGCTGGACTAGATGGACCCTTGCTCTGATCCAGCAGGGCTCTTCTGATGTTCTTAGAGGCTTATATTCAGACATGTGTGGCTTTTCCTTTTCAGTGGTGTGTTGGCGTGCTTTAAAATAACAGTTTTGTAAGAAGGTGGAGGGTGGGTCAGCTGAACCATGCAACAAAACTCCAACCAATCTTGAAATAAGAATTTTAAAAAGAAGAAGAAAAAGTAAGATGCTCTTTCATAAATACTGCAAAATCAAAATGCAACAGCTGTTGATTTGTGAGGATAGGACAGTTTGTGAAGAAAGGTGTTACATTCCTTGTCTGAAAGCTACTTCTCCTTTTCTTAAAAAATAATAGAAGATCCAACATCTTACTAAAACAGAGAACATGGCACAACTGCTGGACAATGAATGGCTCTTGGAAAATGTGAGGTAAGATTCTTGTGATGTTGGGGCATGATGAATAGAGTGGACAGGATTCTTTATAGCTAGAACTTCCATTGGATGAGCCTCTGCCATTGTAATCTCCTCATTTCACAACTGGCATTCCCTGAATTGTTTCCATTCAAGCTGATCATCATAAGAACTATGCAGCTTTAAAAACTGGTGCCTGAGCTTGTTTTTTCTCATTCCTCCCCATCCCTTTTTTCTTTGTTGTTGTGCCTGTTAGGCCCTGCCTGCAGGTTTACAATCTACCTTGATTTTAATCTGTCTACAGTGTTTAAATTTAGGATGTTTTGTAAATAAAGGGGTGATGATACAATATGGGTCAGTTCCAGGAATCAAAGTAATTACTTTGAATAATAACTTCATTAGCATAGTACTTCAAGCACTTTGCAATTTGCATACATTATCGAGGTGATCTTTGGAATAATCCTGTAAAGTAGGTCATTAGTGCAGCCCTGGGGCTGAGAAGGAGAATGCCCCCCCATAAGGGGCCCTCTACTGAGTTTGCAGCAACAAGAGAGGTGAGATTTGAACTAAGGCTTTCCTGAGTTGTGACTCAGTGACTGGGTTCAGACAACACAATAACCCACACTCAAGGGTTGAGTATGGGTTGTGGTTGAACTGTGGGTTGTTGTTGAAATGTGGGTTATCGTGTTGTCTGAACCCAGCTGTGCTAACAAGCCATGGCTTGTTAACCATGAACAACCCATGAAGAGAACCCATGGTTTGTTGTTGGGTTGTGAACTGTGGGTTGTTTGCCATGGTTTGTTATCTTGGCTGGGTTCAGACAACACGATAACCCATGTTTCAACAACAACCCACGGTTTGATGACAACCCAAACTCAACCCTTTTGACCAAAGCTTTCGTGGACACCGTCCATTAGATTGCATAACGGACAGTGTCCACAAACGTTCATGTCAAAATAAGTTTGTTAAGGGTGCAATCCTATGCATGTTTAGACAGAAAAAAGTCATACAACTCCCAGCACAGCTGGCTGGGGCATGCTGGGAGATGTAGGACTTTTTTCTGTCTAAACATGCATAGGATTGCACCTTAAGTCTGTAAGATCTGTAAGAGAGCCAGTGTGGCGTAGTGGTTAGAGTGTTGGGCTGTGACTCGGGAGATCTGGGTTCTAGTCCCCGCTCGGCCATGAAACTCACTGGGTGTCTTTGGGCCAGTCACTGACTCTCAGCCTAACCTACCTCACAGGGTTGTTGTGAGGATAAAATGGAGAGGAGGAGGAGGATTATGTAAGCCGCTTTGGGTTCCTTGCAGGAAAAAAGGCAGGGTATAAATATAATAAATAAATAAATATAAATAAATAAATAAATAAATAAGATGCCACAGGACTCTGCTGTTTTTGCTGCAACAGACTCACATGGCTGCCCCTCTGGAAACATTTGCATGGCTGCCTTACTTCAAGATTCCTCTTTTTGCAGGGTACATTCAGGATCACGTGCCACTTTGCCAAATGGCCGCAGATCTTGGCAGAACATTTCCATAACCGATTTCGAAGAGGATAATGGATTATTGGTTACCAATATCAACCAGACTTTGGATTTACTGGTAAGTCAAGTCAGTAATTTATGTTAAATGAAACTAAGGATAGGTGTACCTAATAGACATATGTGTGAAACCTTTTCAATTTTTACAACCTGAGAATGTGGACATGATTCATAAGAACATAAGAAGAGCCATGCTGAATCAGACCAAGGGTCCATCTATTCCATCTAGTTCACACAGTGGCCAACCAGCTGCCCACGGGATCTCACAAGCAGGACATGAGTGCAACAGCACCCTCCTGCCTATGTTCATCAGCGAGTAGTGTACATAGGCAGATTGCTGCCTCTGATACTGGAAGTAGCACATAGCCATTAGGACAAGTAGCCATTGATAGCCTTCTCCATGAATTTGTCCAGTCCCCTTTTAAAAAGCCCTCCAAACTGGTGGCCATCACAACATCTTGTGGAAGTGAATTCCATAGTTTAACTCTGCGCTGTGTGAAGAAATCCTTCCTTTTATCTGTCCTGAATCTCCCACCAAAGCTTCATGGGATGACCCCTTTGGGTTCTAGTATTATGAGAGAAGGAGAAAAATGTCTCCCTGTCCGCTTTCTCCACACCCTGCATAATTTTGTACACCTCTATCATGTCTCCCCTTACTTGCATTCCTGGAAGAGTAGGGTCCTACCAGATGCATACCCAACTCATGCCCTTCCTGGCTGGTGAAAACTGCCAGAGAGAGACTGGCCAGTTAGATGGAGGGCATTTGTGAATGCTTCCCTGGAGGAGGGTGGTGTTCCATCTGTGTTGAAGGAGGCTGTTGTTGTATGGCCCTTATTAAAGTCAAGTCCTGTGCTGAACCATTATCCATTCACAAATATTCCATGCCTGCATAGGGTGCTCAAGCATGTGGTGGCCTAACTCCAGGTCTGCTTCCTGCCAGAGACAAGTCGCTGATTTGTAATTCTAATTAATTAGCTTTTATTATGTAAAAAGTTACAAGTGAGCTTTGGGCTACACAGCAGATTGTGTTAGGAACAATGGCTACAACAGAGTTTTACAGGATGCTTTAGCATCCTGTAAAGACAATGTGGCAGATTAGAGAGTTGAGACCAAACTATTGGGAAATTGTTAGAGCCCTCCCGTTCAGACCTGGTGTGCTTAGGAAGTTCTGCCTTCAAAGCAGATCCTTTCCTTGAGGAGTGTCTTTTGCAGCAAATTACCTGGAATGTCCGTATTACCTTATGCTGCTGCTCCCTCATTTGGACATCTAACCCTGGGATCCCTAACGTCACTCTCCTGCCTCCTCCCTCTCCTCTGCGTTGTGGCTCCACGTTCCTACAGTTTCAGAAGGGCCTATTGGACCATCAGTGCTATTCCCACCAATCTCTAGCTGTTGTGACCTTGAGGCCTCAGCCACCTCTTTCCCCCTCCTCATCTGAGTCAGAATCAAATCCCACGTCTTCTTGAGGTGCCTCTGCAGAGGTGCTGGGCTTAACCCTTACAAAAGCAGATTACATGGATCCTTTCCAGTCTTGTGCCTGGATTGGTTTGAGGACTCAAGCAGCCTTGGTCACTCCGGTGCAGAGCCTCAGGCCTGGGGGCGAAATCTCTCCCTCCAGGAATCCTCAGATGGCACAGCCCCTTCCTCACGCCCCCTTTCTCTCCACCGCCACCCCGGATTCTCACTTTCTTCCCATCTGCTCTGGAAGATGGATGGGGAAGTGCAACTCCGTTGATTCTCCGTGTCCTCTCAATGGTTGGGTTTCAGTACGATCGACTGTGCCATGCTTCCAGGAGATGCCTTGCCAGAATTAAACTAAGGGGCACTGTGCATAAGTGGCTACAGTTAGTCCTGTAGGGGAGATCCCAGAAGGTTGGTTCAGGCATTGTGGTAAGCCACGGCTCAGGTTTTCAAACCGTGACTTGGCGTTACATCTGAACCATCTCGCAAAATCATGGGTCTTCATGTTCACATGCTCTGATAACTTCAGGCGCATGCTTTCCACCTCTAAACCAGGGAGCCTAGAAAAATGCCTTTTCTTACCTTAAACTTGCATTTTTCTCCTTTCGTTGACAGAGACTTAAGAATACAGCTGTGCTGTTTGCTGGGTTAAAGGCCACAGATGAGTGGATTCAAGTCCATGGCCTAGAAAACATGCATCTCACGTTAGACGATATAATCCAGAAAGGCACCGTTGTGCTGTAAGTATGCAGCCATCTCATTTCAAGGTGGTTGTGTCTGCCTTTCCTTCATCTCTCAATGTTTCCTTTTAGAAATGCAAGCGATGCAACGGAACATATTGAATTTACGAAGGAGGCCATTAGCAATTTTGAATCTCAGTTGTGTGAGTAAGTACCCAACAACCTGTTCCTTCTGCAGTTTGCATCTGTCTATGGTCGCATCTACACTGGAACATGGCAAACTGCCTTAGGCCAGGTTAGGTTGTTTGCCTACTTATCCAAGATTGTCTACTCCAGCCTTACCTACCCAGCCTCCCTCCAGATGTGTTTCCTGGGGTGGGGGCATGGAAAGTGAGAATCAAGAGAGGGTGTGGAGGCAAGGCAAGTGAGAATCCAGTGTGGGTAGAGGCAAGGCAAGTGAGAATCCAGAGGGGAGGCAAGGCAAGTGAGAATCCAGAGGGGAGGGGGAGGCAAGGCAAGTGAGAATCCAGTGCGGGTAGAGGCAAGGCAAGTGAGAATCCAGGGGGGAGGGAGAAACAAGGCAAGTGAGAATCCAGAGGGGAGGTGGAGGCAAGGCAAGTGAGAATCCACAGGGGAGGTGGAGGCAAGGCAAGTGAGAATTCAGAGGGGAGGGAGAAACAAGGCAAGTGAGAATCCAGAGGGGAGGTGGAGGCAAGGCAAGTGAGAATCCAGTGTGGGTAGAGGCAAGGCAAGTGAGAATCCAGAGGGGAGGCAAGGCAAGTGAGAATCCAGAGGGGAGGGGGAGGCAAGGCAAGTGAGAATCCAGTGCGGGTAGAGGCAAGGCAAGTGAGAATCCAGGGGGGAGGGAGAAACAAGGCAAGTGAGAATCCAGAGGGGAGGTGGAGGCAAGGCAAGTGAGAATCCACAGGGGAGGTGGAGGCAAGGCAAGTGAGAATTCAGAGGGGAGGGAGAAACAAGGCAAGTGAGAATCCAGAGGGGAGGTGGAGGCAAGGCAAGTGAGAATCCAGAGGGGAGGTGGAGGCAAGGCAAGTGAGAATCCAGAGGGGAGGGGGAGGCAAGGAAAGCGAGAATCCTGTGGGGAGGTGGAGGCAAGGAAAGTGAGAATCCAGAGGGGAGGGGGAGGCAAGGAAAGTGAGAATCCAGAGGGGAGGGGGAAGCGAATGGAAGTGAGAATCCAGAGGGGAGGGGAAGCAAGGAAAATGAGAGTCCAGTGGGGAGTGCTCTCAACATTTTAAACCCTCCCCCCCCCATGGTAATTTGTGTTGGTGCACAGGGCCCCTTTTCCAAATGTCAGATATGCCCATGGGCCCAAAAAGGTTGCTTACTCCTGGTGTATAAGAAGGGCCACAGTTCTGTGGCAGGGGGCATGGCTTGCATGCAGCAGGTCCCACAGTTCAACCCCTGGCATCACTCATTAAAAAAGAATCTCATTTATCAGGTGCTGGCAATAAAGACCCCTGGCTAAGGTGCCAGGGCACGGCAGCCAGGCCAGAGCTAGATGGACCCATTCAGCATATTCTTAATGTTCTCCCAGCTGAATTATGATTTAGACCAGGGGTAGACAACCCAATGCCCTCTAGATATTTTGGACTCCCACTCCCACAATCCCTCCAGGTCAATGTAGAATAAGAAAGATGCAAAGCCATCACTTACACAACATACCACGTGATCAGTATTTGCTCTTGTTCCACCCCACCCCACCCCCCACAGGGCTATTGATCTATATGACAAACGGATTCAGTGGCTATTGCAAGACAGCAGAAAGGTAGCGTGCGTGCACCATTTATTCACTTAAAGGAAAACCCTTTATGTATCACAAAAATGAAGACAGAACCATTATTCTTCCAAATTAAAACAAACTGCCACTGCCATCACCATCAGTGTTCAGCAGTGGAATTGAGTAGCAAGAGGTTTTACACACTCAGGGTCGCACGATCATGGAGGTGGAAAGAAACCATTGTGACGTCTTCCCCCCCTCTGTGTTCATGCAAACCGGCCCAGTAACTTACTGGCAGTAAGCTGGTTCGCATAACACAACAGCCCACCGTGGCTGAAATTAGCTGCAGGGTTATTGTGGTTTGCCGTGTTGTGCAAAGCTGGTGTTGTGGGTTTAAGGGGGCAGACAACCCACAAATAACCCACAAATAACTCTAAAACAAGCTGTGGGTTATTTGAGAGTTGTCTGCTCCCTGAAAGCTATGAACACGCCACTGCCTGCATATTCAACATGGCAGCCAGCATTCTCTGCTAAGCCCCTCAGGGAAATTAACCCACTGTGGCTTAGCATTACGTACCAACAACCCCAGTGAAAAGGAAGTGCTTCTTCACACAGCCCGTTGTTAACCTCTGGAACCCCTTGCTACAGGATTCTGCCATCAATACATATGGATTCTCGATGACTTGGTGGCTAAAACGTGCAGCCCCCATTTTCCATTGTGTATCATCCTTAACTGCTGGGCAGGGGGCGGTGGATATTGACCTTGCATATTGCTTGCTGGTCTCAGAGGTGGTGTTAGGGGGCGGCCCACTAGGGCTGGACCCCTGAATCTTTCATTTGGAGCCCCAAATCTCTGGGAGGCCATCTGCCCCACCACCCTGCCCAGGGGCACTTGCTGAAATCAAGGTCCAGGGGCTCTGAGGATCTCTTTTGCATCTGATCCCCCTGGAGTAGCTGGCTTTTTGCCCACATGTGCTTCACCTCCTGCTGCCCCCCCGAATCTTTCCGCCTGAGTTTTTTCCCCCTGAAATCAAATGCCTTCCTCTCTCCTGTCCATACATCCCTTTTTACAAATAGGGGTGTCCTTAGGAGACAGGGTTCTTTAAAGACACACACAGTGAGACTTTAGAGCAGTGTTCTCCAACCTTGGGTCCCCAGATGTTTTTGGCCTACAACTCCCAGCATGCCCCAGCCAGCTATGTTGTTTTTTTTTTGTCCTGTGGGCCTGAGCCGTGGATCTTTTTGGTACCTAGCGCCGTCCCTGGCTGGTCCCCCTGAGATCTCTGCCTGATCACTGTCAGTATGCAGAGATCATTTTAGTTCCTTTTTTGTTTTCTCCCCCTCCAGATGTTTGGCATTATTCAAGGGAACAAGATCGGAGTTCTGGTTGATGCATCTGATATAAGTTGTGGACCAAGACTACGTGATTTCCAAAAAGACCTTCTGGTAAATATTATTGAAGCATGTGCTAGCTCTTCACATCAGAAGTGACGTTGGGTTGAAGTGATGCAGTGGATAGCAAGTTGGACTGGAACCGGTGAGATGTGGGTTCACATCTCTCCACTCAGTTATGGTTCTCCCTAGGCAGCCTTGGGCAAATTCACTCCCTTTTAGGTTCTACATACACAGTATGTTAAATATGTAACATTCAGCTGTCCTTCTCTTTCTTTTTTACTCACAAGTAGACACACAGATAGGGGAGGTTTAAACCTTCCCCTTGCCACTTGTTTTCTGAAATTCACCCTCCATGCCATGCAAGGGGTCTAAAAAAAGAGCAAAAGGCTGCATTGGTTTTTCTTTCCCCCTTTGCTTAGTCCTCGTGTGAGTGAATTTGGAAGCCAAGTGGCTGGGTGGAGGAAGGTTTAAACCTCCCTACTCCATGTGGTGGTCCTGATCTGGATAAGGGCCCCATGTGCTTACCTGTGAGTAAAAAAGAAAGGGGGTGAGCTTCATGCCAAATATTTAACATAATGGTGCACTTTGACCCTTGGGGCTTCTCTACATGAGGCTTTTAACCCGCCACTTTACCAAGGCTTCTGCTTCCGAATTCGTTGCGGGATTAAAATTGGCTCCTTTACACGTGGTTTTTTTCAGGGCTGCTTTCTTTCTCTGCCTTTCTGTATTACACAACCACAAGGTGGTGCTGTGGTATAGTGGAATTGCGAAAATGCACAAGCCTTTCATTCCAGATCATTCCATTCCATTTTAGATAATACTGCACTTTCCTCACTCTAAAAAAAGCCATGGAAATGCTTGGAAAGCACAGGAGAGGCCCTGGAGGATGAGGACTAAAGCACCCGCAAACTACTGTGAGTGAGGAATTACAAGGAATCACAATAAATGCCTCATGTAGAGAAGCCCTTAGTCTAATCCACTTCACATCCTTACCGATTTGCATCTTTAAGGCTTGCCTAGGAAAATACAACCTTATGAAACAGCCCTCAGAATCAGTCCTTACGATGCCAAGCTTTTTTCAGACCTCATTCCATCCCTGCAATAATCTTGCAAGGTAAGTCCCCATAGGTCACTCTATAAAAAGGCCAACATTTCCCCTGGGAACTGAAAAGCGAGCGGTGGGTTTGAATTTTCAGAAGGGCTGAAGCTTTGTGGGATGAAACCCTTCACCCATGGTGAAAGTGGACTCAGGCTATGTGACCCCATTGGAAATCAGAATGGGGGGGGGAGTATAGTTCAGTGTCACGACCAGTTCATTAGATTTAACTTAAATCGTAATTAAAAGTTAGCTATGTCTATATCAGCCTTGTTTTCTTGTTGGAATTGTGCATGAACTTCTCTAATGCAATATTTAAACCTGCCATACCTGTGTGCCTACTTGCGAGTAAAAAAGAAAGAGAAGGTCAGCTGAAAGCTACTCCCCCCCCCCCGTCACTTACCATGTATTCAGTAGTTCCACTCCTTCAACTGATATACTTATTAATTTATTTACAATTTTCACATGATCAGGCAAGAGGCAGCCTCTTTTAGAACGTAGCATTCTATTCAGTGACGAGAAGAATACCAAACTGTCTGTGCTTGTAAATATCCAGAGATGAAGTCCTACTTGGTTTATTACAGGAAATATAGCACCAAAATAGGGCTGGAATTACTATTCCCCCCCCCCCATTTATTTATTCATTCATTTTCTATACTGCCCAATAGCCGAAGCTCTCTGTGCGGTGTACAACAATAATTAAAAACAAACAATAAAATACAGTTAAAATATAAACAATAAAACATTATGAAATTTTTAAAACCATTTTTTAAAATATCTCTAAAACAAGTTAATAAAAACACGACCTCTAAAAACAATTTACCACCCCACCATATACCATTTAATTTAAAATGCCCAGAGTATGGGCAACAAACAAGACGAACTTGAACTCTTGATACATGAGGGCAAGTACGACTTGATAGGGGTAACTGAAACCTGGTGGGATGACTCCCATGACTGGAATACAGCAATTGAAGGGTATAACTTGTTCAAAAGGAACAGAAGCAACAGAAAGGGAGGTGGAGTTGCACTGTATGTTAAAAATATGTATCTCTGCACAGAGATACAGGAAGAGGAGCTTGGCAGCCCCATTGAGAGCATCTGGGTTAAAATAAAGGGGGCAAAGAATAAAACGAACATGGCGGTTGGAGTCTACTACCGACCACCCAATCAAGGAGAAGACGAGGATGGAACTTTTGAAAAGCAAATTGCCATTGTTTCAAGGAGGCACGATGTGGTAGTAATGGGTGACTTCAATTTCCCTGATATCTGTTGGGAGACTTATTCAGCCAAACATGGCCCCTCCAAGAAATTCCTGAGCTGTGCTGCTGATAACTTCCTCCTACAGAAAGTGGAGGAAGGAACTAGAGGATCGGCTATCCTTGACCTGATTCTAACCAACAGAGACGAGTTAGTGGATAAAGTGGCAGTTTCGGGAACTCTGGGGGAAAGTGACCATGTTATACTTGTGTTCTTGATTCTAACGGAAGCAAAAGCTGAGTGTAGCCAAACACGTACCCTGGATTTTAGGAAAGCCAATTTTAACAAACTCAGAACAATGATTAGTAAGATCCCATGGCAAGCGACTCTCACGAGAAAGGGAGCCCAGGAGGGGTGGGAGTTTTTAAAAAAGGAAATTTTAAAGGCACAATTGCAAACAATTCCCAAAAGGAAAAAAGGCAGAGGGCAACAGAAGAAGCCAATGTGGCTTCACAATAAACTCAAAGATGACCTGAAAACAAAAAAGGACACGTATAGGAAGTGGAAGGAAGGACAGGCTACAGGGGAAGAGTACAGGCAGGTAGCACAGAACTGCAGGAATAGTGTCAGGAAGGCTAAAGCTGAGAATGAGCTAAGGTTAGCGAGGAATGCTAAAAGCAACAAAAAAGCTTTCTTCAGATACATGCACAGTAAAAGACAGAAGAAAGAACTGGTGGTTCAACTACGCAATGAGGATGGCAAATTGATAACAGAAGACAAAGAAAAGGCAGAAGTGTTCAATTCCTACTTCGGCTCGGTCTTCTCCCAAAAGAGGGTCTATGACCCCCCTGGCAAACCTGAAGTGCAGACTGAAGGGGCAGGATTGCAGCTTGAGATTGATAGGCAAATGGTCAAGGAGCACCTGATTACTCTGAACGAGTTTAAATCTCCAGGGCCTGATGAGCTGCATCCTAGAGTAATAAAGGAACTGGCAGAAGAACTCTCAGAACCACTGTCTATTATCTTTGAGAAATCATGGAGGACAGGTGAAGTGCCAGACGACTGGAGGGAGGGCAAATGTTGTTCCCATCTTCAAAAAGGGCAAGAAGGAGGAACCTGGGAACTATAGGCCAGTCAGTCTGACATCAATCCCCGGGAAGATTTTTGAGCAGATTATAAAGAAGTCAGTCTGCAAGCACCTTGAAAACAATGCAGTGATTACTAGAAGCCAGCATGGATTTGTCAAGAACAAATCCTGTCAGACTAATCTGATCTCATTTTTTGATCGGGTAACCTCCCTTGTGGACTGTGGGAATGCTGTGGACATTATATATCTGGACTTCAGCAAAGCTTTCGACAAAGTGCCTCATGATATCCTGATTAGTAAGCTAGCTAAGAGTGGGCTAGATGGAACAACTATCAGGTGGATCCACAATTGGCTACAGAATCGGACTCAAAGAGTGCTTATCAATGGTTCCTTCTCAAACTGGGGAGAGGTAACGAGCGGGGTACCACAGGGTTCGGTCCTGGGCCCGGTGCTCTTCAACATTTTTATTAATGACTTGGATCAGGAGGTACAGGGAATGCTTATCAAATTTGCAGATGACACAAAGTTGGGTGGAACAGCTAATACTCTGGAAGACAGAAACAAAATTCAAAGTGACCTCGATAGGCTGGAGCGCTGGGCCGAAAACAACAGAATGAAATTTAATAGGGATAAATGCCAAGTGCTGCACCTAGGGAGAGGAAACCAAATGCAGAGTTACAAAATGGGGGTCACTTGGCTCAACAATACTACAAGTGAGAAGGATCTTGGAATTGTGGTAGATCACAAACTGAATATGAGCCAGCAATGCGATGTGGCTGCAAAGAAGGCAAATGCAATTTTGGGCTGTATTAATAGAAGTATAGCTTCCAAATCGCGGGAAGTGATAATTCCCCTTTACTCGGCACTGGTTAGGCCTCATCTTGAGTACTGCATCCAGTTCTGGGCACCTCACTTTAAGAAGGACATAGACAAACTGGAGAGGGTTCAGAGGAGGGCAACAGGGATGATAAAGGGACTGGAAACAAGGCCCTATGAGGAGAGACTGAAAGCAGAGGCGTAGCGTGGGGGGTGCAGGGGGGGGCGGCCGCACCGGGCGCAACATCTGGGGGGGCGCACTCGCAGCTCTCTGCCCCTGCCTGGCGCTGGCGGCAGCGGCGTCCCTGCCTCGCTTGGCTGCTCCGGGGCTGGCGTTGGGCTCCATGGAGCCGGCCGATGGGCCGGGAAGGGGACCGCGCCACCCTCCGCCTCTCCAGCTGGCTCCGGGGGAACTCAGGGCAGCCGGCGGAGCTCCGGGAGGACCCTGCGGGGCTGGCGGCTGGCTGGGGACGCGGCTGCGGCGGCGGAGCAGGGGAGAGCAGTGGCGCTCCGACTCGCCGGCGGCGCTTGCAGAGGCCCCGCGCGGCCGGCAGGGGCGCACCGACGCTGCCCAGCCCGGCCCCTCTGCCCCTCCTCCGCGCCCCGCCCGCGCAACAGGCAGGAATTAAACAGGGTAAGCTTCAGTCTGCGCCCTCACTGGAAAATACTAGTCACCTGTTGGGTTTCTGTCTGGCATGCACGCCCTAACCTGCCCACAACCAACGAGGGTTTTAAAAAATTATTATTTAAAAAGCCTAAGGACCCTATCCCACTACCAAGAAGGGCTGTCATTAAAAAGGTGAAGCTTCTCCCTTCCAACCATTGCATTCCCCTGCTTGGGGTGGGGATTACCTGCCGCATTCCTGTCTGCTACGTGGCACTCGTCTTATGCCCTTAAAACAAAGGGGAAACAACCAGGCTTCTGTGCTTTTAACAAGTGTACAATAGGTTGTAATTAAACAGGCAAAGCTTCCCCGGCCATGCATCTCCCTGGCTGGAAAATGCGCATCATCATTGGGGTTTCTGCCTGTCACGCAAACTCTGGCCCGGCCCCCAGCGCTAAGCCTTCTATGCCCAATAGTTACAAAACGGGTTGCTTTTAAACAGGTGACATTTCCCCCAAACAATCCTCCCTAGCTTGGAAAAAAAACATCACCTGTTACATTCTGCCTGTAACACAAACACTTCCTGAGTCTCCACTTATTCCTAGCTTCTGTATCTGGTGGAGGGGGTGGATTTTTTTTTTTACCCCCTCTCTGCCTGCACCTTTAACAGCTGCACATTAGGTTGGAATTAAACAGGTGAAGCTTTCACCCATAAGTGCATCACCCTGCCTGGAAAACAACACCAGTTGTATTTCTGCCTGCCATGAAAGCATTTGCCCTGCCTTGGCCCCCTCCCAGCTACATTATGTGAGAGTGCCAGTCCCCCATTAGGCTTCTATGCCTAAGAACAGCACAGCAGGCAGTAATTAAACAGGTGAAGTTTTCCTGTAATCAGTGCATGACCTTGCCTAGAAAAAAAAACATGACCAGTTGTATTTGTGCTTATTGCGCTGCACTTGTCTTGTCCAAGCTCCTCTGTCCAAGGTTGCCAGTTCAGTTTCCCCCTCTCCCTAGTAAGGCTGTAATATCTTCTAACATCTGCACAACAGGCAGCCATCAGGTGAATCTTCCCCATCAATACATCATCTGTTGGAATTCTGCCTGTTGTGGAAACAGCTGTTCTGCCTTGCACTTCCCATTATATCTGTTTCCTTTTTTAACAGAAGACCATTTTTAACCCCTGCCCAGATAAGGCTTTGAAATCCTTTAACAACTGCACAACAGGCAGTAGTTAAACAGGTGAAGTGTTTCCACGCTGGAAGAACATCACCAGTTGGATCCCTGCCTTCTAGGCAGCCCTGCCCCAGCCCCTCCTGGTGCCTCTACCTCTCTTTTAACCTATTAATTCCTTCTAGACAAGCATCCTATGCCTTGTAATAGCTGCACAGACAGTAAACAGGTGAAGCTTTCCCCCAGTGCACCCCCCTGTATATCTTGTATAAGGAGGTCAATCCTGATGAGCAGGTTGCAAACTGGTCAGCTTTAGATTTGCTTCGCTGGGTGTATAAGTGGAAGCTGCAAGAAAGTTTAACTAACTTTGTTGTCACATTAAGAATATTTCTTACTATCACTGTTTCTACAGCGAGTTGTGAAAGAAGTTTCTCAAAACTTAAACTAATTAAAACATATCAGAGATCTACAATGAGCCAAGAAAGACTGAGTAATCTAGCAATACTGTCCATTGAGAGAGACTTTAATGTAGATTTCAATTCCGTTGTTGAAAAATTTGCGCTAATTAAAAGCAGGCGAATTTAAATTAATCTGTATATTATATACAGATTGATATCTTGCACTTCTATTAAAGAATTACAATTAGAGGTACAGGATTGAGGAAGTTGGCTCCATCTAGCCCAGTCTTGGATCATCTCCAGGGTATGGTTCCATTTTGATGTTTAGTTTTTGTTCTTGATATTTTTTGTCGTTTACGATGGTTGTGAGACGACATATAATAGCATGGCCCATGCTAGGTTACTACATTTGTAGATTTGTATTCATAGACCTGCTGAAAATGTGGAGAATGTGTAATGCATGTTCGCACTCAATAAAGTGTTTGAAAATAAACTTGCATTTTACTTTAATTACATCAGTATTTTCATAACAAACAATACATGTGCTTAGGGGGTAAGGGTTTCTTTAACTAATCTAGTGGAAGAGACTCGAGTGCTAAAATCCACAGGTTAGGGGGCGCAAATTACTTGCCTTGCCCCGGGTGCTGACAACCCACGCTACGCCACTGACTGAAAGAACTGGGCATGTTTAGCCTTCAGAAGAGGAGACTGAGGGGAGATATGATCGCACTCTTCCAGTATTTGAAGGGATGTCACACAGAGGAGGGCAAGGATCTCTTCTCGATCATCCCAGTTTGCAGGACACGGAATAATGGGCTCAAGTTACAGGAACCTAGATTCCACCTAAACATCAGGAAAAATTTCCTGACTGTCAGAGCAATAAGACAATGGAATCAACTACCTAGGGAGGTCGTGGGCTCTCCCACTCTGGAGGCATTCAAGGTGCAGCTGGACAGACATCTGTCAGAGATGCTTTGACCTGGATTCCTGCATTGAGCAGAAGGTTGGACTCGATGGCCTTGTAGGCCCCTTCCAACTCTACTTTTCTATGATTCTATGAATTATTAAAAGCCTCAGCGTAGAGGGAAGTCTTAACCTGGCGCCGAAAAGATATTATAGAGTTGGCGCCAGGCGGGCCTCAGGGGGGAGCTTGTTCCACAGTTGGGGGGCTACCACAGAAAAGGGCCTCCCCCTTGTTGCTTCCCTCCGAGCCTCATGTGGAGGTGGCAGTCGGAGGAAGGCCCCAGATGTTGAATGTAGTGTACGGGTAGATTTTCCTAACTGGAAAACGAGAGCAATGCACCTGACAAGCTGATCTCTGTGGAGGTGGGCAGGTGGAAAGGATAGAGGGAATTCCTTGTCTTCTGCCACGTCTGTTCTGCCAAGGGCAGGCAGCCCTGCTCGTCGTTGACTAAAAGTCTTTTTTTGTTTTATTCTTAAGTCATTAATAGAGAAGCAGCTGTGTTATATGAAGAAACTATACTTTGTTTCATTTGGGACCGAGGTTTCGTCTCTTTGGGAGAGGCCGCAAGCCATCAGTGTGAATGTGTAAGTGTGTTGCTTTGCTCTACAGTTTCCATCTTTCATCGTTGTTGCATTATGTGTTCTCCTCTTCTTGCCTTTTTAGGAATTGCTTGTGACTTGTGCTTTTCTAGATTATGCTGAACGCCACCCTGCAGGGGAGGCTGGTGACTCCTATGTTGACGGGGCTCCTTATCCATTGCAGCTTTTATCCTGAGCTTTATAGGAGCTATCTATGGTGCTCCATGGTGATGAACCTATTTTAGGGGTGGAGTTCAGCACCATGGATAAATCCTTTAAAGCTCAGGATAAAAGCTGCAATGGATGAGGAGCCCCACTGATGCAAGAGTCACCAGCCTCCCCTGCTGCCCTGGGTACATTTAGTAAAAGAGCAGGTTCTAAATAAATAAGTAAAGGGTTGGATCTGGACTTAGTCGTACTTAGAGTAGACCCATTGGAATGAATGAAAGTTAAGCTACTCATGACTGACTTATGTCTCATTTATTTCAAAGTGTCTACTCTAAGCAGGAAATATTAATAAAAATAATAATAATGGTGATAATGATAATGAAGATGATATATTGTTATTGTTATTGTTATTGTTATTATTTCAACATTTTTACCCTGCTCTTCAGCCAAAAAAGGCTCCCAGAGTGGCTTACAAAGATTCATATTAGCCAGTCCCTGCCCTCAGGTTTACAATCTAAAAAACATGACACAAAAAGAAAAGGGATTGGGAGGGAGGAGGAAAAAAGCAAAACTCAGGCACTAGTTCTTGGTTACAAGGTTCTTATAGCTGGTTTTTTGTTCTGTTCTGTTTTGTTTTTTTCTGGCAGGGAAGGGCAAAACAACAAGCTCCCTGCAGCTGTTCTTTCTCTGGCCAATGTATGGGGTTAGGTTGGTTTTCCCCTTGCCATGATGTTAATCCTGGGAGGCAGGGGGTGCAGCCTCCCATTGGCCCTTGGTTCTCTGGCCAATGGATGAGGCTGATGATGATAAGAGTAATAATAATCATATATATTTTTAATTAATTTTTTTGTGCACATTTTTGTGCACAATTAAAAAAAAAATGCTGGGCAGCCATGGGTGCCCCCCCCCCGGGTGCCATTGGGGCACTTTGAAGGGGCTGCTCATGGCTGCCTGCACGGGGATCGCAATAGCCAGCTTGAGAGCCGGCTTTTGCCATCTCCAGAAAAGAAAGGGGAAAGGTGGGGGAAAGCCACAACGAGTCCAAAAGAGCTCGTGGCAGCATGGAAAGTCTCGTTCCTTCCTCCCGTGGTGTCCCATGGGATGCACCCAGAAGGATCGATGGGGGAGGAGGGGGCCAACAACCCACGGTGAGTCTGATTGTCTGGTGGGGTTCACTGTGGGTTGTTCTCACAACAACCAGCCAGGGGAGGCTGGTGACTCCTATTTCAGCGGGGCTCCTAATCCATTGCAGCTTTTAATTGGAGCTTTGTGGGAGCTATCCATGGTGCTCAACTCCATCCTCAAAATAGGTTCGCTGCCAGGGAGCACCATGGATAGCTCCTATAAAGCTCTAAATAAAAGCTGCAATGGATTAGGAGCCCTGCCGAAATAGGAGTCACCAGCCTCTACTTCAACCCACCCACCGTGGTTTATGGCCAGGGTGGATTAGCATTATGTACGAATACGCCCATTGTGTGGATAAGTGCCATACACAAATTAAAACGATGATGATAGGAGGGCCAGTGCAAGTATTAAGGAAGGCCTGCAGCTCAGTGGGTAGAACACATGTCCTGCAGGCAGAACATCCCAGGTTCGATCTCCGACATCTCCAGGTAGGGCTAGGAAAGAATCCTGCCTGAAACCCTGGAGAGGCACTGCCAGTCAGTGTTGATAGACCAGTGGTCTGACTTAGTATAAGACAGCTTCCTATGCTCCAAAGCAAGTATGGTTTCTGCAGACAGGTTCTGTCCCAGAGAAGGGCAGCCAGCAAGGTGAGGGCAACAGGAGTCCATTTGGACTACTGTAAGATGCTCTACGTGGGGCTGCCTTTGAAAACTGTTCAGAAACTTCAGCTGGTTGAGAATGCTGCGGCCAGGCTGTTGACCAGGGCTGGTTACACGGAGCACACGACTCCCTTCTTACAGCAGCTTCGCTGGCCTTTTCCGTGGCAGCACTCCAGTTCTGAAATTCTCTCCCAAAGGAGGTGAGATTACCCCCACTCTAATCTTTGATAGCCTTTCAGCAGGCAGTGAAAACATTCTTATTCCGTGTAACTTTTAATAGGTTTTAAATTGACGTTTTAAATGGTGAATCTTTGTGATCTTAAGGTCTCAGTTTTCATGTTCAGTCTGATGTTTTGTTCTTTCATGTAAAGTGCTTTGGGGGCCTGTGCTGGGGCCAAAAAGCGGTATAAAAATGCTGACTACCGGAACCTTTTCCAGCCTAATATTTGGACTATGACGCTATGTTAGTATGTGTGTGTTTGTGTGCGTTTTCTGTTATAACTCTTTGGCTTGTATCTAACTGACATGCAAACGATTCCACTTTCTTATATATATTTTTCCTTCTAGTTTGCATGAAGCGAGGCAATGGGTGCAGGCACTGAAACCCAGTGGGGGCTGCAATTTGCTGAAAGCGTTGAAGAAGGCCCTTGTAGTAAAAGAACTGGATTCGCTGGTGATTGTTGTAGGAAGCTGGTAGGTCACCTGTCTGAACTGATGGCAGACGCTGATTTTGGTTTTTAAGGGCACAATCCTATGCATGTTTAGACAGAAAAAAAAGTCCTACAGCTCCCAGCATTCCCCAGCCAGCCATGCTGGCTGGGGAATGCTGGGAGTTGTAGGACTTTTTTTTCTGTCTAAACCTGCGTAGGATTGTGTCCTAAATTCAAGGCATGTCCTGAAGAAACAAGGTGCCATCACTTTGCTCCGGGTTTGGTCAGTCCCAAGGTCACCCAGGAACCTCATCTTGTGCTGCCTTGAATTCCATCATAGAAGAAAGGCAGGAGATGCTGAATGTAACCTGGGGAGGCTGGTGACTCCTGTGTCAGTGGGGCTCCTTATCCATTGAAGCTTTTATCCTGAACTTTATAGGAGCTATCCACGGTGCTGAACTCCATCCCCAAAATAGGTTCACCATCATGGAGCACCATGGATAGCACCCATAAAGCTCAGAATAAACGCTGCAATGGATAAGGAGCACCGCTGACACAGGAGTCACCAGCCTCCCCTGAATGTAACAAGTAAACCAGGAGTGTGGAACCTCAGGTTCAGGGGCTAAATTCAGGCCTTTGGGGATCCCAAACTGGCCCTCCAGGGTTCCCCATTGGGATCATTGGGTGGTTTCCCAGCTTTTGTGCATTTTCCCCAATCCCCGCCTTTCTACAAGGTTGAAATGCCTCTCCTAAAACTTAGTTACTGGAAGTAAGAGCTTTAAGCTACAATATGCTGGGATGTTTTGTATTTTGGCTCCACCCCTTTTGCCTTCAGCCCTGCCTACCACTGGAATGCAGCCCCTCTCCAAAATGGAATTCGGCCCTCGGGATGAAGGAGGTTCAACACCCCTGCTGTAAACAAACAATTTGGCTTTAAGCATCTGGTCTTTGAATGTAATTAAGCTTCATATAGATTTGCATAAAAGAAGGCTGGTGATGCCCCAAGGGAGGAATTGATCATTACATTAAGAGCACACACTTATGCTAAAGAGGTTGTAAGTGTTTTTGATTAGATTGATCAAACCTTGGTGGGATTCCCTAATTCCGCCCCTTTCTTGCTCCGTGGATTTGCTCTGCTTCCCGTTCCTCTCCTCCCAAATTCCAGTCTAACTGGCCGTATTTAGATCAAATGGGAATTCCACTGTTGACTTCAATTAGAGGCAGATCATGGACTTCTCTACATGAGGCATTGATTGTGTGCTTGTGATTCCTCACTCACAGTCATTTGTGGGACCTTTACATGATGTCATCATCCTCCAGGGCCTCTCCTGTGTTTTGCAGCCATTTTCTGTGGCTTTTTTTTAGACCAAGGAAAGTGCAGTAGTATTTCCTAATCTTGCAATAAGATGCTATGAGAAGCTTGTGTACTTTCACAATTATGTTATATCACAGCTATACTGCAGTGCCACCTTGTGGTTGTGTAATGGAATATATAGAAAGGCAGAGATAGAAACCCTCTGGAAAAAAAACCACGTGTAAATGACCTGCTCTTAATCCTGCAAAAACAAAAAACAAAAGCAGAAGCCTCAGTAGAGCAGCTGATTAAAAGCCTCACGTAGAGAAGTCCTATATCTTCTTGTTCATTGAGGCCTTTCCCTTCTTTATTTGACATTTATGTGTTGCCTTTTTCTTTCTCTCCCCCACCCGCACTTTCCTTTTTTCCCCAAACCAGCCCGGATCAGGCTTCAGGAATCTTGTCTGATTATATCCAACAATGTACAGCTGGGAGAAATCTGCTGGTCCATACTGTCACGTATGATTGTAGCAGTCAAATGCCTCCTGTAAGTCTCTGGGGAGGGATAATAGCTCAGTGTTAGAGCATGTGTCTTGTATGGAGAAGGCCCCAGGCTCAGCCCCCTTTTGTCAGCAGCTAAAAAGGATCAGGTAGCAGATATTGGGCCAGTTCTCATGATCAAACAAGCCACTGGCTGGGTTCAGACAACACGATAACGCACACTCAATGGTTGAGTATGGGTTGAGTGTGGGTTCTCATTAAACCATGGGTTGTTGTTGAAACCTGGGTTATTGTGTTGTCAGAACCCAGCTGCACTAACAAACCATGGATTGTTAATCATGAACAACCCACAGTTCACAACCCAGTAACAAACCATGGGTTCTCTTCATGGGTTGTTCTCGTGGCTAACCATGGCTTGTTAATGCAGCTGGGTTCAGACAACATGATAACCCATGGTTCAACAACAACCCACACTCAACCCTTGAGTATGGGTTATCGTGTTGTCTGAATGCAGTCACTATGGCTTACATAAACCACGGTGGCTTGTTTTAATTCCCAGTGCATGCTGGGTGCTATTTCTCTAATAACTTGCCTGAGCACAGCTTGTCATGTCATCCGAACCTGGGCAGCATGGCTTGTCTGAGAGGGAAACAACCCTCAAATTACCCAACAACAGGTTATTTGAAGATTGTTTCCCCCTCCAAAAAGCCATGCCACCTGGGTTTGGACAACACAACAAGCCACACTTGAATGGTTAATTAGGGAAATGGCACCCAGCATGCACAGGTATTAAAAAAAGTGAACATGGCTCATTTATTTGAACATGCAAACTGGTTCAATGTGAAAGACGTTCTCTGTCTGAGACCCTGAAGATACATTGCTAGTCAGAGTAGACAATACCAGGGTAGATTGACAAATAGATTTGACCTGCTATGAGGCAACTTTCTATGTTCCTTCTTTTGGCTTGATAAAAATGATACAGCTGCAATTGCAGGCACGTTGCCGCATGTAACACCTGGCACCTATTCCCATTTGCATCCAGTCATTTCAATGCAGAAGATGCATCCAGTCATTTCAATCGGGCTCAGATGAGTATTGTGATGCAAATGGGGGATGTGCAACCCAACAAGGAATTGCCACATGTATGGAAGGGCACTTGAACATCTGCAGATTTCTCTTGTTAGACTGGGGCATTTTTTAAAAAAATGGTACTTGTGCCAGCTATAATGGTTGCAAATTGGCTTCCAGGTATTAAGTCAGGATGTGGTTTTTAAAATGTTTTGAATCCTTGAACATAAGAAGAGCCATGCTGGATCAGACCATGGGCCCATCTAGTCCAGCATTCTGTTCACACAAGCAGGACATGAGTGCCACAGCACCCTCCATCCCATGTTCCCCAGCAACTGATGTATGTAGGGATACTGATAGCCTTCTCCTCCATGAACTTGTCCAGTCCACTTTTAAAGCTCTCCAAATTGCTGGCCATTACCACATCTTGTGGAAGTGAATTCCATAGTTTAACTATGCGCTGTGTGAAGAAACCCTTTCTTTTGTCTGTCCTGAATCTCCCACCAATCCACTTCATGGAATCTTCCACTTCATGGAATGACCCCATTGGGTTCTAGTATTATGCAAGAGTGCAGAAAATGTCTCCCTATCCACTTTCTCCATCCCATGCATAATTTTGTACACCTCTATCATGTCTCCCTTTACTCACCTTTTTTCTAAGCTAAACAATCCCAGATGCTGTAACCTTTCCGCACAGGGGAGTTGCTCATAGGGGAGTTGCTTGAATGCCCTGGGGAAAGATACACCATCTCTCCACAAATGAGCCCACTCATCAGTTTAGATCTAGTGAGCAGGCCTTAGTGTAGGTGCCATCCATCTTTGTAGCAAGTTTGGACAATGAAGGCCAGAAACCAGGGTTTTGGAGTTGTTGTTTTTACAGAACTTGCCTTATATTTGTGGAAACTCCTTCCTGAAGAGGTATGGAAAGATACCCCACCATGTTTTGGGGAAGGTTGTAAGGTGCACCTCTTCCATGAGACTTTTGGTTGGCAATATTGTTTTTCATATTATGTTCTGCACCTGTTTTCTGTGTTGTTCAGTGACATTAATATTATATTGTTGGTTTTAAATTGCATCTAAACAGTTATGAACTTTTTAGAAACATTGATAGACATTTTAAAAAGAAACAAACAACAAATATGATTGCTTCATGGCTCATAAAATGTGTAACAACTGCCTTTTAATCACTAGGTCACAAAGTGTATAACAAGACCTTTTGAACTGGGACAAGTTGCCAACTGTTTGTTGCGTTGACCTAATGGATATTTACCAAACTTAGTTGGGGGGGCGGGATTTCTCCCTGTGCTCATGCATCTTCAGGGTCCTGGAACTAGGCTGAACTGGAGAGACAAAATGCGTAGTCAACAAGAACACCCTCAGTGATGTTTTTGGGCATGCTGTCCAAGTGTAATATGAGCATGTTAGGGTTAAGGCTGATGGTCAGGTTAGGGTTAGGAAAACCTGGGCCCGTGCACATGTCCAGGGGACTGGAACAAGGCTAGTTTGGGCAGAAATATTCACTGGTCAATAAGAACACCCTCAGTGATGCCTTTGGGCATGCTGTCTGAATGCAAAGATAATATACCTGGATGTTATGGCTGTGGTTAAGCTTCAGGTTAGGGTTGGGGTTAGGAAAACCTGGGCCCCTGTCCAGGGGCCTGAATCTAGCCTAGATTGGAGAGACAAAGCAAACAGTCAACAAGAACACCCGCAGTGCTGCTTTTGGGTATGCTTTCTGAATGTATAGGGTTATAACTGCATGTTAGGGATAGGAATAAAATTCAGGTTAGAGTTAGGATTAGGAAAACCTGCCATGCCCGGGGGCCTGGAAACTGCCTTGATTGGGCAGAAAGAGTGAGCAGTCGACAAGAACACCCTCAGTCATGCCTCTTGGCATGCTTTCTATACTGAGAGGCGTTATGCCTCTCAGGGTTAGGGTTAAGCTTCAGGTTAGGGTTGGGGTTAGGAAACCCTAGTTCCTTGTGCATGTCTGGGGGCCTGGAACTAGCTTAGATTGGGCAGACAAAGTGAGTGGTCAACAAGAACACCTTCAGTCATGACTTTAGACATGCTATCTGAATATATAGGGTTATTCCTACATGGTAGGTTTAGGCTTATGGTTCAAGTTAGGGTTAGGGTTAGGAAAAGCTGGGGCAGTGCACATGTCTGGGGGCCTGAAACTAGCCTAGATCGGGCAGACAAAGTGAACAGTTAGCAAGAACACCCCCAGTTCTGCCCTTCAGCATGTTGTCTGAATATATACGGTCATACCTGCATGTTAGGGTTGAGGTTAAGATTCAGGTTAGGGTTAGGGTTAGGAAAACCTGGTTCTGTGTGCATGTCCAGGGGTCTGGAACTAGCCTAGATTGGGCATAGAAAATGAGTGGTCAACAAGAGCACCCTCAGTCATGCCTTTGGACATGCTGTCTGAATGTGTAGTGCAATCCCTGCAAGTTAGGGTTAGGGTTAAGGTTCAAGTTAGGGTTAGGGTTGGGAAAACCTGGTTCATTGTGCATGTCCAAGAGCATGGTACTAGCTAGATTGGGCAGACAAAGTGAATGGTCAACAAGAACACCATCAGTGAGGCCACGCAAACTGTCTGAATGTATAGGGTTATACCCGCGTGTCAGAGTTAGGGTCAGGGTTAAGGTTCAGGTTAGGGTCAGGAAACCCTAGTTACATGTGCATTTCCAGGGTCCTGGAACTAGCCTAGATTGGGCAAACAAAGAGAGCAGTCAACAAAAACACCTTCACTGATTCCTTTCAGCTTATTGTCTCAATGTATACGTAATATACCTTTCTGTTAGGGTTAGTGTGAAGCTTTAGCTTAGCATTAGGAAATCTTGGGTCTGTGTGCAAGTTCAGGACCCTGGAACTAAGCTAGATTGGGCAGGCAAAATGTGCGGTCAACATGAACAAGCTCAGTGCTGCCTTGGGCATACTGTCTTAATGTATAGGCTTCTAAATGCATGTTATGATGATATCCTTTACTATCAGGAATAATTGTATTAATTGTGATATAAGTGTGTGCATGTAGAAACTGAGACAGATCATTTTGCTGCAGTTAGATAAGCTCCAGTGAAAGAAATAACAATATTTAATTTCTCACCACCATCATCCAACTTCTTAATTGCCGCCGGTTTGTATGTAGGGTTCTCCCACCCCTATTCCCGCCCCCCCCCCAAAGTTCTTGTTTAGCAAATCTAACATCTTATGAAGCCATTCTGTGCTCAGTAAATTTCTTTGCTGCAATTAATGCAGGCTGTTCTAAAGAGCTTGGCCGAAGAGGTGAGAGGCCGTTATCACTGTTATTCGCCAAAGAGTGAGGTAGGTCATGCCTCCTTGGGATATCTTCTTATGCACTGCTTTAAAATATTTTTATTATAAAGGTCTTTGGCGACTCACTAGCTCACTCATGTGGCTGCCAAGACAGATAGGAAGTATCATCATGAGCTCAAAACTTGAAATTTGTTTCACGCTCTGATTACTTTGAAAATCTGAAAGTGGGACAGTTGTATGCTTGGGTCTCAAAATGGGGGACTCAAAGCATCTGACAAAATTATTAATGTTACTTCCATGCCACCTAGAATTTAGGTCCTAGATATATGAAATCTGGTAAACCTTTTAGCTCAAGACATGTTGGTTCACCTCATGCATCGGTGGCCTCGTGGAAGGCCCTGGAGGCCTTACTTTCATGGTGCCAGCAGCTACCAATGTCAGCTTTTTATATCACAGCGATCCAGAAGTTGACTTAGTTTCCATGGCATGTTCAAAAACAGAAATGGCGGACACCTGGAGCAAATATCAGTGTTTTTTAGTGTTTCATTTTATTTATTTTTAAAAAGGGCCTATAGCCAGTGTCCGTGTAGGGCATCAAGGTTGGGCACTAGCCAAGGGCCCACACCCCAGCAGGTGCCCACTGGCAAGCCCCCCCCTGGATTTGCTCCTATTCTCCATTGCAACCTACTTGTTCGTCTGCCTCTCACTCTGGCCCAGACAATGGTAGTGCTGAGAAGGAGGAGCAGGAGAGACCTTTGCCTACTTGCTCACTGACTCTACCTGTCAAACAAGCAAGTGGTAGCCATTATGAGAAAGAAGATGAGAGGCAGTAGCAGCTGGTGATAGTGGTGAGAAGGTAGACTTACTGAGGGAGGGGCCCCATGGAGAGTGTCTTGCCCACGGGCCCTCAAAAACCTGGAGCTGAGACTATCAGTGGTAGGTCCTGTTGAAGCATGGGTGGACCAGCAGTTGACCAAGGATGCCAGGTATTTGTTCTGGCCATGTTTGAAAATGGAACACTTGTAGGTCCCTCCTTCAAAATGAGGGGTATCAAACGTACACACACACACACACACACACACACAGAGGCATTACCTTGTTGGATCCACTCACTTAGAAAAATGGGAATTGTCTTCCTGGGTTGGGAGAAGATCCACTTGGTCCAGCATACTGTTTCCAACAGTGGCCAGTCCAATGTCTGTAGAAGCTCACAAAGAAGTCATGATGGTGATAGACATCCCCATTGCTTGGAATATGATACTCTAAGATATACTGCCCCTGAACATGGAATTTCCATTTAGCTGTTATGGTTGATTGACCTATCCTCCACAGTTTTTTTTCCCCTAATCCAGGGAGAAAATCAGTCCATGTCTCAAGATTCATGCCAGTATTTATTTATTTATTTATTTAACAGGATTTATATACTGCTCCGTATTCTGGTATAGAGATTTCAGAGTGGTGAACAATAAAAGATAAAACAGATAAAAGAATAAAGCAATATGTTAAAAACAGAATCAATAAAACCATAGCTGGTTAGTTCAGGAAGGCTTCCTGAAATAAAAGTATTTTAAGGAGGCACCAAAAACAATACAATGTTGGTACCTGCCTGACCTCCAGAGGCAGGGAGTTCCACAGAAATGGAGCTGCTACGCTGAACGCTGTTCTCCTGGTGGACCCCAATGGGGCCATAGGTCCATGTGGAACCACCATCTGATGACCTCAGTGACTGGGCAGATTGGTAAGGGAGAAGGCACTCTCCCAGCTAACCTGGTCCCAAGTTGTTTAGGGCTTTCTACACTAGTACCAAAACCTTAAACCTGGCCTGGTAGTGAATAGGCAGCCAGTGTAGTTCCCTCAGCAAAGGAGTTGCATGCTGAAAAGGAGCAGCTCCTAACTATAGTATCACAGTAGAACAGTTAACTTCATGTCAGCCTGAAACTCATCTTTCTGGGCAAATCTCCACAAGGAAATTGACTAGAAATTGACATGTACTTAACCGTTACCTTTGAGTACCTGTACATTTCCTTCCATGGAGCAAATAACTTCTGGTGAGACGGGCAATTTTAGTATGGAAAATGCCAAAGGGGGGGAATTTAAACCAGGGATGGAGAACCCCTCTAGCCTGTGGGCCAGATACGGCGGCTCCACGAGAGGTCCCAATCTGGCCTGCTAGCTTCTCGCATAATGTGTGTGTGAATTGGGTCTAGGCAATCACATCAGGGGCTTCACAGCAGCAGTGGCATGGTCCTGATTACTTTGGGACGTGACCCCATGCTTTCAGCCAATTTGACCGAGGGCCAAAGAAAGGTTCCCCACCCCTGGGTCCCCAGTACTATGATTCCAGCTCAAATTGCCTCCCTCCCATGGTTGGTTTTAAATTGGGGGACGACGACCATGGGAGAACTTACTCACAGAACTCCCACGTCATTTCACATGTGGCCACTGACATTTGTTACACATATGTACCCACGTAAATAAAAACAGCACTGGAAGACTACGGGCAAAGATATAACTAGCTTATCTTACATAGTTCACAGGTTGTTTGGGAAATTGTTTATGACTTTGAAAAAGGTGGATGGGAAAATATAGGGTCACACCTCATTTATTTTCTGGCCTGTTTTTCCTCTATCTTTTTTATCTGTTAAACTTGTTGAGGCTTAACAAAGCAATTTTTAAGCCTTTTGCCCTTGGGTGGAGAAGCTCAGCATACCTGTAAAGAGTCAGGGATGCGTTCTGTCAAAGCTTTTGAGAATTCATTTTGGTTTCCTTGTTCCTTCCATTTTCTTTTGCTGCTGTCGCTTTTGCTATTTTAGCAGTTTGACATGCCTTGTTTATAATTTATGTTGCTGTTTTAAATTTGACGTTTTAATTGAAATTTTCTTTTTGTGTTATCTGCTTTGGAGTTTTTAAAATCAAAATGTGGTACACAAATGCTTTAAGTATGTTTATTAACCAATACACCTGCAAGTGATTAAAGATAAACCTGACCTTTTAATCTGTTTGTTGTGGTCCTGCGCAATCAGAATTGTGACAGCAGCGATATTCAACTGGTTCTCTGTGAACGCCAAAAGGCTGCCAATTTGCTCAACGTCATAAATGAAATCTACCAGGGCAAGATGGGTGACTTACTTTTTAATTTAATAAAAGAGGTAAGTACCCAATTCATTTAATTCTTGGATCTTATACTTTAAAGAGGCTAGTAGATCTAAAAATGTGCTGAATGTCTAATTAGTGTTCAGCAATTTAGTAAAGCATTACATTGTTAGTATTATATAATTATAATAGAGCCCTGTTAATCCATATATCTGGGTTTTTAAGACATTGGGTGGGTTCAGATGACATGTTAACCCACACTGTAGCATAAGCCACACAGTGTGGGTTAATTGCCTGTGGAACCACGTTATGCCCGACAGACGAGCAGGCACATCGTGGGTCCATGCTCACCTCCTCCCCCCTCAGTCCTCCCACGGGTATCCCAGGGGACACCACGGAAGCACTGAGGCTTCTACCCCTCTCTGCCGTGAGCTGGGGAGCAGGGATTGCTTCAGCCAGCCTGTTGGGCTCGCCGTGGTGGCAGGGAGCAGGGAAAACCTCTGACAGCTTCCCCCAAGTGCCACTTGGGCACTTTGGAGGCAGCTGTCAGCAGCGCTTGTCTGCTAGCTGCTTGGCAAGAGTGGCAAGGGGATTTTGCCATTCTTGCCAAGCGGCTCACTTATAGCTGGGCTTGACGACACGACAACCCATCATGGGCCAAACAACCCCAACTACAAGCCATGGGTTGTCAGGGTAGCTTGTAAGCCAAAAATAAGCCACCATGACAAACCCGTCCTGGGTTTGCATGACACGACAACCCACCGTGGCTTATAAGCCATGGTGGGTTGTTGTATCATGTAAACCCAGTTGTTGAGATGAGGTTGCTTGTGCCCTTTAAAATATTGCATGTAATCAGGAGTGAGTGGTCCACACTTAAATGTTTTTTAAAAGAGTTTATACTGCTTGGTTTAAAAAGAAACTACTGTATGGATTCAAAATGTATATCGTGTGGTATGGCTTAATTTTAAAATGAGAGATACTCAACTTCAGAAAAGATACTCATGTAGACTAGCATAGGAAGAGGAGGCCCAGTGTCACTCTTGCCATCCTCTGCCACAGCTCTCTGGCAGCCACTTGCTCCTCCTCTTGCCCTGCTTGGCCTCTCTGTTGGCCCGAGCCAGCTCGTGGTGGGCTTATGTGGAGATGGCACCTCCTGGTCCTATTCTGGGAGTGACAGAAGCCTGCAAGCAAGACAACCACAATAAAAAGATGAACCCAGGAGTCAGGGGGCTACCGAGACAACAATGGGAAGCCATACGTCTTGAATTGTGTCCACAAAACAGAAGCCCAGATCACTGTGGAGAAGAAGCTGGACAAGGAATACTTGCCCATTAGTGGCTTGGCAGACTTCAGCAAGACATCAGCTGAGTTGGCTTTGGGAGTAATCAGAGTAGCCAATATGTCAGTGTGCAGACAATTTCTGGAACAGGATCTTTAAGCATTGGTGCCAACGTCTTGCAACATTTATTCAAATCCAGCCACGATGTGTACCTCCCCAAACCATCCTGGGGGAATCACACTCCCATCTTCAGAGAGACGTTGGGATGCAGCTGCAAAGCGATCAGTATATAAGAAGATGCACCAAAGGTCCACCTAGGCTGTCATCTTGCCCCTCCCAATGGCCAACCATTGGAGATTCCATTTCAATAGTTGTCTTCTATTAATTTACCTAAACATTTGAATGTTCACAATAGCTGTGGTGTAGTGGTTAGAATGTTCAACTTAGCCACAAGGCTTACTCACTCTCCTTGGGCCAGTCACCGTCTCTCAGCCTAACCCAGTGTTCTCCAACCTTGGGTCCCCAGATGTTTTTGGCCTACAACTCCCAGCATGCCCCAGCCAGCGTAGCCCCACCCAGCCAGTTGTCGGCCAAAAACATCTGGGGACCCAAGGCTGGAGAACACTGGCCTAAGCTAAGTCACAGGGCTGTTGTGAAGATAAAATGGGTGAGGGGTCATGTACACTGTCCTGTACATGGGATAAAAATGTAATACAGGAAAGCATGGGATAAAAATGTAATACAGATGAATAGATTGGAATGATGAAACATTTCTGTGTGGTGTTCAGTTAATGTTCACAGTTGCTGAGTATTTGGAGGAGACAAAAAATAGGCTGGTTTTTAGAGATGAGATTTCACATGCTTCTATTTAGGGTTCCATGGAGTGTTTGAAGCTCCCGCCAGAGAGCTGCTTGCCAAAGCCACCAAAGCACGAGGGTCCTCTTGCAATACAAATCTCAAACCTTTTGGCCAAGACCTCAGCAGAATGGCTAAAAACGAACGGGCTGAAAGGTAAGGCGATCCAAAGGGAACAAAGCCTACCCCTGCTTAACTCAACAGAATAGACCAGCCCTCCCTCAACCTGATGCCCTGCAGATGGGTCGGACTACAACTCCCATCATCCCCAGCCAGCATAGCCATAGTCTGGCCCATCTGCAGGACACCAGGTTGGGGGAAGGCTGGAATAGGCTGCTGTCCACTTACCCTCCACTTTCCTTGTTTGCTACAGCCAAGAAACTGAGCCTTTACCAAGTTTTGGCTCCAAACGCTTTTTCCCCCGTGGAGGAATTTGTGCCCGTTCTTCGGAAAACGGTATCAGCCACTTTGCATGAGGTAAATAGATAAGACCTGTTCTTGTAAGAATTGTAGAGCTAGAAGCCACCTAGACAAATAAATCCCCTTGTCCTATTCCCCCCCGGTGCTCAGGCAGGGCTGGCAAATCAGTGGCTGAAGGCAGCAGTGGCCAGCGGCGCCAATGTCAGTGGGGCAGTGTATCCACTCTGGGTTTTAGTCTGAACTTTTAAGGAGCTATCCAGGGAGCTGAACCTATTGGGGGGGGTGTTCAGCACCACAGATAGCTCCTAAAAAGTTCAGACTAAAACCCGGAGTGGATACACCACCCCACTGACATTGGTACCACCAACCACCACTGTATGAAAGAACAACAGGGGGCCAAGCAGAGCCAGGGCCCACAAACCGACCGAGTCAGATCTGGAGCAGCCAATAGCAAATAGGCAGTACAGATAAAAGATGTTCATTAGAAGAGAGTAGTGAAATCCAGGCCAAGGTCACTTCAGAGAGGGGGCTGGACAGAGGCGGGCTGGAGCCAGAGTCAAATATAGATGTTTCCAGCAGCTCCTGTAAGCTTCTACAGGGCTTTTTTTCCTGGCGCTGCCAGGGCCCCACCCAAGTCCCAGCGGCAGTCATTCATTTCAGAGGTGCTGTTAGGGGGCGGCCCACCAGGGCTGGAGCCCCGGATCTTCCATTTGGAGCCCCGAATCTCTGGGAAGCCATCTGCCCCACCACCCTGCTGTCCATGGGCACTTTCTGAAATAAAGGTGCAGGGGCCCTGAGGATCTCTGTTGCATCGGATCCCCCGGGATGAGCTGGCTTTCTGCCCATGTGTGCTTCTCCTGCTGCCCCCCCCCCGCAATCTTTCTGCCTGAGGTTTTTTTCTGAAATCAGATGCCCTCCTCTCCCCTGTCCATACATCCCTTTTTACAAATTGGGGTGTCCTTGGGAGATAGGCTCTTTTCAAGAAATACAGACAGAGAGACTTTAGAGCATATGAAAATTAGCATACTGTATACAAATTTGTGCACTCTGAGCTCCAGAGCTTTTTGGTACCTGGTTCACTTCAATTGTAGAGGGCCCTCTACTCATGAGGAGCCCCTCTGCTCCTGAGTTGATCTCTGCTGCAGCCTGGCCCTTCATTGAGGTTGTCCGACACTCCCTGGGACTTGAGAGGCGCTCAGCATCCTCCTCTGAGGCAGATTCTTCCTCTTCCCAGGGTGGCTGGGACCTGAGTGGGCTCCACCAAGGACTCAGGCCCCTAGCACAGCATGGGGCCTGTGCATCATCCTCTGGTTGGGGCCTCTAGCTTTTCCCCCTCAAAGGAATCTTCCGATGACACCCCTGACAGGAAATACAGAGCTAGAGCATCCTCTACAAATGGCTGTCCAGCTTCTCCTTGAAGACCTCCATTGAGGGAAAGCCCACCCTGCTAGGTCATGGGTTCCATTGTCGAACTGCTCTTCCCATCAAGAAATTTCTCCTAATGTTCAACTGAAATCTACCCTTCTGTAATGAAAGGATGACAGTTGTGGTGGTCATGATGCTGCTGCAGCAGCCTGATATCAGTCTGGCAGCCAACATGACTGCAGTCGTCTTCCAGCATCGCTGGTTACCTTATTGCTTTCCTGGCTCCATTTAAAGTGCTGGTTTGGGTCTTTAAAGCCCTAACAATCTTTGGCCTGGCTACCCCAAAGACTGTCTGCCCACCCCACCCCACCCCACCCCACCCCCATCAAGCTACACAGGCTTTGATCTGATATCTACTTTGCCTTGCCTGGACTTGCTTGCTTTCTGTGCCATCGCTGCAAATGGCTAAATAAGTGAGCACAAGCCATGGGGCCTTCTCAGCCCTGGTGTCAAAGCTTTGGAATGTCCTCCCTTTGAAAATTTGCCTGGTTTCCTCTTTGTCTAAGCATCTTGCTTTAATTAATTTGAATGATTCCTGCTCTTAATTATTGTTTTGAATTTGGGGTTTTAACATTATATGTTATTACTTGAATGCCCTGTTTGTAATCTGCTCTGAGGGCCTACTGAACAGAAGAGTAGGAAATATTAAAAGTTAATTAAATAATAATGATAATGATGATGATGATGATGAATCTGAAAATCCTGCTCTCCTCCTCTTCCCCATTCATCAGCTTTCTTCTATTCCTGTAAGCAGAAAAGAGGAGAGCAACCCGTCACATGTGCACACACAATTTATGGTGTTGTGCCTTTTGGCCAATAGCAGAGCAGAGGGGTGGGTGTCTCCTCCCCATTGCCCAATGAAAGTCAGGAGAGGCTTCCTTGCTGTTCCACTATTGGTTCATTTTTGTCTGCTCTTAGTTTCTCTCCCCCACACTGTTTTGTAATTTTGTAGGAAATTACAAAACAGGGTTAGCCTATGTTTTCTGGCAAGCCAGGAGGAAAGCCAATGGCTAGGTTCAGACAACATGATAACCCACACTCAAAGGTTGAGTATGGGTTGAACCGTGGGTTGTCATTGAACCGTGGATTGTTGTTGAACCATGGGTTGTTGTGTTGTCTGAACCCAGGTGCGATAATAAAACAGGATTTGTTAACCATGAACAACCAGCAGTTCACAAGCCAACAACAAGCCATGGGTTCCCTTCATGGGTTGTTTGTGGTTAACAAACCATGGTTTGTTATCTCAGCTGGGTTCAGACAACATGACAACCCACATTTTACCAACAACCCACACTCAACCCATACTCAACCCTCAAGTGTGAGTTATTGTGTTGTCTGAACCCAGTCAATGTCTTAATGTCAACCTTGTAGCATGTCTTCCTACCATTTTAGAATGACGGGATTAACATTGTGTGTTCCTCTTCATTTCAGAAAGCAATGATGCAGTTTGAATGGCATGATGGGACTGTTAAAAATGTTCACGTCGATCCACCAATACTGTATGACTACCAGGTGAATGAGAGACTTGTGGCCCTGCCTGAGGTCAAGTTTAATTGCATTCCAAATTAATTCATGCCACCCATTATTTTGTCCTGTTCTTGAGCAGCAGTGGATGAAAGGGCAGATAAATTGAACAACTCACTGGTGACATTTTGCGAAGGCATAAATGCACTTTTGTACTAACGAGAAATAGGAAAATACATGTTACTGCAAGTCTGAGGCTGTATGTATATCTCAATGTCCAATAGCACTTTATGAAATACAAGGTGTTTATTCCTCCGCTTAGACTGGCTTCTCTAGTCCGCTACCTGGAAGCTGCTCTCTATGCAAGTTCTCTCTGTGCCGATTGTAAAATCAGCATTTTGAGTCTGGTCTGGTCTGGTCTGAAAGCTGGAACTAGTGCAGAATGCAGCATCTCAGCGGCTGTCTGGAGCTGCCCCTTTTCATCACGCAACTCCTTTGCAGAGGGAGCTGCACTGGCTGCCTATTCGCTACTGAGCCAGATTTAAGGTTTTGGTACTGGTGTAGAAAGCCCTAAACAACTTGGGACCAGGATTCCTGAGAGAGCGCCTTCTCCCTTACCAACCTGCCTGGTCACTGAGGTCATCAGAGGACATTCTCCTGGTGGCTCCACATGGACCTATGGCTCGATCAGAGTCCACCCAGAGAAGAGCCTTCGGTGTGGCAGCTCCACTTCTGTGGAACTCCCTGCCTCTGGACACTGTACTGTTTTTGGCACCTCCTGATAACACTCTTATTTCAGGAAGCCTACCTGAACTAACCAGCCACAGTTCTAATAATTCTGTTTTTAATGTATTGTTTTATTCTTTTACCTGTTTTATCTTTTATTGTTCACCGCTTCTGAATTCTCCATACTGGAATATGGAGCAGTATAGGAATCTTCTAAATAAATAAAAATAATAATAAATAAAAATAACCTCTGAACTCATGTAGAGGAAACATATAACAGCAGGAGGCATTATATGAATACCCCATTTCCTGCTGTTAAACACCCATGTTCTGGCATTCTAAGCTTTAAGGAGGAACTGTCGTTCAGTGGTAGGGCCCATACTTTGCATTTAGAACAGGGGTGTTGAACCTCATGTCCGCAGGCCAAATCCAGCCCACCTGGGGTCCCAATCCACCCCTCTGGGTTTCCTGGATAGCCGAACCCCCGTTCCACGACTGCTGGTAGTTTGATGGTTTCCAGCTTTTCCGTATCTTTCTCCCCATTCTAAAACATTGAAATGCTTCACCTAAGCCTTTGGGCTTCTCTACATGAGGCATTTATGTGCGCTTGTGATTCCTCACTCACAGTAGTTCGCAGGTGCTTTACACCACATCCTCCTCCTCCAGGGCCTCTCCTGTGCCTTCGAAGCATTTCCGCGGCTTTTTTTTTTTTTTTGAGTGAGGAAAGTCTGGCGTTATCTGAAAATGGTAGAATGAACCGTAATGAGAAGCTTGTGTATTTTTGCAATTGAGCTGCACCACAGCACCTCCTGGTGGTTGTGTAATGGAACATATAGAAAGGCAGAGAAAGAAAGAAAAAACCCCAGGAAAAAAAAACGTGTAAAGGAGACGATCTTAATCCCACAAAGAATCCGGAAGCAGAAACCTTGGTAAAGTGGCAGGTTAAAAGCCTCATGTAGAGAAGCCCTTAGTTACTGGCAATAAGAGCTTTAAGCTAAAATATGCTGGTATTTTTTGGGGTGGTGGTATTTTTTGTATTTTATTTAACTAGGCAAATGTGCCTAGTTTTACCTTCAGCCCCACCCACCACTGGAATGCGGCTCCCGAGAGCTTCTCCAGAATGGAATGCAGCCCTCGGGCTGGAAGAGGTTCAACACCCCTGATGTAACCATTAGTGTGCAGCATCAGCTATGTTTGTACTGTGTTTACAGAAGCAGCTTGGCAGGATGATGAGGATGTATGAGAGACGCATTGACTGGCTCTCCATTGCTAGTAGAAGAATTTGGGGCACTGTTTGTGAGAGGAGGTACTAGTATTTTGCTTCCGTGCATCCAGTTCTGTGAAACTATGTCCTACTTTCTCCTTTCTGTGTTATCTATTTTGTTTCTTTTGATGCTACCCTTTAGTTAAAAAAGAAAACAAAAACACCCTCCCAGGACAGCATACAATAAAGCACCCAAAAGCCAGTAAGGGCGCAATCTAATGGGGATGCCCGGAAGCCTCCGAATTTGAAGGATTATGGGCATCCTACACAGGGTGGGAGGAGCACGGAGGTGATCTCCGCCTCCCCGCTCCTCCTGCCCTGGAAGTCAGCCAGACCCCTCCCCTCCCCCGGAACACCCTTTTTTACCCCTTCTCTGAAGTCGCTCTTACAAGTTACAACCTTGGAGAAGCAGCCGAAGCAGTTCTTTCCATGCTGCGGGGGTGGGTGGGATCCAAGCTTAGATCCCCAGCTCCAAGGTCAGAGCCAGCCACTGTCTAGGGCAGGGGTCTTCAAACTAAGGCCCGCGGGCCACATCCGGCCCGCCGGGTCTTTTCATCCGGCCTGGCAGCCGATCTAGAGGCTCCCTGCCCGCTGGGAATCCGCCCCGCCGGAGTAAGCCGCTGGGAAGAAAGGTGTGGGGGAAAACCCCAGAGCGGCGCGCCTGCCAAGCCGCTGCGGTGCACCCGCTTCCCCTGGGGATTAAACAGCTGTTCGGCGCCAGCTGAGAGACGGACCGGAAGCAGGGGCCGGGAAGGAACACGTGCGCCGGCCGCAGCAAACTCTGCCCTTCGGCCCCCTCCCAGCCTGGTGGGTGGGCGCTCTGCTGCCCCTTCCCGGAAGAAAAGACTGATGCAGAGACTACGGGCGGGCCAGCGGCAGCGGCGGCTCAACGGCATCGGCGCACGACCTGTCACCGGCCGGCTGGGGCGCCACGTCGTGTACGCTTGCCGCAGGGTTGCCTGGCAACGCATGGCCCGCTGGCGAGCAGGCGCTGAGCGAGGCCTGGGTGCGCGGCTGGCCCTGCGGGGGCTCCGGCTAGGTGCGCTGACGGGATCGCACTTCTCGCCCCCTCACGGGCACACCTGGCACCACCATCACCAGCTCAGCCGCATCTCCCCCACCGGAGGAGACGCTGGCCGCGGCGCTCACGCACCCCCCCTGCTGCCACCGGCTCAGCCGCGTCTCTCCCACCGGAGGAGACGCTGGCTGCACACTGACGCGCCCCCCGCCATCACCGGCTCAGCCGCGTCTGGAGACGCTGGCCGCAGCGCTCACACGTGCCCGCCCTGCAGGGCTCCGAGCGGCTCGCGCCCCGCCGCCACCGAAGGAGACGCTGGCCACTGGAGGAGACAGACGCTGGCCACCGGAGGAGACGCTGGCCGCCCTGCAGGGCTCCAGGCGGCGGGTGGCTTGCCCCTGCCGCCGGCTCAACCTCCCCTTCCCCCGCAGTATACACAAAAAATAAAGTATTGTTTTCACTTGTTTGTAAACCAAATTTAAACTATTGTGAATCGGCCAGAGAGCTTCGGCTGTGGGGCGGTATAGAAATGAAATAAATTAAATTATTATTATTATTATTAATTTTATTTATATACCGCCCAACAGCCGAAGCTCCCTGGGCGGTTCACAACAATCAATTTTTTGAGTTATTCTGACTTTTATTTTGTTGCTTCTTAGTTCACACACTTGGTATAAAATCAGAAAAGCAAAGCAAAATAATCAATCATATAATAATGTCTGGAGTCTTAGCATCAGAAGGCACCGCTTACACATCTACGTGCAGCTGCCAATACAGTTCATTGCCAGACACACTTTTGGAAGCACAGAAAAGGGTTACAGAGGAGCTTGGGGGAAATCCTATGCTTGCTTCCCTCCTGTCCACAAGGGGGGAAAATACCTTGGTTACAAATGCTTTATTAAAAAAATAATAGATGGAAATGAAATGACAATCATTTTAGTTGTACTCACTATTTATTTATTAACTTGTTTGTTATATTTATATCCTGCCTTTTTTCCACCATGGAACCAAAGGTGGCTTACATAATCTTCCTCCTCTCCATTTTATCCTCACAATAACCCTGTGAGGTAGGTTAAACTGGGAGTCACTGACTGGCCACTGAGCCAGTGAGCTTAATGGCTGAGTAGGGACTAGAACCCGGATCTCCCGAGTCCCAGTCAAACATTCTAACTAACCACTATGCCACACTGGCTCTCACTATATTCTCTGGGTACCAGGTTTTCGTGACCTACCCCAGGGAATTGGTTTGTACTGTTAAGGCTGTGATCCTTTGTAAACTTACCTGGGGAAAAAGTCTCCTTGAATTCAGTGAAACTTACTTCCAAGTAGACATGCATAAGACGAGACTGTAAGGCTGCAATCTTATGCACATTTATGTGGAACAAAGTTGCAGGATGTGGACCACCAGCTCTGTGGCTGGTAAATACTGCTCATTACTACTAAAAAATACTGCTCATCAATGGCAACCATCTTTGGCAGCACCTATGTCTGTGAACAGACTTTTTCCCAAATGAAACATCTGAAATCTCCAACCAGATCCAGACTAACTGATGCACACTTGCATCACTTGTTATACGACTAGCAGTGACAACTATGGAACCGGACATTGGCCATCTTATTAGCCAAAAGCAGGCCCATACTTCCCATTGAAATACTAATAAGCTTATGTTGATTAAAATTGTTCTTCATTTTAAATATTGTATTGTTTTTTCCTGTTTTTTTGCACTACAAATAAGATATGTGCAGTGTGCAAATCAAGCCTTTCTATACCTTTTTAAAATTTAATCATTAAATTTTAAAAAGGTATAGAAAGGCTTGATTTGCACACTGCACATATCTTATTTGTAGTGCAAAAAAAACAGGAAAATACAATATTTAAAATTGTATATTGTATATAATATTTTAATATATTTCAATTTTAGACAGCAAATTAATTTATAATTAATGTATTATTAATTAATAATAACTTTCCATTTAATCAAGTAAAAAAAAAGGACCTGGGTCCTTTTTTCCCCTTGATCCATTCGTTCATATTTTTTTCAAACTATAGTCCGGCCCCCCAACAGTCTGAGGGACAATGAAGTGGCTCTCTGTTTAAAAAGTTTGAGGACCCCTGGTCTAGGGGGTCATAGGATTGCTCTGCCCAGTATATAAAACAGCTACAAGAATAAAACAGCAGATGTAGCAATTACAACACACAGCCACAAAATTCATCAGCACAGATGAGACCATAACCAAGGCAACTTAGGTACATAAAAAGTATTTTGCCTGATGTCAAAATGTTATTAGTTGGTGCCAGGTGAGCCTCTCTGGGTGGCGGGGGCGGGGGGGGCATTCCATAGAGCAGGCCCCACAACTACAATCATATTTGATTCTGATCTGATCATATTGGGTTACTGATGTACAAATAGTCCTAGCGCAGAGGTGCGGAACCACAGGCCTCCAGGGAAAATCTGCAGTAAGAGATTTAAGCTAAAATATGCTGTTATGTTTGGTATATTGAGAGCCAGTGTGGTCCTGATGGGGCTGGTGGGGCTGATGGCCTCCCAGGGATTCGGGGCTCCAAATGAAAGATTTGGGGCTCCAGCCCTAGCAGGCCGCCCCCTAATACCACCTCTGTAGAGGGGAGAGAAAGAGCACGACTAGAGGCTAGAAAGGGAGAGAAAGAAGACTGCACTAACATTCTCAAAGTTTTTTATTTTAAAAAATTCTTTGAAGGGGGGGAGGGAGCAGAGAGCTTCATGGGCACCGTTGCAGGTCCCCATGGGCACCATTGGAGATCCCCATGGGCGCCACGTTGGGAACCAGTGTTCTAGACAATAATCAAGAGAAATGCTGATAGAGGAGGTACATGTCTGATGCTGGCATTTCTTACATAGGGTGGTTATACTTATTGATGTCTCCAAAACAAATTCCACGTACATCATTCATATCCAACATTCCCTGCGACTTTTACTTGAGGAGCAGATGTCAAGCAAGGATTTCTTCAATATCATAGTGTAAGTAACCATCATGCAACAGTTGTAACATTTTTGTGAGGGATAGGTCTATCGGTGGCCATTCGCCATCATCGCTAAACAGACCCTCCTTATAAAGAAGCAGTTTTCCTCTGAATACCAGCAGCTAGTGGCGGGAGGCAGGCAAACAAGTGGGACAGTGCGATGCAGCAGGAGACACTGTGTGCTTGGACGTCTGAAAAAGCTTTCGACAAAGTCCCTCACCAAAGGCTCCTGAGCAAACTTAGCAGTCTTGGGATAAAAGGACAGATTCTCACATGGATCAGTAGCTGGTTAAAGTAGGGACAGGGGAGGCTGGTGTACCCCACCCCCAGAATAGGCTCACCACCATGGAGCACCATGAATAGCTCCTATAAAGCTCAGAATAAAAGCTGCAATGGATCAGGAGCCCCACTGACATAGGAGTCGCCAGCCTTCTCTGAGTAGGGAGTAGGTTGTTTGGGCACACGTAACCATAATCCCAGGTTCAGACCTTGTGCGAAGCTTTGAGCTTCCTGCAGGGGTGGCCAATTTTGGGAGGTCCGGGGGCCATTTTCACTTCCTAGGCACCCTCCATGCCCCCCCGGATGCCAAAAAAAAATTTAAAAAAAATTTTTTTTTAGATGGCATCTGTAGTGGCTATGGAGCGCCAAAAGGGTCAAAATTAGCTTGGAAAGAAACTAATTTTAAACCTTTTGGTGCTGCATAGCCACTATGGATGCCCCCCTTTTTAATGGATTTGTGAGGCAGCAAGGGCTGCATGCAGGCCACATGTTGCCCACCCCTGCATTCCTGGTTTGTTTACTTGCTCTCTTGACGGGAGGAGCGAATGGGCTGCATGCACCAGCATGCAGCTTGCTCACATTGTGGTTCACATGCCACATTGCCACATGCCACAATTCACATTGTGTGGTTCACATTCACAGGCACCCACATGCTGCTCATTCAGAATGTTTGGCTCAAAGTGATGCGCAAAGCCAGTATTTGATTATTTGTTCTGTGTTCCTTGTAGCTTTGGAAGTGATGTTAAGGCCTGGCAGCCAGAAATGGTTCCTACGCACCCAGACAATTTACAAAGTGCCTGGGGGTAAGTAAATAGGATGTTATTTCCCACTTCCTACGTAAAATCTCATGGGCAAAACCCTGGATGAGTAATTTCTGTTCTCTTACACTCAGATCAGAGCATGGTTGGATGTTACCTGGTTGCAGGCTGACCAGAAGCATGAGTGAGCCGAGCTTGCTGCTTCTGCACAAGTGGTGTAAAATTAGAAAAAGGAATCACTTAGGGGCGAGGTGCAAAATCCAAGCATAAAATCTGCTTGCAAATCTCTCTCACACCTGTCCACCCTGACCTCAGGAAGTGTGACTCACTCGTTCTTCCTGTTCCCTGCTATTAGGCAACATGTAACACTGCTTGTAAGGATTTGTGGTTTCAGTTACCTCACAGCAGTGATAAATGTTTTGAATGGGAGGAGCTGCAGCTCAGCAGTAGAGCCCCTGCTTTGCATGCAGAAGGTCCCAGGTTCGATCCCTGGCATCTCCAGGTAGGGCTGGAAAAATTCCTGCCTGAAACCCTGGAAGAGCCGTGTCGACACTGCTGATCTACATGGACTGAATTAGGGGTCCCCAACCTTTTTTGAACCTGAGGGCATATTTGGGAATTTGAGAAACTGCTGTGCGCACCACCACAAAATGGCTCCCACAGTGGACATGGCTAGTCACATAATGACTGCTGTGAGAGCCTGGCTAGTCAAAAGTGAGCTAAAGAGGTAGAGATTGGGGAGAGAAATAGAGAGGCTGGAGGCTGGGAGGAAGGGGGAAATAGCAAAGAGAAGGGGGAGAGGGGAGAGAAAGTGCAAGGCTAGAAGTTAGAGAGAAAGAAAGAAGACTGCCCTAACATTTTCCAAGGTTTTTCTTAAAACAATTCCTTTTAAGGGGCAGGGAGGGGAGAGCTTCATGGATGCCATTGGCAGGAGAGGCTGGTGACTCCTGTGTCAGTAGGGCTCCTTATCCATTGCAGCTTTTATTCTGAGCTTCATAGGAGCTATCCATGGTGCTCCATGGTGGTGAACCTATTTTGGGGGTGGAGTACAGCACCACAGATAGCTCATATAAAGCTCAGAATAAAAGCTGCAATGGATAAGGAGCCCCACTGACATAGGAGTCACCAGCCTCCCCTGGACATTGGAGGTGCCATGGGTGCCATTGGGAGAGCTTCATTGGGTGCCTGCCATGGCACCCTGGGTGCCATGTTGAGGACCCCTGGACTAAATGATCTGACTCAATGACTGGGTTCAGACAACACGATAACCCACACTCATTGAACTGTGGGTTGTTGTTGAAACATGGGTTATCGTGTTGTCTGAACCCAGCCAAGATAAGAAACCATGGTGAACAACCCACAGTCTACAGCCCAACAACAAACCATGGGTTCTCTTCATGAGTTGTTCATGGTTAATAAGCCATGGCTTGTTAGCACAGCTGAGTTCAGCCAACACGATAACCCATGTTTCAGCAACAGCCCACGGTTTTGTTTGTTTGTTTGTTTATTATATTTATACCCCGCCTTTTTTCCTGCAAGGAACCCAAGGCGGCTTACATAATCCTCCTCCTCTTAAAACTCTTCTTTTAGATGGGTCCTGACCCTGCGGTGTGGTGGCACCAGGAATGTCATGAATGCTCTTAGAAGAGCCGTGGAGGTGGACTTGAAAGATAAAGAGGAGCATGCGTCCCAGAGCCTTTACCTTCTCACTACTGGAGTTCCTGACCAAGAGACGGTGAATATGATTCCAAAGTCAGCTTATGATAGATCCTCAACTGCTTGCTTTATATATTCAGAACTATTATGTTCAGGGGTCCCCAGCCTCCTTGGTTTATTGGGCACATCTGGAATTTTGAGCGAGTGTCGCCTTGCCTTCCAGCATGCAATATGTGCATACATGGCCGAGGTCTGTGGAGGCTGTGACCTGCAGCTGCACGTCTGCCTGTTCAGCGTCAGCGCTTTCCCCCTTGAGGACGACCTTCCGCCCCGCTACGCAAGTCCAAATGAAACTGCAGACACCTTTAAAGACGTTGTGCAGGCTGCCATGGGCCGGTTTCATTGGTTTGGAGAAACAGGTGGGGATGGTGTTTTTTTATCTTTTTAAATTTAACCCCCAGCTACTACTGAACTGCACATGCGGCCTTGAACTTTTCCAGAACTGGGACTCATCTTTGGGGCCTGCTTTTGCTTTTTATAAAAACAACAACATGTTTTTCTTTGCATTTTTATCCTTCTATCCCCCTTTAGCCTTGTTGGGACCTTTACAATGTCTGCCAATAGGGGCTTCTCTATATGAGGCTTTCAACCTGCCACTTTACCAAGGCTTCTGCTTCCAGATTCTTTGCGGGATTAAGATCAGCTCCTATATACTTTTTTTTCCCCTCCCAGGGGTTTTCTTTCTCTGCCTTTCTATACAATCCATTACACAACCACAAAGTGGCACTGCGGTATAGCGGTATTGCGTAAATACACAAGCTTCTCATAGCAAAATTTATAAATAATACCAGACTTTCCTCGGTCTAACCTCCCCCGCGGAATAGCTTGCAAAGCACAGGAGAGGCTCTGGATGACAACGTCATGTAAAACACCCGCAAGCTACCATGAGTGAGGAATCGCAAGCGCACGATAAATGTCTTGTGTAGAAAAGCTCTAGGCGTGCCCTATGGAAGTATTTTCCAAATCTTTCTTTCTTTCTTAGGAATGTACAAAGCTGCCTTCTACTGAGTCAATCCATTGTCCATCTAGTTTAGCATTTTCTGCACTGGGAGTTGGGTACTTGTGGCCTACCAGATGGTGTCAGACTCCAGCTTCCCATCAGCCCCAGCCAGCATGGCCAGTGGTCAGAGATGATGGGCATTGTAGTTCAACCAGTGGTGCAGCTTGGGGCCAAGGTCCTGGACGCCACAGCCAGGGGCCCTCCCAAATGACCACCCGGAAAGCGGCGGGTGATGAGGGCGTCAGAGTGTAGCAGAAGCCATTTTATTAACAGAAATGTTTCAAGGACAACCAAGGGTAAAAATGGATCTGCAAATCAACTCCATTTTGTTTTGTCGCTTGAAAGATGTTGAAAAGCTGCAGAAGGTAGAAGTGCTTGCGTTGGCCTTTTCCTCCCTTTTCTCTCTCTCTCTCTCTCTCTTCCTGCTAGGCATCTATGAAAGTGACGATATCAGCATTATCTTGTCTGAAATGGAAAAAGCAGTCAACTATTCTCACAAGGTATGCATTCAACAGTTTGACCTCTCCTTGAAATTAACTGCCATGTGTGTTAAGCTGAGCAGCGTGGCCGCTACCGCCGCCGCCACCGCCAGGAGCTGCTTCGCACTTTGGGTTGCAGCCCAACCAAACTGGCGTTCCAGTGACGGCCGCTGTGGTAAGCCCATGAAGTGTGAAAGGGAGAGGGGCATCTCCAAATTTACAGTGGACATAAGCTTGGAGAAGGCATGGAGGAGAAGGCTATCAATGGCTGCTTGTCCTGATGGCTCTGTGCTACCTCCAGTATCAGAGGTAGTATGCCTATGTACACCAGTTGCAGGGGAACATGGGCAGGAGGGTGCTGTTGCACTCATGTCCTGCTTGTGGGATCCCATGGGCAGCTGGCTGTCCACTGTGGAAAGAGAATGCTGGACTAGGTGGACCCTTGGTCTGATCCAGCAATGTTCTTATGTTTATGTACTTGGGAACCTCATCCATTTATTTATTTATTTATTTATTTATTTATTTATATTTTAATCCTCACCTTTCTTCCCCATCAATGGGGACAGCTTAAAACGAGAGAGAGAGAACAGGGATTCAGTTTTTATCCATATTTCTACCTCATGTTCCCAAGTGTTGGGAAATACACATCTTTCCCTTCCTGTTTTCACTCAATTTGAAGGCAATCAGTTATTTGCTTTGGGGTTCAGCCATGCAGGGGAGTCTGCTCCATGGTGGTGAACCTATTTTGGGGATGTCATACAGCACCATGGATAGCTCGCATAAAGCTCAGAATAAAAGCTGCAATGGATAAGGAGCCCCGCTAACATAGGAGTCACCAGCCTCCCCTGCAGCCATGATAGGAACTGATGAGGTTACTGTTAAAATCTTCTGTGGAATTTACTTGCAAGGGACGTCTAAACCTAGTTTTTATTGTTGTTGTTTTCAGTGTGCTTTGCTAGTAGAGTCCTTAAGGCAACGATCAGGAGGTCAATTGGCTAATCAGTTGCTTCCTGAAGAAAACGTAACAGCGTCAGAGAAACAGACGAAGAGCAGACTGCAAAAACTACCGTCTCCAAAGCCAACGGCCCTCACTCTCGCCAGAATGGTATGATTCAATTTAGCATTTGAAGATGAAATCTGCCAACATCACCGAAATGTATTTACGGCTCCCAGCCTTGTCCGAGATCTATCGATCGGTCCTAATGCTTGAGCCAAGAAGCGCTGCCTTTCTTTGCCCACCGAACATCTTTGTCATCTTGACTTAATGGCATGGCAAAATCCATCATATAAAAATCCATTTGGGCGGGGGGAGGACTTCCTTTCTTACCTGCTACTCATTCGTCCAAGCTCTTGATCAGGGATGGGCAACTTGTAACCCTCCTGATGTTTTAGCCTGCAACTCCCGTCATCCTTCGCCTTTGGCTTTGCTGGCTAGGGCTGATGGAAGTTTTGGCCAAAACTTCTGGAGGGCCATAAGTTGCTCACCCCTGCCTTCAAGCAAAGACTACCAAAATTATGAAAACGAGCCTAATTTTAGTGGTCTTTGATTGAAGGCAGGGGTGGGCAACCTGTGAACTTATATGAAACCTGCACTCACTCTTGTAGTGTAACTGTTAGAATGTTGGGCTGGGACTGGAGAGAGCCAGGTTCAAATCCCTACTCATCCATGGAACTCACTGCATGTTCTTGGGCTGGTCAGTGTCTTCCAGCCTAAACTACCTCACAGGGATATCGTGAGGATAAAATGGAATAGGGGAACCATGTACACCAGGGATGGGCAGAAGGTAGAACTCCAGATGTTTTGGACCAACTCCCAGCATCCTTGACCATTGGCCATACTGGCAGAGGCATCTGGGAGTTGAAGTCTTAAACATCTGGAGATCTACCTTCTGCCCACCCCTGGTGTACATCATCTTGAGCTTCACGTAGGAAGGACAGTATTCAAAAACATATAATAAATATATGTCATTATTATTATTTTTATTGACAGTGTAGACCTGTGTTCATCTTTAAGGCACTCCTTTTCTCCAGTTGTCTCTCCTCAGTATATATTTACATACTGTTCGCTGTCCCACAATGTTACCCCTTGGGACATCCTAAAAACAAAGTTGTTCATTAACGCCCCACCCACCCCAGTGACCTCACAGCATGCTGGTAGGCAGAGACAATGCGGTAAGAGGCGTTCTCAAATGTTAACTATACCTTTAGAGTTTAAGAGACCACCATGACGGGGACAGAAATGGCACCATGAAAGCCCTCCTGTGGCGTCCACCGAGCTCCAAAGCCGAAATTCCACCAGGTGTGTGTGTAAGTAAAACCCATGAATGGGAATTGCCAATTGCTTGTGTGGGTGCAAAGGAGTGTGTGTGATAGACATCATGATCCTCCTGGGTGCAATAGAATAATATTCTGATATTGTGTTGCAGTGCAGTCAATAAGGGAGATTTTTCTGTCAAGAAAGAAACCCAACGTAAAGCCAAAGAAACGTCCAGAGGTTTCACACTCATTATTTTATACGGGCAGAGGAAAAAACGTAGGTGGGTGTCCCAAGGATATGAGATTTTTTCTTTCTAAACCAGCAGGGTTTTAAAACTTTTAGCATGGTGAGTTAAACTATCTCCTCCTCTTCTCTGTAACTTAGCATAACTTTTTCTGACAGATCTGTTTTTGCATGTTAAGAGCACCATTTCAGGTGTGAGTGGAACAGGAAGAGAATTCAGTGGTGTGTAAAGATGGGGGAGGAATTTGTTCGATCTGAATTTTTACACGAGCTTACCTAATTTGCAGCTCCCGAACCAATAAGCAAAGCAAACCGAAATGCAACTATGCTCCAAAATTCGCACTTTACCAAATTTTGTGTTACACTTCTCCACTTTAAAAATGCATACAAAAATGCATACATTAGGGAAATGTGCACACCAACATGTGTATATTAGTGGAAATTACATACAAAAACACATTCTGCTTGAAAAATTGCTTGAAAAGTGCACACAAAAATACATATATCGGGGGGGGGGAAGTGTGCAGAATGATGCATAAAGGTTGTGCATGAAAATGCATACGAATTTTTAAAAAAAAACATGCTCTGATTCGGAACCAGGCAGAAATGTACTTAAGGTTAGAAAAATGAGAAAGTGCGTAACCCTGAAATTGACAGATTTGTCATCCCCTACATGTAGTCATGTGGAAGAGCCATTCAGTGTGATGAGAACTAGGGACTACATGCAAGGACCATAAGAAGAGCCATGCTGGATCAGACCAAGGGTCCATCTCGTCCAGCCTTCTTTCATACAACCATCTGCCTGAAAAATGGTAGAAAACTGTCAGTTTGCAAAATGTGCTAACCTATGATTTTACTATTGTGGGGGCAAGATGGATCCTGGACAAAATGGGCCCCTGGTCTGATCCAGCAGGGCTCTTATGTTCTTATGAAGGAAGCAGGTAGTGAAAACGAGATATGTATCCATCAACCTATGGCATGCCATATTTCTTTAATGCAGGTATGAGGAACCTGGGGCCCGGGGATAAAGTCTGACTCATTGGAAGTCCTAATTAGGCTCTTTGAGGTTCCCTGGAAGGCCACACCCCCTTCCCTTGGCTCCACCCCCTTTCTCCCAACCATCTGTCATTTGGTGGTTTCCCAGCTTTTGTGCAGTTTTCTCCCATTCTAAAAAGTCTAAATGCCTCTCCTAAGGCTTAGGGCTTCTCTACACAAGGCATTTATTGTGTGCTCGTGATTCCTCACTCACGGTAGTTTGCGGGTGCTTTACATAATGTTGTCATCCTCCAGGACCTCTCCTGTGCTTTCCAAGCATTTCAGCGAGAAAAGTGTAGTATTATGTGAAAATGGCAGAATGGACTGCCATGAGGAGCTCATGTATTTTCACAATTCTGCTATACTGCAGTGCCACCTTGTGGTTGTGTAAAGGAACACATAGAAAGGCAGAGTTAGGGGAAAAAACCAGGAAAAAAAACACGTGTAAAGGAGCTGATCTTAATCCTGCAAAGAATCTGGAAGCAGAAGCCTTGGTAGAGTGGTGGATTAAAAGCCTCATGTAGAGAAGCCCTTAGTTACTGGCAGTAAGAGCTTTAAGCTAAAATATACTCATATTTTTGATATTTTGGATCCACCCCTTTTGCCTTCCACCCCACCCACCACTGGAATGCAGCCCCCGAGAGGGTATCTGAAATGGAGTTCAGCCCTTGAGCTGAAAGAGGTTCTGCACTCCCTGCTTTAATGCATGAAACACATTTTTTATCCAAAGTGAAACACTGCTGCTTCTTTTCCTAGGTGCAGTTTATAAGAAATATTCAAACCCCAAGTGTGCGAGGAAGTCGGTTCCTTCGGCTATTTTGCCTGCTGAAGAAGAGATATGCTCCAGCAAAGAGGTATGATGACATTGCTCCTGTTATGCTGCCTTAACAGGAATGGCTGTTTAAAGCACTTCATGTTTTCTTTGCCTGCTGCTCACACAAATCATTAGCTCAACAATCTGTCGTCCTTTCTCTGTCTAAAAAAAAATAAAAAAATAGTGGCTGAATAAGTTCAGCATCAAGAAATTGAAGTTAGAGCTGCCCAGTCTTATCTTTGGACCTGAGAGCACGCATCAGAAGCACATGGTGGAATCTTTGGGCAAGAAAGTGTCGGCAAAGTACTGTGACATCTTCCCAAGTGTAGAAATGCATGTAAGTCCCGTGGTTTTGTTTCCTATATGGAGCATGAAATGTCTTTTCAGTAATCTCTGCCAATTACCTAGACTTCTGCTTTGAGGACTAAGTTTTCCAAGCCATTTTTTCATGCGTGAAATCAAATTCTTATATTGGTCTCTCTGAGGCTGTAAAATAAGGAGCTGATGCATATAAGTGCTAGTAATGAAACACTGGATTTTATTTTTGGGGAGTGGGAATGTAAAACACCCTTGGAAGGCTGCGATTTCAGTGAAGGAGTAGCGGAAGGATGGGGGGTGCTTAACTCATTCCCAGCCTCCCACTCCCCACAAAGCCCTCTACCTTCCCTCTCCTTTCCGCAAATGTACCCAGGCTCACACTTTGACTGGGTTCACACCACACGACAACCCATTGTGGGTTGCTACCCACAATGAGTTGCCGTGTTTTGCGAACCCGAACCGATTTCCCCAGGGTGGCTTGTTTGTGGGCAACAAGCCACCCCAACAACGCATGGGGGATGGGGAATGTTGTAGGGGATGTTGCACCCATGATGGGTTGTCATGTCATACAAACCTGGGTGACCAGCCCCATCGTGGGTACAGGGAAATCGGCTATGGAGCTGCTTGGCAAGAGCAGCAAAAAACCCTTGCCCCTCTTGCCAAGTGGCTCCCAGACGACTGGTAGTGTCAGCCACCCGCAAAGTGCCCAAGCACCCCAAACGGCACTTGGGGGCAGCTGGCACTGGCTTTCTATCCTCCCCGCCACAATCGCAAGCCATTTTGGGCTTGCCGCAGCTTTTTTCTCCTTTACCTTTCCCCCCGAGAGATCGCAAAAGCCAGCTTGACAGCCGGCTTTCACAATCCCCATTTTGACAGTCGCCAACATCCCCTTCTATGTTCCTGAGCAGCACCTTTGGGGGGCTGTCAGAACTTTTTTTTAAAAAAAAGTAATTGCACACAATATTTGCACAAAAAAGTACTTTTATTATTATTTTTAATTTTTTTAGCTACACTTGTGCAACTGTGAACCTTTGCCATTGAGCAAGTGCAGAGATCTGAAGGCTCCACTGGGGACTGAGAAGCTTTGACGTGCAAAGATCCCTCGCACCCTTGGTTTCTCTTGACAGCTCGTCTTTTGACAGCTGTCAAGAGAAACTGGGGGGGACCAATTTGGAGCTTCTTCTGGGAAATGTCCAGGGTTGGTACGTGCTGCATCTTGGCAGTAGGCACCCCCCCCCCAGCCGAGACTTCAAATCCCCACACTCGCACAACTGCAAAGGTTCATAGCTGTGCAAGTGCAGCTAAAAAAATGTAAAGAAATAAATAAAAGTGCTTTTGTGCGCAATTTTTTTCATGCAAAAAATAAAATAAAAGTTTCTGAAAGCCACGGACAGCCCCTCCAAGATGCCGTTTGGGCACTCTGAAGGGACTGTCAGTGCCTGTCAAAACGGGAATCGTGAAAGCTGGCTGTCTCTGGGGGAAAAATGGGGGGATGGGAAAAAAAGCCACGGAAAGCGGACAACTGCTTTCAGCTGCAGCAGGGAGGGGGAGGAGACAAGTTGGTCCTCCCGCAGTGTCCCCTGGGGTACCCGTGGGAGGACCGAGGGGCGGGAGGGGGGGCCAACAACCCACAGTGAACCCAATAATCTGTCAGGCTCAACGTGGGTTGTTTGCACGGCAACCAACCCACCGTGGCCTATCGCCAGGGTGGGTTAGCGTGACATGCGAACACGCCCAGTGAGTCCTATTTTTCATTAATCTAGGAACTCCTACCCTGCCTAAGTGATGACAGTCCCATGCAGCCTCACTATCAAAATCATATCTGTAATTATACTTGCCACACTTGTGTTCTAGGGTATTGTGAAACACCTGCAGGTTCAGCCCAAGGATCTGGACGAGTACATCGAGCAGATGGTGCGGGTGCTGCGGCGCTATGCTCGAAGGCTGCAGTGGCTCCTTTCGGGTGTGTACCGCTTTAAAATTAGGAAGTTGGCACAGCATCCATAGTTTCGATTTATTGTGCGAGTAGACAGAGTTAAGTCATGTAGGTCAATTGCATTTCCTAGATGACAGATCAAGGCCAAGGGAGAATCAATTGCCTAAAATAATCCAAAGGGTTTGTGGCAAAGCGACAGCTTGAACTTGGAGCGCTCATGCCAAAGACCAACACTCTACTCGATACTTGTCCGCAAATTATCTTCTGCAATTGCCTGTATCATTTTTCATAGATAAAGAACTAATTTGCTGCCGCCAGCACCAACACCACCGTCTGATTAATAGATACATGACAAAATTGGATGGGTGTATATTTCCCCCTCCCACAGCCCAACTTGATTCCAGAAAGTGGGGGACACTGTGCCCTACTAGGTAGCTGGCCAGCTGGGCAGGACATGTCTGGCTTTCACTTTGGGCCAAGTGAAGATGGGGACAGATGGAAGAACACCTTGCCTCAGCAGATCTACACGGCCTGATGGGACACACACACACACAGAGTACTCTCTTCTTAGCAGAGGTGGGTTGCTCTTACCATGAACCCATCTCTGCTTCAAGCCAAGCAGAAGGCAAGGTGTGTGTGTGTATGTATGTCTCGTTTCAGGTGGCAACAGCAGCTCCAGTGACCTGTCAGAACCTGGCTTCCTGGAGTTAAGACCAGAGTCCCAATAAAACCTTTCATTGCAGTAATTCCAGTAATTATCAGCCCTGACAAACACAATAAAGATCCACAGAAATGGATTATGTAATTGATCAAGGGGATGGGGATCATGGAAGTATATTAGTTGGTCCCTAGGCGGGTGTGGGGTGCACCTTATGATTTATTCTAGTTGTACATTTTTGTTTTATAGTTTTGTATGTAGTTTATAATAACTAAATAAAAATTATTTTAAAAAGAAAGAAAGAAACGGATTATGGCAAAGCCCCAGATGAAAGTTGTATCAGGAACACCACGACACAGAGGCAATCATTCAGAATGCAGCTCACAGAGAAAGCCCCACAAAGTTCACCATTCGAAAGAAGCTTATCTCAGCTTATCTCAAGGAGCGCGGCCCAGCTTATCTCAAGGAGCGCGGCCCAGCTTATCTCAAGGAGCGCCTCCAGCAACATCAAGTAGGCCGCTCAACAAGGTCTGCCACGGACGGCCTTCTCCTTATCCCATCAGCCAGAGCAGCCAGGCTGGTGGGGACTAGGAAGAGGGCCTTCTCTGTGGCGGCCCCCATCTTATGGAACTCCCTCCCTAGTGACCTTCGCCATGCCCCCTCCGTGATGAGCTTCCGCCGTGCATTAAAAACATGGCTGTTCAGGCGGGAATATGGGGTGGGTTAGGTTTTTAATGAGAATTTTTTATATTGTTTTAGTTATTATGTTTTATTGTGTTTTATTGTATTTTAATTGTACATCGCCCAGGGTGGCCGGGTGACCGGCCAGATGGGCGATTGATAAATATAATAAATAAATAAATAAATAAAAGGCGGAAAGTTTTCCCGGTTTCCAGTGCGCTGTCTCCTGCAAAGGCTACCAGAAGCTGCACTGGTTTAAATATAGGGGAGTGGCTGATAAGGACCACTATCCGCCCCAGGCGTCTTATGGATCCGGATGGATTCCTGAACGCGCTTGGGGAATTGGAGCACACAAACGGTAGCTCGGTCGAGACCCTGGTGGACGACTGGAATGCTGCAATCACCAGGGCATTAGACCGAGTTGCTCCGAAGCACCCTCTTCGCCTAAACAGAGCGCGTGTGCCGCCATGGTTCACTCCGTCGCTGCGTGCTCTGAAACAAGAGGTGAGAAGGCAAGAGCGCCGATGGCGAAATTCCCGCTCCGAAGACAATCGAACACTGGTTAGAGCTGCATCTTCAGCCTACCGGGTGGCGGTGAAGGCAGCAAAAAAGAATTTCTATGCTGCCTCCATTGCGTCTGCGGAGTGCTGCCCCAAGAGGCTGTTCCAAGTGGTCCGGAGTCTGGTCGGTCCAGTTGCTCCGGACCCATTGGAACAGTCTAGAGCCTCCTGTGAGGCTTTAGCGAAGCACTTCGCAGATAAAATCGATCGGATTAGGAGTGGGATATCGTGCGTCATGGATACAGGGAGTGAGCCGGAGGAAGCCAATGGCAGACCGGTTTTGTGGGATCGGTTTCGGCTTCTTCCTTCTGATGAAGTGGACAAGGTGCTTTCATCTGTGAGGCCGACCACCTGCTTGCTTGATCCTTGCCCGTCCTGGCTCATAATGAGCTGCAGGGAGAGACTGGGTGAGGGGATCAAGGCGGTGGTGAATGCCTCCCTCGAGGAGGCAGTGATGCCATCAGCCCTCAAGGAGGCAGTAATAAGACCGCTTCTAAAGAAGCCCTCCTTGGATCCCCAGGATTTAAACAACTTTCGCCCAGTCTCCAATTTACCATTTCTGGGCAAGGTGATCGAGCGGGTGGTGGGTGCTCAGTTGAAGGAACACTTGGATGAAGCCGATTATTTAGATCCGTGCCAGTCGGGCTTCAGGTCTGGACATGGGACGGAGACGGCCTTGGTCGCCTTGGTGGATGATATGAGGAGGGCTTTGGATAGGGGCGAATGCTCCTTTCTAGTCCTCCTCGATCTCTCGGCGGCTTTTGATACCGTTGACCACGGTATCCTCCTGGACCGCCTGGAGGGGTTGGGCTTGGGAGGCACTGTATTGCAGTGGTTCCGGTCCTTCCTCTCTGGAAGGTACCAGAGGGTAGTTCTCGGGGAGGAGGCTTCGGACCCTCGGCTGCTCACTTGTGGGGTGCCGCAGGGTTCCATCCTCTCCCCGATGTTATTCAACATCTACCTCAAGCCGCTGGGAGCTATCATCAGGAGGTTTGGGGTGCGGTGTCATCAGTATGCGGATGACACGCAGCTCTACCTCTGTTTCAAGTCCTCACTGAGGTTGGCCGTTGAGACCCTGTCCAAGTGCCTGGAGGCAGTGGCTGGCTGGATGGGAAGGAACATGCTGAAGCTGAACCCCGACAAGACCGAGGTACTGCTGGTGGGGGACAAGGGGAGGTTAGGGGATGTTGACCTGGTGCTGAATGGGGTACATCTACCCCTGAAGGACCAGGTCCGCAGCTTGGGGGTCATTCTAGACTCCCAGCTGTCCATGGAGGCTCAGGTGTCAGCTGTGAGCCGGGCAGCGCTGTATCAACTCCATCTGATACGGCAGCTGCGCCCCTACCTTCCTAATCACCTGCTCCCATCAGTGGTTCATGCCTTGGTCTCCTCTCGCCTAGACTACTGTAATGCGCTCTACGTGGGGTTACCCTTGAAGACGGTTCGGAAGCTGCAGCTGGTACAGAACGCGGCGGCTCGCCTGGTTAAAGGCAGCCGCCGGTGGGATCACATCACGCCAGTGATGAAGGATTTGCACTGGCTACCAGTTGCTTGCCGAGCCGAATTCAAGGTGTTGGTTTTGACCTTTAAAACCCTATACGGCTCTGGTCCAGTTTATCTCAAGGAGCGTCTCCAGCAACACCAAGTGGGCCGCTCAACAAGATCTGCCACGGATGGCCTTCTCCTTGTCCCTTCAGCCAGAGCAGCTAGACTGGTGGGGACGAGGAAGAGGGCCTTTTCTGTGGCGGCCCCCGTACTGTGGAACTCTCTCCCGAGTGACCTCCGCCATGCCCCCTCTCTGATGAGCTTCCGTCGCTCATTAAAAACCTGGTTGTTCAGGCGGGAATATGGGGTGGGTTAAGATTTTAAAATTTTTATATTGTTTTAATGTATTTTATTGTATTTATGTATTTTATTGTGTGTACATCGCCCAGGGTGGCCGGTTGCCGGCCAGATGGGCGATAAATAAATATTAATAATAAATAAATAAATAATAAATATCGGACATTCAATCCTGGCAGGGAAACCTGGCCCTTAAGTGGGCACTGCACCTGATGGGGCGTTTCTCTTCTGATGACGATGGACCAAAGGAGACACCCCCAAAAGGACACCCTCCTCCTGCTCCCCGGTTCCCAGGGATGATGTCCCTGGCTGAGACACAGGGACCTCCATCAAGGTCAAGTCTTCCAGCTGTGGAAGATAGGCCGTATCAGTCTCCAGTGCCTGACAGAACTGAATTCTCAGGCCTCTGGTTTCCCACAGCTGGGCCTGACTCTACAACTTCTCCCGCTGAGTCAGAATCGGTGTCTGGGACTATTGCATCCCCTGGGCTGGGGCAAGGTCCCACACAACCAAGCCCTCTAGACTTGATAAGAACATAAAAAGAGCCCAGCTGGATCAGGCCAAGGGTCCAGCCAGTCCAGCATTTTGTTCACACAGTGGCCAACCAGCTGCCCACGGGAACCCACAAGCAAGATGTGAGTGCAACAGCATAGCGCTCATGTCCTGCTTGTGGGTTTCCTGTGGGCAGCTGGGCAGCCACTGTGTGAACAAAATGCTGAACTGGCTGGACCCTTGGTCTGATCCAGCTGGGCTCTTCCTGTGTTCTTATAAAAGGGTGTGGAGTTCCTGCTCCTTTGAGACCGGGGGGGGCGTGTCTATTGGTAGCTGGTTGGGTCATCATTCTGGACCCTAGTTCCCTTCTTGACAAGGGACTCTCCTGTGGCAGTAAGTTTGGAGTCTGGGCAGGTTAGATAGTTAACAACCTTAGGGTTGTTTTTTCTGTTTTATGTATCCTCTGTTCTCTTTTTGTCTCTGTAAAAGCTCCTTTGACAATAATTGTATTTTTTCTTCTTCTTTTAATTTGGACGGGAAGTGTGTGATTGAGGTTTCTGACTAACCCCTCCCCAGTGAGAGTTTTCTCTCCCCATGTGGCCTAACCACTCAGGAATGCTGTCAAAACGGGGCTCTGGAAGGTGGGGGGAGTTTTGTTTGTTTGTTTGTTTGTTTATTTAATACATTTTTATACCGCCCAATAGCTGAAGCTCTCTGGGCAGTTTACAACAGTTAAAACCATAAAATACAATATAATATAACTATAAAATTTAAAACCACAGATTAAAACAAACAGCAAAGCTAGCAGCAGTTCAAATTACAGCAACAGCATTAAAAACTACAAGATAAAAATGTACTTGATTAAAATGATTAAAATGCCTGGGAGAATAAAAAGGTCTTCACCTGGCTGCCTGAAAGAGTACAATGTGGGCGCCAGGCAAGCCTCTTTGGGGATTTCATTCCACAACCGGGGTGCCACAGCAGAAAAGGCCCTCCTCCTGGTATCCACCTGCCTCACTTCCTTTGGCAGGGGCTCTCGGAGAAGGACCACTGATGAAGATCTTAATGTCAGGGCAGGTACATATGGGAGGAGACGATCCTTCAGATACCCTGGCCCCAAGCTGTTTAGGGCTTTGAATGTTAATACCAGCACTTTGAATTGGGCCCGGAAACCGACTGGCAGCCAGTGCAGATGACAAAAGCACTGGCATAATATGTTCACGTCGGCCAGTCCCCGTTAATAATCTCGCTGCCCTATTTTGGACCAGCTGAAGTTGGTGCACTGGGGGGCTTGAGTTAGCTCCAGTTCCAATCTCAGTACCTTTTAACCATAACCCTTTTGAATATGATGCTTTTAGATGATTCTGAACCCCAACGCCGGGTAAAGTGACATTGTGGCATGACATGAAATGTTCACAATTTATTTTCTTTTTGTTTAAATAGGAAGCCGGTGGTTGTTTGGTGTCATTTTGGAGGCAAGGATTTGCATTCTGATCGATACATCTGGTTCCATGGACCATTCTTTGGAACAAGTCACCAAAGAGCTCACCTCCCTTATCTGGGAACAGCTGAGGAAGAATAATACCAAGTAAGGAAGTCACAGGGATGACCCTTAGGCCTGCTGTATGTCAAGGTGCTCCCCTTCCCACCAGAGTCAGCCCCCAGAGGCAGTGTCAGGAGGCAGCCACTAGGGCTGGAGCCCCAAATCTTTCACTTGGAGCCCCGAATCTCTGGGAGGCCATCTGCCTCACCACCCTGGTGTCCATGGACCCTTGTTGAAATAAACATACAAGGACCCTGAGGATCTCTGTTGTATCTGTTCCCCCTGGATTAGCTGGCTTTTTGCCCACATGTGCTTCACCTCCTGCTGCCCTCATCCTTGAATCTTTCTGCTGGAGGTTTTTCCCTGAAATCAAATGCCTTCCTCTTCCCTGTCCATACATCCCTTTTTACAAGTAGGAGTGTCCTTAGGAGACAGGGTCCTTTAAAGACACACACACACACACACACGAGAGAGAGAGAGAGAGAGAGAGAGACTTTAGAGAGCATATGTAAATTAGCAAATGCAAATTTGTGCATTTTTTGTCCAGTGGGCCTGCATCCCAGAACTTTTCGGTACCTAGCACCACCCCTGTTGGCCCCTTACTGATATCTAAACCAGTCTTGTGTTACTTTCCCCAACAGTGTTCCTTTGATTAAAGTGTTAGATTGAACTAGGATCCGACTGCTAGCCCAGCAGTCAGCTTCTGTACATAGAACTGGGAGTGGGCGCCATCTTGCCCTTCACCTCCAGCAGCAAAATGTCTTGGGCCTTCCGTGAGTTCATGGCTGGCCAGCTAGATGTGACAGGAGTAAATCTGAGAGAGGGAAGGGGGAAACGCTGCTGCGCTGGCTTTCAAAAGGTGACATGTTTACCTTTGCAAGCAATTGTACGGATCTCAGCCAATGCAGGTAGGCATTTCTTAGCAGGTAATGTCAAGGTAATCACCACCTCAGGCAAGCTAGTCTGGGCCTCTTTCTTAGCCAACCATCTCATAAATACAGACAGACAAATCACATGGCAAAGAGCTGTGTCACAATGAAGTTGTTTCTTTGCCCAACGGAGGCATTCAACAACCTCTCTTGATTTTATCTGTTTTGATGAATTCATATTTCATTGATTTCATAGATCATAGAGTTGGAAGGAGCCTACAAGGCCATCGAGGGGTCTCCCATCCAAGTAATAACCAGGCCTGACCCTGCTTAGCTTTCCACACTCAGACAAGCTGAGCCAGCGTAAGCCACAGGCTTGTCTGAGTCAGTCTCTTTCTTTCCAGGTTCAGCCTGATCAGCTTTGCAGAAGATGTTGAAGTTTGGCAAGAATGCCTTGTGGAGGCCACCAATGAAGCATGCCATGATGCTGCACAGTGGTTGTCAATGTTTCAAGCTCATGGGAGCACATCCATCCTCAAGGCTTTACGGGTTTGTTAAGTAGAATAGAACTATGTGTACCGAGGCTACCACAAACTCTGGATTGTGTGTGTCTGGAGCCACTGTCATAGATAGTAGGTGTCTCCCTACAAAAGATCTCAGTCTGCTATTTGTCCATCTATCCTTTCCACCTCTATTCAAGTGGAATATTCTAGCACACCCTGCCCCAACCTGGTGCCCTCCAGATGTTTTGACCTACATTTGGACTACAACTCCCAGCATTCCTGACCATTGGCCATGCTGGCTGGGGCTGATGAGAGTTGAGGCCCAAGGATGTGGACAAGGTGCTTGGCCAAGTCCGGTTGACCACCTGTCTGCTTGTCCCTTCCCCTTCATGACTTATTACATCTAATAAGGAGGGGATATCTGACTGGGTCCAGGAGGTTGTAAATTCCTCCTTGAGAGAGGGAGTGGTGCTGACCTCTTTAAAGGAGGTGGTAATTAGACCACTCCTGAAAAAGCCTAACTTGGACCCGGATTATGATGACAACTATAGGCCAGTAGCCAATATCCCCTTCCTGGGCAAGGTGCTTGAGCGGGTGGTTGCTGATCAACTCCAGGCACTCTTGAATGAAACGGATTATCTAGATCCATTTCAACTTGGTTTCAGTCCTGGTTTTGGAATGAAAACTACCTTGGTCACCCTGTGGGATGACCTTTTCTGGAAGAGGAAGAGGAGCAGGGGGAGTGCGACCCTGTTGATTCTCTTGGACCTCTCAGCAGCTTTTGATATCATCGACTATGGCAGGGGTCCTCAAACTACAGTCCGTGGGACACATCCAGCCCGCCGGGTCTTTTCATCCAGCCCGGTGGCCGATCTTGAGGCTCCCTGCATCGGTAAGGGGAGGAGGAGTGGGTGAACCGGTGGCGGGACACGGGCCGCTTGCCCGCCCGCTGCCCTGCGTCTCCTGCAAGGGGGGGAAGGGAGGAGGGGTGGCTGAACCGGCGGCGGGGCGCAGGCTGCCTGCCTGCCCACCGCCCTGCGTCTCCTGCAGGGGGGGAAGGGGAGGAGTTGCAGCGGAGCCGGCGGCAGGGCACGGGCCGCCCGCCTCCCTGCGGGGTAAGGGGAGGCTGAGCAGGCAGCGGGGCACAGGCCGCCTGCCGCCCTGCGTCTCCTGCAGGGGGAGAAGGGGAGGAGTTGCGGCGGGGTGCGGGGCGCCTGCCTGCCTCCCTGCGGGGTAAGGGGAGGCTGAGCAGGCAGCGGGGCACAGGCCGGCCAGCCGCCACCCTGCGTCGGTAAGGGGAGGAGGGGCGGCTGATTTGGCAGTGGGGCGCGTGGTGCTTGCCCGCCCGCTGCCCTGCGTCTGGAATGACACTTGGTACAGAACCAAGAGGCTGGCAGCAAGAGATGTGGTGCATCTGTCTGCATGGGTGAGAGATTTACAGACTGACAGCTGAGTCAGGACCTGATCGCTCCAGTAAGGAGGAAGGAGAAGAGGGAGGGAGTGTGTGCTGTGGAGGGATAGATTCTTTCAGGGAGGCAAAAGTTTATCCTTGTTTTCCTTGGGCAGAATCCCAGAAGCCTTACAGCAAACCTATTAGAATAATAAATAATACTGGAATATTTTGGTTCCAGGGCAAGAGCAGTGGCTTCCATTGAACCCAATGAGTTATTCACTCAAGCACACATCATACATTACATCAGAGAGTTTTCACTGGGTGACTTTGGGCCAGTCACTGCCTCTCAGCCTAACCTACCTCATAGGGTTGTTGTGAGGATAAAGTGGAGAGGAGAAGGAGGATTATGTGGGCCACCTTGAGTTCCTTGTGGGAAAAGAGGCAGGGTATAAATGTAATATACCCGGCGCAACTTGATATGACTTTTATCAAGTCATACAAGGAAAGGCTGAAGGAATTGGACATGTTTACATTGGAGAAGGCAAGGCTTGGTGCGGAATACAGGATCACACTTTTCAAATACCTGAAGGGGTGTCACATAGAAGATAAAAAGTCTTCTTCTGTGCTGCCCCAGAGGCAGGGTCATTGCTAAGTACTTAAAAGACCCGGGGTACAGGCTCACAACACAAATCTGCATGTCTGTGCATGTGTGTACTTTTAAGGCTGTGATCCTTTGTAAACTTACCTGGGGAAAAAGTCTCCTTGAATTCAGTGAAACTTACTTCCAAGTAGACATGCATAAGATGAGGCTGTAAGGCTGCAATCTTATGTACATTTATGTGGAACAAAGTTGCAGGATGTGGACCACCAGCTCTGTGGCTGGTAAATACTGCTCATTACTACTAAATACTGCTCATCAATGGCAACCATCTTTGGCAGCACCTATGTCTGTGAACAGACTTTTTCCCGAATCAAACATCTGAAATCTCCAACTAGATCCAGACTAACTGATGCACACTTGCATCACTTGTTACGACTAGCAGTGACAAATATGGAACCGGACCTTGACCATCTCATTAGCCAAAAGCAGGCCCATACTTCCCATTGAAATACTAATAAGCTTATGTTGATTAAAATTGTTCTTCATTTTAAATATTGTATTGTTTTTTCCTGGTTTTTTGCACTACAAATAAGATATGTGCAGTGTGCAAATCAAGCCTTTCTATACCTTTTTAAAATTTAATGTATTTCAATTTTAGACAGCAAATTTATTTATTTATTTATTTATTATATTTATACCCCGCCTTTTTTCCTGCAAGGAACCCAAGGCGGCTTACATTATATTATCATCCTCCTCCTCTCAACAGTTTATCCTCACAACAACCCTGTGAGGTAGGTTAGGCTGAGAGTCAGTGACTGGCCCAAAGTCACCCAGTGAGTTTCATGGCTGAGTAGGGACTAGAACCCGGATCTCCTGAGTCCCAGTCCAACACTCTCACCACTACGCCACACTGGCTTAATTAATTTATAATTAATTTATTATTAATTTATAATAACTTTCCATTTAATCAAGTAAAAAAAAAGGACCCTGGTCCTTTTTTTTAATTGATCCATTCGTTCATATTTTTTTCAAACTATTGTCCGGGCCCCCAACAGTCTGAGGGACAATGAACTGGCCCCCTGTTTAAAAAGTTTGAGGACCCCTGGACTATGGTATCCTTCTGGATAGGCTGTCTGGGTTGGGAGTTGGAGGCACTGCACTCCAGTGGTTCCACTCCTATTTGAATGGCTAATTGCAGAAGGTGGAAGGCCACTTATATATTAAGAGTTGAGTTTGGTGTTGTGTAAACTAGCTCCAAAGCACAGACAAAGTGTAAATCAAAAAGTTAAGGATAAAAAAGCAACTTCACCTGTTGGGTGGATGAATTTTACCACAGTGTTCTATTGCATAGGCTGATATTTAGGTGATCATATTCTGCTTTTCAGAGAGCTTTCAGTCTTCAAGATGTAGAGGCTCTGTATGTTTTGACTGATGGAAAACCAGACACCAGCTGCAATTTGGTTCTCAAAGAAATTGAAATGCTTATGAAGAAACGAGCAATAAAAATCCACACTATTTCATTTAATTGCTCAGACAGGTAGGTGTTGCTTTGTTGAAAAAGTTGACTTTTTAATTTTGTTTTGGATGACATATGAAACTGCTAATTTAACAAGGTATTGTCAATATTCACATGCTCTTTCACTCCCTGAGATGCTGCACTAGGCTGGTGACTCCTCTTTCGGTGGGGCTCATTTTCTATTACAGGTTTTGCAGATTTTATTTGGAACTTCATAGGAGCTATCCATGGTGCTGAACGCCACCCCCAAAATAGGTTCATCACCATGGAGCACCACAGATAGCTCCTATGAAGCTCCAAATAAAAGCTGCAAAACCTGTAATGGAAAAGGAGCTCCACTGGAATAGAGGTCACCAACCTCCCCTTAGGACTGAGCTCAAATGGCCCCCAAACTTTTCAAAAGCACCCTTATAGCCTTGCTCATTTCAATGGTCTTTTTGTAAAGTCCATTTTTTAACGAAAATAAAAATTAACAAGTTATGTTGACCTGGTTCACACATAACAACAACCCAGAGTATGAGTTAGGTAAGGGTTATTGTTGGATCGTGGGTTGTCATTACTCGTGAACCCTGCACTAGGGATTAAATATGCGTTCTTACTTAACCATGAACAACACAGAGTTCACAACCCAACAATGAACCATGGTTTCTCTTCCTGGATTGTTCATGGTGAACAACCCATAGTTAAACCATAGTGCAGGGTTCACATGTAACAACAACCCATGATTCAACAACTAGCGATGTAGACTGAGCGGTAACTTACCTGCTCTGGGGGGTGCTCCTGAGCACCCCCTGCCCACTCTCGCCGCTCATAATGCCCGAAAACCAGAAGTGACACGATGGGTTCCCCATCACGCCACTTCCAGTTCCCTCGTGCTGCGTTTTTAGCGTAAAAACCAGGGGAAACCAGCTTAAAATGGCCGTGAATAGCAAATCCAAAACTAAAGCTCCTTTCCCCGGTGCGGCATGGACCGAGCGGCGGCAAGGTAAGTCGCGAGAGTCTCGGGGTGGTGGTGAGCGGGCAGCTTTCGGCCCACTTTCAGCCCCGCTCCAAGACTCTCAGATACATCGCTATCAACAACAACCCATGATTCAACAACAGCCCATAACCCACACTCTGGGTTGTTGTTAAGTGTGAACCGGGCCAATGTCTATTGATACAGATTACAAAAAACATCACTCTTCCTAATCTGCTAGCCAGTTATGGGCAAACCCCAATAAAATCCAATCAGATTGGGACCAGTGGTTATGAGTGAAAGCGGGAAACTTTTCCTAGTAGTGATGCAACTTTATTCATGCAGTCAAGTTCATGTGTATCAAAACATCACATCTCGTCATACGCATCAAAATAGCTTCCTTGGAAGAGATGTGATGAGAGCATCCATCATCTCTGGAGAATAACACAAAAGCCTTTTCTTTTCTTCAACAGAGGAGCAAATGAGTTTCTCAAGAAATTGGCCTTCCAGACAGGTGGACGCTACCATCGGTGCCATGGGGATTTGGATGGACAACTGGCAGTGCACCGGCTCCTATCAGAAGATTTGAAAGATGAGGACGTACGTTCAGTTGGCACAACCTGTTCTGTTGCCCCCTATTTTCCCCGGGTGTTGGCTGGAGCCAAGGTGGTTTTCCCTTAGTTGTGATGTTGTTCCTGGAAGATGTACGTGTTTGTGTGTGTCAGGGGGCACTCCGTCAATCCCCTGGCAGAGGCCAGATTGTGCTCCTTTTAAGTCAGGGGTGGACAACTTGTAGCCCTCTAGATATTTTGGCCTACAACCTCCCATCATCCCTCACCATAGGCTATGTTGGCTAGACCTGATGGGAATTGGGGGTCAAAATATCTGGAAGGTTGCCAGTTGCCCACCCCTGCCTTGTACGTTCTGCAGAATGCGTTCAAAACATCAGCACTGGGATGGAGGCTAAATCTTCTCACTGCCTTTAGTGATCTGAGTTATTGAAAACCAAACCTGCTCCTATCTGCACAGCCCCCTCCAACATTTTGTTTTTAGTTTAAAGCTCATATTGCCAGTAGCTAAGAGCTTTTCTACACGAGACTTTAAACCCGCCCGAGGCTCCTGCTTCCGGATTCTTTGCAGGATTAAGATTGGCTCTTTTACACATGTTCTTTTTCCCCTGGGGTTTTTCTTTTTCTGCCTTTCTATATGTTCCATTACTCAACCACTAGGTGGCACTGTGGTATAGTGGAATTGCGCAAATACACGGGTGGGGTGGGTTTCATCCTGCCATTCACAGATAATAACACACTTTCCTCAATCTAAAAAACAACAACAGTGGAAATGGTTGCAAAGAACGGGAGAAGCCCTGGAGGATGACGACGTCGTGTAAAGCACCCACAAACTACCGTGAGTGAGTGAGGAGGAATCATGAGTGCACAATAACTGCATCATGTAGAAAAGCTCTAAGCCTTAGGAGAGGCAATTCCACTGTTTAGAACAGGAGGAAAAAACTGTGCAAATGTCTGGAAACCACCTAAGGATTGGCACTGGATGTTGCCATCTTCATTTTCCCCAGATAGATGTCCTCCTTTTCTGGTTCATAAGCTATGTCCGTGACAACTTCAAGTGTGGTCGTGTGAGAGAGAAGATTTGGTTGGGTTGGTGATTCAAATGTATGTTCTTTACAGGTATCCAAAGTAAATTGCTGTAAATCCAAGCACATGCATTCTTATGTTTTTCTTTTGCCAGGATCCAGTCCTCCCTTTGTTTGAAGGAGACGATCTAAAGAAACTTTCTGAGGAAATAGCGAAAGCTAGGAGCTATTTAATGCAGGCCAAGTTCTTTAGGTGAGTGCCAGCAGTTGGCTTTCAGTAACACTAAATTTCCCTAAATTCATTACAGTAGCCAGGAAATCCCTGCTCATTTGAAGTGTTGGTTACAATATTTGGTAAGCAGGGCTAATCCATGAGTGTTTTCCAGACAGGAGGTCAGTGCAATTTACAAAGCAATGTAAGCTGCTGAGGAAAGTAACGTGATGTTCTAGTTACCTTTCTTTCCTAAACAAAAACCAAAGGGGACTTGCATTGTTAACAAATGCATGGGGGAAATCACACTATCCATGTGGGGAGATGCAGCATGGAACCACTCAGCGCATGCTGCCACGTAGAATGAGTTACAGGGTTCCCCCCCCAAAAAAAATATTTCCATCCTGCTTAAATATCCATACAGGGGACCCCCAATGTTTTCATTAGAAATCTAAAACAAACATTTATTTATTACATTTTATATCTCACCTTTCCTCCAAGAAGATCAAGATGGCATACATGGTTCTTTACCACTGCCACCATTTTATCTTCACAGCAACCCTGTGCAGTAGGCTAGACTGAAAGATAATAGCTGGGTTCAGACAACACTATAACCCACACTCAAGGGTGTGTGGGCTGTTGAACCGTAGATTGTTGCTGAACCATGAGTTATCATGTTGTCTGAACACAGCCGAGATAACAAACCATGGTGAACAACCCACAGTTCACAACCCAACAACAAATCATGGATTCTCTTCACGGGTTGTTTGTGGTTAACAAGCCATGGCTTGTTATCTCAGCTGGGTTCAGACAACACGATAACCCACGTTTCAACGACAACCCATAGTTCAACGACAACCCACACTCCGCCCATACTCAACCCTTGAGTGCGGGTTATTGTGTTGTCTGATCCCAGTCAATGACTGGGCCAAGGTCACTTATGGCTGGGGATCTGAGCATGGATCTCCTTGGTTCTAGTTCAACACCAGTATTTATTTGTTTATTCATTTAAAGTATTTTTATCCTGCTCCTCAACCAAAAAAGCTCCTGGAGCAGCTTACATATAAACAGTAAAACAAGACAGGCCCTGCCCACAGACTTGCCATCTAAAAAGACACAGCACACAAGGAAAAAAGGATGGGTGAAGAAGAGGAAAAACTGCTGCACTTCTGACAGTCTCGGTGGGACATGACAAGAATCCTAATATTCGTGTGTGTTTTTTCTTTTACTAGATCACTATTAGAAAAAAAAATAACTCAAAAAGACAATTCCTCCTAATACAGCTGCCTCCAGGTAGGATGTTTTTTCAGATCTTCTGAAATGAAAGAAGTTTGCATTTCTCAAACGTGGATGCCAAGTATACTCAGACTTTGGAGAGGATCAGTGATTCATCAAACCTGCATGCATCTGCAAAGAGTTTCCTTTAGTGCTTTTCATTTGGACAGATCTGAAGTGGCAGAGGATACCTGTCATTGCAAGAACTTCCTTGCAGTAGGTTCGGGCCAAGCTGTATGTATACAGACCAGATTTAAAACAGAGGATGCTGCCAACGTTACACTCCAGACTAGGGAGATGTAGATAATTATGTTTTTATAGCTGGAAATGTTCTCTAACTCAGCCGGGACCTACACAGGACTGCCACACTCACTGACAACTCTAAGGGACTGTCCTGTAATCTGTTTTCCCCCTTCCTTTTTCCAGAGTTCTACCTAGTTTCTCTGAAAGTAGCAAGTACTACGGTATATGATAACAAACACAGACAAAACTTAAGGGAGACTGTGATTACTTTTCACACCAAGGTCTCCAGCAAAGGTCCATCATCTGCTTCCTGACCCTCTTTATCTGATGCTGCCAGGGATTGAACCTGGAACACTGTGCAGGTTCATCGAAACATTGATTCCTACTGATATTTGGTTTCAGACTTTTACTTACACCACTAATCAGATTTGGAAAGGCTGGATATAAATATTTAAATAAAGAACGTGACTATCTTTTATTATTTGTTTGTTTGCTTGCTTGCTACATTTACATCCCGCCTTTCCTCCCAGGAGCCTGAACCAGCGTACGTGATCCTCCTCCTCTCCATTTTATCCTCACAAGAACCCTGTGAGGTGGGTTATGTTGAGCCTGAGAGCAGTGCTGGCTCCAAGTTTTGGAGGGCCCTTGGCCAAGACACCCTCAATGGGCCCCTTCCCTCAGTGGCTGGGTTCAGACAACATGATAATCCACACTCAAGGGTTGCGTGTGGGTTGTTGTTAAATAAACCTGGGGGCAGGGAGGATTCAATTGGGTTCAGACAACACAATAACCCACACTCAAGGGTTGAGAGAAGGTTGACATTGAATCGTGAGTTGTTGTTGAAACGTGGGTTATTGTGTTGTCTTGACCCTGCCGAAATAACAAACCATGGTGAACAACCTGCAGTTCACAACCCAACAACAAAATCTGGGTTCTCTTCATGGGTTATTCATGGTTAATAAGACATGGCTTGTTAGTGCAGCTGGGTTCAGACAACACAATAACCCACGTTTCAACAACAACCCACAGTTCAATGACAACTCACACTCAACCTTTGAATGTGGGTTATCGTGTTGTCTGAACCCAGTCAGTGAGTCTACCCTCTCACTGACATTTCCCCTGAGAAATGGGAGAAACAGGTGAACAAGCATGTTGCAATGGTAAAGAGGAGGAGCAACTCCAGGGTACCCTTGTCAGTGGGCCCCTGCTGAGGTGTGGGCCCTGAGCAGGTGCCCAACCATGCCTACCCTTGATGCCAACCCTGGCTGAGAGTCAGTGACTGCCCAAAGTCACCCAGTGAGCTTCATGACTGAGTGGGGGGGACTAGAACTTGGGTCCTCCCAGTCTAAGTCCAACACTCTAACCACTATACCACACCAGCTCTCTTATTAAGTGATGTTATCTCTCTATCACTGTTGTAACAGAACACTGAGATGGCAAAAGAAGTTTGCAGGAACCGTCAGCACAATATCTGAGATGGCAGTGCATTTCTTCATGCGCACAGAAATCCAAGAATGAAACCAGATGTGTTTTGAAGACCTTTCGGACAGCTGTGTGTGTGTATTTTGGTTTTCCCCTCAAACATTTGTGCCATCCCAAATGGGGCAGCATAAGTGACTCCAAAGAGTAGCAGATGCGTGACTGATTCAACCCCCAGGTAGATCGAGTCAGAGCAAGCACGACCATGATCCAGGGTGCATTTGGCACAATCCACTGGAATCTCTCTCTCTCTGAGGAAGCACACTTGAAATGATCTGTTTGATTGTGGATGCTACTGATTTCTCTCTCGCTCACAAAGAGGGCAAAATATTGAGGTGCTGGTGTTACTTTCAGGGAACTCTGCCAAACTGAGATGTGCCCTGTTGTCTTCCTAGGCCAGGGGTGGTTAATTTGTGGCCCTGCAGATGTCTGGGCCTACAACTCCCATCAGCCCTATCCGGCATAGCCAATGGTGAGGGATGGTGGGTGTTGTAGGCCAAAACATCTGCAGGACCACAAGTTGCCCACCCGTGTCCTAGGCTGTCAGCTGACTAGCAGAATGCCTTTCCAAAGCCAGCAGATGGTGATATATTGACTCCTCTTAAGTTTCAATCTAAGCTGAGTTTTCTGAAATGGACCTTCAAGTCTATGGACCTTCTATGTTGAAGCCTTACCATGGAAACCAGCTACCGGTATATCATTTGCCAATTGCCCACTATGGTTTAACTAGTTTTTTTATGTTACTTCACTACTTCATACGATGAGTGCCGCACTTGGTTTCCTCCTCCCATTATTTCTCTCACCAAAGAAATAATGGGAAGATTCTACATTTTCTCCCTTGAAACTAATATTCCCTTTGTAGACTTAGAAATAGTATAAAGTCCTTGATGCAATATATTTTCTACGCATTAGGCAACATGAACCAAACGTCTATTGCGTGTTCTGTAATTAAAGGAACTAATATAATTTGATCTCTTCTAAAGTTATGTTTTTAAAAAAAATAAATATCAAAATGATATATCTGTGTTAACGCTTTGCAAACAGGTGGTGTAAAGTCATCACAGCGATAGCATGCAACACCCAAACATTCAGTCTCTCTCTGAGCTTTTCTGCATGAAGCATTTATTGTGTTCTCATCCTGAGCTGCTCTGTCTGGTATTGCGGTCCTGAGCCATGTAAGGCTTTATAGGTCAAAACAATCACCTTGAATTGGATCTGGAAACTTGCAGACAGCCAGGGCCAGAATCGGTGTTATATGCTCAGACCTTCTGGTCCCTGCTATCAATCTGGCTGCTGCATTTTGCACACACTGCAGCTTTTGAACTGCCTTCAACGCACATACAACGCATTGCAGTAATCTAACTTGGAGGTTACCAGAGCATACCAGAGCATAAACTATTGAAACCAGGTTATCCCTGTCCAGATAGGGGCATAGGTGGGCCACCAGCCCAAGCTGATGGGAGGCATTCTGTGCCACTGAGGCCATGTGAATCTGAAGTGATAAAGATCGCTTCAGGAGAACCCCCTAGCTACAAACCTGCTCCTTCAGGGGGAGTGCAACCCCATCCAGATCAGGTTGAACACCCTCAATCGGTTGAACAACTGTAGATATAGTTCAGATATTGTGACCGATCTCCTTAATTTAAAAAAAAAAATCCCTTTGGTTACAAAAACCTGGACACACAACAGCCGTGGATATGTGTTCCTACTTTTATAATTTATACAACAAGCAAGGATCTTAATTTGTAACTTTGCACTGTCTCTGATTTTATCCTCCATGATTGAAAGCAATCGGTTTACCAGGTCTATTAAAATACAAGCACCAGCTTGTCAAAATGATGGAATGAATGGCAGCTTTAATTATTGACAGATAGATAACAAGCTGTCTGATATGTGTGTGCAAACTAGATCTTAACATCTTGTACCTTTGAGATGCAAGGACCAAAGGATTGCTCTCTAAAAAGTGTTGAAAAATCCTTAAGTACAATCTACAAAAGTTTGAGAAAAAAACAAAGAAAGAGTAAATAAGCCTATTTAGAAAACTGATCTCTAAAAAGCATAGTTCAAGAGAAGCAGCTATAGCAAGGAGAAGAACTATTTTAACGATGAAAAGGTAAAATCAAAAGAGAAATAGTTTCTCCTCTAAGGAGGTAAAGAATAAAGATACTTAAAGCATATGGGAAGAAGGTTGCGGTAGAGAGAGAAAAATCTAGCTAAAACAATGCAAGTGCCAGGCGAGCCCCTCTGGGAAGTTCGTTCCACAACCGGGGTGCCACAGCAGAAAAGGCCCTCTTTCTAGTAGCCACCCACCTCACTTCCTTTGGCAGGGGCTCCCGGAGGAGGACGACCACTGAGGATGATCTTAGGGTCTGGGCAGGTATATATGGGAGGATACAGTTGAGAGTGGCTGCAATGCAAATAAATGGTAGAATGTGGACCTGGAAGAGGTGGTGAGGCCGGCTTTCTGGCCGGGCAGCACCACATCCTGTTAGGCCCTGGGTTTGGTAGCTTGCAGGAGTACTTGCCTCATAAAGAAAACAGGCAGTAGTACAACGGGTTCCCATGCAGACTGTGACGACGCAAATGGCTGACTTCCTGTCTCATACCCTCCAACATTTCACAGATGGAAATAGGGACACACATGTGAATTTGTAAGAGGTATGGTTAAGCAACATGAAGGTGTGATCAAGAGGGCGTGGCCAGGCAACATGAGGGTGTGGCCAAGGGTATGGCCAGGCAACCAAAGGGCATGATCAAGTACAAAAGTTATTAGAGGAAATACACAAAACTGCAGTATTTTAAGCACAGAAATCTTTTGAGTTTATAATTAACATTTAGATATCTCTGAGTGTGCAAAGTGATTCACAGGCCCACCCTGCAAGCTCCTATTTTCTCCACTCAGAAAAAAATATGTAGGCTCTATTGTACTTTATTAAAAAAAAACAAGAACAACAACACTGTGATTGAACAGTAATGCCAAAATGGAATTGTGAAGGACTGCCAACCGGTCCTTTACTCAAGACTAGAGATCAAAGGTGCAAAACTGCCAGCCTTAGCTCTGCCATCTTGACCTGATTCTCTCAGGGCCTTGCCCTGGGTCTATACACTGGATTTAGCACTGAACCACAGAGGAACCACACACACACCATGTGGGGTAAAACCAGGAAAGTTTATTCAAGGTAAACAGATTACAACAAAAGGTAGGAAGAAAAGGTGGGGAGACACTTTGGTATACACAGTAGAGCTACAAAATAACAAAGCTAGTTCCTTTACTACATAACTACCCAGGCACTCTCAGTCTCTTTACCTGGGGGCTGGTCCTCTTCAGGGCTGCCTCAGCAAAAGCCCTACCCCGCGCTTCTTCACATGCAGACCACAACCAAAAGCCACGGGCAGGCAGTATAGATTCTTCCCCCCCACCCCTCCTTTCAGTAGCCCAGCTGTCTTCGGCCAATCAGGATGAACTTCATCTGGGCCAGGCAGGGGAGGGGTGGCTCTTTGCCGCATTTGCATGTGAATAGCTGTGGCACAGACTCTGGGTCAGGAGCCATCAGAGAAACTAGGTACATTTTGCATTTCCCAGCCCCCAGCTGGGATTATACTTGTTTACACGTGAGGAGGTGTGTGTGTGTGTGTGTGTGTGTGTGTGTGGTGCAGGAAACTCTGACACTTTTTCTCCACAGGAATGATGATGTTTGTTGCTGCTATTTGAGGTAGTTGGAATTTACCCCCCTTTCTCTTGAGGGGTGTGTGTTTTCTGCTAAAAAATGTTTTAAATTTCTAACATATTTTTTTTTAAAAAAAATCCAAATTCCCTGCAGAATAATCCTAATCATTACTGAAGAGAGCTTTCTCCATTGCACTTTAGCATGTTTTAGAAAAATACTTTCATATGGGATACACAGGTAGAGCCAAATAAAATTTATCACTGCTCTGAAAACAGAATAACAGTGCAATCCTATGCATGTGTACTCAGAAGTAAGTAAATCCTATTACGTTCAATGGGACTTACTCACAGGAAAGTGTGTCTATTCTTAAGCAATATACAACACTGAACATCACATCTTGTGGAGAAGTATCATGTAATTGTAGGAAAATTGTGAAATGCTGCTCCTTGCTAGAAGAAGAGATAGCAGCAGCAGCAGCAGCAGTGCTAGGCTGACTTTTCCAGAATTATATTATCATATAATATCTTATATATTATAATTATTACATTATATATTATTTTATAATATTTTATAAGTTGCTTTTGTAATATTGTTTTTCTGGTGGGAGACAAGGGAAGGTTAGGGGATGTTGACCTGGTGCTGAATGGGGTACATCTATCCCTGAAGGATCAGGTCCGCAGCTTGGGAGTCATTTGGGGTGGGTTAGGATTTTTAAGTTTTGTACTGTTTTTAATTGTGTTTTATACTGTGTGTGTGTGTGTGTGTCCCCTCTTGTGTTTTATTGGACTGTACATCGCTCAGAGTGGCTGGATGTCTGGCCAGATGGGCAATTCATAAATATAATAAATAAATAAATAAATAAATAAATTGTTTTTACCTTACTTAACCCCTTAATTGTTGATATCTGGTGTTTTTTCAGGGGGGGGGGTCAGTACTTGCAGCGGAATCTCTTTTTGTTTTAAAATGGTCAGGATTGGCACAATTTCAGCAGGTGAAGCTTACCCACCCACCCCACACCCCCAAACATGGAGCTTCAGAGAGATGGGGGAGTTTCTTGCATTTCCTTCTGACACTGTAGAGGCAAAAAGTCAGCTCTGTTAGGAAATAAAATCTTTGGCAATATAAAGATATGAATCACCTCCTGGCCTGCCTAGAGGCAGCGAGGAGGAGGTGGGTGTTGCTGTTGCCGCCGCCACCAGTCCTCCTCGGTAGGCTTCCCTTCCTTCCCCCTGCCCGCCCTCTCCTCCTGTTCCCTCCTCCTCCTCCTCCTCCTGGACTGAGCGAACGTGTAAGCAGCAATGGCGGCCGCCAGGGCTCTGGCCAGGCCAAGCACGATCAGATCCTGGTGCTCGATCCGCCCACCGACCTCAAATTCAAAGGTCCCTTCACAGATGTAGTCACTACAAATCTTAAACTACGAAACCCATCAGACAGAAAAGTATGTTTTAAGGTGAAGACTACAGCACCTCGTCGATACTGTGTGAGGCCAAACAGTGGAATTATTGACCCAGGATCTTCTGTAACTGTATCAGTGATGCTACAGCCTTTTGACTATGATCCAAATGAGAAGAGTAAACACAAGTTTATGGTACAGACAATCTTTGCCCCACCAAACATTACAGATATGGAAGCAGTGTGGAAGGATGAAAAACCCGAGGAATTAATGGACTCCAAATTGAGATGTGTATTTGAAATGCCTAATGAAAATGATAAGCTGAATGACATAGATGCAAGCAAATCTGCTCCAATACTGAATACAGCTAAACAGGATGGTCCTATGCCAAAACCACATAGTGTTTCGCTTAATGATACCGAAGCAAGGAAGCTAATGGAAGAATGCATAAGACTTCAGGCGGATGTGGTGAAACTATCAGAGGAAAATAGACACCTGAGAGATGAAGGTTTGAGGCTGAGAAAGGTGACACACCCGGATAAACCTGGACCATCAGGCTTGGCCCTCTGAGATAATGGCTCCAATCCTCTTCCCTCACTTCTTGTAATTGCAGCCATTTTCATTGGATTCTTTTTAGGGAAATTCATCTTGTAGAGAGGGAGAAAGAGAGAGAAGCATGCAGATGGCAGCTTCCTTTTTTTTTTTTTTTCTTGGCCAGAAAAAAATGTATTTACCTACCACTTCATTGGTAGTATGGCCCAAGTGACCATTTTTGTGTACAGCAGCATCATACAGGCTTTGCCTCTAGTGATCTTGCGCGGTTAGACAATCGCCTCCTTTTCTTTTCACCCAGCTAATCCCTTTCCCACAGCAATGTGCAGCAGGGGCAGCATGCATGCGCATGCGTGTGCATGCGTGCACACACAACCTCGCCTGGCCCTCCCAGCTTATAGATTTCATAGGTCATAGAGTTGGGAAACCAAAGGAGGGGCCTCCCCATCCAAGTAATAACCAGGCTTGACCCTGCTTAGCTTTCCACGCTCAGACAAGCTGAGCCAGCAGTCTGTTCCCTCCCTGCTCCCTGCAGCTGTTCTAGCCTAAGCAGAGAACTACTTTTAAAGGGGCCATGGGCAAAATTACAGCTAAGCTAAAACTGCAAGCTTAGCTGCAATTTTGCCCATGGCCCCTTTAAGAGCACCTTAAAGTAGCTTGCAGTTGCAGGAGGCAGGGGAATTGGACTCTGGATGGCTTAAGGGTTTTCCTGATGGTTCTGGCATTTTCCCGGCAATTGGAGACTATGCTGTCTGTTCCACCTGGTGTGGGCCCCTGGCTGAGTTCACTTTAATTTAATTTAAAGTGAACCAGTGAGTTGTTTTCCAGCCTACAGGTGAGGTGAGGTGAGGTGTGGGAAGGACACAGAAATGTCACCTTTCTGGGAAATTGGGATGGAGGGGATTGCTTGTAGAGACAATCCCTGGCAATCCCAGAATCTTAAACCTAACTCCAGCACCGCTGCAGGCCCTATGACTTTGGAGCCAGCCTCTGATTCAGACTTTAAGTAGGTTGAACCCAGTTCATTTGTGGGAAGTTCAGGGCCTGAGAACCTAGCTCTGCCTCACTTCCTATCTGATTGCAGACTGAAGAAGGATACTCCCTCTCAGCCAGAGGTGTAAGATTTGGCCCCGAGCCTGTCTCTCTCTGATATACAGCCTGAGAAACCTGTTGTGGGAACTGAGCAGGTGGCAGCCTATGCAGGGGTGTCAGCACTGCAGCTCGGGGGTGTCACCCAGGTCACGACGCCAACTGCGAAGGGCAGAACAGAGATGCCCCCTCCGGGGTAGTGCTTATTTATGGGCCAGATTGCCCTGTCAGGAGAGATCATCGGAAGGGGAGCTTTAGCAGCCCCTTCCCTGTATTTAAGGTGGTGTACAGGCTGAAGAGTGAGAACGACGTCTTAGGGAACAATCCTATGGCCCCTAGACATTGTCTGGGGGGGCATAGGATAGTTTGGATCCCATCTCCGAGGTCGGAGACAGCACTCCAACCTCGGAGCTGGGAATCGGAGCTCCAGCCCCCCTCCCCCTCACAGCTGGTGCAGAAAGAACCACACCGGCTGCTCTCCAATGTTAGGAAAGCAACCTCGGAGAGGGGGGAAAGGGAGGGTTTGGTGGGCGGCGAGGGAAGGAGACTGCAGAGGCCGGGATACGAGCTATCCTGAAGCCGCTGCAGCCTCTTTCCCTCCCCCTCCGAAGCGCCCAAGCTAGATGGGTGGAAAAGCGCATCTATCGAAAATGCAGAGCAGGATGACAGGGAGGCGAAGATCCACTGCTTCCTCCCTTCTCTGCATTGGATGCCCGTAAGCCTCCATGTCTAGGGGCTTGCGGGCATCCCAATACGATTGCAATCTTAATTGCTCGGGATACTTTCTTGCCTGGACTTTACCGTGAATCTTTTGTCTGCTTTGAATTTTGTATCATTAAGACTCTGACTGGCAATATATTCCTGGGACTTTGAGTCTGTATGAATTCTGGCCTTGGGCCTGTCTCTTGATCAAAGCACAGGCTATTTGATTTATTGGGCATTATAAACACTGTGAGCTCTACCGTTAGCTCTGGAAAGCTGATTGGTGTAATCTGATCTACTGCAATAAACCATTGTCCTGTGATCTGTGTTGACCTGCCCAAGAGTCCCAGAAATCCGAGCCTGACCTACCATTAACTGCTCAGTGCATGCTGGATCATGCCCTAATGTTGGGCAAGCTTATGCAGCTTGTTGTGAAAGATTTCAAACCAATGTGCATTCAAGAAGCTGAAATAGGTCTCTAGGGGATGACGGTGAAGAAGCAGGGGCGACTGGTGACTCCGACTCCAGTGGAGCTCCTAATCTATTGCAGGTTTTATTTTGAGCTTTATGGGAGCTATCCATGGTGCTGAACTCCACCCCTAAACTAGGATTGCCACCATGGAACACCATGGATAGCTCCTATAAAGCTCCAAAGAAAAGCTGCAATGGATTAGAAGCCGCACCAGAATAGGAGTCAGCAGCCTCCATTGTCAGCTAAGGAGTGCCTGCTCCAGGTTTTGAGCAAGACACCCTCCCGCAGTGAGTCTACCTTCTCACTGCCATTATCAGCAGCTGCTGTTGCTCCTCCTCCTCTTTCTCATCTTGGCGACCCCCTGCCTGCTTGACCGGTAGAGAGTCAGTAAGCAAGGAGGCCGCGGCATCTCCTGCTCCCCCTTTTTGCCACCTCCGTTGTCTGGGCCAGAATGAGAGGCAGGTGAACAAGCAGGCTGCAATGCTAAGGAGAAGGAGCAACTCCAGGGGGCTCTTGTCGGTGGACCCCTGCTGGGGTGTGAGCCCTGCGCAGGTGCTCCATCATGCCTACCCTTGATGCCGGCCCAGCGTTGAATCTCTTTTGGCCCAAGGGCTGAATTCAGTTTCCGAGTATCTCTTGAGAGCTGCATTCCAGTGCTGGGTGTGTCCAAAGATAAAAAGGGTGGGGCCAAAACACGGAAAACACCAGCATATTGTAGCCTAAAGTTCTTACTGCTAGTACCTAAGCTTTAGAAGAGGCATTTCAACCTTTTAGAATGGAGGGGGGATGAGTGCAAAAGTTGGGAAACCACCAAGAGTGCAAAAGCTGGGAAACCACCAAGAGTGCAAAAGCTGGGAAACTATCGCCGTCTGTGGGGAATCCTGGAGTGCCAGATTTCGTCCCTTGGGCTGTGGTTCTGCACCCCTGAAATATGACACCCTCTTACTTCCATATTTGGACCTGATGCTCCCGAGGAAGCAATAGTTGAGAACTGGCCGTCTCGGTAATGAGATCCAAATGGGAAACTGTCCTGTGAGTTCTTAAGTAACCTATGCCAGATGTAAAAGCCCTGGCCGATGCCGCAGAAGCTGCTTTGAAACGTCTGTGGGGCCTGCACAAATTATACCGAGAGGACTGAGATCCACAGTTGCCGTGGAGGCTGGTGGCTCCAGTGTAAGCAGGCATGTGTATCTGCTCTGGATTTTACTCCATACTTTTAAGTAGCTATCTATGGTGCTGAACCTCCCCCCCCCAATAGGTTTGGCAACATGGATAGCTCCTTAAAAGTTCGGAGTGAAATCCAGAGCGGATACGCAGCCCTGCTGACATTAGAGCCACCTGCCTCCACTGAGTGCCAGTTGCCTACCAGAGATATATTTGTTTTATTTAAAGAAGGTATAACCTGCTTTTCAACTTTTGAAGTTTTCAAAGTGGCAGACGGATATGATAAAAACTAAAATCAACCGAGTTGCAGTCCAACACATCTGAAGGGCACCAGGTTGGAAAGGGTGCTTCAAAACAAACAGCTGCCAATCCATTAGGAGCAACACTGGCCCGAGTTCTTTTCAATATGTGAGGAACAGCGATATAATGCTGGGCGGGCCGAACAATTTTTTAGGAACTAAAAAAAAAAAAAAAAGATTTAAAAAAAACAAAACACCATTTGGATGCATCCGCATGGTAGAAAACCATTCCATAGAGGTGGCTTCATTGTGAGATAAGGTGAGGAATATTTTGATTGTCAAAATACGCATTAAGGCTGTGTGTCAGAACGCTCTGACCCAGAGGGCAGAAACCATCCAGAGGTTTGTTGCATGGCTGGCATAAATAAGAAAACCATGGTGTCTGTTAATTACAGGGATGATGTGTGCAATTGAGCAGGGCCGGCGCTACCACTAGGCCAGCTAGGCAGCTGCCTAGGGCGGGTGGCTGAAGGGGGCGCACTCTGCTCCTGCCGGCCACCGGGACTGCTGGGCAACACGCTGCCCGCCTGCCGCTCGCGGAGCCTGGATCTGTTGGCGAGGCAGCCGGGCGGGACAGCTGCGGAGCCGGAGTCACACCAGGTCAGCGCGGGGGGATTGCGGGCAGACTCGGTGTCGCTTTCCTCGGCGGGGGGGGGGGGCGCGCCTCCGCCCGCCATCATGAGCCAGGGCGCCTCCGCCCGCTTCTCCTCCGGCTCGCCGCCCCGCCTGCTCTCCCACCTGCTCTCCCGGCGCTCGCCATCTACGCCTCCGTCCCCGGGCAGGCGCAGGCCGCGCAGCCGACAGCGGGGCGGGGAGGAAGGCGGAGGCTCCGTCCCTTCCTCCCCGGCGCCTCCCGCGGGGATGCCCAAGCGGGGTCCTCGGCGGGTGCGGGGCAGGCGGCGAGGCCGGGCCCGAGCCCGGCTAGAGGGGGGGGGCAGCCGCCGCCGCCTCGGGACCCTGCCTGCAGGGGGCGGTGCCGCTGCCGCCTCACCTCGCCTCCAGAGCGCACACCGCGGCTGCCCGGCCCACGACTCTGGCCGAGATGCTGCTGCTGCCGCTGCTCCAGGCCCGCAGAGGGCTGCTGGCCACGGGGGGGGGGGTGCTGGGCGAGCAGGCGTTTTAGGCTGCTTTGCTCCGGAGCCTGCCCCCCCCCCCGACTTGGCCTAGGGCGCCAAACTGCCTTGCACCGGTCCTGCAATTGAGGCATGCTGTGCCCCATATTAATGATGATTTCCTGCCTTGGGTGCTAACATGTCTCAGGACAGCCCTGACTCTCCAAGGAGAGGCTGGCAAGAAAAGCAGGGGGTCTGACCTGAAACGGGACAGGTTTATTTTCTAGCTTTAAGTGCAAGGTGCAGTCATAACTGTCTGTCTCTGTATCTCTCTCTCTCTCTCTCTCTCTCTCTCTCTCTCACTCACACACACACACACACGTTCATGAAATAAAGGACCAGAGCAACTTGCAACTCATCAGACTTCTGACTTCAGTACCAGTGCTTTTTTTATTTTTTTTGAAGAAAAGGAAAAAGCCAGGATTGTGCAAAAGGTAAGTATTATTCTTTTATTATTTGTACATACAAAATATTATTTTGAAAATATATTTGGAAATATATTTTTAAAGGATCTATCATTTATCTATCTATCTATCTATCTATCTATCTATCTATCATCTATCTACAGTAATACCTTGGATTGCAAGTAACTTGGTTTGAGAGCGTTTTGCAAGACAAGCACATTTTTAAATATTTATTTAATTTTTTTTTACTTGATATACAAGCGACATCTTGCAATACAAGTACTGTAGTACAGCTTAAATTAAAAATCTCTGTACAAATTTTTTGGAGGAATTTCGTTTTGATATAAGAGTGTTTTGGATTACAAGCACATTTCCGGAACAAATTATGCTCTCAATCCAAGGCATGACTCTATCTATCTATCTATCTATCTATCCATCTATCCATCTATTTTTATGGGCAAGGGGATAATATACCGTATAGCAGTCTTCCCCAACTTTGTGCTCTCCAGATGTATTGGACTCTAAAGTCCCATCATCCTCAGCCAGCATGCTACGAATGAAAGGCATCATCATCTGGGTCCCCCCTTACATTCTATGAATGAATGAGTCAGGGTGACTGCACAATAAAAGCCTCATCGGGGAAACAACCTAAGTCATAACTTACTTACTCCGTTAATTTCAATGGAACTAAAGCATGGCTCACTTCCTTGGGAACCAATCCATCATTAACCTCACAATTCTCAGTGTCTTCCACCCTTTCCTGAGACTCTAAGTGCTCAGGAAAGTGGGAAAGTGCATCCCACTCCATTTATGGGAGAAGGGAGTTTTGACAGGTGTCGAAAGAAAGGGTTTCTTTAAGATGATGATGATGATGATGATGATGATGATGATGATATTTGTATACTGGCTCCACTCACTACAGATTGAGTTGATGCCATGAGTTGATGCCAGTGAGGGGGCGGGGGAAACAGAATGAAATCTGCACGGCCAAACCAAAAGAAGTCCAGTTTTCACACACACCCAAATGGAATTTTCACACATCCCCTAGTTAAAAGCCAGGCACCTCAAAGATTTGCAAAATCTTTACACAGCTGTCATTTCTATGCATTTTATGCAGGCAAATGTTTAATCAGCCCTCAGCAATCAGGTATGGACACAGCGTATTAACAGGATTTTGTGCTCCCTCTTGCAGAACGGATTGGACAGTTTCTCGGAATGGTTTCTCAACCTGGAGATGTGATGCAAATCAGCTCTAATGGAGTTGTGCCCTATTGTAGCCAGGCATCCGGTTTCAGACTCAGTGGGCATGCTGGACGGCTGTATAGGAGAATTGCGAAGGTATTGATAACAGGAGGTGGCGGCTACTTTGGGTACCACCTGGGCTGTGCCCTCTCCAATGAAGAAATTAGTGTCATTCTGTTTGACAAACAGAAGCTTACGTGGGAAATTCCTAACAGAGCCACCTTCATCCAGGTAAAATAAACACAGATTTATTGATTTCTCTATTTATTTAAATCATTTTTACCCCACTCTCAGCCAAAACAAATGCTCCCAAAGTGGCTTACCAGTATCAGAAGTAAGGCAGTCCCCATCCTCAGACTTACAATCTAAAAGTCATGACATGCAAGGAAAAGGGAATGGGGAAGGTGGAGGAAAACAGCAAGCTCAGGCACCAGTTCTTAAAGTTACAGTTCTGATCATGGCTGGCTAGGATGGAAACAGTTCTGGTGGCCTGACGAAATGTCATCACTCTCTCTACACCAGGAATATCTGCTGGATTTTTGCCTGACATGGAGATGTTCTAGGCACAGAACCTCTCCAGGAAAGAGATGATGACCCTAAACTCATAGGGGGTGGTTGTGATGAGTGACCCTAAAAAGAGGCCTGTGTAGATGTATTATTAAACTGACATCTGTACTATGGGCATAATATATTGGCTTACCATTCAGGTTTGCCACAGGGAATACTGCCAGGGGAGGTGGGTGACTTCTGTGTCAGTGGGGCTTCTTATCCATTGCAGCTTTTATTCTGAGCTTTATAGGAGCTATCCATGCTGCTGCACTCCATCCCCAAAATAGGTTCACCACCATGGATTGCTCCTATAAAGCTCAGAATAGAACCTGCAACGAATAAGGAGCCCCTCTGACGTAGGCGTCACCAGCCTCCCCTGAATATCGTGATGACATATGTGAAGCATGATGATGGTTTCGAAAAGTGCTGATGCTGCCATATCACGGCATCCTCAGTCATCAGTGTACTCGACGATTCATGTTTTAATGATTAAATATATATATATATTTCTGCATGTACACTGCAGGGTGATGTGAGAGATTATGATGCGGTGTTCAGAGCCTGTGAAGGCGTGGACTGCGTTTTCCATGCGGCATCGTGCGGCATATCAGGATCAGAGCAAGTGAGTCAACAGAAAGCTTGGTGAATTCCAAAGAAGTGCCTGGCTCCTTTTCCGATTGATCCACAGTGGAATAGAATATGCTGCTGTAAGAGCAACCTACACAGGATGTGGGAGATCTCCATTCAGATTTCGGCTATATATATATATATATATATATATATATATGCACACACACACACAGTTGAAAAACAGCTGTATGGGGAGGAGATGGAGGATTGGCTTGTGGCAGCATGGGAGGGGTGCTTAACCCTGTCACGCCACACTCTTTTCCTGATTGAAATCACATCTCCCATAAATGATGCACCAAACTCAGAGGCAGTGTTAGGAGGTGGCCCACTAGGGCTGGAGCCCCAAATCTTTCATTTGGAGCCCTGAATCTCTGGGAGACTATCTGCCCCGCCACCCTGCTGTCCATGGGCGCTTCCTGGAAGAAAGGTACAGGCCAGGGGCCCTGAGGATCTCTGACTTTCTGTTGCATCGGATTCCCCTGGATGAGCTGGCTTTCTGCCCACATGTGCTTCACCTCCTGCTGCCCCCCACCCTTGAATCTTTCTGCCTGGTTTTTTTTTTCTGAAGTCAGATACCCTCCTCTCCCCTGTCCATACATCCCTTTTTACAAATCAGGATGTCCTTTGGAGACAGGCTCCTTGAAAGACACACACAGAGACAGACTTTAGAGCAGTGGTGGCGAACCTTTTTGAGCCCGAGTGCCCAAACTGCAACACAAAACCAACTTATTTATTTCAAAGTGCCAACACTGCAATTAAACCTGAATACCGAGATTTTAGTTTTAGAAAAACAACTCATACAGTTGTCCGAACTAATTAACATCTTTTGTCTTTAAAGAAAAACACAATAACAGAGCTTTCAATGATACAAACAGTTTTTTGTTGGAAAAAAAAAATCAACTCAAAAAATTATTATAGTACTACATTGTACACATAGCCTGAAGGGAATTTATACAAACTTTTTAAATAATTAGGCATATGTATTTTTGGATAAGGGATTCTCAACTTGTAATATGATTATATGCCAGACTGAAATTGCATGGGGCAAGCATTACCCCGGGTCCTTTCCCTGCTTCTACAGGTGTCGGATTAGTAAAAGTAAAAGTCAACCTGTACTAGGATGAGCAAGATAAACAAGAAAACTAAACGTGCTTAACACATTTTAAACACTTTATGTGTTGGACTGCAAACACTGCATTAGGTAAAAGTTTGCATTGGGCATGCATTTGCACAATTAATGTGATTTTTGCTATTGGATGCAAACTGATAATTTGTCAAACCTTGGCTCATACACCGTTAGTTTGAGAGCAACACATGCAGCACTCAGGTCAACTGTTAGGGCTTTACATCCAAGCCATGCTCTGTGCATCATTCTTCAAAATCTTTAAAATGTGATAACAATGTAGAAAAGAATTCTGTAACAGGAATTCTAGAATAAAATCATTCTGTTCCACACTGTGAGAAAGAACAAAATCATTAGTGTTTTGCAGAAGGGGACAGTCTTTTCGCGATCTGGTGACCAATGGCTCGAGTGCCCACAGAGAGGTCCCTGCGTGCCAGCTGTGGCACCCGTGCCATAGGTTCGCCATCACTGCTTTAGAGCATATGCAAATCAGCATATGCACATTTGTGTGTTTTTTCTCCATCCAGTGGGCTGGAGCCCTAGATCTTTTTGGTACCTAGCACTGCCTCTACTCCACAGCTACTATTTTTTAAGAAAAGAAAAGAAAAGAAAAGAAAAAGCAACAGCACGCCTACACAAATTCATTTAATATAATGTGCAGTTTGTCCCTGTTGTTAGCCCTGCTGGGGAAAAGGGAGCAGGCAGGACCGGTGCAGGGCAGTTTGGCGCCCTAGGCGAAATTATATTTAGCGCCCCCCCCTCTCGTGCCGTGGGGGGGGGGCTCCAGAGCAAAGCAGCCCTGCTCTGCAAAACCCCCTGCCGCCGCTGCCCCCCCACCTACCTTCCCCCCGCCCTGGCCGCCTCCTTCTCCGAAGAGGAAGTGACGCGACGGGCCCCCCGCGCTCTGTTTTTGGCCGGGGAAAACCAGGGCAACAGGGCTGTTTAAGCCCTGTTGCCCTGGTTCCTCCCGCCAAAACAGAGCGCGGGCGGGGCTCTGGAAGCGGCGCGAAGGTAGGTGGTGGGGGTCCGGCGGCGGCGGCGGGGTGGTGGGGGCGGTGGGGGCGGCGCCCAGGTTCGGCCCCACCACTACCTCCGGCCGCAATCCCCCCGCACTGACCTGGCTTTGTCAGCGAGGCGGGTGGGCGGGGCAGGAGCGCGCCGGCAGCGAAGAAGAGTGCAGCGTTTCTGCGCCCTCTTCAGCTACGCGCCCTAGGCAACAGCCTAGTTTGCCTAGTGGTAGCGCTGGCTCTGGGGGCAGGTACCCCTATTGAACCTGCTTTTTCCCCTACAGCTGTCCCCCCCCTGAAGCTTTTGTTTCAGTTGGAAAAATGGCGTAGAGGGAAAGGGTTAAGCCCACTCCCTTCCCTGGAGCCACCATCCTGACCCAACGGAGCTGCTGCTCTGTCGCTTTTAAGCTTTAAAAAAATGGTGTCAGGATATGTGATCATCTATCTGTAGTGTTGCATGTGGTTTGGCCCTGAGTTTATATATCTATGCATATTATATATATATATATATATATATATATATATATATAATTATATGCTGCCTTTCTACCATAGTAATTAAAGCAGCTAACATGTTAATAAAAAAACACACATGCAAAATAAAACTGTGGGGGTGGCTGGGTTTTTTGTGTGTGTGTGTGTGTGTGTGTGTGTGTGTGTGTGTGTGTGTGTGTGTCTTTCCCATGTGAACATTCCCTGCAGACTTGGGAAAAGGTTCTGCTTGCAGTAGAGGCTGCTGACTCCTGTGTCAGTGGGGCTCCTTATCCACTGCAGCTTTCATTCGGAGCTTAATAGGAGGTGAACCTATTTTGGGGATGGAGTGCAGCACCATGGATAGCTCCTATAAAGCTTGGAATAAATGCTGCAACCTATAAGGAGCCACACTGACATAGGAGTCACCAGCCTCCCCTGGGTTCTAGCATAGCTTGTTCCTTGCTGTACTAGTTTTCTACTTATTGGGAGCCTGGTTTCGGTTTCGGTTTTCTTTTCTCTTACACAGGTTAGTCTGAGCGTTCAAAAATATGATTCTCCCTTTCCCCTGCAATTTGAAGCAATTCACTCCTTTGTATGGGTAGTGTTAAATCTTTTTTAGAGATTCTAGCAAACTGCAAAAGACGCCGGGCTTCCCTCATTTACCAGAGGAGGGACAGTGCCCCCCCTCCCCGCCGCCTTGTGCTGGCAGAAGCTGCTGCTGCTCGATGCAAATTCTTGTCTGCTATTGGCGAGAGGTGGCAATACTTACCTGGCAGGGCAGACACCTTGATCATGGAGGAGGTTTTCCCAGGTTGAAACTCATCCATTGCACTCTGGGTGTGCTGGCCCTGGCGATTTCCCCAAATGCGGGAAACTCAACTGCATAATTTGTGGTAGTGGGAGACTGTAAATGTAATTACAGCAATACCTTGGATTGCAAGTAACTTGGTTTGAGAGCGTTTTGCAAGACAAGCAAATTTTAAAATATTTATTTATTTATTTATTTACTTGATATATAAGCGACGTCTTGCAATACAAGTACTGTAGTACAGCTTAAATTAAAAATCTCTGTACAAATTTTTTTGGGGGGATTTCGTTTTGATATAAGAGTGTTTTGGATTACAAGCACGTTTCCGGAACGAATTATGCTCTCAATCCAAGGCATGACTGTAAATGTCTTGCAAAAGGATTGCTCCATTAAGGCACCATCGATACTCACCCACAATGATATTCACACTTAAATCGATAGGAAGCCCCACTGAACGCAATAGGACTTCCGTCCAAGTATAAATGCCTAGGATGGGACTCTGTGCTGTGGGGCTGAAAATGTTGCCTTTCACAAGCATGAAAGCACGCCAGGTGCAAATATAATCTTAGGCAGGCTTGGTGGTTTCAAAATCATGATGTTTTCCAGATGATTATCCCTGGCACGTATGTGAGACAATGCATACCGGTTAATTAAATTATCCATATATCTCGCAGAGTAGTGAAATGGAATGAATAAACAGCAACAGCAAAACTGAAGACGCCCCGGTAACCTTAGCAGAAGAGAGTTGAACTCTGCTGAAATAGATTAGCGGCTGTCAGCGTATCGTGCGCAGTTCCCTGGATGGCGAAAATTTATTCGGCTGCGATCCACGGGACTGCAGCTCATTAGAAGGAAGCCTTCGAGCTCGGAGGCTTCCAAAAAAAACCCCAAACCCTATCTGCTGCCAGCATGATGGGAGGAGTACAGAGGCGATTTTATCTCGCTTGCTTACTAGCGGTGTGCGGGGACACATGACGGGGAAGCCACAGGCAACTTCGGACCCGGGCCTCTCCTCTCCTCCGCCCACTATCCTGCTCAGACGCTGTTGTTCTTTCTGCAGCAGTTGCGAGGGGGGGGGGAGGGAATCGGATCTCAGGGTCCCCCTCCTGAGGTCATAGGAGTGTCTACAACTTTGGGAGGGGGGTCTCTGAAGTACCCTACGGGCCCTGGGATGCACTCACAGGGACAATAGGATTGCTCTCTTAGTGTGTCAGATGTTTTCAGTACTTTGGGGTTGGTTTGTTTCCCCCCTTAAATTTATAGATTTCATAGATTATAGAGTTGGAAGGAGCCTACAAGGCCATCGAGTCCAACCCCCTGCTCAATGCAGGAAACTAGAGGAGGGGTCTCCCATCCAAGTAATAACCAGGCCTGACCCTGTTTAGCTTTCCACGCTCAGACAAGCTGAGCCAGCGTAAGCCACAGGCCTGTATGAATTTAAACAATGTAAGGGAAGTACATGCTATTGTCTAAATTTTTACAAGTATTAAAGATGTCTAAGTACTATAACATTTTAATCACATTCAGGGAGCAATCCTATGGTCCCTAAACATGTGTCCCAGGGACCACAGAGTGGCTTGGAAAACCCCTCCGAGGTCGGAGAGGGCACTCCAAACTCGGAAGGGGGAGTCAGAGATCCGACCCCAGAGGCCTGCCCCTCGCAGCTGGCGCAGAAATAGCTGCACAGGCAGCTTCTCTGAGGTCGCTGGAGGAGGAAAGGGGGTGTGCCAGAAGGGGAGGAGACCTGAGAGGCCAGGATACGAGATATCCTGAGCTTCCTCCAGCCACCTTCCCTTCACGTTGCCTATCCCTGAATTAAACCCTGGTGCACCCATGCTGTGATACCAATCTGGATCAGTGCCCTCCACAGCTACTATTTTTTAAGAAAAGCAAAGCAAAGCAAAAGCAACAGCACACCTACACAAATGCATTAAATATAACATGCAGTTTGCCCCTATAGTTAGCCCTGCTGGGGGAAAGGGGTCAGGCCTTTTTTGAACTTGCCTTTTTTTTCTGCAGCTGTTTTTTTTTAACCCCTGAAGCTGTTGTTTCACTTGGGGAAATGGTGTACAAGAAAAGGGTTACGGTATGCCCATTCCCATTCCTGGTGCCACCATCCTGACGCAACGCAAGCGATCTCCTGCTCTGTTGCTTTTAAGTTTTAAAAATGGTGTCAAGATATGTGACCATCTATCCCCAGTGCCAAATGTATTTTGGCCCTGAGGTTATGTACGTATAACGTATGTGTGTATCTTGTCTTTCTACTACATTAATCAAAGCAGCTAAAACAAGATACAGTAATACCTTGGATTGCAAGTAACTTGGTTTGAGAGCGTTTTGCAAGACAAGCAAATTTGTAAATATTTATTTAATTTTTTTTTACTTGATATACAAGCAACGTCTTGCAATACAAGTACTGTAGTATGGCTTAAATTAAAAAATCTCTGTACAAATTTTTTTTGGGGGATTTCGTTTTGATATAAGAGTGTTTTGGATTACAAGCACGTTTCCGGAACGAATTATGCTCTCAATCCAAGGCATGACTGTATATTTTTTAAAAACGCACATGATATAAAACTCATGCCTCTGTACTCCTCCCATCATACTGGCAACAACTCAGTAGGGCATAGGATTTTTGGAAGCCTCCAAAGTCTTGAAGTCTTCCTTCTAATGGGCTGCACTCCCATAGGATTGTGCCCTAATAAATTTTAGCCAACCAGAGAATGGTGCATGATATGCGGACAACCACTAATTTATAACCACCCCCACCCTCACAAAATGCATCCAAAAAACTATGTAAGAACAACTTGCAACCAGTCTAAAAAAGCAGCAGCAGATAAAAATGATACACAGGTTTCATTCTTCATGTGCAGTACCCACGAGTTACCGGCTGTGCTCTCTCTCCCTGACTGGTGAGTATTTTGGGTGAGCAGAAATGGAATCAATCTGTGGCTCACGCTGGCTCAACTTGCCTGAGTGTGGAAAACTAAGCAGGGTCGGGCCTGGTTATTACTTGGATGGGAGACCCCTCCTCTACTTTCCTGCATTGAGCAGCAGGTTGGACAAGATGGCCTTGTAGGCCCCTTCCAACTCCATGATCCTAGGATAAATCCTAGACGTAACAGGAATGGCCATAATTGCTCAGTAAGGGGGGGGGAGGCACTCCACACATGTTCAGAGACACTCTCCTTTCCAAGCACTCTTTAGTTGTTGAGTGGGGGAAAGTACCACCCTCTATAAAGATAGACATTGATTCCAGAGCCCAGTAACAGATTCTGGAAGCTGGCACTGCAGAATTTAATGTCTGGCAGACTGCTCTTCTCTTGTTCTTGCTGGGCAAGTGATGTTTTCATATAAAAAACTAGCTGGAAAATATGATTCCACCAGGATTTACAGGAGGGGGGCTTTCAAGTCCTTTCCCACGCCCTGTGCTAAGTGTAACCCTGGTTCTGACAAGATAATTTAGGCTCTGAAATTATTTAGACTTGCTCAGTAATCATTCGTTAGATGCATTAACAATCTGTTTGCTTCTAGCTACAAAACAAAGAAGAGATTGAGAGTCAATAAATGTTGGAGGAACCAAAGTAGTCATCGAAGGTAGGTGGTGGTAACTATGTTATCTTATTGGTGCTGATCCACAGTGGCCTTCCTTCCTTCTGAAGATCCTAGAGTCTTCTGCAGGAGGAGGATTGGTGAAGGATAGGCCAGGCCTGCTTTTTATAACTGGGTGATTAAGACCCACACAGGCAATTGGTCACCTGACCAGCAATATTCTATGTAGCCCCCCAAATCTCTTATGATATAGATATGTACTTTTTAGAATGTATACACACATTCAAGCAGGGGCGGGAAACCTTTTTTCTCTTGAGGGTCGACATCAAGGGTAGACACGGTTGGGCACTTGTCGAGGGTCCACACCCCAGCAGGGGCCCACTGACAAAGAGCCCCCTGGAGTTGCTCCTGTGCTTCACCCATGGCGACCTGCTTGTTCAGCTGCCTCTCACTCGGGCCCAGACAACGGTGGTGAGAAGGAAGAGGAGCAGATGCCATAGCTTTCTTGCTCACTGGCTCTCTGCCTGGCAAACTAGCAGGCGGTAGCAATGATGAGGAAAAGGAGGAGGAGCAGCAGTTGGTGACAAAGGTAGTGAAAAGGTGGACTCACTAAAGGAGGGGGCCCAGCGACACCCCCCCCAAATCCTGGCTACACTCTCTTGTTAATCATCTGTCAGGGACCGTACCGCATGCCTGCAGTGGATGGGGCCAAAGCCAAAATGAGTGGGACCACCCCTTTTCTTTTTCCCCTCCCTCTCCAGCCAATGGGCTTCCGGGGCAGGGACAGATCTTGCATGAGGTCTGAATGGCAGGGCCACCCCAAGACATGATGCTGTCTGAAGCAAGGGGCAAGATGCATCTCCCCACGTTCCATGCACAGAAGCCGACTAGATTGGCCAGTGTTGTGATGTGTATCACAATCACCAGCTGCAGCACATTGTTTACACTTGGAGAGGAACAGAATGGCGGTAAACAAGTGTGTTGTGTCTTTCTACTTTCCCGTGTTCTTTCTCATGGGAAAGCTAGATCCTAGGATCATTATGAGCTAGTCACATGGTTTGTATGTTCTGAATGACGTGCTAACTTGTTTTTCTGTCTGAAGCCATTTTAGAGAAGAGCGGGAGTGCTTTCTCTCTTCTTTCTCTCTTCTGACTATTGCTTGCTGGACTTAGCAACAATGTAACATCTTTGCTGAGGTGGAGTGAAGCTCAAACCTACTCCACTGGAACTAATGCTTGCTATGCATTGTACTCTGCACATGGACTGTAACTAGGAAATGTATACTCTGTAGAATATTACTTGCTAAGTAAATAAACAGGTAGAAATAGACCTGTGGAGTTACAGAGTGTTTCCTTGCTACTTGGATTAATCTGCAAACCGGGGAAGCTACAAGCTGGAGTCGGATTACAGGCAAACTGGCTGGCAGCTGCAAACAGACACGCTGGAACGCTGCGCAGAGGGGGGTGAGATCTGGAGATCTGTGTGTAGAATAATGGGCCTCTATGCACAGACAGGATTTTAATTCTTCCATCCAGCACACGCGGAGCTCTGCTATCACTCACGCGCCTTCAGGCAGTTGAATCTTACATCAAGTCTGGCTGCCCTTACTGCACCTGAGGGCAACAGGGTAGCTTACAGGGTGCAACAGAGGCTGCGTAGTACACATCCAGCTCTGTCCTGCAACAACTTGCCATTCCTGCCTACCTCTGCCGCCTGAGGAAGCCGGCTCACTCTGCCTACTGGTAGGACCGGCCCTGCTGAACGGATCGCTGTGGGGATTTATTTATTTATTTACAGCATTTTTACCCCACTCTTCAGCCAAAAAAGGCTCCCGGAGCAGCTTACAAAGATTAATATTAGACAGTCCCTGCCCTCAGGCTTACAATCTAAAAGACATGACACAAAAGGAAAAGGGATTGGGAGGGAGGAGGAAGAAACCAAAACTCAGGCACCAGTTCTTAGTTACAACATTCTTATAGATGTTTGTTTGTTTCCTTTTCTTTTATTTTCTGGAAGGGAAGGGCAAAATAAGTTCCTTGCAGCTGTTCCCTCTTTGGCTGCTGTATGGGGCCAGGCTGGACTCCCCCTTACCGTGATGTTACCCCTGGGATTGGGCCCATTAGTTCTGCAGGGGAGCTTCAAAGGGACGTGGGAATAGATTCGGATTCAGATGAAGAAGAGGAGGGGGAAGTGGAGAATGAAGAGCCAAGGACAGAAGAGACAGAGATAAGGGAGGAGGGAGTAGAAAGTCAAGGTGTTCTTGAAACTGTGGGAAACTAGAGCTTTTCTGAGGAGGAGCAGCAGGGGGAAATGGGCATGACAGATCCAAGGGTGAGACATCAATTACAGAGAGAAGAACAAGGAAGGGTAATAAGGCATTCTAAGCAGTTGGCTCTGCAAAACAAGGAACAGCCTCGAAGGCTTGGTTTTGAAATACCATTTACTGGGAAGGGGAGGGCATTAGTCCATCCTAATGAGTCTGGAATCAACTTTCAATCTGGGTGTGTTGCATTGATGAACTGATTCTACAGAATTCTAACACAGCTTGTTTCTTTTGTTGAATTCTGCAAACTGTTTTAATCTGTAATCTAAAGCCAGCTTTGCTTGGTTGCAGTTTTACATAATACAAGTTAGTTGATGAGAACAGTTTCTTTGCTTAACTCTGGAGGGGGAGGGGGAAGGAGGCGGCCTTGACAATCACTTGCAGAGGGCTTTTGAAATTAGGGCAAGGGCTGTTCAGTTGCAGAAGGTCACAGGATTTCCGTCCCTGCATTAAAGCTAAGCAGGGTCAGGCCTGGTGATTACGTGGATGGGAGACCCCTCCTCTACTTTCCTGCATTGAGCAGGGGGTTGGACTCAATAGCTTTGTAGGCTCTTTCCAACTCTATGATATATGAAATCTATGATGGAGGGCCTAAAGAGAGATTAGTTGCTTAGTGGGGGGCGTTTAACCCGGTGCTTTACCGAAGCTGCTTCTTCTGTTTTCTCTGAGGGAGGAAGAGCATCCTTTTACACAAGGTTGTTTTTTCCCCCTGGGGATTCTCCTCTCTGCCTTTCTATATATTACTATATGTTCCATTACACAACACAAGGTGGAACTGTGGTATAGAGCGGAATTGCGAATTTACACGAGGCTTCTGTAGCAAATCGTGGTGGTGTCCAGGATAATACCTGACTTTCCTCGCTCTAAAAAAAGCCACAAAAATAGCTTGAAAACATGGGAGAGGCCCTGGGAGGAGGATGTTGTTGTGTAAAGGACCCGCAAACTTCTGTGAGTGAGGGATCACGAGTGCACAATAAATGCCTCGTGTAGAGAAGCCCCAAAAGTGGGCCACTAAAAGTCCAGAATCTAAAATGACCTGATTGCCCTATTACAGACACCTTACCCTGGAGCAGGGAAATAGTGACTTGTGGTTCATAGGAAAATGAGAAATGCATAAATATTCTGCTTGGTTTGAGTGAAAAGAGTGATCTGTTTGCCATCAGATTCAATGAGTTTCTTATTGTTTACTGCTAACTATTTAGTGTTTGCCATTCCATCTGAAACTGGAAACTACAGTTTGCACTTGCTTTTTCCATGCAAGAATTGATCCTGGGTTGCAATTCTGGTTTATAGAAGGCAAACGCAAGCCACACTTTGCTGGCTCAGATAAAATGGAGAACTCTAGATTCTGTTAAGCACTTTGCTGTTTACCTTCTTGACCCAATTTGCACGATTAAACAACCCACGGTTTGCTCACCATGGGTTGTTTGGGGAGTGCGTGGAAGCAAGCAAGCATGCTGGCTCCTGCCCACTTGCCTGCTTCGCTAAACAACCCAGGGATATTGCGTTCCTGGGTTTTCTGTGATGTCCAGACATGGAACTCTGGGTTGTTGAGGGAGAAACAACCCAGAGTTTTAACCCATGGTTTGTTCTTGGGTTGTTGAGCAAAGCATAAGCAGGCCAGCACGCAGCTCGCTCCTGTACACTCCCCCAAAAACTCATGGTTTAACAAACTATGGGTTGTTTAATCATGCAAACTGGGTCATCATATCAGTGCACATGGTGAGAATGGAGCCCACAACTCTGCAGCGTGTGCCCAATCTTCTCAATCATACAGTTTGGAGGATACAGAAAGTTATGTCTGAACCAACCTATTGAATCAATATTTATAAGCTAGCTGCATGATGACTGAAATGGAAAAAGACATGTCATTTTATAGGATGAGTTACTATTCATATTCATGTTCCTTTCTTCTTTTTTAAAGCATGCTGACATTTATTTCAGAACCAAAGCAATTGCAGATCAAATGATATTGGCTGCTAATGGGACTCTGCTTAAAGGTATATTCAGAGCTGTCTTTTCTGCTATTGCCCGACAAACTTTATGTATCATGATTATTGTCAAATGGAAAATAACCAGGGATCCAACAATTAGCCCACTTAAAAAGAAACCCTTATTAAAGGACATTGTGGTGTCTAAGAGACACAAAACAAACAGTTTTGCACAATAAGATCCAACCTGATGTCCATAGACACAGAAGCCAAGGTGGCGAGCCATGTGTTAGGCCAAATGGGACAATCCAGTTCCCTGTTCCATTCCTTTTCTCACTGATAACCCATCTCTTCTCTGGAATGTCCTGTGTTTGGACTGCCTATGGACCTTGTCTTTGGCACTGAGCCTCACTAACTCCCTGGAGCTCTGTTTCTGGATGTGTCACCTCCATACTCTCCAACATTTCATAAGCTGAAACAAGCACACAGTTCATGTAATATCTCCACGCTCGCTGTCAGCATTTCCAAATATACCTCTTCAGCAGCTTCAGTGTGCGAAATGGCAGGATGAGCACGGCGCCTTAGGGGTTCATGCACACGCATTTACATGGATATGCGCTAGAGATGAGATGCATCCTTTTCTGCGCATAGACACATTTATAGACCCAGGGGTGGTAGTTAATCCCTGATGAATGACTGATAGAGCAGCTCATGCTAATACAAGGAAGGGGCGTGTAGCTCAGTGGCACAGCAAATGTGGAAGGTCCCATGATCGATCCCTGGCATCTGCACGTAGATATTGACTTCGTTCAGACAACACGATAACCCACACTCCAGGGTTGAGTATGGGTTGAGTGTGGGTTGTCATTGAACCGTGGGTTGTTGTTGAAACGTGGGTTATCATGTTGTCTGAACCCAGCCAAGATAAGAAACCATGATGAACAACCCACAGTTCATAACCCAACAACAAACCATGAGTTCTCTTCACGGGTTGTTCGTGGTTAACAAACCATGGCTTGTTAGCGCAGCTGGGTTCAGGAAACACGATTTCCCACAGTTCAACAACAACCCATACTCAACCCTTGAGTGTGGGTTATGCTGTTGTCTGAACCCAGCCACTGAGAAAGACCCATGTCTGAAACTTTGTGCCCATCAGCATAGGCAATGCTAACTGGACCAATGGTCTCACTTTGGTATAAGGCAGCTTCCTTTGTTCCTAAAATGTTTAAGGAGCTCGCCCACCAGAGCCCTACTTGGAACAGTGTATGCACTGTTGCTCTTTTCTGCTTGTTAAGGCGTCATTTCTGTGTTGCTTTGACATGCAGAATGATCTCATCAGGACTTCTGTTCTCTCCTAGGAGGGGATAAACTACGAACATGCGTCATTCGCCCGCCAGGCATCTACGGACCAGGAGAGTGGAGACATATTCCACCTATAGCCGTACGCATTGCTTTGTGAGCTCCAGGAGGTGCATTACTCAAAACACTAGAGCTGAACCTTTTTCCTTAGCTGAAAACTGAGTTTCAAAACAGTGGTGTCCTCGTTGTTAATTGAACCAAATCCCTTTACTCCTCAGTCCTCTGTTTCCCTTCTCTGACTTTCCTTTTAAAATTTCTGTTTCGGAAAAACATGCGCTAGGACAGTGTTAAGAAACTTGTGGCCCTCCACTTGCTTTGGCCTACAACTCCCATCAGCCCTAGCCACCAAAGCCAACGGTGAGGCATGATGGGAGTTGCAGGCCAAAGCTGCTGGAGGGCTACACGTTGCCCACCCCCTGCATGACAGATTGTATCCAATAAGTTGCATCCAGTGTTAGTCTTGTATCCAAACTAGCACTGGATACAAACCTCGGACTGGACAGAGGATCTTGCTTCCGATGGAGCCTGGTCAGGCATTATCTTTCCATAAAACTCATTTTTAAAATGTCAAATTAAAAAGAAAAGAAAACTTCTAGCAATTCTATAAGGCAATACATGGTGGAATTCAGTGGCTTTAGACCACATGTTAGTCTGCAGGGGGAGGTGTTCTTTTTTTTGTCAATGTGTTCAGTACAGAGCTTCTGGGTTTATTATTTCACTAACCAAGGAAGGAAAGACATAGAACGGTAGATTCTGATGTTGAAAATGTCCAACAATTTGGAAAGCATATTTTAAAGGCATGGTCTACCTTTGCAGTGCTATAAGGTGGTAGAATCCTGAAGTGGCTGAGTGGGCTATACCGCTTCAGACTGTGGGGATTGTAGAGTTGGGAAAAGTGCAGAAAAGGGCAACTAAAATGATCAAGGGGCTGGAGCAACTCCATCATCATCATCATCATCATCATCATCATCATCATCATTAATTTTGTTTCTATACCACCCAATAGCTGAAGCTCTCTGAGGAAAGCTTACAGCAGCTGGGATTGTTTAGCTTAGAAAAAAGGGGAGTACAAAATTACGCATGGTGTGGAGGAAGTGGAGAGGGAGATATGATCCAGCAGGGCTCTTCTGATGTTCTTATGGATCAGGAGCCCAGGGCATTGTGTGCGGGGACACCAATTGTTGCAACACTGCTGAAGTTAAGCAAGTATGGGCGATTAATAAATATAAGAAATAAATAAATAAATAAGTAAGTATCACCCTGCTAAGCAATTCTTGGGCAAGGAGCTGGAGCGTGTGATGGCCTTCCTTGCAACTTCAAGCAGTGTTGGATGAGTCTGATTATTTAGATCCATTCCAATCAGGTTTCAGACCTGGCTATGGGATGGACACAGCCTTGGTCGCCCTGGTGGATGACTTACACTGTGGAATGGACAGAGAGGAGTTCAACCCTCCAGTGCTGCCTCTGATACATGCTTCTAAGCATGTCACATAGGTAAACACGAGAGCTTGGGCTATTGGGCGGTATAAAAATGAAATAAATAAATAAATTGCAAAGGCACTGTCTTTTTGCAGGATCATTTATTTATTTGTTTATAATACTCTATGTATTGATACTTTATGTATTAGATTTGTATAACACCCAACTAGCAAATGCCCTTGGGATGGTCTACAATCATTAAACCAAATGACAACAAAATTAATGATGATGATGATGATGAAATTTCAAAATAATACAATACTAAACATTAAAAACATTTTAAAAATATATTAAGAACATTGAGGGGCCAGCAATAAAATTATTAATTAAAGCAGCAAATAAAAGATTGGCTGTCTGCATAAAGAGGAAGGTCTTAACTAGGCGTCTAAGGGCGAAATGCTCTGCATGTTTTGGACAGAAAAATGTCTTACAACTCCCTGCACTGTACTGTTAGCTTTCTTGAGCGCTATTTTGGGTGGAAAGGTGGGATATACCACCACCGCCTCCAGGAAGGACCAAGCCAGGCAAGTAGCCCAGCCTTGCTGCTTGCTGCTTGCTGCCGCCTGGGAGGGACCACCTGCACCACCGGTGGGACTGCTGGCTGCCCCTGCAGGACCGGGCCCAGCCAGGAGCCACCCCGCCCCACCTGCAACTGTGGGGCCATAAAGATCAGACCCCAGCGGGGGCGGGTCCGCCCTCCTGCTGCCCAAAGGGGCAGCCACTTCGGGGGTGGCATGAGGGCGAGGGTCTGCCCTCCTGCTGATGGGGATATAGGTGCGGCTGGGGTTTTAAGAGACCCTTCTTTTTGAAGGGCTTGGGGTTTTTAGGGGTTGATTTTAGGGGTGGGTCTCCCGCCTGATCGGCGGAAGCGAGGGGGCATGTGCCTCTCCCAGGGAGATGATGGAGGGAGTTCTGGGGGACAAAATATACCATTGTTGAGCGGCAGGCGCTGGCAGAACGCTAGGGGCAGGCCACGCCGACTAAGGGGGACACGGGATCGATGCTTAATACCTATCCCTTGTCCCGGACCTGCCCAGAGCCAAGGGATAACTGGGGGATGTGTGGCTCCTCCCCACACCTTGCGTTTGCTGTTGTGCAATGCCAGGTCCGTTACCCAAAAAACATCTTTCATCCACGACTTGATCCTGGATGAGGGTGCGGACCTGGCATGTATTACGGAAACCTGGCTGGACGAGGCCGCTGCTCCAACTCTGGCGGTCTTGTGTCTCGTATGCCCAGAAGCCAAGGGTTGGGGGACGGGGAGGGGGAGTGGCTGTTATCTACCGGGAGTCCTTGGTCCTTACCAGACTCCCTCTCCGGGAGACCAAGTTTATTGAGTGCATGTACTGGAGGTTGGGTCCAAAGGGCAGCCTGGGGATTCTGCTCATGTACCGTCCACCCCGCTGCACGACGGACTCCCTGGCCAAGGTGCTGGAGGTGGTCTCTGATGTGCGTGTGTTGTCCCCCAGGGTATTGGTGCTGGGGGACTTCATCGTGCATTCGGGGGCTGCCCTCACGGGGTCACCTCAGGACTTCATGGAGACCATGGCTTCCTGGGAGCTGCACCCTGTATTAACTGGACCTACCCATGTAGCCGGTCATGCACTGGACTTGGTTTTTGTTTCTGGAGAGGGGGGAAATGATCTGGAAATCGGGGGTATATCCACCACCCCCTTGTCATGGTCAGATCACTATCTGGTGGGGTTGGATTTCTCGATGCCACAACCCCTTTGCAGGGGCGAGAGACCTATTAGGATGGTCCGCCCCAGGCGTCTTATGGATCCGGATGGATTCCTGAACGCGCTTGGGGAATTGGAGCACACAAACGGTAGCTCGGTCGAGACCCTGGTGGATGACTGGAATGCTGCAATAACCAGGGCATTAGACCGAGTTGCCCCGAAGCGCCCTCTTCGCCTAAACAGAGCTCGCACAGCGCCATGGTTCACTCCGTCGCTGCGAGCTCTGAAACAAGAGGTGAGAAGGCTAGAGCGCCGATGGCGTAATTCCTGCTCCGAAGATGATCGAACACGGGTTAGAGCTGCATCTTCAGCCTACCGGGTGGCGGTGAAGGCAGCAAAAAAGAATTTCTATGCTGCCTCCATTGCGTCTGCGGAGTGCTGCCCCAGGAGGCTGTTCCAAGTGGTCCGGAGTCTGGTCGGTCCAGTTGCTCCGGACCCACTGGAACAGTCAAAAGCCTCCTGTGAGGCTTTAGCGAAGCACTTCGCAGATAAAATCGATCGGATTAGGAGTGGGATATCGTGCGTCATGGATACAGGGAGTGAGCCGGAGGAGGCCAATGGCAGACCGGTTTTGTGGGATCGGTTTCGGCTTCTTCCTTCTGATGAAGTGGACAAGGTGCTTTCATCTGTGAGGCCGACCACCTGCTTGCTTGATCCTTGCCCGTCCTGGCTCATAATGAGCTGCAGGGAGAGACTGGGTGAGGGGATCAAGGCGGTGGTGAATGCCTCCTTCGAGGAGGGAGTGATGCCATCAGCCCTCAAGGAGGCAGTAATAAGACCGCTTCTAAAGAAGCCCTCCTTGGATCCCCAGGATTTAAACAACTTTCGCCCAGTCTCCAATTTACCATTTCTGGGCAAGGTGATCGAGCGGGTGGTGGCTGCTCAGTTGAAGGCACACTTGGATGAAGCCGATTATTTAGATCCGTGCCAGTCGGGCTTCAGGTCTGGACATGGGACGGAGACGGCCTTGGTCGCCTTGGTGGATGATATGAGGAGGGCTTTGGATAGGGGCGAATGCTCCTTTCTAGTCCTCCTCGATCTCTCAGCGGCTTTTGATACCGTTGACCACAGTATCCTCCTGGACCGCCTGGAGGGCTTGGGCTTGGGAGGCACTGTATTACAGTGGTTCCGGTCCTTCCTCTCTGGAAGGTACCAGAGGGTAGTTCTCGGGGAGGAGGCTTCGGACCCTCGGCTGCTCACTTGTGGAGTGCCGCAGGGTTCCATCCTCTCCCCGATGTTATTCAACATCTACCTCAAGCCACTGGGAGCTATCATCAGGAGGTTTGGGGTGCGGTGTCATCAGTATGCGGATGACACGCAGCTCTACCTCTGTTTCAAATCCTCACCGAGGTTGGCCGTTGAGACCCTGTCCAAGTGCCTGGAGGCAGTGGCTGGCTGGCTGGGAAGGAACATGCTGAAACTGAACCCTGACAAGACCGAGGTACTTCTGGTGGGGGACAAGGGGAGGTTAGGGGATGTTGACCTGGTGCTGAATGGGGTACATCTACCCCTGAAGGACCAGGTCTGCAGCTTGGGGGTCATTCTAGACTCCCAGCTGTCCATGGAGGCTCCTGTGGCAGCTGTGAGCTGGGCGGCGCTGTATCAACTCCATCTGATACGGCAGCTGCGCCCCTACCTTCCTAATCACCTGCTCCCATCAGTGGTTCATGCCTTGGTCTCCTCTCGCCTAGACTACTGTAATGCGCTCTACGTGGGGTTACCCTTGAAGACGGTTCGGAAGCTATAGCTGGTACAGAACGCGGCGGCTCGCCTGGTTAAAGGCAGCCGGCGGCGGGATCACATCACGCCAGTGCTGAAGGATTTGCACTGGCTACCAGTTGCTTGCCGAGCCGAATTCAAGGTGTTGGTTTTGACCTTTAAAACCCTATATGGCTCCGGTCCAGTCTATCTCAAGGAGCATCTGCAGCAACACCAAGTGGGCCCCTCAACAAGATCTGCCACGGATGGCCTTCTCCTTGTCCCTTCAGCCAGAGCAGCTAGACTGGTGGGGACGAGGAAGAGGGCCTTTTCTGTGGCGGCCCCCGTACTGTGGAACTCTCTCCCGAGTGACCTCTGCCATGCCCCCTCTCTGCTGAGCTTCCATCGCTCATTAAAAACCTGGTTGTTCAGGTGGGAATATGGGGTGGGTTAAGATTTTAAAATTTTTATATTGTTTTAAATGTATTTTATTGCTTTTATTCTGTGTACATCGCCCAGGGTGGCCGGTTGCCGGCCAGATGGGCGATAAATAAATATAAATATAAATAAATAAATAAATAAATAAATATAAATGTAATAGACAAACACATTAGGGGATTTAGGACACGCCGTGTGATGGCGGGAATAGCTGGGAAGCTCGAGAGAACTGGCTGGGGGACCACCCTTGCTGCTGCCCGCAGCTGCCACTTGAACTGGTTGCCTCACTCTGCTTCGTGGTAGGGCTGGCCTTGGGTAGGGGAAGTCAGTGAGCTTCGTGATTGGGTGAAGATCTGAACCCGGGTCTCTCCAGTTCTAGGCTGATACCAACCACTGCACTACATTTTGCAAGGGAAATCACCAACTACAAACCGCTAAGGCAGCTTTTTCCCTGCAAGGAACCCAAGGCAGTTTACCTAATCCTCCTCCTCTCCATCTTACCCTCACAACAACACTGTGAGGTAGGTTAGGCGGAGAGTCAAAGAAAGGCCCCAGGTCACCCAGTGAGCTTCATGGCTGAGTGGGGACTAGAACCTGGATCTCCCGAGTCCCAGACTCCTGGTGGGGCTCCTAATCCATTGCAGCTTTTATTTGGAGCTTTATAGGAGCTATCCACGGTGCTCCATGGTGGGGAACTTGTTTTGGGGATGGAGTTCAGCACCGTGGATAGCTCCTGTTAAGCTCCAAGTAAAACCTGCAATGGATTAGGAGCCCCACTGAAATAGGAGTCACCAGCCTCCCCTGACTCTAACCACTATGCCACACTGGCTCCCCCCCACTCCAGTTTTATCCTCACAACAACCCTGTGAGGTAGGTCAGGGTTCCCGGATCTTCCAAGCCCCAGTCCAACACTCTAACCGCTACACCACACTGGCTCTGAGAAGCTCGGGGGCCATACTGCAGTGGTGTATGGGACCCAAATACCAGCATATTGCAGCATAAAGCTCTGGAGACTGTCTGGTGGCTCCAACGTCAGTGGGGCGGTGTATCCACTCCAGGTTTCAGTATGAACTTTTACGTAGCAATCCATGGTGCTGAACCGCATCCCCCAAATAGGTTTAGCACCACGGATAGCTCTTTTAAACTTTCGACTGAAACCCAGAGTGGATACACTGCCCCACTGACTATGGAGCCACTGCCTGGCTTTTTTGCAAGCAATTAAGCCTTAGGAGAGGCATTTCGATCTTTTTTGATTGGGGGGAAACCTGTACAAAGCCTGGGAAGCCACCAAACAATCAGGAGTTGGAGGGAATGGGGTGGGGCCAGGGGCGTGGCCATCAGGAAAACCCTAGATGGCCGGATTTGGCCTTGGGATCCAAGTTTCCCCACCCCTGGCTTATGGAATATGAAAACAAAGTCAATGCCATGCCTCAAGTTATTTCCCGTTTGCATTCTTTTCCACAGCGGAACATCCAGAGAGGCCTCATGTCTTTCAGATTTGGGGATGCAAACACCCTGATGAACTGGGTCCATATCTGTAATCTTGTACAAAGTCATCTCTTGGCTGCTGCGGCTCTAACAGCTGAGAAGGGGTACATTGCTGTGTAAGTAAAAACCATTTCCGTGCTATTACCTCCTACAGCTCACCTTTACAATGTGGCTAATTTCCCTGCAGCTTTCATGACATTGGCCAGAAAGCTTTATCAGCTGATTGGTCGTAAAACACTGAACATGCAAATATTGTACATCTTCGCATACACCAAGGAAGAGGGGAACCGAAACAAAACATCAAAACGATACAGTGATTGTCCAGACATCACCAGCTGCGCTTTATACGGAATGGGAATTTGAACGTTAAGAACATCAGAAGAGCCCTGCTGGATCAGACCAAGGGTCCATCTAGTCCAGCATTCTGGTCACACAGTGGCCAAACAGCTGCACACGGGATCCCACAAGCAGGACAGGAGTGCAACAGCACCCTCCAGCCCATGTTCCCCGGCAACTGGTGTACATAGGCATACTGCCTCTGATACTGGAGGTAGCATAGAGGCATCAGGACTAGTAGCCATGGATAGCCTTTTCCTCCAGGAATTTGTCCAATCCCCTTTTAAAGCCATCCAAATTGATGGTCCTCACTACATCCTGTGGAAGTTAATTCCATAGTTTAACTATGCGCTGTGTGAAGAAGTCCTTCCTTTTATCTGTCCTGACCCTCCCACAAATCAGCTTCATGGGATGACCCTGTTGGGTTCTAGTAGTATGAGAGAGTAAGAAAAATGTCTCCCTATCTACTCTCTCCACACCATGCATAATTCTGTACACCTCTATGACCTGTCTCTGCTTACTCCCCTTTTTTCTAAGCTAAACAATCCCAACTGTTGTAACCTTTCTTTGTAGGGGAGTTGCTCCAGCCCCTTGATCATTTGAGTTACCCTTTTCTGCACTTTTTCCAACTCTACAATATCCTGTTTTAGGTGTGGTGAACTGTACACAGTATTCCAAGTGTGGAGGGCAATTCTGCTTTCATACTCCAATTCTCCTTCAAATTCTTCCCGTGTGCCTTGTTTTCTTGCAAAATTTCGGATAGGTTGGTGCTTTGCAGCCACAGCAAATTCAGCACCGGGGGCTTCGGGTGCCCAAATGGCCACTGGGGACCTGCATGTTGCCCACCCCCTGATATAGAAGATCAATACATTTTGTTATTTAAAACATAAAGAGCAAGGAAATTGCTATCCTGGGTTCTTGTTTTGTTTCTAACTTGTCATCTCTTTCCCCCTCACTCCCTCTTTGTCTTTCACAGAGCGGTCAAGCGTATTACATAAACGACGGAGAGAGTGTCATGCTTTTCGAATGGATAGCGCCACTGGTACAAGCTTTTAAAGTTCTTTTTCGCTGGAGAAAAACATAGAGAATGCACAATGTATGAATGTTTTGTGTGAGAGTGTGAGTGAAGCCATTAGGACGGAAGAATATAAACCAACCAACAAGAGCCAGTGTGGTGTAGCGGTTAGAGCGCTGGACTGGGGCTCGGGATATCCAGGTTCTAGTCCCCGCTCAGCCATGAAGCTCACTGGGTGACTTTGGGCCAGTCCCTGACTCTCAGCCTAACCTACCTCACAGGGTTGTTGTGAGGATAAAATGGAGAGGAGGAGGAGGACCATGTAAGTCACCTTGGGTTCCTCAGAAGGCGGGATAGAAATGTAATAAACAAACAAACAAAAATACCCTGAAGATATTCACCTCAAACCAGCAAAGGATATCTTTGTACAGCCTTGCAGATCCATAGCCAGTGTGGGTGGATACCAATGGCTGTCTGGCTACACATTCCAATCAGGGCCGGTGTCAAGGGTAGACATGGTTGGGGACCTGCGCAGGGTCCACACCCCAGCAGGGGACCAATGGCAAGAGCCCCCTGGACTTGCTCCTCCTCTTCACCCTTGCAACCTGCTTGTTCACCTGCCTCTCACTCTGGCCCAGACAACAGTTGTGGTGAGAAAGAGGAGCAGGAGATGCCACGGCCTCCTTGCTCACTGGCTCCTCTGCCTGTCAAGCAAGCAAGTGGTAGCCATGATGGGTAAGAGGACAAGGAGCAAGAGCAGCTGGTGACCATGGCAGTGAGAAGGTAGACTCACATTGAGGGTGTCTTGCCCAAGGGCCATCAAAAACCTGGAGCCAGCACTGATCCCAGTTGTAACACAGTGCCCATCCGGGCCCCACTGAAGCAGCTGGATGCATCTTTGGGGCTACCGTTGATTAGATTTGGGCTAACAATTATTAGATTTGATTGGATATATTAGATTGGGTGCATCATTCATTAGATTAGTATTCAGTTCTGTTCATCTCCTTGCAGGCGACTCGGCCTGGATTCGTTTTGTCTGCACAGAATCGCAAGAGTGGATCTCCTCCTGGTAGAGCTGCTGGACTGGCAACCAAGAGAACTGCTTTCCTTTTTAAAGCCCAGCAACAAGGCCAGAGAGGCAGGAAGCAGCACTTGGCCACTACCACTGAATGTCACAGCCCACGTCCTTAGTGGAGGGGAGCACCAGCGGGGCTTTCTCAGCACCATGCAGGCGCATGGCCAGAAATGCCTTGTGCGCTCTGCTACTATCTACAGATCCTACCAGCCAATCAGCAGCTGCAATCCTGCACACAGTACTGACAAAGCCTCCCCCTTTCTTGGCTGCCATCTTGTGTCTCCCTCTGGTAATGAAATCATAGAAATCATAGAAATCATAGAAAAGTAGAGTTGGAAGGGGCCTACAAGGCCATCGAGTCCAACCCCCTGCTCAATGCAGGAATACAGGTCAAAGCATCTCTGACAGATGTCTGTCCAGCCGCACCTTGAATGCCTCCAGACTGGGAGAGCCCACCACCTCCCTAGGTAGTTGATTCCATTGTCTTATTGCTCTGACAGTCAGGAAATTTTTCCTGATGTTTAGGTGGAATCTAGGTTCCTGTAACTTGAGCCCATTATTCCGTGTCCTGCAAACTGGAATGAACGAGAAGAGATCTTTGCCCTCCTCTGTGTGACATCCCTTCAAATACTGGAAGAGTGCGATCATATCTCCCCTCAGTCTCCTCTTCTGAAGGCTAAACATGCCCAGTTCTTTCAGTCTCTCCTCATAGGGCCTTGTTTCCAGTCCCTTTATCATCCTTGTTGCCCTCCTCTGAACCCTCTCCAGTTTGTCTATGTCCTTGTTAAAATGAGGTGCCCAGAACTGGACACAGTACTCAAGATGAGGCCTAACCAGTGCCGAGTAAAGGGGAATTATCACTTCCCGCGATTTGGAAGCTATACTTCTATTAATACAGCCCAAAATTGCATTTGCCTTCTTTGCAGCCACGTCACATTGCTGGCTCATATTCAGTTTGTGATCTACCACAATTCCAAGATCCTTCTCACTTGTAGTAGAACACCAGCTGTTGCTCAGCAGTGGCACAAGCCATGTGGCTGGGCATAAAGGCCAAAAAAAAAAAAAAAAAAAAGATGATCTAGCAACTCCAAGCAGGCTTTTAGCGTCACAACAACCATGCAAGGGAGGTCTGCATGCGATAGTGACTTTCTCAGCCCCACCAGAGCGCTTTTTCACACAAGGTTGTTAATCTGCGGTATCTGCTTTCAGTTTCGTTGCAGAATTGAGATCTGAGCATTACCGGTACATGAAGATCATTTGCTTTTTTGCTACATAACCTCTAGGTGGCACTGCAATATAGTGGAATAATGCATGTACAAAAGTGGGGAAAGCATTTTCTTTCACTTTCACAAATAATACCGCGTTTTCCCCTGCTCTAAAAAGAATGGTTGAAAGTGCTGTTTTAAAACAGAAGCAAAAAAAAACCTGTAAACAAGCATGAGTGGGGAATGACACAGAGGCGGTGTTAGGGGGTGGCGCACTAGGGCTGGAGCCCCGAATCTTTCATTCGGAGCCCTGACTCTCTGGGAGGCCATCTGCCCCACCACCTTGCTGTCCAGGGGCACTTTCTGAAGATCTCTGCTGCATCTGATCCCCCTGGACTAGCTGGCTTTTTGCCCACATGTGTTTCACCTCCTGCTGCCGCCACCCCCAAATCCTTCTGCCTGAGGTTTTTTTTCTGAAATCAAATGCCCTCTTCTCTCCCCTGTCCAAACATTTCTTTTTGCAAATAGGGGTGTCTTTAAGAGTCAGGGTCCTTTACAGACTTTAGAGTGTATGTTTCTTTTCTATCCCTTACAGTTTGAAAAATTGGGCTACAGAAAGCCATGGCTGTACATTCCCACATTTCTTGTTCAAATGTCAGGTAATAGAAGAGTTCACTGTGCAGTTCTTTGGTGCATGTGCTCAGCTGAGGAGCCAATGGGGTGAAGGTACCATCTAGGTTATTATGAGTAGTTCCTAAAGATAATCTACGGGATTATCTTCCCTAAACCTTCCATCAATTCACTTTCTTGTTACTTTTCTCTTGTTACTTGCCTTTTAATAAAGTTTTTTTCTTCTTCTATAGCTGCCCTGCTGGAATATCTTCACTGGCTCCTTAAACCGGTTTTCAACTTTACACCTATCCTGACTACAAGTGAGGTAAAAAAACAACAACCTGTACATTTCTGCTTTGATGAATAGCAACAAAGTTTGTATTTGAGGGAAATATCCAGACTGGGTCACTGGCTGCTGAGAAAATGCTCTACAACCTGAGACCCAGTTCCCGCCGAGATCATATATTTGTGTCCAGGGCTGTACCACTTAAGATGCGGGTCAGGGTCTCCACAGTCCTAGTCCAACGCTCAAATCACTAGAACCCAGATCTCCCGAATCCCACTCTTACCACTACGCCACATCGGCTCTCTCTTATGGTGACAATTCCAGCCAATTTCTGAAACCGGCTGCCATGCCCCTGCCCATGGACAAAGCGTTATATCAGTTAGTATGTGAGGGGAGTGGGGAGTGTGAGAGGAGTGTGGAATGTTGAGATCTGCTGATTGGCTGAGAGAGTGAGAAGGGGGAGTGAAGCCTGTGATATAAACAGTGGGCGGTGCTGTTCAGGAGGGGAGTCGCAGAGAGGGCTGTCTGAAGAGAGGGGGTTTTTTGAGAGCGGTGGAGGGGAAGTCTGAAGAGAGAGTGGGAGAGTGGGGAGAGAAGTCTGAGTGGAGTTGGGACCTGGAGTCCTGTCAGAGAGAGAGAGAGAGAGAGAGAGGGAGGAAGTTTTCAACATTTAGAATCCATTAACATCTATTTCTTTACCCTTAATTGTAAATAAATAAACTTGTTTTCCTTTTAAAAACATAAAAGGAGTGGTCTGAGTTGGTTACCCTGAAGGGGGTTGGTGGCAGTGGAGGAGATGAAGAGAGGGTGGAGGTGGGGTCTGACAGGTGGTGGGTGAGCTGAGGTGAGGGGCGTCACACCGGCTTTGTATGGTGGGGATGGCAGGTGAACATCCCTGTCGAGTTTTGCTGGGATGTCTACTAGTTAAGGCATAAAGCAAAGATGGCCGTCGGGCATTCCTACCATCTCCACTCAGCAGTGCTGCAGAGGTACATTTTGAAGTGCAAGCAAAGGGAAAGGGAATTCATTTATTTATTATATTTATACCCCGCCTTTTTCCTGCAAGGAACCCAAGGTGGCTTACATTATCCTCATCCTCCTCTCCATTTTATCCTCACAACAACCCTGTGAGGTAGGTTAGGCTGAGAGTCAGTGACTGGCCCAAAGCCACCCAGTGAGTTTCATGGCCGAGCGGGGACTAGAACCCGGATCTCCCGAGTCCCAGTCCAACACCCTAACCACTACGCCACACTGGCTCTGGAATGATCCCTTCTTCTCCCCCCTTGATGCATGAGGGGTGCTCGTCTGAACACCCCTCGTCTCTGTAGTTTTAGTTTGAAGTTGTGCAGAAGCCAGGCTCGCTCTAAGGCTGAGGGACCAATTGTAAGGGGTTTTGTGTGTGTTTTTAATGTTATGTCTGTCCTGGCTCTTTCTTAAAATGAAAGCTGCACTGGGAATTCAGAAGGCATCTGTTTGTTTAGTGACAGTTCAATATTGGGATGAGCAAACCGGTGAGAATAGAAAATTGTTAAAGAAGTCTAAACAATATGGTTTATCTGTATACTGCAGGCTTACAAACAGAAACAAATGGACAAAATTGTAAATAGAATCATAGACTAGTGGAGTTGGAAGGGGCCTATAAGGCCATCAAGTCCAACCCCCTGCTCAGTGCAGGAATTCAAGTTAAAGCATCCCTGACAGATGGCTGTCCAGCAGCATCTGGAATGCCTCCAGTGTGGGAGAGCCCACAACCTCCCTAGGTTATTGGTCCCATTGTTGTATTGCTCTAACAGTCAGGAAGTTTTTTCTGATGTTCAGCCAGAATGTGGTTTCCTGTAACTTGAGCCCATTATTCCGTGTCCTGCACTCTGGGATGGTCAAGAAGAGATCCTAGCCCTCTTCTGTGTGATCGTATCTCCCCTCAGTCTTCTCTTCTGAAGGCTAAACATGCCCAGTTCCTTCTGTGCTATAATTCCTAAATAAATAACCAAGACCTTAGAGTTCTTCTTCAGTGGTCTACTCTATAAAATGCTAAGGCTTCTATGCACACATCCAAGCCTCTCACATACATTTATTAAATGTATTAAACTGTGGTGTCCCCACCTGTAATTAAAAGAAACATGTTTTATTCATTAAATATATATATATATATTTAAAAACCAACTTGTTAAATGTTTAGATATACGTACTTGTAAAAACTCACCAGATCAGACAGTAAGTCATGGACCTTCCCCAACCAAAAACAAGACCTCTAAGGTCAAAACACATTCAGTACTGGCTTTTGTTTATTTATTTATGAATGATAGCACCGCATTTTTACAATTTTGTCCGTTTGTTTCTGTTTGTAAGCCTGCAGTATACAGATATAACCATATTGTTGAGACTTCTTTTTAAATCTTCTACTCTCGCAGGTTTGCTGATCCCAATTCTTCTAGAACTGTTTAGTGACAGCGCCATCTGCTGGTTTTGAGTTAGCATGAAGGAGTACAACGTTAGGACAGACAGGAGGTATCAAGACATTTTGCTGCCTCAGGCAACCTGCACCCTCCAGATGTTGTTGGACTGCAACTCCCATGATCTCTTGCCATTGGTTATGCTGGCTAGGGCTGATTGGAGTCATGGTACAACAACATATGGAGGGCCACAACTTGCCCCCCCCTGCCTTAGGCAAAGGATAAGATGCAACCCCCAGCCCCCTATTTCCATGTACAGAAGCCAACCGGACAGGTTATTTCAGTCAGGAACAGCACCATCTACTGTCCCTGAGGGCAGCATCACCTCACTCTGCCTAACAGTAGGGCTGGCCCTGCTGGGTATAAGGTTGCTTCCTATGAACTTCCTGCTGGCAAGAGGATTTTCCAGATTTTGCCCTTAGAGTGATCAGTTTCTGAGTCTGTGCGAGACTCTCTTACAAGCTGAGAAGCCCCCATCCATGGGTCCTCAAGAGCCCATCGACCTGCCTTGTTTTTTAAAAAAAGGGGGTAGGGGAACAGCGGCACCAGGCTGGGGAAGGCTAGGCTCCCGTGACTGCAACCCACCGCTGTTTTTTCGCCTGTTGTTAATGAGACTATGTCCACTTATGTCGTTATCCTTTTCGCTTCCATAGGTGAGAAATATCACGGTCACTCACACTTTTCGAATAGACAAGGCACGGAAAGAGCTGGGCTACTGCCCAAAGAAGTTCACACTGGCTGATGCGGTGGATCATTATCTGAAAATGACTCCAGAGTATCAAGATCAATCATCACTCTTATAGCTTCTTATAATTGATATATTTTAAAGTCTTTGTTCCTTTTCCCCCCCTTCTTTTTCTAACAAATTTCAGTTATGCTTCTCTCTGTGTGTGTCTAACTAGAATTAAGGGCGCAATCCTCTACATGTTTGCAAATTAATGTTTGCAACACTATGCATGGCCGATTAAGGGGATGGATCAGTCCTTCATTTGTTATTGACTATGATGTAATATACAGCTTTGGACTCTTTTGATGCATGTTGGGATCGCCTCCTCCCATATATACTTGCCCGGACCCTAAGATCAACCTCAGAGGTCCACCTCCAGGAGCCCTTGCCACAGGAAGTGAGGTGGGTGGCTACTAAGAACGGAGCCTTTTCTGTTGTGACACTTCGGGTGTGGAATGAGCTTCCCACAGAGGCTTGCCTGGCGCCTACATTGTGCTCTTTCCAGTGCCAGGTGAAGACCTTCCTCTTTTCCCAGGAATTTTAGTCTTTCAGTTTCTGTTGTTTTAAATCCTGGGCAATACAATCCTATATAGACATACACACCATTTTTAATTTTATGTGCTATAAATAATTCAATGAAATATCAGTATGAATGATACTGTGGCTGGTTCAAAGTAAGGGGGCTATTTCAATTTCTGCTAGTTATAGTGGCAACTAACAGTATTCATGACTAATAATAATAATTATTAATCATACCAATTAATAATAATATTTAACAATAATTCATATGAATTAATAACATTTTACAATTATTAATATGAAATAATAATAATAATAATAATAATAATAATAATAATAATAATTTGTAGTAGTCATAAAGATGACCCAGAGTCAGAACAGCCTCCCACCCTGCAATCCCTTTCCAAGTCGCTAGTCCTCTTTGGGGGCCAACCTGCAAACAGATGACCAACAGACTGGAATCCTATTCGACGTCTACGCAGAAGTAAAGTCCCATCGACGTCAATGCGACTTACTCCCCGTTTTGTTTTGTTTTTATCTCATCCCTACTTCCCCACCCGGTGGGAAGAAGAATTTACCTGTGAGTGCGCTGCTTGTCTGCTATATACGGGCCGCGCCCCGCCCCGCCCTCCCGCGGCGGCGTGCAGCCAGCCGCTCTCCCGGGCGGGCGTTGGGCTCCTTCGTGCCCACCTGCCCTCGGCGCCGTCCCAGCTCACGCCTCTTCCCGCCGCCGCCCCATCGAAATGGACGACCTGAAGATGTGAGCTTGCTGAGGAATATGCCTGGGGGGTGGGTAGGGTTCTGCTGATCAATCCTGAGAAAAGAGTTCCCCTTCCCCGCTTCCCCAATTTGGAGTGAGGGTGGGATCTTTTAACAGCACCCTAAGATAGCCACACACACACACGCGCACGCACACGCACACGCACACGCACACCAACCTGGTGCCCTCTAACGTTTTGGACTCCAGCTCCCATCAGCCTCAGCCCGCATGGCCAATGGTCAGGAATCCTGTGAGTTGTGGTCCTAAACATCTGGATTGGGGGTCCTGAGAGGACCCAGAACAGAGTAAAACTTGCTGGAGCATCTTTTCCCAACCCGGCGCCCTCCAGATGTGTCGGACTACAACTCCCAGCATCCTCCCCAGATGCTGGGAGTTGTAGGTCAACACATCTGGGTGGTGCCGCGTTGGGGAAATGCGCTGCAGAGCCACTTTAAGTGCAGAAATCTGCCTTATCTATTTGTAATTTAGGATTGTGCGTTTAGTCGATGAATTAAGGCTGCAATCCTATGCACACTTACTTGGGAGCAAGCCCCGTTGAACTCAGTGGGACGTGCTTCTGAGTAAGCCATCATAGAGGGATTGCTCCATTTTGTTTATTTTAGGCTGCTCTTCAGCAATGCTCTGGGCCAGTGAACAACCGGGGTAATAAAACAAATAGATAAGATGTCCCATATATTACAGAGGCAGGCTCTTCCCCTATTTTGAATGCTGAAGTAAATTTGAACCATTTCTCGTGGCCGACAGCGTTTGTTTTTTAGCAGAACTGTAAAGCAGTTGTGATGGTGACACAGTTCATCTAAACAAGGTGTACCAAAAATACCCACTTTTTCACGTTGTTCTTCTGACAGACAACAAAGTGACCGAAAGACCCCCAGTGGAAGTGTACCTAAAGGGGGTTATTTTGGCTTATATAACAGGGAAGTACGGTAATACAGGCTTTTTTCCATTTATATGTTGTGAGTGCTAGAGAGAGAGAAATGCCCAGGCTGTGAAAAGGATGATAAATAAGGTGTGAATGTCCTGCAAAAATAAACAGAATTAAATGCATCCAGAAGGCGGTTAATACTGTTTGGCCTTTGTATTTATTTATTTTTAATCTTTTTTCTTTTTTAAAAAAAAACTAACCCGCCTTTCAGTGGGAACTGCCCTCTCAAGGCGGTTTCCAAGACTCTTAAAACACATTCCATTTACAATTCAATAATTACAATGTCCACATTTGAAATATTCTGCTGATCACATAATCACAATAAATCTTGAAACAAGCAGTCCCAAATCCTGGAACCAGGCCCTGCATCCAAACCTCTGGTGTGTGAATGTCAGCATTGCATTGCTGTTCTTTCATTGTATGTACCCCAAACCTCTGAACTAAGTCCCATGGATTTGGGTGGAATTTGTTGCCAAGTAAGCACAGCTAAGATTGTTGCTGCCTTAGCCCCACAAGAACCGGGGGGCGGGGCAGAATTCCATCCAACTGCATCCATCAACTGCCAGCATGCTTTCCCCTTTTAAAATGAAACATTCTAAAGCAGCCTTCCCCGACCTAGGTGATCATGCCATGTTTGGTGGCAAGGTCAGAAATAATTTTGTGTAGGTTAGACAGGTGCCAACGCTTCTGGGTTTTCAGCTCCTACTGAAAGCATAATTTTGTCCAACAAACATTTCAAAGAAGGTAATATTATCTTCTGTTTACAGAAATGTGGCCCTCCAGATGTTTTGGCCTACGGCTTCCAGTCTTTCCTCACCATTGGCTAGGGCTGATGGAAGTTGTAGGCCAAAACATCTGGCAGGCCACAAGTGTAGCATAATAGTTAGAGTGTTGGACTGGGACTCAGGAGATCCGGGTTCTAGTCCCCAATCAGCCACGAAGCTTGCTGGGTGACTTTGGGCCAGTCGCTGACTCTCAGCCTCATCTACCTCACAGGGTTGTTGTGAGGATTAAATGGAGGAGGAGGAAGGTTATATAAGCCTCCTTGGGTTCCTTGCAGGATATAAATATACTAAATAAATAAATATAGCGAGTGGGGACTAGAACCTGGATCTCCTGAGTACCAGTCCAATACTCTTACCAGTGGAGGCTGGTGACTCCTGGTAGGGCGCCTAATCCATTGCAGGTTTTATTTGGAGCTTTATAGGAGCTATCCATGGTGCTCCATGGTGGTGAACCTATTTTGGGGGTGGAGTTCAGCACCATGGATAGCTCCCATTAAGCTCCAAATAAAACCTGCAATGGATTAGGAGCCCCGCTGAAATAGGAGTCACCAGCCTCCCCTGACTCTAACCACTGTGCCACACTGGCTTCCCCCCCCACTCCTGTTTTATCCTCACAATAACCCTGTGAGGTAGGTTAGGCTGAGACTCAGGAGTGACCCAAAGTCACCCAGTGAGCTTCAGTCCCAGTCCAACATTCTAACCACTATGCCACAGCCACGCTAGCTCAGAGAAGCTCTCAGGGGTCCATATTGCAGTGGTGAGTGGGACCCAAATACCAGTGTATTGCAGGACAAAGCTCTGGAGACTGGTGGCTCCAATGGCTGTTGGATGGTGTATCCACTCCAGGTTTCAATTTGAACTTTTATGAAGCGATCCACGGTGCTGAACCACATCCCCAAAATAGGCTTAGAACTCCTTAAAAGTTCAGACTGAAACCTGGAGTGGGTACACCATCCCACAGACATTGGAGCCACCAGCCTCTGCTGGAGAAGAGGTTCATGTGATTGGTTACTTTATACTCCAGAATATGCATTGAAGGCGGCATAATGCTCACGATCACATAGCACGGAGCCTGGCTTGCTGCTCCCTAACAAGTCAGGATTTGTAAACCAGGAACAAACTGATTTGTGTCCTGCTTGTAAAGGGAGCAACAAGCTAGGATCCATGGCTCAGATGACACATTAAACCAGCCTTCCCCAACCTGACACCCTCCACATATTTTGGACTACAACTCCTAGGATTCCTTTCCACTGGCTGCGCTGGCTGGGACTGATGGGAGTTATAGTCCAGAACGTCTGGAGGGCACCAGGTTGGGGGAATATGTATTAAACAAATCGCTCTCACTTGTTTAGCACAGCACTGTCACAGTAGCAGAGAGAAGCTAAGTGGGAGCAAATTGGTTACATATACCGGTACCAACTCATTCATGGTAAGTCAGTTTCTTCAGATCCCTGATTGCTCTGTGCAAATACACCAGCATTATTATTAGTAGTAGTAGTAGTAGTAGTAGTAGTAGTAGTATAGTGTGTACAAAATGATGCACGGTTTAGAGAACGTCAATAGGGAGACATCCCCCCCCCATAGTACTAGAAGCCAGTGGGGTCATCCCATGAAGCTGACTGGTGGGCGATTCAGGACAGACAAAAGGAAGGCCTTCTTCGCACAGAGTTAAATTATGGAATTCACTTCCACAAGATGTCGTGATGGCCACCAATTTGGAGGACTTTAAAAGGGGAGTAGACAAATTCATGGAGGAGAAGGCTATCAGTGGCTACTAGTCCTGATGGCTCTATGCCACCTCCAGTATCGGAGGCAGTCTGCCTATGTACACCAGTTACTGGGATACATGGGCAGGAGGGTGCTGTTGCCCGCATGTCCTGCTGGTGGGATCCTGTGGGCAGCTGGTTGGCAGCTGTGTGAACAGAATGTGGGACTAGATGGACCCTTGGTCTGATCCAGCAGGGCTCTTCTTATGTTCTTATTTACATAGGGTTTTAGAAAGAACAGATATGACAGGTCCCTGCCACAAGAGGTTTACAATCTAAAATAGCCATGGAAACAAAAGAATGGGGAAATGGAGGCATGAGTAAGCCAGGGACTAATATGTGATTATTTCCTTAAACGGGTTCCTGGCTGAATATGTGGAAATCTCGTGGTCACAGCCCAACTGATCTTGATACTGTTTAAACAGGTTATGAGAACGCTGAACCGTAGCTACCCTGGATGGAGTTTTGTAACACAAAATCTGGTGGATCACTGAGAACCCCCAGTGCACCATGGAGAAACCTGCACAGAAAGACCGAAAACCTCGCATGTTCTTTAAGCAGGACTCCAAAGCAGTTGAGCAAAAACCCGACACCAGTAAGCAAACACCGCACAAAGTAAGCAACAAGATCGTGATCACTGGAGGTGCCGGGAATTTTGGCTTTACCCTTGGCTGTGCTCTCGCCAAATCAGGAACCGAGGTCATCCTCTATGATATTAACCAACCTCTCTGGGAAATCCCCAAAGGAGTAGTGCTCGTAAAGGTATCTGTCATTTTTTTTAAATTTTGATCTTAATATCCACCTTTCTTTTTCAAAAGTGAGGGGGGGAAAGGAAGATGCTGAGATATTTTTGCTGTACTTAAATATCAACAGATATGTTGGGTTTCAGAATGCACAGGAAGCAACAAGGTGGCATAGTGGTTAGAGCAGGTCACCAAAAAGCCAGGGGGCAGACAGCTCCCTGGGACACCCAGCTATGTTCACATAAGACCTGCATTAAAGAACTGCACTGGCTGCCTATTAGCTACCGAGTCATGTTCGTGATTATGTTCTTGTCATACAAAGCCCTAAACAACTTGGGACCAGGATATCTAGCAGGCCGCCTTCCTTTATATTTACCCAACCGACCTTTAAGATCATCAGAGGAGGCCTTGCTGGTGATTCCAAAATTAACAGAATGTTGCTGTGTAATACCTGGATGGGATTTTATTATACTTAGTGGTATATAAATACTACAAATAAGTAGATAAATAAATAATATTAAACAGTCCCAATGCTGTGTCCCTGTGAGCCCAGACTCCGCTATACCACTGTTGGCGGCCTGGAATCCCACAGCTCAGGAGTTTTCTACTTATGGTGTTGCAGGCTGATGTAAGAAACTATGATGACCTCTACGCTGCCTGCGAAGGGGCGGATTGTCTGGTCCACGCAGCTGCATATGGAATGACAGGAGTAGAGCAGGTGCGTACGCTTTGTTGTTGTTGCTGCTGCTGCTGCTGCTGCTGCTGCTGTTAGCACTGAGTTTTTGCATGCCCTGGGATCAGTAATGTGGGTGTCCTAGAACACGGGTGGGCCAGAAGGTCGATCTGTATCTACTGCAGGGGTGCAGAACCTCAGGCACAGGGGCCAAACCCGGCCCGCGTGGGGTCCCAATCTGGCCTTCTGTGGCCCACTGCTGCTCGTTTGGTGGTCTCCCGGCTTTTGTGCATCCCACATATCCTAAAAGGTTAAAACGTCTCTCCTAAGGCTTAGTTACTGCCAGTAAGTGCTTTAAGCTTAAAAGATGCTGGTATTTTTGGTATTTTGACCCCGCCCCTTTTGCCTTTGCCCCGCCCACCACCAGAATCCGGCCCCCGAGAGCTTCTCTGAAATGGAATTCAGCCCATGGGCTGAAAGGGGTTTGACACCCCTGTTTGTGGGCTCAGTTCCAGGTGGCTGCCACCGAGCACCCATCAGAGGGATGCGGATGCATACGCACTGCAGCCAGTAACCAAGGAGCCATCCCTACTGGGAAGATGGGGAGAGAGCCCGGTTCATGGGTTGCAACTGTTGGAGGACATGGGAAGGAGTCGGTCCTATGCTGGTTAGGACGAAGCAGAGTTTTCTCCCTTATGTGCGGCCTGGTTATTGAAACTGGTTATCACCACGTGGGTTGTTAAAAGGCTCTTAAAAGGAATGGATTGTCCATACAAGGTTTAAAACTAATAAAGACATTTATTGGTTTTACTTACAGTCCGTTTATTCATCTATGCAGGATGCATATAGGCAGGTTAGAGTCTTTGGTGTTAAGAGTCTGCTTCATTGGAGGTCACTGGCTGGAAGCCAGCTCAGACCTTATGTCCATCAGGTTGGAGAGAGAGAGAGAGAGAGAGAGAGAGAGAGAGAGAGAGCTGGCCACTGAGAGGCTGGAAGTAGGGAGGAGGGGTTACAAAACATGCACCCTGAGGATTGTTCAGTTAACCCTTTCCTCCCTCTGTAACTAGTGGTTACATTACCTTGTTGATTTAAGCAGGCAATATTTCAGTTTCCATCAGCAACTGCTGTGATGCTGCATTTGACTCCTTTCATTGCAGCAATTCCACTAACAGGCAAACAGCTTTCACAGAGGCAATAAATATCCACAGAAACAGGGTTAGAATGAGTCCCAGGCTCTAAGTTCGGCCAGACAGAACATGAGCAGAATGCAACACCCCACGTGCTGCTCACAAAGTAAGTCCCACAAATGCTCCAGTCCCAAAGTAGGCAGGAAGCTGTCTGGGATGGCAGTGCGTTGTCTGCTACGAGGGCAACAGGGAACTACAGGGAGTGGCTACAAGGAATCGCTATGGGACATCTGGTCCTGGCTGGGAAACCGGCCCCTCAACTGGTGGCTACGCCTGACGGGGCGTTTCTGGCCTGCCCTCCTTTGCTGATGACGGACCAAAGGGGCCACCCCTGAAGCACCCTCTCCCGCAGAGCCCTCCTCCTGCTATAAGAGGAGGCTGGTGGCTCCAATGTCAGTGGGGCTGTGTATCCACTCAGGATTTCAGTCTGAACTTTAAAGGAGCTGTTCATGGTTCTGAACCCTAATCCCCCCAAAACAGGTTCAGTACCACGGCTAGCCCCTTAAAAGTTCATAGTGAAACCTGGAGTGGATACACAGCCCCACTGCCTGATCAGCAGGACCCTCCATCAAGGCCGAGTCTTCCAGCTGAGGAGAATTGTCTGCATCAGTCTCCAGCGCCTTCCCCCCCCCCCCACTTGTTCACTGGGCAGTGGGAACTCTGGCAGAACAGAGCCGACAGGTCTCTGATTCCTCCCCACCTGGGCCCGACTCTGCCACCTCTCCCCTGAGTCAGAATCAGTGCCGGAGGCTGAAGCTCCCTCCAAACTGGGGCAAGGTCCCACACACTGCCCCCGGACACAACCTAGCAGTGCCTGCAGCTCACAAAAAAGTGGCCAGCTATTGATCAGGTCCTTCCTGTCTTCGGTGCCCCTGTGGCAGCTGAGAAGCCCAGTGTTCTCCACCCCTCAAGTCTGTACCTAGTCTACCTTCCAAGCCTAGGGAAAGTATTCTCTTAGCCTACTGAGCGGCCCAGCTCTGACAGTCTCAGGGAACGTTTTACGCACATAAAAAGTTGCCATGTACCAGCTTAGATTGTTTTATCCATTTAGCCAAGTATTGTAACTCTAACTGGCAGTGGTTTTCCAGGTTCTCCAGCAGAGTCGATCGTTCTAGCTGGAGATGCCAGAAGATGAACCCAGGATCTTCAACAGGTGCTCCACTACCGAGCTATGGTCCTTTCTTCTCTTTTTGTTGTTGTTGATACGTTTGGCCCATAACAATGAAAATGAAATGTTGCATTCAGCCAGAATGATTACTTTTTTTAAAAAAAAGAAAACCAAAATGGAATAAGGTATAGGCCTTTTGCTTGTATGACAGCAGCAGGTCTGAAATTACACCTTTCTCCACTTTTCTTAGTTGCACAAGAAACATATTCGGTCTGTCAACGTTGGAGGAACCGGGGTAGTCCTTGAAGGTGCGTAGCAATGCTTTGCAGGCACATAGGCCAACAGTGACTCTTGAGTAGGAATGGAAGAGAAATTTGTTTTGGTTCAGTTTTTTTTAATCGGGATTTACCCAGTTTGCACCTTCTGGTCTAAACACAGACTCGGACGATATCTGCAGTTGAGGCCTGCACGTTTCCAAGCTTGCAATGTGATTTGCGGACCCCCCAAAATGCATTGGACAGCATGCATACTTTTGAAAAATGCGCACAAGGACACTTTAATCAATGGGAGAAGAATGTGTATGTTTTCAAAGATGTGCACAATTAATGCGTACATTTGCAAAAATATGCACGAAAATTCACATCTCTTCCATGTGCAAGTTGGCTCAACACTGCAGCCCTCATCCAACACTTCTGGCACCCTCCAGATGTGTTGGACTACAACTCCCATCAGTATTTACCTACCTGGACACTAAGATCATAATCTGAGGCCCTTCTCCAGGTTCCTCTGCCAAATGTGGCAAAGTGGGTGGCAACAAAAGAGAGAAGGCCTTTTCAGCGATGGTGCCTTATTTGTGGAACACACTCTCCAGAGGGGCTCGCCTGGCACCTACATTGTGATCATTTTGGCGCCAGGTGAAGACCTTTTTATTCTTCAAGGCATTTTAAGAACCGTTTTTAGTGCTTTTTGATCACTGCACTTTTCTTGCGGCTGGTTTTACTTTGGTTTTATATGCTGGAGTATTTTTACATTTTGCTGCTGATTTTATTGTGGTTTTATTATGTGCTGCTCTTATTCGTTGTTTTATTGTTTTTATTTCATGTCTTTAATGTATGGGATGGGACACTGCCCAAAGAATTTGGGTGATTGGCCAGTTTAATAAATAAATAAATGTTTAAAAAATCCTCAGACAGGGATGATGGGAGTTGTAACTGGGGAGGGGCTGAAGCTCAGTGGTAGAGCACCTACTTTGCATGCAGAAGGTCCCAGGTTCGATCCCTGGCATCTCCAGGTAGGGCTGGAAAAATTCCTGCCTGAAATCCCAGAGAGCCGCTGCTACCAGTCAGTGTCGACAATACTGGGCTAGGTGGACCAAAGGTCTGGCGCAGTGTAAGGCAGCTTCCCATGTTCCTAGTCCATCTGGAGAGTGCCAGTTTTCGTGAAGGCTGCACTACATACTTGTTCATAATAAGCAGGTTTTTAAGTTCACCTCCCTGTTTCCTTCACTCCTATAAGCCAGCCATAATTTCACACCGTTCTTCTTGGTGGAATACACTTCCTACAAACAAACCGCCTTGTCATAGAATACCTTGCCCTCTCCTGAAGTTCCTTCTGTGTGGCTTTCTCCCACAACAAATCACATGAATATTGTATCATGTCTCCACAGTCTGCAAGCGACAGAACATCCCCAGGCTGATATACACCAGCAGCATCAATGTGGTATTTGCAGGGCAACCTATTATAGATGGCGATGAGGCGAGCGTGCCATATTATCCTTTGAACAAGGTACTTTCGGCATGGCTGGCTGGGGGGGTTGGGAGCTGTAGTCCAGGAGAGCACCAGGTCAGGGTCAAGCTGGGTGGGAGAAGATGAGTTTATTACTCGTTCAAGGTATTTGGCTATTTCATACATGCAACGTCAACGTGGCACCCATGGGCATCCATTTCCCCCTGGACAGCACTCTTACTGCCCACCAGTCTCCCTGCTTTTTATTTTATTTCTTAAGATATATTTCTTAATTTAATTAGGAAGTTCCCATGATGCAACACAAAGTGCTGCCCTCCAGCGCCATCTTTATTTGGATTCAGAAGAGTCGCGCTCTGTGTTAGAGCTCAAAATCCACCTCTAGCTTGTACTTAGGTTCTTGGGCAAGTTACTTATCTTTTACTCTCACGACTTTGCCTTCTGGCCAGTGAGTGTTTTGTGATGCCCATGCCCATCGTGGCAGCCATTTTGTGCGTGGGTAACCACCAGCTCCCCAACCAACCATTTTGTGAGAGCACCCACAACACTCTCAAAATGGCAAACGTGGCCACTGACCCAAAAGGTTTGGGGACCCCCTGCTTTTAATGTATTGTCTCTTTTCTGCAATCTTCACTATCAGGCAGGCTAAATCATCCAAACTGATTAATTAATCGAAATAATCCCATTTCGCACTTCCTTTTTAGCACGTAAACGAATATTCCAGAACCAAATCGATTGCAGAACAAATGGTTCTAACAGCAAACGGATCATTCCTAGCAGGTACTCTTCTGTAAACTTTAGTGTACTCCAACACACACCCCAAAAATGATTGTATTGTTTCTTTATTTATTTATTTTATTTATTATATTTATGAATCGCCCATCTGGCCAGACATACGGCCACTCTGAGCGATGTACAATGCAATCAAATACGGGACACACACACACACACACACACACACAGTATAAAACACAATTAAAAATCCTAACCCACCCCATATTCCCGCCTGAAAAGCCACGTTTTTAATGCCCGGCGGAAGCTAATCAAGGAAGGGGCATGGCGGAGGTCACTGGGGAGAGAGTACCATAAATTGGGGGCTGCCACAGAAAAGGCCCTCCTCCTAGTCCCCACCAGCCTGGTTTCTATGGCTGATGGGACAGGGAGAAGGCCATCCGTGGCGGATCTTGTTGAGCGGCCTACTTGATGTTGCTGGAGGCGCTCCTTGAGATTTACTGGACTGGAGCTGTACAGGGTTTGTAATTAATTGGCACATCCTGATTAAAACTCAGTGAGAGTTCTGCCATTGATTTCAACCAGTTAGGGGGAAAGGGAACGGAGAGCAGTCAAGCATGGGGGCACTCCTGAAACCTCTCTCCAGTAAATCACTCATGTGGCTCCAATATATGGAAGAGGGCTGCTCCCATATTTCTATGAATGATCTTCCCCAGTGAAATCTGTTTTTTAAAATATCAGAATATTTAGTGTTACCCAGAACCCAGGTGAACCTCAAAGCAGTTTGTTTGTTGGTTGGTTGGTTGGTTTTTTGCTCTACATCTTTATATCTATAAAAGTGAAAGCCCTGACTCACTGACTCATCCATTTATCTCCTATTTGGCATGGTTGTTGCTTATGGATCACTAATAAAAACTACGTTATGAAAACTGTCTTTAAAAAATAAAAAAAACCCTTAAGGGGAGAAAGGGTTTTTTTTAAGTACTCAGAGTATCTTAATGATTTCTCCCATTCCCATTAAATTCGAAGGCAAAGGCGGCATAAGGGCTAGTAAACCAGGTAACTTGATGATATTAGTGCCGGAGGGTAAAACTTTGAACCTAATGTACCAAGAAACCGGCCAGATGGGCGATTAATAAATATAAGAAATAAAAATAAAATTCCGCAGTGTTTGCTGCTGTGCCAAACCCCGCCGCTGGCAAATTGGTGAGGGGGTTTCGCTGCTGCTGCTGCCACCTCCACGTTCCAGAGTGCCTGCGGCAGAAGTGCAGCCCATGGAAGGGTCTCCGGGGTTGTGGGATGGCCCCCGGGCCTCCCAAAGTTGCTCACCTCTGGTTTAAGGCATCGTCTGCATCCTCCTCCTGCCTGGATTTTCACGTGGCCAACTGAGGGACTCCCCACGTCACCACTCAGGTACACCCGCCATTTTGAGGTTGAGCGTACTTCCATTCTGCAATGGTACCCAGTGTGGACTCCATCCCGGGCTGTGGAATCTTGCCGCCACCCAAAAAGATCCGGGGCTCTGGCCCACAGGACCAAAAAAAAAAAAAAAAAAAGCGCAAATGTGCAGATACTAATTGACATATGCTCTCCCTGTCTGTGTCTTTAAAGGACCCTGTCTCCTAAAGACACCCCTATTTGTAAAAAGGGATGTATGGACAGGAGAGAGGAGGGCATTTGGTTTCAGGGGGAAAAAACCTCAGGCAGAAAGATTCAGGGTGGGGGCAGCAGGAGGTGAAGCCCAGGTGGGCAAAAAGTCTGCTCACCCAGGGGGATCAGATGCAACAGAGATCCTCAGGGCCCCTGGACCTTTCTTCCAGCAAGTGCCACTGGACAGTAGGGGGTGGGGCAGAGGGCCTCCCAGAGATTCAGGGCCTAGTGGGCCACCCCCTAACACCACCTATGGCCACCACAAGGGAACTTCGATCCCACCATTGGGATGTAAATAAATGAAAGCAAACCTCAGCTGTGACGTATGTGCCAATTCCATTCTGTCCTATTTCTCAGGAGGCGGCAAGCTGTATACGTGCGCTCTTCGCCCACCAGGCATCTATGGGCCAGAAGAACAAAGGCATTTGCCCCGCATGGCCGTATGTATTTGTACTTGCTCTTCTTCCGTGAATGCAGAATACTCTTTGTACCCAAATCCTAACACAGAATTAGATGAGTAGATGGTCAGGGCTGTGGGAAAACAAGTATTTGAGGGAACGTTGAAGGCAGTGGGTATGCTTAGCCCGGAGAAGAGAAGACTGAGGTGAAGGAGACATGATAGCACCCTTGGAAGACCTAAATGGCTGCCACATAGAAGGGGGCAAAAGTTTGTCCTCTCCTGCCCTAGAGCTGGTGTGGGCAGAAGGTACCGTAGATCTCCAGATGTTTCAGACTTCAACTCCCAGAAGCCCCTGCCTGAATGGCCAATGGTCAGGAATGCTGGGAGTCAACGTCCAAAGCATCTGGAGATCTACTTTCTGCCCACCCCTGTCCTAGGGCTTTTCTACACGAGGCTGTTAATCCGCTCTGTCTACTTTTGGTTTTGTCGCAGAATTGAGATCCGAGCATTACACGAAGAGCATTTCCTTTTCCTGATTTTCAGCTACATAACCTCTAGGTGGTGCTGTGGTAGAGTGGAATGGCACAAATACACAAGTGGAAAAGGTGTTTTCTTTCGCTAAGTAATGCCACTTTCCCCCTACTCTAAAAAAAAAGTTGCTGAAAGTGCTGTTTAAAAAGAGAAGCAAAACTGGAGGGTCATGATGTCTAAAGAACCCATGAACAGGGAATAATAGAGTGAACAATAAATGCCTCATGTAGAAAAGCTCCTAGAGGGCAGGATTATATAGCAACTGAAGTTACAGGAGCGGAGTTTTCATCTGTGCTGACTCAGGAGGAAGGGAAGATCCTCCCTCAGCTCTGACCTTCCTGTGCCAGCCTGGTTTGGCAGGAGGCATGTTTGTTTTTACGAGCCTGGTGAGTGGCTAGTATTCTGCATTTCCTTGTTGGCCACAGAGGAGCCGGGCTTTCCCTCCTCTGTGGCCAACATAGAAACACAGGCTACTAGCATCTCAGCAGACAAGTAAAAAAACAACAACTGCAGACTTGTATGTTCTGTGGACTTATCTCCTTGTTCGGTAGCCTGGTGAATACGGTTTAAGGACCAAGACAGATGTGATGCAGGAGATGCTAGATTGTATCTTCTGTTTATTTAAATCTGCCTCCCCCCCCAAACCTGGTCCAGCTGTATTGGACTACAACTCCCATCACCCACAGCCAACATGACTTACACCAGGAGACCCCAACCTTTTGTGGTTGGTGGGCACATTTAGAATTTCGAGAGTGTGCGATGGGCACTCTCACAAAATGGCTGCCATGGAAGGGGGCCTGCCCATTCATAAAATGGCCATCATGGTGGGCATGGCTAGTCACAGTGCACCCATTTCCCAGAAGACAAAGTGACAGAAAAGTAACTTGGCCCAAGAACCTAAGTACAGAGGTGGACTCTGAGCTGCAAATCACAAGACCCTCTTTTGAACCCACCGTTTTTCTGCTCTAGCGCCCATTTCACAGAAGGCAAACTGATGACGCTCAGAGGCAAGTAACCTCTACCCAGTTTAGGAGAAACTATGGCCTGTGCCAGTTGCATGGCTGGCTGGGGGATAATGGGAGTTGTAGTCCAAGACCTCTGGAGGGCACCAGGTCGGGGAAGGCAGATCTAAACTTTAAACACAGCCAAGAGAGGGCTCCAACCTTGATTGAAGTAGCACTGCCAGGGGAGGCGCTGGGTTGGGGGTGACAGGGCACCCCATTGCGGACTCCACCCTGGTGCCATTTCCTCAGGTGAAATTACTTCCCTGAAGCTGCTAGGAGCCCCCTGGGAAAAATACTAAAGACAGATACCTGGTGTATTATGCTTGTCTCCCCACCCCACCCCACCCCGGTAGTGTGACTTTGAGCAGGTTGGCAGGGTGTGTGTGGGGAGGATTAAATACCGCCTCCTCCAGCATGGCTGTGCTGACAAAAATGGGAGTGCCCTCAGGCTCACGCTAATAACTGCTTGAAAGCTTTGGTGGTATGTTTCGTTTTGTTTTTGTTTGTTTTAAATCAGGAAAGCCAGTGCCCATCCTCCCTGCATTTGCACCTCCACACCCTTAGGTACCGAAAAGATCCAGGGCTCAGGCCCACAGGACAAAAAAAAGAGCATAAAATATGCTCATTTACATATGCTCCATAGTGTCTCTGTGTGTGTGTGTCTGTAAAGGACCCTGTCTCCTAAGGTCACCCCTATTTGTAAAAAGGGGTACCGTATATGGACAGGGGAGAGGAGGGCTTCTGATTTCAGAAACAAACTTCAGGTGGAAAGTTTCGGGGGGGTGGGGGCAGCAGCAGGAGAAGCACATGTGGGCAAAAAGCCAGCTCATCCCGGGGGATCCGATGCAACAGAGATCCTCAGGGCTCTTGTACCTTTCTTTCAGCAAGTGCCCCTGGACAGCAGGGTGGTGGGGCAGAGGGCCTCCCAGAGCTTCGGGGCTCCGAATGAAAGATTTGGGGCTCCAGTCCTAGCGGGCCACCCCCTAACACCTCCGCTGCTCCCCACCCCCGTAATTTCATGACACCGTCATGATTTCATGTTTCATGTGTTCCAACAGTCAAATATTGAGAAAGGGCTATTTGCCTTCAAAATTGGGGGTTCTGACATCCTGATGAACTGGGTTCACGACAAGAATCTTGTGCAAGCTCATATCCTCGCCGCTATGGCTCTTACTCCTGAGAAGAACTATATAGCTGTGAGTATATATAACTGTCCGAGTCCTTCATCTCCTTTTTTTCTAAACCCCCGTTTCCTCCCCTCCTCCCCCAAACCCCAACACACTTCCAGAGAGAGGCTGTTTCATACATTCCTGCCCTCACTGTCTTCTTAACTGATGTTTTACACTGTGTGTTTTTATTCCGCTTGGCAGGAAGAGATTGAGGGCTTCTCTTGAGTATTCTGGGAGAGGGATAAAAATGTCTGGAACCAAAAATAGACAGCTACACGATATCATGTTCCCAACACATTTTGGCTACGTCTTTATCAAGCGGGGGGGGGGGGGGAATTCCTGAAAGATTTATCTGGAGGAATCCCTCTCCGCTCCTTATCCAAAATGAGGAGATCATTTTGGATAAGGAGCAGAGAGGGATTTTCCCTCCAGATAAATCTTTCAGGAATTCCCCCCCCCCCCCTTGATAAAGACACAGTCGAAACGCATCGGGAACATGATATCGTGAAGCTGTCTTTTTTTAGTCCAGACTCCAGCCTTACAGCTATCTTTTGTGATGCTCATTGATACTGGAGAAAAATGTCTCCCTGTCCACTTTCTCCACACAATGCATAGTTTTGTACACCTCTGTCATCTCTCCCTTTACTTGCCTTTTTTCTAAGCTAAACAATCCAGCTGTTGTAACCTTTCCGCATAGGGAAAGGATCTGTTCTTGGACTACATATCCTGAATATTGGCTATGCTGTCTGGGGCTTATTTATTTATTTATTTATTATATTTATGGAAGTCCGAGTCCAACGACATCCAGGGGGCCGCAGGTTGCTCGCCCCTTGAGCCAATCTGGGCCACATGAAAGCACGCCGGATCACCTTTTTTGGAAACAGGTTGGATCGCTCACAATGTGGGGACTGAATTAGGCAGAGAGAAGGCACGAGCGGCTTGAACTGCCTGTAAAAGTCACGCAGACAAAACATACAGACCATGATGTGATTTCACACATTGGTTAAGTTTCTAATGTGTCTTGTATTTTTCCCCCTTTTCTTTTCTTCTTTTTAAATATGTTTTTTGTTTTGTTTGGTGTAATTCACATTTTAAAAATTAATTTAAAAAAAAATTTTTTTAAGTTTCTAATTTGTCCTTTCCCGGTATCATTTATGACAGGGCGGTCAGGCGTATTTCATCCACGATGATGAAAAAGTTAACCTTTTTGAGTGGTTATCTCCGCTGGTAAGTACAAGAGCAATTTGCTTTGGTCTTAAGGGGGGCAATCCTGTGGTCCCTGGGAGGGCAGCTGAGGGGCGGGTGGATGCTACAGCCTACGGGCCTCTGCCGGGCCTCTGCTGCGGTTGCCCCTCTGGCGGTGTTCTGTGCTCAGCTTGTCTGAGTGTGGAAAGCTAAGCAGGGTCAGGCCTGGTTATTACTTGGATGGGAGACCCCTCTAGTTTCCTGTATTGAGCAGGGGGTTGGACTCGATAGCCTTGTAGGCTCCTTCCAACTCTATGATCTATGTTGGGCACGGCCAACCATCTACAGGAGGAGTGGGCAGTTTCTGGACGTTCGGGGAACATTTTGTCCCCTGAACCCCCACCCCACGTGGGCTGCAGTCAATCTAAAAAACATTTTTAAAAAAAATTTAAAGAAAAAAATTAATTAAAAAAAAAAAATAATAATGGCCCCTGTAGCTGCTACTGAGTGCAAAAGGGTCAAATTTAGCTAGCAAAATGTGACCTTTTTTGGTGCTCTGTAGTGCTACAGATGACATATTTCCTCCTAAACATACATACATATATATATATATATATCAGGGTGCTGTTGGCCACAGGGGTGGCGCTGTGGGCCACATGAGGCCCACATGTAGCCCACTCCTGATTAACAGGATCTCCTAGGACCTCCCTGCATTCCCCCAACGGATCCAGAAAGCTGGTGTAATAAATTCCCTCCCTTTGGAGACAATGGAAGGGGGGGACCACACACCACTCACCCTGCCAGCAAGAGATGGAAGATTAGTAGTCTCCCCCACCCCGCAGCATTTTAGGATTGCTCTGCCCAATAATACAACATCCTTTGTCTTCTAAAACCTTTCAAGGTCCGGGGTTTAGAATCTGGCGTTGCACCAGCATAATGGGGCTTCCGCCATCTGCTGTTGTGTTGCCCCTCCGCCAGCATGACTGAAATGTGGAATCGAGCCCTTCTTGCGGCAGAAGCTTTCAGACTAGACTCAGGTCCACAAAAGCTTATGCTACAATACATGTGCATCTCTTTAAGGTGTCACAAGGTTCTGGGTTGTTCAAATCAGGTAGATGTTCTGGTCCTTCTGACACACGGGTGGAAGGGAGAATCAATTGAATGTCCAATTCTGAAAGAAAAAGGCACTGGGTACAGGTGTGTGTGTGTAGTTATTTATTATATTTATATCCCACCTTTTTTCCTGCAATCAACCCAAGGTGCCTTACATGCTCCTACTCCTCTCCATTTTATCCTCACAACAACCCTGTGAGGTAGGTTAGGCTGAGAGTCAGGGACTGGCCCAAAGTCACCCAGTGAGCTTCATGCCTGAATGGGGACTTGAACCCAGATCTCCGGAGTCCCAGTCCAATGCTCTAACCACTACACCACACTGGCTCTCCTCTTGTTCCTGGTTTATGCTCACAACAACCCTGTGAGGTAGGTTAGGCTGAGAGTGACTGGCCAAAAGTCACCCAGTGAGCTTCATGGCCAAGTGGGGACTTGAACCCGGATCTCCGGAGTCCCAGTCCAATGCTGTAACCACTACACCTCACTGGCTCTCCTCTTGCTCCTGGTTTATGTGCACAACAACCCTGTGAAGTAGGTTAGGCTGACTGGCCACACTGACCCTCTCTATATGTCTGTCTGTCTGTCTGTATAGTAAAGACAATTCCATTGTTGTTTTTAAAAATGAAGGGATTGCTTTAATGTGCTGCAATTGGCATTGGATGTTCCCCCACCCCCAGCAAATAAATGAACAATAATTAACAGTGGCAGCTGTGTACCGTGAAAGAAATAATTCAGGTTAATATGTAGAATGCAAAAGACTAGCTGAGTATTTTCTCAGTAAAAATACACTTTTTAGCAAGAACTTTATATCCGTGTTCCAACTTGCCTGTATTCAGCTGCACTGCTCTTCTCCAGCCTGTAACCTCTCTGAGTTTTCTCTCTTCCCCCGCCCCGCCCCACCCCACTCTTCCCCTGAGAAATAGGCTAGACCAGGAGTGGGGAGCCTCTTTCAGCCTGAGGACTGAATTCAGTTTCAGAAAAGCTGGGCGGGGGGGGGGGGGGGCATTCCAGTGGTAGGCTGAGCTGATGGCAAAGGGAGCTGGGCCAAAAATAAAAAATACTAGCATATTGTAGCTTAAAGCTCTTGCTGCTGCTAAATAAGCCTTAGGAGAGACAGTTCAATCTTTTAGGATGGGATTTAAAAAAAAAAAAACTGCACAAAATTGAGGAGATCACCAAATGGTTGGTGCTTGGGGGAAAGGGGCGCAGCCAGGAGAGGTGGGTGTGGCCATCTGGGGAACTCCAGAGGGCCAAATGGGCCAGACTTGGTCTCTAGGCCTGAGGTCTCCCACCCCTGGCTCGAACCTCTCTTGACCCTTTTCTCAGGCCGAGAAACACAGTTTATCGTGGGGGGGAGGAGCAGGAAGGAGAGGGCAAGGCTGCAGACGCTCCTTCTCTCGTCTGCCCCTTTGCGAGTTCCCTGCCACTTATACAGGGGCTGGAGATCCCCGCCCCCACTCTGTTCCGCCTCAGCTGCGTTAACCTCCAGTCAGCTTGCGGAGGCAAGAGAGTCGGATGCGCGCTCTCAGTCCAAGTTCGCCACACCTATATTTATATTTGTTTTTCAGTTTAAAGGATTGGGTGTCAGTATGCCATGGATGCGTGCTCCTATCTGCCTTGTTCATCTGTCAGGTAAAACATCTGCAGCCAATTGCTTGATCCTTCGCTTGTTTTTGTGAGGTCGGCTTCATTCAGGCGCAAGGCCAAACCAGGGCTAGGAATTGCATGAGCTAGCCTCATGTCTGGGCCCTCTCCCCTTGCCCTTCCTTTTCCACTTCCTCCTCCTCCTCCCTCCAACTCCTCCTCCTCACCATGTGTTCTCTGATTTCCTCCCTCTTTTGTGGCAAACCATAGTTTGCCGTTACAGCCAAGCCAGGTGAACTATGGTTTGCCACAAACCCTCATTTGCCTACAGCACCAGATTAGAAACCACCACCCTCAATTGAACCACGATTTCCCCCACGGTGATGCATTTAATTAATTAGTTAATTTCTTTAAAATATTCCCATCCTGCCTTCTAGCCAGACGGCAGACTTCCAAGGCGGCTGGCGATAAGGAAAACGTAACTTGCGGTCATTTTTATTTCATTTATTGACCACATTCGTATCCTGCCTTTCTGCCAAGGCACCCAAGGCAGTTTATGTTTTATAATAATGGCTTAGGGGGGCGCAAGTTTAGACAGAAAAACTGTGCAAGTTTAGACAGAAAAAAGACCGACAACTCCCAGCATTCATACTGGGAGTTGTCGGCCTTTTTTCTGTCTAAACTTACATAGGATTGCGCCCTTAAAATCTGAAGTGCCAAGCTACGTGTGATGCTAAACACATCTCTGGAAGCTGCTTGGGTTTAAGAAACAAACAAACTTTAAATAGCAGCTGTGAAAAGGCCCTGATCAGAATCCGGACTGTGGTGCATGAGGAGGTTGGGGAAGGCTGCCTTAAAGGGAGGATTTGTGTGATAGGGCACAGGGCTGTCCCAAGAAATTTTGCTGCCTAAGGTGAAGAAGAACAAGATGGAGCCCGCTCCCATTCCAAGTACAAAAGCCAAGGGAACTGGCAGATGAATCTGTCAACAGCACTGATGATGGGACAGCATCCTCTGCTGTACCTGACAGTAGGCTAACTCACAGAGATGCAGAGCAGGCCTCATGGCACACAGGTCTCTCCTCCAACATCTTGCTGCCACCTCCCAGCATCTGCCACCTGAGGCAACAGCTTCACTCTGCCTCATGGTAGGACCAGACCTCATAGGACAGCATGGCTCAAAGCTGTAAACCCCATCAACAGTCAGACTTTGGCACAGAGACCTGTACATACTTTCTCTTCATCATAAGGCAGATAGCAAGCCTCTTGCCACCAGGGAGAGCTTAGCCACAGTGATACAGGCACTAGTAACCTCAAGGCTGGATTACTGCAATGCACTCTATGTGGGGCTGCCCTTAAGGCTGCTCCAGAAGCTGGAACTAGTGCAGAATGCAGCAGCTCGGCTGTTGTCAGGAGCTGCCCCTTTTCAGCACGCAAACTCCTTTGCTGAAGGAGCTGCACTGGCTGCCTATTCGCTACCGGGCCAGGCTTAAGGTTCTGGTACTTGCATACAAAGCCTTAAACAACTTGGGACCAAGTTACCTGAGAGAGCGCCTCCTCCCATACCAACCTGCCCGGTCACTGAGGTTGTCAGAAGACATTCTCCTGGTGGTTCCACATGGACCTACGGCCCGACTGGAGTCCACCAGGAGAAGAGCCTTCAGTGTGGTGGCTCCATTTCTGTGGAACTCCCTGCCTCTGGAGGTCAGGCAGGCTCCGACATTGTTGCTTTTGGTGCCTGCTGAAGACCTCCTTGTTCCAGGAAGCCTTCTCTGTTGTCCAACCACCATTTTAATGATACCTTGTTTCTAATATATGGTTTTTGTTTCTTTCATCTGTTTTTATCTTTTTATTGTTCACCGCTCCAGAATCTGCTTAGATTCCGGTATGCAAATGCCGTAAATAAATAAATAAACAGTTCAGTTGCAGCACTTTTTGTTTGTTTATTTTTTAAATCAACGTTAAGACTGAGTTCAAGATCCTTTGAGCAACAAGGGTCCATAGTTCAGGGGTAGAGCATCATGCTTCCCCTACAGATGCTCTCAGGTTTAATCTCTGGCATCTCCAGATTGGGCTGGGGAAGACCCTCCCCCCTTCTGAAAGTCTAGAGGGCCGCTGTCCATCAGCATAAAGCAGCCTACTTCCAACCTGGTGCCATCAAGAAGTTTTGGACTTCAACTTCCATCAGCCCAGCCAGCATGGCCGACAGTCAGGAATCCTGGGAGTTGGGGTACAAGACATCTGGAAGGCGCCAGGCTGGGAAAGGCTGGCGTAGTGAGCATAGCTTTCCCATGTTCCTATTTGAATGGGCTGTTGTGATCTCAAATGGTTGCTTTCTTTTGTACAGCTGTCGTCATGGAAAAAGTACTCATGGTATTAGCGCCATTCGTTGAGATTGTACCTATGATCACCATACACGAGGTAATGCATAGCTGCGTTATTATTACTTGTTTTGTTGGTTTGTTCTAGGGATCTGTACCACTGCCTGTTAAGCAAATTCCCAGGGCAGCTTACAAAATATTCAAAAAGCCTCCCAGAGAGGCTCGCCTGGCACCTACCGTACCTTGTGGTCTTTCTGATGCCTTCCTATTTTCCCAGGAATTTTAGTCTTTCCATTTCTGTTTTAAATCTGTTAGGGTGCAATCCTATGGGGATGCCCATAACCCTCCTGTTGGGACTTGAATAAGATGCTAGGAGAGGATACCGTATATTGTTGAATATTATCCTTTCTATCTCACGTTAGTGAGATCAGCAGAGTAGAGTCCCTTTCCAGCTTAATGCACCAAAATGTCCATGACACTCGCAGGACGCAAAGTGCTTTGCGGTCTTCCCCCTCATTGGTCAGCTCTGAGGCCTTTTGTCCTCCATAAATAGACCATTAATTACAGATGGAGAATGGAGGTAGTGCAAGATAGTGGCTGGCACTGGATGTTAAATGCACAACGCTCGTGTTCTCTGTCAACTTCCCTTTCTTTCTTTGCTCCGTTTTACACCGCCGTCCTGGCATAACAGTACACCCATTTATTAAAATGGCCCAGAGAATGGTGTTGGGGTGGAAGGGCAACAGATACTGTGGCACCGTTGAAGCTAAGTGGTTGTGAGGCTGGTCAGTGCTCCATTGACTTGCGTGCAAACGACTTGCGCTTTTAAATGTTTGAGCTCATATATATATATATATATATATATATATATATATGAAGATCTGCCTTAAAAAGAGTGGGGGGGCTGTCTTTGTTGCTAATCTTTTGTTTTGTGGTGGGGGAAGACACCACCTGACCAATCCCAACTATGTTAATATCTTAGATTTGTCCATTGATTTATATGGGTAGCTCCCGCTTCTGCCCTGCAGCCAGAGGCAGCCCACTAGGGCTGGAGCCCCAAATCTTTCACTTGGAGCCCCAAATCCCTGGGAGGCCATCGGCCCCACCACCCTGCTGTCCATGGGCACTTGCTGAAATGAAGGTACAGGGGCCCTGATCTTGCATCTGATCCCCCTGGATGAGCTGGTTTCTTGCCCACATGCGTTTCCGCTCCTGCTGCTCATTCCCCCTTGAATCTTTCTGCCTCAGGTTTTTTCCAAAATCAAATGCCCTCGTCATCTCCCCATCCGTACATCCCTTTTTACAAATAGGGGTGTCCTTGGGTGACAGGGTCCTTTAAACACACATACACAGAGAGACTTTAGAGCATATGTAAATTAGCATATGCAAACTTACGCATTTTTTTAAAAAAAAATTGGTCCTGCAGGCCTGAGACCCAGATCTTTTTGGTACCTAGCACTGCCCCTGCCTGCAAGGGTGATGGGGTGGGAATGGAAATGGTCTATTCAGACTGGAAATTCAAGGGTTGGCTTTCTCCAGACTTCGTTCAACTTTGGGCTAGAGCCTGCTTAAGGCATGACTTTTGAGGAGCAAAGGGTTGGGGGGCGGGGTGGAAGAGAGCTCACCCTAGCGCAGGGGTGAGAAGAAGCTCCCGGCATTCCTGACCATTGGCTGTGCTGGCAGGGGCTTCTGGGAGTTGCAGTCCAAGATATCTGAACTTCACCTTCTGCCCACCCCTGCCCTAGAGTAAAAACAACCCACCTTCGCTACTCTTTTCCACCAGGCACCTCTGTATGCACCCACAGTGATTCTGTGACTTATCTCCCAGGGGTAGCCAACCTATTACAACTCCCAGAAGCCAATGGTCAAAGATTATGGGATCCACCTTTTTTTGGTTTTTGATTTGCAGGTGCATAATGTGTCTTGCACACACACCTTCAAAATAGATAAAGCTCGCGCACACCTGGGCTATGCCCCGAAGAAATACTTGTTCGCCGACTGCGTGGAGCACTATTTGCAAAAGAGACCCCGCCGGAAGAGTTATTTCTGGCTGAAGTTCTTCCTCTTCATGATCCTCATCGCCGGTGTGATCGTTCTGTCCCTGAAATTCCCAGAGGTCGCAGACTTTCTCCAGGTTACCTGGGAAAAACTCCAGGCCCTTAAGGAATAAGCCAGCCGTCTTTCACAAGGGCAAAGGGGAGAACACGGTTCTCAGCAGCGGGGCCTGCGTTCCGGCACCGTTTCTTAGCTCCCAGATCCTAGGCAAACCGCTTTGTTACGAGCAACATTAAATAACATAGCAGCAATTGTTATGAGGTGGCGAATGGACAGAAGGTTGAAGCTTCGGGGACTTTGGACATTGTTGTTTTCGACCAAGAGTGTCTTCCTTCAGTCGGTTCCTCAGCTTTTTATGTAAAACTGGAACAAGAGGGCACTTTAAAAATACACACACACGCACACACACACACAAGGGGTTATGTACAAACAATCCTCTACAGAAGCATTGAGGTGATGTTGTGATGAGAAATGGAACTAACCAAGTGAGAAAGGAATCCAGGGGGAACAACACCAACAGTCCATTTAGAACGGTTGCGCACCACCTAATTTTCTTCATGACAGGCGTAAGCTGAAAATAAAGGCGCCCTTGAAAATCAGTGTCTGTCTTTATAAGGGCCAAAGTGGACACGGCAAGCTTGTAAAAAGCTGTACAGGGGTCTGCCCTGTTCACATATACAGTAGAGCCAATTCTTTACATCAAGGGTGTTTGAGCCGAAAGCGGGAGGGACAATTTCCATTTCGAAGAAGCTCTTGGGGGGTCGCATTCCAGTGGTGGGCAGAGCCACAGGCAAAAGGGTTGTGGCCAAAAGTAAAAGGGGCGCCAAATTACCACCATATTTTAGCTTAAAGCTCTTACTACCGCTAGCTATGCCTTAGGAGAGGCAATTCAACCTTGTAGAATCGAGGGAATGCACAACAGCCAGGAAATCAAACCACCTGGGGGAAGAGGGTGGGGCTAGGAGAAGGGGGCGTGGTTATCTGGGAAACTCTGGTCCGGCTGGATATGGCCTCCGAGCCTGAGGTTTGACACACCTGCTTTATTACTTGAAAGCACCAAGGAAGGTAAGCGAGTTTTTGTCCTGTTGCTTCAAGCAGTTTTCTCCAGCTCCACGGTGCTTCCACATCAGGCGTTTAGTGTGAAACTGCCACACTTCATTCACTCACTGGAGAAAGTGAGGAAGACTGTTTTCATAGATTCCTCTGGTACTGTGGCTCACGCTGGCTCAGCTTGTCTGAGCGTGGAAAGCTAAGCAGGGTCAGGCAGGCCTGGTTATTACTTGGATGGGGAGACCCCTCCTCTAGTTTCCTGCATTGAGCAGGGGGTTGGACTCGATGGCCTTGCAGGCCCCTTCCAACTCTATGACCGTATGATCCAGAGCAGTGTTCTCCAACTTTGGGTCCCCAGGTGTTGTTGGCCTACAACTCCCAGCATGCTGGCTGGGGCATGCCAGCGTAGCTGGCTGGGAGTTGTAGGCCAAAAACATCTGGGGACCCAAGGTTGGAGAACACTGATCCAGAGGGTCCCCCAATCCTCCAGAGCAGCTTCTCAGGGGGCTGCAGGGAGGAAGGGGAATGGCCAAACCGCCTCCCTCAGTTCCTCCAGCAGGAGCATTGCACCCTAAACCTTAATTATTGCGGGGGGGGGGCAGATTTTGAAAAGATTTTAAAGTATTGTGAATTGGACCTTCCCCTCCAGCAGTGGCTATATATCACTTCCGCTGGTGTGAACGGAACACAGCAAGATGTACACCTTGAATAGCAGAACAGTGTATTACAAAGTGTATCCAAAACACTTCCTACAATACAGTAGTGTATAAAGTTAGTTGCATAATAATAAAGTTTCGCCACTGATAGCCTTCTCCGCCATGAATTTGTCAAATCCCCTTTTAAAGCCCACCAAATGTGTGGCCACCACTACATCTTGTAGAAGTGAGTTCCATAGATTAACTCTACTCTGCTCCTCTTATCTGTCCTGAATCTCCCACCAATCAGCTTCATAGGATGACCCCACTAGGTTCTAGTATTATGACAGAGAATGAAAAATGTCTCCCTATCCACTTCCACCACACCATGCATAATTTTGTACGCCTCTATCATGTCTCCCCTCACTCACCCTTTTCCTAAGCTAAACAATCCCATTTGTTGTAACCTTTCCTCATAGGACATGAATACAATTGCACCCTCCTGGCGATGTTCCTTTCCTAATACAGTAATACCTTGGATTGCAAGTACTGTAACTTGGTTTGAGAGCGTTTTGCAAGACAAGCAAATTTTTAAATATTTATTAAAAAAATTTGACTTGATATACAAGCGATGTCTTGCAATACAAGTACTGTAGTACGGCTTAAATTAAAAATCTCTGTACAAATTTTTTTTTGAGGAATGTTGTTTTGATATAAGAGTGTTTTGGATTACAGGCCTGTGGCTTACGCTGGCTCAGCTTGTCTGAGAGTGGAAAGCTAAGCAGGGTCAGGCCTGGTTATTACTTGGATGGGAGACCCCTCCTCTAGTGTCCTGCATTGTGCAGGGGGTTGGACTCGATGGCCTTGCAGGCCCCTTCCAACTCTATGAAATTTATGAAATCTATAAACACGTTTCCGGAACGAATTATGCTCTCAATCCAAGGCATGACTGTAATAATCTCAAACGTTCCCCTTCGTCCCTCTGTTTCCTAGCATCCTCCCCCCATCCGATGCGAGAGAGCAAAATCGAAGCCACCGCTGAGAAACAACAAAAACCCTTTTTAGCTCCACTAACGGTACTCGAAAGGGTTAACATGGCGCTGCAGTCAAGGAGGGGGAAGTTTTATGCAAATCGCAAACCAATCGCCACGTGCAACCAAGGGGCATAAAAAATAAATCGTGAAACGGACAGAGTGAACCAAATCTAGGATCCAGTCGTCCGCACCGAAGACTGTTCACATAAGTGGTGGGAAGAGAGACGTTTTCGGAGCGGATTTCCAGGGACTGCAAACTGGGTTGTCCGGACTGTGGCACCGGGGGCCTTCGCTTCCCAGCGTTGCTCACGGAAACTGCAGAGTGCATTGGGGGCGGTGTCTTTCGGCTTCAGAAGAAAATCTGTTATCGCTTCTCGGCCTTTTGGCTAAGATCAAGTGTAGTATCTGTTCTTATCAGTTTAATATCTGATATGTCCTCTATTTGAGGACTATATATTAAATGGATTTTTGGAACTGGGAGATGGAATAGGGGCTTGCTCCATCCACTCCACGCATCGACCTGGTATTGCAGTACCTCCGGGAACGGTGCACCTCCCCCATGGGGAGAATATTTCTGTTCAAAAATAGATGAGATTTTTGCTCTACCTCTTCAAGTTCTTAATTTTCTGTTTTCTATGCTTAACATGGTGCTAATTTTTTAATTAGCTTGTATTTTTCGAATTGGGTTTTATCGAGCTCTTCCATGGGTATTTTGGGGCGGGGCTGATAGATAGCGGGGGAGAAATCTCTAGCTGTTGTGGACTTCAACTCCCAAAACCCCTGCCAGCATGGCCTGTGGTTAGGAATGGTGGGAGTTGAAGTCCAAAACTCTACTGGAAATCTGTCGCCCCCCACCTCCGTTTCGTGTGGCTGGCTGTGAACCCTGCTCCAGGTTGGGGAAGGCATTTACACCAGAGTGAGACCCATTGAATTCAATGTGGCTTATCTCTGAGTACATATGTATAGGATTGCACTGTTACTTTCAGTTGCTTTATCTTGTGCATATTTGTCTTTTGGGGTTGCGCCCCCCCCCCCCAATCTCAAATGGACTGATAAACAGAAAGCTTTTTCCTACTCAAGTCTGTTTTGGAATAATGCTAGAAAGCTATGGATTCCCTGGCATTTTCCGCCGCCTCCGTCTGGGGTGCGTGCCCCTGTTTTCCAGATTGCGTTCCTGATAGGCACTGCGGTAATCACGTGTTCTTTGTACGTGGCACTTCAAAGTACTGAAATGTCTTGTCCTGTTGGGAAAGAAGTCAGCATTATAAGAGATCCACTTTATTAAATGACAAGCCACCTTTCCACAAAAAAAAATGTAGGTGGGCAAATAATGACTTTTAGCGTGGTAGAAAAAGCATCTTGGCAGCGGTGGGATTCGAACCCACGCCATCGAAATGACTGGAGCCTAAATCCAGCGCCTTAGACCACTCGGCCACGCTACCGTATTGGTAGAAGAGGACTCTGAACAGTATATCAAGGATGCCAACGTGCTTGCAGCACTTTTTTTTTTTTTTTTTTTACGATCTACTTCCTTGCTGTATAAGGAAAAAAAAGAAGTTGGCTTTGTATTGCAACAATGTTTTTTGCCACTCGGTCTCTCCCGACTACCTAAAATGATTTCCCCCTCCTCTGAGCAAGGTATATATATTGATGGTTTATTTATTTTAATGGGAGTTGTCAAAAGAAAGTTTACCCCCAAGCACAAAAGCTAATCTGAGAAAGGGGGTAGATCGTTGCGTGAATTACGCCGTAATAAGCAAAAATAAACCAATAAACAAACCCTTACTAAATGCAACTAATGGCGCCCTCCAAGCTGCAAACGTGGAGCCGCTGCTGCAAATGCTGTTGCAAGCAGCAGACAGGAGGTGGCGCTGGTGCTCCAGCATTTTTTCTCCCAAGGGGAAGAGTATAAATCCAGTTATTCATTCATTCATTTCATTTCTATACTGCCCAATAGCCAAAGCTCTCTGGGCGGTTCACAACAATTCATAAAATGACAAACGACAAATACAGATCAGCGTACTGGTGAGAGTGTTGGACTGGGACCCAGGAGATCCGGGTTCTAGTCCCCGCTCGCCCATTAAACTCACTGGGTGACTTTGGGCCAGTCACTGACTCTCAGCCTAACCTACCTCGCAGGGTTGTTGTGAGGATAAAATCGAGAAGAAGATGAGGAGGATTATGTAAGCCGCCTTGGGTTCCTTTCAGGAAAAAAGGTGGGGTATAAATATAATAAATAAAATAAATAAAAATAAAATACCATATAAAATTTCAATGTACACAATGTAAAACAATTTAAGGTGCAATCCTGTGCAAGTTGAGACGGGGGGGGGGGGGGAAGGCCTACAACTGTAGGCCTTTTTCTCTCTCTCAACTTGTACAAGATTGTGCCCTTAAACAGCTAAAAACAATTTTAGTAAAAACATCAGACCTGTTAAAAAGACAGCTGGCATAAATCACCCATCATATGCCATTAAATACCATTAAATTTATAGTTTACTTCATCCCATATGCCTAGCCTATATAGCTCTGGGATCGCCCCCACTCACTTTCATGCTATTCCCCTAAGGGAGCGTGCAACTAAAGGGGATGGGCTGAAGGGCAAAGCCCTACTGCTTCATTCCCCCCTGCAAATATCTGTGCAGGCTCCTTAAGTACGTCAGAAGAGCCCTCCTGAATCAGACCAAGGGTCCACCCCACCTAGTCCAGTTCACACAGTGGCCGACCAGCTGCCCACAGGAAACCCACAAGCAGGACATGAGGGGCAACAGCACCCTCCCAGACATGTTCCCCAGCAACTGGTATACCTAGGCATACTGCCTCTGATACTGGAGGTAGCATATAGCCATCAGGACCCGCAGCCATTGATAGCCTTCTCCTCCATGAATTTGTATAATCCCCTTTTAAAGCCCTCCAAATTAGTGTCCATCCTGACATCTTGTGGAAGTGAATGCCATAGTTGAACTCTGCACTGTGTGAAGAAGTCCTTCCTTTTATCTGCCCCGAATTTCCCACCAATCAGCTTCATGGGTTGACCCCACGGGGTTCTAGACTTCTAGTATTATGAGAAAGGGAGAAAAATGTCTCCCGCTCCACCCTCTCCACACCGTGCATAATTTTGTACACCTCTATCTCTCTCCGCTTACTCCCCTTTTTTCTAAGCTGAACAATCCCAGCTGCTGTAAGCTTTCCTCAGAGAGCTTTGGCTATTGGGCGGTATATAAATTATGACGACGACGACGGAGTTGCTCCAGCCCCTTGATCATTTTAGTTGCCCTTTTCTGCACTTTTGCCAACTCTGCAATATCCTTTTTAGGTGCGGTGACCAGAACTGTACACAGTATTCCAAGTGTGGTCGCACCATAGATTTGTATAAGGGCAGCATGATCTTGACCATTTTATTTTCAAATCCTTTCCTAATTATGCCTATCATGGATTTTGCCTTTTTCACAGCAGGTGCACGCTGGATCGGCATGTTCAATGAGTTGTCTACCACGACCCCAAGATCTCTTTCTTGGTCAGTCACTGCTAGCTCAGATCCCATCCGCATATGTGAAGCTGGGATTTTTTCTTCTTATTATTATTTTTTGCCCTAAATATATGGTTAAATAGGTATGAGGGGCTGAATTCAGATTTAATCATACTTGGTCACAGGGGAAACAATGGAGGAAGTGGGAAGGGGAGGGAAACAGGGAAGCAATATGCGGTCATTCAGTAGCAGGCCCTTAGTCCTAGTTCCAGAATGAGTTACAGTAGGTCACGCGGGAAATCAGTAGGGTGGCCTGCCCTTTCCCCAAGCTGGCAGTGGGGTAGCGTCCTGCACCTCATCCAAGGGAAGCAGGCTAACTCTGTCACTCAACACCTTGGGCCTGCTGCCCTCCCCACAGCATCTGCCACCTGAGGCAGCTCTTTCACTTCGCGTAATGGCAGGGCCGGCCCCGCTCATGCTGATGAAACTCATTTTGAGCTGTTGAATGTTCAGGAGCCTGTCACCTTATTTCCATCCGTGAAATGTTGGTGGGATATACATTTAAAGAGGACAGAGTGGCGTCGAGAGCACATAATGCACGCTACATACTGAAGCTAAGCAGGTATGAGCAGGTATGAGTGCTTGGATGGGTGACTGCCTGGGCTGCCCACATCTATTCTCCTGCATTGAGCAGGGGGTTGGACTCAATGGCCTTATCGGCCCCTTCAAATTCTATAATTCTATGATCATCTCTAGGATCATATTTCATCTTGAAATGGTAGAGTGGTTGTCCTCATCTCCAGCCGATTTCTTCCCTGCTCCCCTTTTTAGATAATATATTATTATTCCACAGATCTGTGTATCTTTCTGGGGAATCCAGCATCCCCAGCCAGCATGAGGCCAGGGATGATGGGATTCATAGCCAACAATATCCAGGGACTCAAAACTGGGAAAGGCCGACCTATTCATTTCCCATACCCTGCTGTGACTCAGTTGATAACTAGGACTAAGTGCATGCAACTGAGTGACTGGGTTCAGACAACACAATAACCCACATTCATTCATTTATTTGGGATCAGCTTTCATGGTCACTTCATCAGATGCAATGTTAGTCTGTAAGGTGCCACAAGATGCTTGGTTGGCTTTTGCTGTTGCAACAACAGACTAACACCCTGGAAATTCTAGGTTGTGTGTGTGTCGGGGAAGAACACCTTTTGTATCGCGTTGTTTTTAGATCATGTTTTGATGGTGTTTATTTTTATGTGCATGGTTGTGCAGTGCTGATTATGGTTTATATTAAGAACATATGAACATCAGAAGAGTCCTGCTGGATCAGACCAAGGGTCCATCTAGTCCAGCATTCTGTTCACACGGTGGCCAACCAGCTGCTCACAAGCAGGACAGGAGTGCAACAACACCCTCCCACCCATGTTCCCCAGAATCTGGTGCACAGAGAGGCATACTGCCTCTGATACTGGGGGCAGCATACAGCAGATCAGGACTAGCAGCCATTGAGTCTTCTCCTCCACGAATTTGTCCAGTCCCCTTTTAAAGCCCTCTAGGTTTGTGGCCATCACTAATTGATTTAGGGGGGGGGGGGTTCCTGCGAATTATGGATTTCTGAATTGTGTGTGTATAAATCGCATCGAGACTGCAATGAGAAGCGACATCATCATCATCATATACACCGATGTCTGTTTTCCCCCTAGTGCACGGAGAGAGCCAAACAACCCGGCCGGGATCAGCCTCTCGGCTTGCAGCACCGCCTCCTCCTCTCCCTCCCGGGCTGCGAGAGGGCGGCGCAGGCAGACAGCAGCCTAGCAGGGAAGTGGGGGGAGCTGAGCGGCTGCCGCTGTTGTCGCTGCGCGCTGGAACGTGCTCGCTGCGCCCCGGTCCCAGAGGAAGGAGCCCTCGCGCGCGCTCTGGCCCTCTTGGCACGCCTTGCTCGGCCCTTGGCTCGCCTGCAAGCCTTGCTGCTTGGCTCTCGAGGGGCTCAGCGGCTGCTTCCTCCAGCAGGGCTGGGGTGGGAGAGAGTGCGCGCAAAGCCTGCCTGCCTGCCTGCCTTCCAGCCAGCCAGCAAGCCAGAGAAACCTTCCCCGGTTTTGCAAGGCTCCTACTGGGCGCGGATCTCTGCAAAAAGGTAGGCCAGGCGATGCCAATTCCACCCTTCGCGCAAGGAAACGCAGGCGCTGGTCGTGTGCGTATGTGCGCGCGCGTGTTTGTGTCGATCCGTGTGTGCATCGGGGGCTGCGAGCCCAACCAGGGTGGGCGGCCCTTGGGCTGCCTTTGCAGAGCGCAGCACTGGCTGGTATTCACAATCGTGGCAGGCAGGGGTCTCCCCCCCCCCCCAATGCTCCGAAAGACGCACACAGACGGACAGACCTCTCCTTCTCAACCTCTGGCTCACGAGTCCGCCTCCCACCCCACCCTACCCTCGCTCCGTTTTGCTGACACGTCTGAATTCGAGATCTTTCTTGGAAGCTTATGCGCTGCTGCTGACCTCCGCGTTGGCGGCTAGGCTGTAGGTTCGCGAGTTGCAGAAACAGAAAGCGAACGAAAGAAATCCACCCCACCTCCCCAGAAAAGAGCATTGCCAAAACAGAACGGCGGCCACATCGTGTGGCAGTTAGTTGGGAATTCCAAGCTCCATTATTGACAGAAACAGTGTCTATTGTGTCCATGGATGGAGAGCAGGGGAGGTGCCAGGTACTGAAAAGATCCGGGGCTCAGGCCCGCTGGACCAAAAAAAATGCACAAATTTCCATATGTTAATTTACATGTGCTCTAAAGTCTCTCTGTATGTGTCTTTCAAGGACCCTGTCTCTAAGGAGACAGGCCTATTTGTAAAAAGGGATGTATGAACAGGGGAGAGGAGGGCATTTGATTTCAGGGGGAAAAAACCCTCCAACAGAAAGATTCAAGGGGTGGGGGCAGCAGGAGGTGGAGAACCTGTGGGCAAAAAGCCAGCTAGTCCAGCGGGATCAGATGCAACAGAGATCCTCAGGGCCCCTGGACCTTTCTTTCTGCAAGTGCCCATGGACTGGGCAGATGGTTGAGAGAGCAGATGGCCTCCCAGAGATTCCGGGCTCCAAATGAAAGATTCGGGGCTCCAGCCCTAGTGGGCGGTCCCCTAACACCGCCTCTGGATGGAGGGTGGATTTTAGGATTTTTATTCTGGTGACTCATTTTGTCACTCTCGTAGTGGTCTGGAGGGGTGTGTTTGGTTTCCTCCCCATTAATGATCTTGCTGGGGGTTTAATTCTTCTTTTCCAGTCACAATTGGTTTTTGCACTCCATCCAATACAATGTCCTTTAATGAAGATGGATTCCAGAAGGGTGGGGGGAGAATCTGCCTGAGTTTATTGCAGGGAAAAGGGGTGGGCGGATTAAAAATGGAAAGACAAAGAGGGAAACACACACACACCCAGCAGCTTTTTAAGCTTTAGGGCAGCCTTCCCCTACCCGGTGCCTTCAAGATGTGATGGACTCCAGCTCCCATTATCCCCAGCCAGCAACATCCATGTTAATATTTCCACTCTGCTGTGCTCTGGTCAGACCTCACCTTGTATACTGTGTCCAGTTCTGGACACCACACTTTAAGAAGGATAAATTAGAATGAGTTTGGAGAAGGGCAACGAAGGTGATCCGAGGACTAGAAACTTACAGTATTATTCCATGTATAAGACTATACTTTTTCCTAAAATTGTTAGACTAAAAATTGAGGGTCGTCTTATACACGGAAGTAAGCCAAGGAGAGAACCATGCAGTTGCGAAACTGCCCAGTGGGGGGCGTCTTATACATGGAAAAATACGGGTAAGTCCTGCCAGGAAAGATGGAAGGAACTGGGTATGTTTAGCTGTGAGAAGGGAAGACTGAGGGGGGATATGAGAGCACTTCTCAAGTACCTAAAAGGATGTTGCACAGAAGAGGGCCAGAACCTGTTCTCTATCATCCAAGACTGTAGGACATGAAATAACGGGCTTAAGTTACAGGAAAGCAGATTTTAGTTGAACATCTGGGGAAACTTCCTAAGGGTCAGAGTAGTCAGAAAATGAAACCAACTTCCTAGGGAGCTGGTGGGGTCTCACTTGCTGGAGGAATTCAGTCAGGGACTGGATGGCCAGATCTGTCAGGGATGCATTATTATTTTTATTTATTTATTTATTTATTTTATTTTCATTTCTATACCGCCCCACAGCCGAAGCTCTCTGGGCGGTTCACAACAATCCATACAATAAAATCTACATAAAAAACAACAATATACGTAATTAAAAAATTTAAAACCAAATTTAAAAACGCTTTAAACTGGATTCCTGCATTGAGCAGGGGGTCAGACTCAATGGCCCTTCCAACTCTATGATTCTGTGACTGGGGATGGTGGGAGTTGTAGTATAACACATCTAGAAAGACTGCTTCAGGCAGGGTGCCACTGGCCTCTTTTGTTTATGTCAGTGTTCTCCAACCTTGGTCCCCAGACGTTTTTGGCCTACAACTCCCAGAATGCCCCAGCCAGCTGGCTGGGGCATGCTGGGAGTTGTAGGCCAAAAACATCTGGGGACCCAAGGTTGGAGAACACTGGCTTATGCCATAAGACCATTGTTGGTCTTTAAGGTGCCACAAGACTCTTCGTTTGTCCTTTTGGAGAGAGTCACTTGTGTTTTGCATTGACTCTGCATCTGACCATTCACCACTTTTGGGAGGAAATTTCTTCCCAACTTAGGCTGCAATCCTGTGCACGCTTAGCTGGGAGTGACCCCACATTTTTTACAGTGCAGTCCTATGCATGTCTGGTCAGAAGTAAGTCCTACTGAGTTTAGTGGGGTCACTCCAAGGTAATTTGGTGTAAGATTGCAACTTCAGTTACTTACGGTAGTTTTGAAATGTGACTATACTGCTCTTCCGCCATGTTTCCAGGGTGGTTTACATCCGGGGGGAACAGAGTAAAATGCAAAGTATAACATACAAATCTAGAGTGATAGTAAAATAGCCAAAGCAGCAGCTAAAAACAGTTACATTTAAAACGCTTGGAAGAATAAAAAATGTATTTGCCGGGTGCTGAAAAGATAACAAAGTGGATGCCAGGCAGGCCTCCCCGGGAAGGGAATTTCACGCTTGGGGTGCCACCACCAAAAAGGCCCTGTCTCTGGTAACTACCGTGCCTCACCTTGGATGGCAGCGGCATTTGGGCAAGAGCCCCTGAATATGACCTCGGTAAATGGGTGGGCTGATACGAGAGCATCCCCTGATAGTGGGACTTACTTCTGAATAAACAAGCATAGGGTTGCGATGTAGAGTGACTGGTGATCACCAGCTTCTTGTTCTGTTTAGGGGAACAGCCATAGCTGGTTCACTCCCCAGGTAGGGCTGGGAAAGAGCCCTGCCTGAGACCCTGGTGCTGGATGGACCAGTGGTCAGACTCTGTAGAAAGCAGCTTCGTGTTTTGTTTTGCTTTCTCCCCCAGCACGTGCCTTGGATCGCTTGCCTGAGTCACCTGCTCTGCAGGGCAACTTGAGTGTGACATGCCTTGTTCGCGCCTGCTTTGTTTGTGATCCCACAGAGTGTGTCTGCCGATCTGTGGGAGGGGATGATGTGGGAAGAGGCCCTTTGGCAGCAGCGGGTTGGATTGGATGGTCTCTGAGGTCCGCCTCTTGGCTCTGCAACTTCTCTGTTAAAATAGCTGCGATGCTGACAGCCCCTGAAGTCTTAGCTGTGGTGCTCCTCTTGCTAATGAGTCACTTAATACCTCTGTTCCGATTGTCCCAGTTTATGCCGCCTCTGTGTTTTGCTGTGTGTTAACGGAGTATGATGCTCCGGAATGGGCCAGATGCCATGCCCCTTATTTCCAGCACCGGTGCAGATTTTCCCTCCTCCCTACCCCCTCCCCAGGCAAGATACAGATCCTCCTTGCACTCCCTTGCCTTGAAATGTGCTGCCACTCAAATATGTTTTCCCTGCCAATTAGTGCGCACTTGGGAGAGAGGAGGATTCGGTGGCATCTGTTCTCATGTCGCTTTTTGATAAAAAGGGAGATAATAAGATTAAGGGCATTGCAAAATAAACAGGAATAGGCCTGCTCCTGACAAGATAACTGGTGTTTCTTTATTGGAAAACAACCTAGCTCAGCCTTCCCTGATCTGGCGCCCTCCAGAGGTGTTGGACTACAACTTCCATCATCCCCCAGCCACAGAGGCGGTGTTAGGGGGCAGCCCACTAGGGCTGGAGCCCCGAATCTTTCATTTGGCGCCCCGAATCGCTGGGAGGCCCTCTGCCCCGCCACCCTGCTGTCCAGGGGCATTTGCTGAAAGAAAGGTCCAGGGGCCCTGAGGATCTCTGTTGCATCTGATCCCCCTGGGTGAGCTGGCTTTCTGCCCACATGTGCTTCACCTCCTGCTGCCCCCACCCCTTGAATCTTTGTCTTTCTGCCTGAGGTTTTTTTCTGAAATCAGATGCCCTCCTCCTCTCCCCTGTGCATACTTCCCTTTTTACAAATAGGGGTGCCCTTAGGAGGCAGGGTCCTTTACAGATGTTAGAGTCTATGTCAATTAGCACATGCAATTTTTATTTTTCGTCCTGGGGGCCTGAGCCCCAGATCTTTTTGGTACCTACACCGCCCCTGCCCAGCCGGCATGGATGTGCTGGCTGGGGGTCGATGGAAGCTGGAGGGGGGGGCAAGTTGGGGAAGTCTGCTCCAACTCTGTGCCACTTGTTAATTAGACACACAATGTAAAGTTCTATATTGTGGGGGCGATTTTGTTCGGCTAGCTGAAATTTGGGTGCCAGGAAAGGACTTTTCCACCTGCCTAGCTTTTTCCTGATACGTTTTCTGTAGTTTTTGTCTGTGGGCTATTAAAATATGATATTGGCGTATGTCATTTTCCAGTGAAAATGCAGAAAAGTCCTATAGAAAAATAGCATTTTAGCAGCACAATCCTACGCGACGCGTGTTTACTTGGGAAATCAGCCCCATGGCACTAGCTCCCAGGCAAGGGCGCACCATCGAACACAGTGAGACTTACCTTTGGGAAAACAGGCTCAGACTGTAAAAGAGCTTTTGCAGCAGGGTGTTGGAGATTTTAATGTACCGGTATCCTCTGTTATGTAATGGAATTAAACTTTCTGTAATCTAACCCAAGGCAGTGACAACTTAGGTGCTTGTTCCGGAAACAAAAAGACAACTTCTGCTAACCGGAGTGTGCACAATGAGACTGTAGCCCTGCTTCCCATTTCTCAGTAGAGATTTTTTCTTGGACTCTGTTTGATTGCAGAGTGTTGATGTAATATCATGGCACCCAAATGCACCCGGTCAGCAGATCCGCTTATGGACAAGCTCACATGTTTCTTTGTTCGCATAAACATGGGGATCTGAAAATGGAACAGATGGAGGAAGAAAAGAAACATTGCAAACACAGCTACAGGAGGCCTATAGTGCATATAGTGTATGCAAAAAATTATGTAACCATCACAGTTCCGACATTCCAAACTGTTGCAAAAATAACATTCCCCTCAGTTATGTCCTGCTGTACTGGATAGGATTATAGCTTTGTAAGGACAGAGGGAAAGAAAGCACATGATAATCTAATCTATCTTTGTTTAATTCAAAGAAAGGCCTATTATAGGCCTTGAAGGCATGATCTCTGCATGCAAAGGTGCACGAGAATGCAAGTTTTATGAATTTTGTCGTACTGAGACTATTTTGCGTGAAAGATTGCATAGGTGCCTTTGCTTTCTGGGTGTTATAGCATCCTCCCTTTAAGGCTGAATGCATGCTGGCTACACACGCCCTAAAGTATTAATAAAATTAATTTTCCAATACAAAATGGGGAAAAATAGTTTCAGATAGTACTGTACTTGCTGGAACAGTATGTGGCAAGATTGCCGCTATTCTTAGTGCACAGTAATGGGCTGTTAAAACCTTTCAGATAGTGTTCAGATTTATTCTGTGAAGGAAAGAAATGCAAATTACTTTCATGATTATAATCACAATTGATTCAGCAGCCTAGGGAGAGAAAGTAGTTATTGTTTTCTCTGTAGAATTCATCTCACTTTCAGGCTCAGATATGGTAACAGTAGTAAAAAGGACCAGTGGGACGCACAGCAAAATGTTGCAGCGTAGAGTGCTGCTTTTCAGGATTCCAGCCACTCCATTCCATTTGCTCTCTCCGTCTCCGCCCCCTGTTTTCCGTCTCCCCCCTCCGAAGAGTCAGCATTCCGTGGCTACTGAGCACGCTCAGTCCTCATAGGGTTCCCCCCTCCCCCCCAAAATTGTTCTTCTGCAAGCCTGCTGATGCCTTCCTCTTGTGTGAGGGTGGAGCCATTTTGGTGACATAAGTGCCAGCACGCAGAGCCTGAACCTTGGAAATCGAGGGAATCGCGAGGAGGGGGAGGATGCTGGTGATTACCGACCATGGCGCTGCTGCAAGCTCCCCTCTCAGTTTGTGGCTTCACTTCCAAAGTGGAAGTAGAAGAGAAGCTGTGTGAGCCTCCTAGCTTTCAGCCTGATCCCATCCCAGTTGACTTGGAAGTAAGCCACACTAACTGGGTTCAGACAACACCGTAACACACACTCTCAAGGGTTGGGTGTGGGTTGTCGCTGAACCCTGGGCTGTTGTCGAAACATGGGTTACCGTGTTGTCGGAAACCAGCCGAGATAACAAAGCACGGTGAACAACCCACGGTTCACAAGCCAACGATAAACCATGGGTTCTCTTCGTGGGTTGTTCGTGGCTAACAAACCATGGCTTGTTAGCGCAGCTGGGTTCAGGCAGCACGATAACCCACGGTTCAACAACAACTCATACTCAACCCCTGGGTTTTCAGAACCTAGTCACTGACTTCAATTAACAGCCCAAAAAGTGCGTAGGATTGCAGCCATTACATTATATGAAGAGCCCAGCCTAGGCTGCCACCGCTTTTGCCCTATTGCACCGAGCAGATGCATGATGAGCACAGCTGGGCTCGTAAAGGCACACACCCTTCATATGTAAAAGCAGTGTATATACAATTATTTCTTCCGTGTTTACAGAACGATCAGATCTTTCTCTTGAGAGCCTTTGAGGACAAACTGGCTGCCTGCTTGGGATGGGCGAGCCTATTAACTTTGATTTTGCTCAGGTTCTCATTTTTCTCCAATGCTAGGTTTGTTCTGTCCCGATTCCACAACGGATTGTGCATTTTATTTTATTTTTTAGTCTGCAGAAAACCTTGCTTGCCTTTTTTTTCATGCACCAGAGGGCACATCAAACATGGAACCATCTCTCTGTATGACTCTGCATGCCATCAGATTGCAGGGCAGGAATGGTTTACTGTAATATAATGTGTGCCCCCCCTCTGCATTCATATCTTCAGTGGAGGATCTCCTGCGGGTGCTCCGGGCATCTGAGGTGATGCGGGTGGCTATCAGAGAAAGGGCCTTCTCAGTGGTGGCACCCACATTGTAGAATGCTCTACCCAGAGGGCTCCTGCTTTATTGTCCTTTCGGTACTAGTCAAAGACAGATTTCTTTTCCCCAGATTTTTAGATGCAATTCCTGAGGACTCTTTTATGCTGCTTTTATAGTTTTGTGGTTTTTAGCTTATTTTAATGGTGGTTGTTTTTCTGTTTACATTTTAATTGTGTTACTCTTTTTGTAAACCACCCTGGGAATATGATTGAAGGACAATAGCAAAATACTCTCATTCATATATAAATAAAAAATTGACGATGTATGTCAATGCAGTTGTGTCCCAGACTAAAAAGGAGTGCTATATGCACAGAGAGAGTTTTGGACCATTTGCAAAGCTCCCCCTCCACTTTGTGAAATGTCTTCCCCAGTGGTCAATCCATCTGGCTATCTCAGAGGGAGAGATGAGACAGCAGGGGGCCCTCCACCAGCTTGTCTGTGACCAACTCCTTGGCTCCTCTCATAAGAACATAAGGAGAGCCCTGTTGGATCAGACCAAGGGTCCATCTAGTCCAGCATTCTGTTCACACAGTGGCCAACCGGCTGCCCGCGGGAAACTCACAAGTAGGACATGAGTGCAATAGCACCCTCCCGCCCATATTCCCCAGTAGCAGCTGGTGTATATAGGCATACTGCCTCTGATACTGGAGGTAGCGTATAGCCATCTAGACTAGTAGCCATGGATAGCCTTCTCCTCCATGAATTTGTCCAGTCCCCTTTTAAAGTTGTCCAAATTGGTGGCCATCACTACATCTTGCAGAAGTGAATTCCATAGTCCCCTTCCGCAACTGTCTTATCACTGTCCATTCCATGTAGTTGGTACCTTAATTTACTTATTTTCCTCTTCCCTCCCTGTCCCTTTTTCCTTTTGTGTAGTGTCTGCTAGTTTATGAGCTGTTATTTTAAATTGTGAACTGCCTCGGGTGTATTGGCAGAAAAGGGGAATATAAATCTAGTGGAGAAACAAATCGGCTGCATGTACACAACAGGCAGAAATTGGTAATGTGGGCAGAATTCAGCATCCTGAGTTTATGGATTATGAATTCATTTAAAAAGGAAAAGAAAAAGAAAGGGGAGAAAAAGCTTCCACTTCTTAAGGCTGCAGGTAGGCTGGAAAGCATGGAGGTAATGCTTTTTGAAATCTAGCACTGAGGGAAATAAATAATGTAAACGTAAACTTATGCAAATAGCTTTTGTTTCTCATTGTTTACAACACTTGGAAAATTCAGCTTTCCTTGGTGCAGAATTTGAGTTACCTGTTTTGTGGGGGCGGGGGGTGGGGCGGGAAGTGCAGAGTATATTGAATGCAACTCTGCATAAATGCCAGGCCGCTAAGTTAGATCATTACAATGAATACCCTTTTGGAGCTGCCAGGACGACTCCATTTTGTGTACGGGCACGATGCCACTTTGATACATGAGCCTTGCACTACCGACAGGGTTTAATAACAGGTCTCTGTCTTTCTCTTGGCATGAGGAGTCGAGAGCTTCTCATCAGAATCCTCCCTTCCCCCCATAGGTTTGTTGAGGTCTTGGCTGACCATGTGTGCGTGTGTGTGTGTGTGTGCGCACGCGCATGTTCGTGTGTGTGTGTTGTTGGGCAGACCAAAATCATGGGTTTGTAAAGTCTGCTCGTTTTGGCACCTCTGCGTGGATGCTGCTGAAACCGAGAAAGTACAGAGAGTTCTCAGGGAAGCCAGTGGCCACAGATTCTGCCTGTCATGGAGATAAGGCTTGGAGGAGCTGGATTCGTTTCAGAAACATTTTCAATCCTGCTGACGGCACAGCATTCATACTCTGCTTTGGGGGCAGGGCGTGAGGGAAGCGCAATGGGATCTTGGTGTATGAGATTTGCAATTTGAGTAGCCTCTGCTTGGGGAATATTTGGGGCTGTGGGTGTCTAATTCATTCAGACCAAGGGTCCATTCTGTTCACACAGTGGCCAACCAGCTGCCCACGGGAAACCCACAAGCAGGACATGAGTGCAACAGCACCCTCCCGCCCATGTTCCCCAGCAGCAACCGGTACACATAGGCAAGCATACTGGCTGTGATACTGGAGGCAGCATGTGGCCATCAGGACTAGTAGTAGCCATTGATAGCCTTCTCCTCCATGAATTTGTCCAATTTCCTCCAGATACTTCAACCTTGTTATCTTAAGCTGGGGGGGACGGGACTTGTGGTCCTCCACATGTTTTGGGACACAACTCCCATCAGCCCTAGCCAGCATAGCCAATGGTGAAGGATCACGGGAGTTGTAGGGCCACAGGAACATAGGAAGCTGTCTTATACAGTTTGGTCCATCAGCACTGACTGGCAGCCATGGCTCTCCAGGTTTTCAGGCAGGATTCTTTGGAGATGCCGGGGATTGAACCTGGGACCTTTTGCATGCAAAGCAGGGGCTCCACCATCGAGCCACAGCCCCTCTCCAGAAGACCAAAACATCTGGAGACCACAAGTTGCCTACCCTATCTTAAGTTCTTTTTGCATTTTCCTGCAGCATTTGGCTTGGTTTAAGGCCAGGAAGGGACTGAAACCAAACAGAAACAAACAAACCCTAAGTCAAGCGTGAACCCTGTAGCAACAGAAAGTTACTTATTACTTGGTTATTTACTATCAGTTACTTATTAGGGAATTAAGTGTCCTCTGCTTTGGGCTGGGACTCTTCATGTGGGGTGGGGTGGGGAACGGTCAGTCCAACCATAGAGGTTAACTAGGCAACTGCCTGGGGTGCCCAATTTCGGGGAGGGGGCTGCCCCAGCTGCTTCAGATGTCTAGGCGACAGATCCCAGAACATGGTCCGAAGTTCCACCTTGTGAAGCTAGAGAGGTAAAGGCCCGGAAAAAGCCCAGAAAGATTCAGGGTGGAGGGGGGGATAAGGTTTTTTCCTGTGGCTTCAACATTTCCCGGAAATTTTACATCTCTATATAATAATTGTGAAGAAAAGAGCCTTTGGGGGTTCCTGCATGCACACACGCACACACACACACACACACACGCCTCCTCATGTGTAAACCAAGTAAGGCCAGTTGGGGGGGCTGGGAGGAGGCGAAAGGTACATAAAGCATAGGATGGGGCATGGCACCTGAGAGTCCAGTCTAGAGCTTTCATATGCAAATGTAGTTCAGGCCCAGTAAGCCATGAGTCACGACTCATGAGTCTCTCTCCCCCTGCCTGGCCAGGTGAAGTTCAATCTAATTGGCTGAAGGCAGGAAAGCTACAGAAAGGGGGAGGGGGGAAGAGCTATTTCCCAACGTGTAGCCTGTGTGTCTTTGTCTTTTGTCTTGTCTTCGGGCCTGCATGGTTGCTGTAGAGCAATGGCGGGCCAAGCAGAGGCCCCAAGCCTTCGGGGGGGCCATCAGGAACCGACCCCAGGTAGCTCCTGGTGAAATTAGCTGATTGAGGGCTCTGGTAAAGGCAAGCCCTGTGGAGGGCTACCATCTCGGACCTTCGGGTAGATGGAATAGTTCCCCCCGGACGGCAGGGCTGTGCTGGATCTAACCCTGGAAGGAAGAGAACTGACCCCCAGGTAACAGAGTTATGTGCCTGGGAGATAGAATCAGGGGTTTTATTATTTTGCAGCTCTATTTCTGTGTGCCAAAGCGTCTCTCTCTCTCTCCCTTGTGTGCTTCTCTCATTTCCCACTTTTGTTGTTAAATGCTACCAGAATAAACCTTGTCTTGGTTTTACCCCCAAACCCTTCCTCCACAATAATGAAGCTAAACAGCTCTCAGTCTGGTTGGTGCCTGGATGGGAGACTGCATGGGGAGCCCCGTGTAGACAGCCTTGAGTTCCGTGGTAGAAGAAAGTTGGGATATAAAAGTATGAAATAAAATAAATTAAAATCCACCGGCTGCCCATCGGAGGAGAGGTATACAGAGGCTGCTTAGCAGCTCCTTGTCTGGGTGCTCTCCCCAGGGTGGGGGACACAGTCGAGAGCTCTCCAATCTCCATCGGCTGCCACGGACAGTGATGCGGCTGTAAAAGGGGGGGGGGGAGGGAGGAAGTGGCAGCCATTAAAAGCAGAAATTATCCTTTTCAAGCTCTTGGATCCTTCAATGTACCATTATCATCGTGCTGCTCGGCAGGTGTAAAGCACAGCTGCAAAAAGAGGAGGGTTCATATCTGTGTCTAGGGCAACAAAACAAACTGGGGCAAAGTCTATGACTCGGTTCACACAACTCGATAAGCCATGTTGGCTTATAAGACGTGTTTGCTTCGGAGTGGCCTGTCGCCTTGTCTGAACCCAGCCAGAGTGGCTTGCGCGTGGTTAACGAGCCCTGCTGCTGGGTTCAGACAACCCGACAAGCCACTCCGAAGCAAACACGGCTTATCAGCCACCACGGCTTATCATGTTGTGTGAAGAACACAGCTTTCCCCCCAAGTGCGAGTGCCATTTTCTTGGTGGAAAGGCGGGATATAAATTAAATAAGGAAATAAACCTGCCACCTCCCAGATGTGAATGTTTCTTGGAGGCGACAGGTTGGGGAAGGCTGGTCTGCAGAACCATATAATGCTGTGTCAAGTAGACCAGCGCATCCACATGGATTAAATTTTTTTAAATCCCTCTTTTACTTTGGAAAATTCAAAGTGGCGTACATTGACCAGGTTCAGACAACGCGATAACCCACGCTCAAGGGTTGAGTATGGGTTGAGTGTGGGTTTTTGTTGAAATGTGGGTTATTGTTGAAATGTGGGTTATTGTGTTGTCTAAACCCAGCCTCACTAACAAGCCATGGCTTGTTAACCACAAACAACCCATGAAAAGAACCCATAGTTTGTTGTTGGGTTGTGAACTGCAGGTTGTTCACCATGGTTTGTTATTTCGGCAGGGTCAAGACAACACAATAACCCACATTTCAACAACAACTCACGATTCAATGTCAACCTTCTCTCAACCCTTGAGTGTGGGTTATTGTGTTGTCTGAACCCAATTGAATCCTGCCTGCCCCCCTCCCTCCACTCAGGGTCCCCATTCAGGGATAGCCAGGCCCAGACCTGTCTTGCTTCAGAGACAATATGGCATCTTCAAACCACTCACTCTCTGGCCTCTGTGGGAATGTTAAACTTAATATTTTCTGCTCAAGTTAAACAATCTTGTAGAAGGGTGTGTGTGTGTGTGCGTTCTTAGAGAGCTACTTACACTCTGCCTTTCAGTGGGGAAAATACCATCTCTAATTTTAGCTTATGGCTGAGTTCAGATGAGGCTGAATCATTTCACTGTGCCTGATAGGAAGATTTATTACAGTGGGCCAGTACTTGGCATACTTGGTAACAGGCTTGGTTCATTTTTCTATCCACAGGGCGGTGTGTGCGTTTTTAAGTAACTCCGGTAGTAGGATTAGCTTTGTGCTCCACTCCGTTCCTGCTGACTGCTTGAAGAAGAAGAGTTCTGTGAAGTGTGGAGGCTTGCATTCCACTTCATCCACTGGAAGTTGGTTCACAAGAGGTAATATTTTTCCTTCTTCGTTTTGTCTTCCGTACAGGATGAATCCGCTGTGCGGTGTTGACCGAAAATGTCTCTCAGTCCGAGTTTTCCCATCGGATAGTTTTTCTCATCTAACTCAGTATTGCCTACAGCTGTTGTTGGGTGGCAACTCCCATTAGCCCTAGCCAGCATAGCCAGTGGTGAAGGATGATAGGCGTTGCAGTCCAGCAACATCTGGCAGGCTACACGTTCCCTGTTCCTGGTCTGCCCGAGGGGTTGGGCAGATTTCAGGCTTATGGGATCTACTTCGTCTTTTACTAGAACCCTGAGATCCACCAACTGGTGCAAAAGAAGTCCGCTTAGAATTAAAGAATGTTGAGCCCAGGAGTCTGTTTTGAGTGCCAGAACTGAACAGAGCACATGGCCCTTCTGCGCAAAATATCATTCCCATTTAGCCCCAACTTTCTTCATTTCTGGAGTATAATTTGGGGCGGGGCGGGGTGTTCACTTAGTTGCTGCTACCGTTACACAGTTGGAAGCCAGAAATCCTTGCTGATCTATTGCAGATCACCCAGAGATCTAGATCTACCTTCTGCCCACCCCTAGGCCCTACACTGACTGGAAACATGTTGCTGGCTCTGCAGAATTTCATGCAGGGATCTTTCCCAACCTGATTTAGAGATGGCATTTTGCGCGCAGCGTGTGCGCTCTAGCGTTGGGCGGAGTCCTTTCCCCAAAATCACCCTGCTCACCAGCTCACAGTCTAATAAGATAGCATCCTAGAAGAAGAAGAAGAAGAAGAAGAAGAAGAAGAAGAAGAAGAAGAAGAAGAAGAAGAGGAGGGGGAGGGGGAGGAGGAGGAAGGAAAGAAGAGGAAAATGAAAACACAGCATTGGAAGAAGAGAAAGATTTAAAAAATCAGCTCAGGAAAAGAAACATGATGATGATGATGATGATGATGATGATGATGATGATGATGATGATTACATTACATTTATATCCTGCCTTTTTTTCCTCCTGCAAGGAAGCTTACCTGATCCTCCTCCTCTCCATTTTATCCTCACAACAACCCTGTTTGGCTGAGAGTCAGCGACCAGCCCAAAGTCACCCAGTGAGCTTCATGGCCGAGTGGGGACTAGAACCTGGATCTCCCAAGTCCCAGTCCAACACTGTAACCACTGCACTGCACTGGCTCTCATTGTAAGATAAGACTTACAATGTTTTTTTTAAGCCAGCCTTCCCCAACCCGGGGCCCTCCCGATGTGTTAGACTACAACTCCCATTGGCTGTGCTGATCATGGATGATGGGAGTTGTGGTCCAACACATCAGGAGGGCACCAGGTTGGGGAAGGCTGTTTTAAACCATGGAAGGATTTTAACAGACTGGACTGCGTTTTCAGTCACGCATACACACAAATACTATAAATGTATATCTTAATTATGATTAAAAGTGCAGCAGAGTGCTGAGGAAGGAGAGTGGGTGATCCTTTAAAGCAGAGCTCTCCAACCTTGGGTCCCCAGATGTTGCTGGCCTACAGCTCCCAGCATACCCAGCCAGCATGTCTAATGGCAAGGGATTCTGGGAGCTGTAGTCCAGCAACATCTGGGGACCCAAGGTTGGAGAGCCCTGCTTGCAAGTGTTGGGTGCCTCGCACTGCAGTTGATAAGACAAGATGGGGAGCTTGAACATCTTCATCACGCAGTGCAGCCCACAAGCCAAGGGTAGCAAATGGAGACCTCTCAATGCTTCCTGCTGGCATTTCTCGTTCCGTAACATGGTGGAGCAGCTGATGAAAACTGCAAGCTCGAACTTGCCTCGCTCCACTGTGACCTGGATAAACGGGACACGGTGCAGATCGAGGCCTGCATTCCCTGGTGGGGCAGCAATTTATCTTCCTGGGAGAAAGGGCTGGAGAGTACAGAGAGTGCCTTTTGATAGCAAGTAAGGTAGGGACATGGCAGAGATGTATAAAATTCTGCATGGTGTGGAGAAAGTAGAGAGAGAGACAGAGGTTTTTCTCCCACTGTCATAGTACTAGAACAAGGGATCATTGAAGGAAGCTGAACTGTGGGAGATTCAGGGGAGGCAAGAGGAAGTACTTCTTCACATAGTGTATAGTTAAGCTGTGGAACTGCTAGCACAAGATGGCGTGATGGCCACCAACTTGGATGGCTTGGATGTCAAATTCATGGAGGATAAGGCGATCAATGACTTACTAGTCATGATGGCTATATATTACCACAGTTGCTGGGGAACATGGGCAGGAGGGTGCTGTTGTACTCATGTCCTGCTTGTGGACTTCCCAAGAGGCATCTGGTTGGCCACTGTGGGAACAGAATGCTGGATAGATAAATAGCCCTTTTGTCTGATTCAGTGCAGCTCTTATGTTTCTACTAATCCTGGGCAAGATGGAGAAGTTGTCAGGCTCATTTTAAAGCAGCCTCAGATGTCCACATGTAATCGACAATATCTACAGTTGTGAAATGTATTGATGGAGTATTCGGACCGGGTCCCTGTGGTCTTCAAGCATGGCAGATATAGCTAAGCAGCTGGAGTAGTCGTCGGCCCTGAATAAAGAAGCAGTTGTTGTTTACAGGGCTTTAGAAACTTTTCAGAAGTGTTCCTCAGACCCACTAGAGGAAATATGACATATAGAAAGCAGAATAGCGATTATGGTCAAGCTTTAAGCTTCTACTTTCGAGATCAGACTTTGTTTAGTGAACAACAACAAAAATAGCGAACAACATCAAAAATACTGTTTTATACTTGATGCCAATGCAGCCAGCTACGGTGTAGGGAGCTCATAGATATAAATAGCTGTTGGAGATGCATGGCTAATCAAGCATCACTATCAACACACAGATGCTGCATGGCACCGCCATGTGTTATCACCCTTCTGACAGGAGGCATTTAATTATTGTAATGCGCTGCTAAACGCCAAACACTCGTTCTAATTCATAATAGGGTCCGCTGGAATATTTCCGACAGTTTGGGACACAGCACAAGAGCGATGGCTTCGTTGAGCCTTTTTAGTGGCTATATTGACTAAATATTTCATTTGTCTAAACTGGGCTTGCATACGTAGCTGCCAAGATTTCCAGTTGACTTTTCATCTGTCTTTTAACCAATGCATACCCTTGCATATTGCAAAACTTCATTCTAGGTGTGGGGGGGTAGTTATTCAAGGAAGCGTAAGGTAATTTTGAGGTATTGAGTGCAAGTTTCTACTCACTAGAAGCTAAAAAAATATATTCTCATTATATACTAACATACCATAAGCAAAGAAGGCTTAGAGAAACAAGTGTGTCATTAATTCCTGCATCCAGTGATTAAAAAGTGGGGCGGGAGTGAAGTGGCTGTGTGTGTGTGTGTGTGTGTATTGCCTAAATATTGCATTTGTCTAAACTGGGCTTGCATACGTAGCTGTCAAGATTTCCAGTTGACTTTTCATCTTTCTTTTAACCAATCAGCTGCAGGCCTAGTTGTATTAACTTGTTTTAGTTATTTAAATTATTTTAAATTCGGTTTTTAAACTTCAGCAATGGAATTTTATGATGTATTTATTATCATTTGTATTTTATAATGTATCTTAATGTATTTTATCCATTGTTGTAAACTGTCCAGAGAGGCTATGGGGCAGTATAGAATTATTATTATTATTATTATTATTATTATTATTATTATTATTATTATTTTCTCCCACATCTCTTTGCTAGGTTCTCCCATTTGTAATACTGGCTACTCCAATCATCACGCGAGTTTGGCTACTCCCCCACCAGTATGGCGGACGAAGACCTGATCTTTCACATCGAATGCCTCGACAATGCCAAGTTAACCCAAGCCGTCTCTGGGAATTGCCATGACGCTGATAGCGAGGACGAAGATAATTATTATATCTGCCCGATAACAGATGACCCTGTCTTGAAGAAGGCGGCTAATGACAAAGTCAGCAACTATTACAGCAACTTGGCAAAAAATGAGCAATTTTCGTCCAGCTCCTCTCCTCGGAATTCTTTCAATTTCAAGGTAAGCACTGGGCCTCTGCTCTCTCTTAGGCTGGCATGCAACGCTTTCTCACTTGCTTCGTTTCTTGAAACTAACTATTGTGATGGACATTACAGCTTCAGTGTGTTTTCCCAGACGTGTAGCTGCTCTCAGACAATGGTCTGGTCCTCTCCCTTCATTTTGGGCACTCATTCGCACTTTCCCTAGCATCTGCATTTGTTGCGCATCATCCAGTGTGCGGTGATAAACACCATGCAGTGGGAAGCAGACATGCATCCCAGGGATTGCTATGAACCATGGTTCCGATTCCCCCTCGGGAGGAGAAGCCTCTGCTATAGACCTCTCACACCAGAAGAGGATGTGTCCACAAATGCATTCATCAACACCCCTCTCTCCTTGGGGCCCCAGAAGGGACCCCTTGCTTCAGGAGGAGGTTGCATTGCCATCCTCAGGTTCCTAGAACTCTGATTCTGAAGCCACTTCCACACCCCAGTTACCTTCATGCCATTACAGCCAAAGGCTTCAAAAGCAAGCACGGCCCCTTTAAGGGAGAAGGCCTCATGCAGTGTGTGGGAGGAGCCAGCAGCCTTGAGGAAGCTCTAGTCCTATTTAAAGCTCAGTCTGAGACTGCTAGCTGTTGGCGCAACAGTCAGATAAGCCTGCCTGGCTTCCAGCACTTCTTGGAGTTCTTCATGGTGCTTGTCTATCCCTGTTTTTGCCTCCCTGGGAAGCCTCACTTGCCCCAAAACTGAGTAAAGACCTGATCCATAGTAAAACCCTGTAACCTAGGCCTCACCAGCACCTAACAATCCTAAGCCCTTGCTTAGCATCAACAGGACCCGTGGCCTGAAATGATACAGGGACACATGCCTGCCCCTTTGCATTTATGGGTTGGGTCACCAACATTTTCTTGAAGGGATACTTTGAGAACAGAGCAAACAGCGCTGGGCCAGTGCCTCAATGCCCATCCCCTAAAATGACTAGCTTGTACCATTTATGTTACATTACCAATGCTTCTTAAGCTGACCCCTGGGTTGGACCAGGGTGCATCCCTTATGGAGCTGGATTTGGTCCAGGGGCTTCCAGTGGTTGACCATTATTATAACTGTAATTATTATTATCCAGTCTCCATGCTTAATTATAATTCTTACAATATTCTTGATTATTATAATTATTTTAATAGCCACTCTCCATTCTTAAATATTACCGTTCTGATCATAGTCTTAATTACGGTATTAGTTATAATAATTGTTAGCCATGATAATAGTTTAGTAGCTGCTCTTCAGTCATCTGAGCAGCATACAAAATAACATTATACCGGTAATATAATAAATACAATAACAGTATAGCAGATTGAGGCGGGCAAGTTAATAAAAGCAGCATAAAATAAACAAATCTAAAAGACCACAATAAGTAAATAGGTTTTTACTTGGTGCACTAGGCAGTCTTTCTGGGAAGGGAGTACCACAGCTGGGGTGCCACTGCTGAAAAGGCCCTGTCTCCTGTCACCTTACTTCTGATGGCAGGAAGGCGTGGAGCAACTTGCTGTGTTTGCCATTGCAAAGGCCAGTCTTCATGGGGCAAATGTACAGTACTTGTCGTGTAAAATGGGAATTGGCTGCAAGACTTATTTGGAGTGAGTAGGTTGGGAACTCCTCCCTCCCTTTATGGCCTGATCCACTAGCCCAATGCAGGAGTTTATAATCCAGCCTTCCCCAATCTGGTGCCCTCCAGATGTTTTGTACTACATTTCCCATCATCCCCCACTAGCACTGTCAATGGTCAGGGATGACAGGTGTTTGGTAGTCCAGAACGCCTGGAGGGCACCAGGTTGGGGAAGGCTGTTCTAGTCCTTGTAACTAGCTGGGCTTCCATATTTATTTATTTATTTATTATATTTGTTAATCGCCCATCTGGCCGCATATTTAGCATTTCACAATAGGAGGCACCTACTCCCAGGCCATGTCCTCTTAAGGAACGGTTGGCCCTGGCCAGAAGTTAGACATGTGCTAGCAGGGCAAGATTGCTAGGAAGTGGAGAAGAGGAAGGAAAAAGCAGAAGCAGCAGATATGGACAGAACCACGTACACAGAATCCGCTGTCCACAGAGCAGGGCCGGCCCAAGACATTTTGCTGCCTCTCACCCGCCCCAGTCCCACATATGGAAGCTGACCGGGCTGGCATTTGAATTTTATTTCAACACTGTCACAGGGACAGTCACCATCACCACCACACCAGTGAGCAGCAGGCTAGTTTAAGGGGCGCAGGAGCGGCCAGGCACACAGCTCTGCCCTCTGACAGAGTGAAATGGCTGGGGAGGCTCAGGAGGAATGGCTGGGGAGCTGTCCCCCAGCATCTGCTGCCTGAGGCAGTTGCCTCACTCTGCCTATGGGCAGGGCTGGCCCTGCCACAGAGAGCTTTTTCTGTATGGGTGGGGCTGGGATTACTGCAGTACTACTGCACCCGTAAGAAGGCTATGGATCATCTATCTGATCTCTCATCTATCTATCTATTCTATCTGCGTTATACTGCTGCAGTGGTCCATCCATCCTAGTGACGGCAGCAGGTATCCATGGGCTCAGGCAGAAATCTTCCTCCTCCTGATAAACTTTTTTTTAAATAATATGTTTATTCAGTTTTTGAAAATAACAAATGCATTAAACAAACAAAAAAGATGATAGATAGATAGTGTGTGAATGATAATGATATCATAATACAAAAATAAATTTAAAGATCAACACCAAAAAGTGTAAAAATCCTTTAAAAAATTTTTTTTTAAACTTGGGATGATATGACTTAAACCAATGAGCTTATATTTGCAAATCATGCTACTGCTACCGACCTGCAGAGGTGTATAGGTGGATCAGGCTAAAGGCATCATACAAAACTTCATGGAGGATAAGACTATCAATGGCTACTAGTCACGCTGGCTATATATTACCTCCGGTATCAGAGACAATATGCCTCTGTATGCCAATTGCTGGGGAACATGGAAAGGTGGGTTCTGTTGCACTCATATCCTGCTTGTGGATTTCCCATGGGCATCTGAACAGAATGCTGGACTAGATAGGCCTTTGGTCTGATCCAACATGACTCCTTATGTTCTCAAAACTTGGGATTTGGATGTTTTGTCTGAGCATGAATTGTTTCCATTGACTGTCATGAAAAGTGAAGGGTCCTTTGTAGATCCTGAACAAATTATGTATCACATTACATCAAAATCATGCTCCCAATATTTGCATCCAGTCCACAATACAGCTGTGTCATTAACAGAGGAGCAAACGTTTCTAACAAATCCCACAGATTAAATATTGTTTGGTAAAGGGATGTGTGCAAACAAATATGGCATTGTGGAATTCTTGGATTTTTGAAAAGTCATTACAGTGTGACTTCAGTGTGTGCTTCAATGTAAATAGTCATTGACTTTGTTGTATACTTTTCTATTGCTTAATTGTTTCTCATGTATGTCCTTTAGAATGGCACTCAGCAGCATTCTAAACATGGCACTGTGGTTGACTGTAGCTGGGTAGGTCAAAAACAAACACAATAAGTACATTTCTTAAGAGATCTTGTAAATCTAGTTGGTGGGGGATTTTTTAAAAAAAGAAATTGCCGCCATTTCATGAAATTCATTCAGAAATATTTGTGTGTGGCCTGAAAAATGGCAAAAGAGTAGAATGTCAGTTCTGAGAATTTAGGCGCAATTCTGTACATCCTGAGTTCAGCGGGGCTTACTCTCAGGTACAGGCAGTCCCCAGGTTACAAACGAGCTCCATTCTTAAGAGTTTCTTTAAGTCGAACCTTTATGTAAGTCGGAACAGCATAGCGTTCTACATGTTAAAATCGGCATTTATGCAAATTGCGTAAATTATGCAAATTGCATAGTATACTACGCTATGTACTCTGTGTAAATGACGTAGCGCCGGGGAACCCAGAAGTCCGTTCTTAAGTATGGGTTGTCTGTAAGTTGGACGTTCTTAATTCGGGGGCTGCCTGTAATTGGATATAGGTTTGCAGCCGCATGGCATGCACTGGGAAGCCACATCTAAACGTGATTTCCCATTGTGTGTACAGGCATGTGCGTTTGTTACCTGGCGTCATCCACACATGCATCTTGCCTGAGATTTTCTGCACGGATGCACTTGTTGCGTTGGAATGTCATCCTCTTTGCTGTGGCCCCAAGTGAGACTTGACAAAGCACAGACACCCTTTGCTCTTCTTTTTCCTCCCTGAAGGAATGAAGGTGTAGACAACACGATAACCAACACTCAAGAGTTGAGTGTGAGTTGTCGTTAAACCGTGGGTTGTTGTTGAAACGTGGGCTGTCATGTTGTCTGAACCCAGGCGAGATAACAAACCATAGTGAACAACCCACAGTTCACAACCCAACAACAAACCATGTTTCTCTTCATGGGTTGTTTATGGTTAACAAGTCATGGCTTGTTATCTCGACTGGCTTCAAACAACATGATAACCCACGTTTCAACAACAACCCATGTCTCAACAGCAACCCACACTCAACCCATACTCAATCTTTGAGTGTGGATTATTGTGTTGTCTGAACCCAACTTAAGTGGCCATTATCTCGATGAGGATAAAGTAAAATAAAAAAGCAATTGCATTTAACTGATGGAGAAAATTACTTGTAGATTTCACACTGGCATTCCCGCAGTAACAGGGTCTTAGAGTCAGCTATTTGTCTGGAGTTGTAATATTCATCTACATCCCTTGAGTACTAACATCTGTTTTGCTTCTTGTGGCGAGCTTGGTTTTTAGCATTAGTATTTTTTTAAAAGGCTTTCGCTTATTAATGTTTTTATGTGCCCCATATTTGTAGGGGGTTGTTATTTTAAGGCCATGTTTCAGCTTGACTATATTACTTTAACATAAAAAAATAAGAATACATGGTCAGCGCTAAATAAGGATGCACTTAATTGAGTCAGCAATTAAAGAATGTCCCTGGGGAAGGACTAGCTGAGCTGGTGACTGCAAAAGAAAACTGTAAAGGAAAACAGTTTTGCATTTATTTGTTTTTAGTGTGTTGGGTCTCTCTGATCTCACCTTAATTATTCTTTGTTATTTATCTGTGCATTTCTTGGGCCAGAGAAATTGCAAAATGTACAGTCAGGGCCAAATTACACAAGATGCATAGTTGCATGTAATTTGGCCCTAGACTCTTTTCTTTTCTTTTTCTTTTTCTTTTTCCTTTTTTTTTTTGGTCATTTTGTTTTAATCAAACTGAAGTGGAAGATCAGGACAGATGGTTGTTTTTAACCCTTTCCTCTTGTGTCATTTTCCCACTAAAAATCCCCCCCAAGAATTCTCCCCCTACCAGATATGCAACCAAACACTTCATTTATTAAGGGTGAGGTATGTAACAGAGACCTGCACAGCATACCCCCTGAGCATCACTTCAGATGTGGATCCAGCTACCCTAACCTGATTGCATAAAGATATACATGTGTAGACAGAGCCTTTATCCTGCCCCGGGTTAGGGACTCTTCCTGTTTGCCTCCCTTTGCAAGATGTAGGCCCAAAAGTATGATGGAAAATTGACTGTGTATGATTTCCGATTGCTCACATTTTGCATTTATACATAACAAAGGGTGCTTCCAGATGGGGCTTTTGATGTGCAGTTGCTCTGCCTCAAATATGGAATGTTATGGGGGTCCAGAGGACATCATCTTCCATTTGTAACCCTCCTATGCTTTCTTACCACAAAAAACATCTGTTAAGGGGAGAAGACGGAATAGCTGCACAATGATTAGTAGTACTGGCACAGGAATCTCCAACCTTTTGGGGCTGGCGGACACATTTGGAATTTTGAAGGAGTGTTGTGGGCACTCTCACAAAATGGCTGCCACGGAGCTGGGACTTGCCCATTCATAAAATGGCTGCCACAGTGGGCATGGCCGGTCACAAAACACTTGTTTCCTGGAAGGCAAACTGATGAGACTGAAAGGAAAGTAACTTGCCCGAGAACCTAAGTACAAGGCAGAGGTGTAGTCTGAGTTCTAAAACGCAAAGCCGCTTTTTTGAACCCAAATAAAGATGGCACTGGAGGGCAGCCCTTCGCTTTGCAACATGCCAGCCTGCCAGTTAAAAATAATATTTTTAAAAAAAATATCTTAAGAAACAAAATAAAAATCCAGGAGTGGCAGGGAGCCAAGAGAGGCGTCCATGGGTTGGAGATCCTAGTGCTAGAGCTGTCCTTCTGGAAGCACCCTAACTTTATCGTTTCAACTTCTGCAGGAAGCCTGGAAGCATGCCATCGAGAAAGCCAAGCACATGCCTGACCCCTGGGCGGAATTTCATCTGGAGGAGATTGAAACAGAAAACGCCACGCGGTACAGGTCTGTAGGCATTTCTGCATCCAACAGTGACATTAAGTGTATGCCCCGGGGTTTTATGGGTAGGTGCCAAAAGGATTTCTTTTCACACAGTCCACACAAGTATGTTTTGAAAAACAGGGCAGGGGCGGTGCTAGGTACAGAAAAGATCCAGGGCTCAGGCCCACAGGACAAAAAAAGAAGAAGCACAAATTTGCATATGCTAATTTACATATGCTCGAAAGTCTGTGAAGGACCTTGACTCCTAAAGACACCCCTATTTGCAAAAAGAAATGTTTGGACGGAAGAGAGGAGGGCATTTGATTTCAAAAAAAAACCTCAGGCAGAAAGATTCAAAGGGGGAGACAGCAGGAGGTGAAGCACATGTGGGCAAAAACCCAGCTCATCCGGGGGATCCGATGCAACAGAGATCCTCAGGGTCCCTGTACCTTCATTTCAGCAAGTGCCCACGGACAGCAGGGTAGTGGGGCAGATGGCCTCCCAGAGATTCGGGGCTCCAAATGAAAGATTTGGGGCTCCAGCTCTAGTGGGCTGCCCCCTAACACTGCCTCTGAAAACGGGGCACTGAATCTAGAGACTGAGAAAAACACTCATCTCCCTCCCTGCCTACGTTCAGTAACTACTACTACTACTACTACTATTATTACTACTACTACTACTACTACTTGCAATGTTTGTATACTGCTCCACATTTAAGTAGTTTCTGGAGCGGTAAACAATAAAAAGATAAAAACAGATAAAAGAGACAGAAACAATACATTGAAAACAAAATAACATTACAATGGTAGTTGGACAGCAGAGAAGGCTTCCCGGAACAAGGAGGTCTTCAGCAGGCGCTGAAAGCAGCACAATGACGGAGCGTGCCTGATCTCCAGAGGCAGAGAGTTCCACAGAAATGGAGCCACCACACTGAAGGCTCTTCTCCTGGTGGCCTCCAATCCGGCCAAAGGTCCATGAGGAACCACCAGGAACATGCCATTTGATGACCTCAGCGACCAGGCAGCTCACTAATTTTAGTGGAATCATAAGGGGAAACAGGAATCATAGGATCATAGAGTTGGAAGGGTCCTACAAGGCCATCAAGTCCAACCCCCTGCTCAGTGCAGGAAACTTGATCAACTGGAAGTCAGGTTGCTGCTGAAGCTGATTGATGTACAAATCGTTTAGGCAAAATGGGTGTTAGCCAGATCGCTTCAGTTTTAATCAGCGGCTTTATTTACAACTTTTGCATTTATGTTCTGATAGGTTTTTGCTTGCTGGTGTTCTGCTGTATGTCAAATGTTATTATAAAATTTCATTGCAAGTTTTCAAATCTTCATTTATTTGAAGTATTTATAGTCAATCTTTAGGGGTTTGCCCTCACAAAGAGATGTACAAAAACTACAGCAGTTTTAATAACAAACTCAATGTAAGTGATGCCCATCTATCTATATCCTGTGAGATCTCATTAATCAACTTACTCAAATTTAGCTTGATCATTTGAAATATGTCTCTGGGAATAAATATTTCCAAAGAGGTGATAAAATCTGGGCACCATCGCAGTGGCCAATGAGCTAATACGCTATGAGATATACGGTAGTATCTCCAGTCGGCATTAATTCAGACGTTGACCAATTAATTCAATAGCCAGACCTCAGTTAAAAATGACATTGAAGGTCTTCAAGGTTTGCTTGAATGCATTCCACACTTTGGGGACCAGCACTAAGGCGGCCCTATTTCATGTCCCAGCCAACGTAACCAATCTTAATGGTGAGCACTCAAGAAGGACCCTTGAGGCAGATCTTAACATAAGGGCAGCAGTGTATGGGTGAATGCGATCCGTCAGATAACATGGTCCCAAGCGGTTTCGGGCTTTAAGGGTTAAGACCAGCACCTTGAAATATCTATATTTTACAAATTAGGTAACCTTTGTCTGAATCTCAGTTAAAGTGCAGCCCTAAGGGATTGCTGCTCGATAGACAGAGGGCTCCGAGATCAGAGCCCTCTGTCTATCCAAAGCCCTGCCGGCAATAGCCGGGCGGGGCGGGAGGAGGGAGAAGGTGTTTGCAGCCTCCCATTCCTCCGTTTTAAAATATTTCAGTAAGACGGGCCTCTCAGCCCGTTTAGCTGATTTACCAGGCAGAGGATGGAGATTAAGAGGCTCTTGGACTGAGCAGATCCAGACCCCTCCTCCTCCTTCCCCTTCCCGCCTACTGGAACGCCGCCTTTTCAACATCCCTGACCTCTTCTGACAACACTGTTGCATCCTTGGAAGAGAAACTGCCACAGTGCTATCCAAGGTGGCTGCAAGGGGAGGAGTGGGGGGCCAAAAAATTGGCACTTAGATGCCTGCGCCCGCGATCGTAGCTGTGTCTGCAGCATTGTGGGAGTGGGGAATCTGCACCATCCTATGGCTCCTCAGAGAGTGACTGGGTTCAGACAACATGATAACCCACACACCAAGGGTTGAGCTTGGGTTGTTGTTGAACCATGGGTTGTTGAAAAGTGAGTTATTGTGTTGTCTGAACCCAGCTGCACTAACAAACCATAGTTTGTTAACCACAAACAACCCATGAAGAGAACCCATGGTTTATTGCTGGGTTATGAACTGTGGGTTCACCATGGTTTGTTATCTCGGCTGGGTTCAGACAACACGATAACCCACGTTTCAACAACAACCCACACTCAGCCCATACTCAACCCTTGAGTGTGGGTTATCGTGTTGTTTGAACCCAGTTGCTGTCTGAGAAGTCATAGGATTGCTCTGTTATTCCAGTTGTCCATATTTAGTGTGTGTCTTCCACTTTTCTGCCTTATGTAAACGTCTCTTCCATTTTTCTTGATTTTTTAATTATTATTCTCCAAATAGGGTTTTTTCCCCCCTTAGTCCCAAACTAGGATGTTAAATGAACTTGTTCGGAATTAATCTAATAAGGAAGAGAATGCTTTAGAAATATTTTCATCCAAAGCTATTAATAGTTCAGCCTCTTGGTAACATACTGTGCTGTTCTTAAAAATAGCATTTTCCTTCTGTCCGGAGTACACGCTGCTCTGTTAAGCATGACCAGAATGTAAACCTTTATTAAAAAAACCAGTATAGCGAGGGCCAGCAGATGTGCTGAGAGCAGAACTGACCTCTGACTTGTGTGCGATCTTGTTGTGCAGACACACGCGTCTATCTCATCAAGACATGCTGTACACAAATGCGAAGTCTGCGTTCAGTGTGAAGTTTGACCAGCTGGCCTTTCTGCTTTATTTGTTATAGTGTACTTGTATTTAGCTCTAGACCTTTACACTAAAACCCAGATAAGAGAAACCAGTTAGGCTAGCCATTTATTCTTCCCTTTCTGCTTTATAACATCTCGGGATTACACAATAATGTTTTTTTTATTTATTTAGTACATTTCTATACCGCCCAATAGCCAAAGCACTCTTGAGTAGTTCACAACAATTAAAAGCATAAAATGCAACATAAAATACACTATAAAAGTTCAAAATTGCAGTATAAAATAGAAGTAAAAGCCAAAATAAAATCTAGCAGCAGTACAAAGATTTAAAATACAGTGAAAGGATTTAAAAGAACAGAAACTGAAAGACTAAAATGCCTGGGGAACTAGGAAGGTCTTCACCTGGCGCTGGAAAGAGCACAATGTAAGCGCCAGGCGAGACTCTCTGAGAAGCTCATTCCACACCCGGGGTGCCACAACAGAAAAGGCCCCCTTCTTAGTAATCACCCACCTCACTTCCTTTGGCAGGGGCTCCCAGAGAAGAACAGCTGAGAATGATCTTAGGGTCCGGGCAGGTATATATGGGAGAAGACAATCCTTCAGGTAACCTGGCCCCAAGCCATGTTTGGGCTTTGAATGTTAATACCAGCACTTTGAATCGGGCCCAGGCATGTTCTGGCAGCCAGTGAAGATGGTAAAGTACTGGCCTAATATGATCACGTTGTCCATTATTATGTAATAATAATCCCTGCCGAGAGCGTGCTTTGAGCATGAAAAAGCCACCGTGGACTAGCAACATAGGTAGCCACTTTATACTAGATCAGGCCATTGGTCCAGCTAGCCCTGTGTTGTTGACACTGACCAGCAACAGCTCTTCAGGGAACCGGGGAGCAGTTTTTCTTAGCTCTGCCTAGAGATACCAGTGATTGAACCTGGAATCTTCTGCATGCAAAGCAAAGCTCAACAGCTTCAGCTACAGCCCTTCCACATTACTTCAGGTAGAGCAGAGAACCAGTGTGGGCAGGGGTTAGGTCACCTGTTTAACACTTTCCTTGCTGGGTGTTCGTACTTTGTTCAAAATCACACACATTCCCAGCTGCTTGTCTTGAAGCTTTTCTATACAGAGCATTTATTGTGCACTCATGATTCCTTACTCATGGTGGTTTAAGGGTTCTTTAGACAACATGATCCTCCAGTTTCGCTTCTGTTTTTTAAGAGCACTATCCTGTTTTTTTCCCCGTTGTTGTTTTTTTTGAGTGGGTAAAATGGAGTATTTCTGAAAGTGAAAGAAAAGGTATTTTCCTACCTGTGTAATTGCAATATTTTGCTACAGCACAGTGCCACCTAGAGGTTATGTAGTAGAAAAGCAGGAAAGGAAAAGTTCTGTGTAGAGCTCAGATCTCAATCCGCGATTAAACCAAAAGTAGATACAGCAGATTAACAGCCTCGTGTAGAAAAGCTCTTGGTAAACCAGGGATGGGCAACTTCAGGAAGTCCAGTGGCCATTTTCACCCCCCTGCCCCCGCCCCCCCACGGACTGCAGTCAGTGAGGCAACCCAATTAAAAAAAACAGAATGGCATCTATAACTGGCACGGAGTGCCAGAAGAGTCAAATATAGCTTACTTGGACCTGCTTCTCATGATAAACAAACAAACAAAAAGCGAGTCACAAGACTACATGGAAACTCTGTGTAGTTCTGCCATGAGGTATCATAAAGCTGATCACTTCCTCAAATTTCTCACACACAGTACAAGACTGTTGTGTAGCATGTACTGGTGAGTGACACATGGGCACTGCAGTGCAGGACTGCGCATAGGTCAGACTCATCCAGGCCTGTGCTCAGCACCTCTACCAGCCTTGATGTTTTGGGGTTTGTGTTTTTTGGGGGGGGCTGTGCTGTCCCTTTTTAAAGGTTCCCATTCTAGATGTGCGTGGCAGAGGAGCGTGTCCATACAAGAGAAAGAAAAAGATATTTCGAGAATTGTACGGTGTGTATGCGCCCAACCCTTATACACTGGCACATTCATTCCTGCGATGGTTTTAAGGAGAGAAACCATCAGTGCTGCCACTTAGCCATTGCCACATTTCTGCAGATGATCCTTATCGGTCTAGGAACATTGCTGTTGCTGCTCAACTTGTAGCTGCCTGCATCTGTTTTGTTTTCATGATACAAGGAAGCCCTGTGGGAGGGAGGAATTAACCCTTCTTCCCATGTTCTTTTTGCAGAGAAAATTGCCTGCCTCACCCTCAGAACCCCTGTTTGCCTTGCAGGGGAAACAAACGTGGAACCGAATGATACCAGTATCAGGAAGGATTTTAATCAAGAAAAGCAGGGGACAGAGGGAGAGAGCTCTCCTCTTCCCATGAAAGTGTATTTTATTTTGAAATAAAGTGAGCATTTAGTGACTGGAAATACTTATTGAGGCTGATCAGTTACACGATCCGTGTCTATAAATATTTATTATCGGTGAATAGATATGATACATTGGGTCCAATAGAGGGATGGAATGGGGACTTGGAATGTCCCATTTGGTCCAAGCAGTGGATTATCTCTTTAGACTCGATATCTGACGTTTCAGTGGACCTCAGGTTCGGGTTCAGAAAACCTGGGTCCATGTGCTTGTCCAGGGGCCTGGAACTAGCCTAGATTGGGCAGACAAAGCAAGCAGTCAAAAAAACAACAACACCCACAGTGATGTCTTTGGGCATCCTGTCTGGGTGGAGAGGGATTATATCTGCGTGTTATGGGATTATATGTCTGTATTAGGATTAAACTTCAAGTTAGGGTTAGGGTTAGGAAAACCTGGGTCTGTGTGCATGTCCATGGGCCTGGAACAAGCCTCAATTGGGCACACAAAGCGAGCGGTCAACAAGAACACCCACAGTGATGCCTTTGGGCATGCTGTCTGGGTGGGGCGGGATTATATCTGCGTGTTAGGGTTAGGGTTAAGCCTCGGGTTAGGGTTCGGGTTCAGAAAGCCTGGGTCTGTGTGCATGTCCAGGGGCCTGGAACTAGCTTAGATTGCTGTCTAAGGGTCCATAGGATCGCTCTGAAAAGACGCAAAGATATTCACTAATTATAATTCTTAGTCTATAACCGTTATGCTTGTGGAACATCTACCGTAAAACGGCCTACGTATGAGCTCAATATCTCAGGAAAGAATAGAAATAGAATTTATACAGCATACAAAAGGAGTGTATGCGAGTGTGTGTTACTTTGGGTGTGTGTATTAGTCCTAAAAAATATAGGCAACTGTACTTGGTTGGAATTTGATCCAAAGTTTGAAGGACTTCAACACAAGAAATAAATGTAAACCATGGTGCTATAATATCTTTCCTAAAGTTAGGATTCCTTGCTTGCTGCACTTGCTGATTAAGTGTATACATAGTAATAACCTCCTAAAAAACCTTCTCCTCTTCCATCACCATGGTCCCGATTGGATTCATATTCTCACACACAAACACACCAGCCCCGCTGTTGCTATTACACTTTTAACAAAACAGCAGAAGATCCGGTCAGAGATCTCTTGGCCTCCAGCAGGTGATTTCCCTGGCTCTTCCCTCATTCAAGACATGACAGTAGGGTGTAAAATGGAAGGACATATTTTCTTCCTTTGTGCGTTTTAATAATCAAGCCTGTTTTGTTTTGATTTGGCAGATACAACGCTGTTACTGGGGAGTGGGTCGAAGATGAGGTTCTGATCAAAATGGCTTCACAGGTGAAAACAGGCGTGCTTCTGTTATCCGCGCTATTTACAGCGTATTCTTTTTAACAGTTTATATTTTGTCATAACATTATTGTGTCCCTCCCTTTCTCCAAGGAGCTCAAGGCGGGGTCCATAGTACTCTACCCCTTTCATCTTCACAACAACCCTGCAAAGTAGGTTACTTTGGTTGGCCCAAGGTCACCTAGTGAGCTTTATGGCTGAATGGAGGGGAAAAAACAAGGGTGGGAAGCAATTAAAACCATCTCAGGGTTGGTTTTAATTGCACATTCCTTTTCTCCCACCAATTCTAGCCTGCTCCTCTCCGATCCCTGTCCATGGTTGCCTTTCAAAAAAAAGAAAAGAAAGTAGGGCTGCCTCTCTGTTTTTCTCCAGTAATGTTGCCTTTCCAATACTGGCGTTTTGGCTGCTATGACAGTTCATCGCATTCTGAAAAGGATACATGCAAATCCTAGCATTTATTTCAATGTAACTCTTCGTAGGACATGCAGGGGTTTTCAGTTATAAATAACTTTCTGATGAGTGCTTATATTTGTATTGTTTTCCAGCCTTTTGGTCGCGGAGCAATGCGGGAATGCTTCAGAACGTGAGTCTACCACTGCTTGGAAATTTGCTTGACCTGTTTGTTGCGGAAAGGGGGGATCTTTTTCCTTTCATCCTGTGAGCTCAGTCAATTTTAATGCAACATCGCGCTTCGGGCATTAGAGGAAGGAAAGCGACACGAGGAGAGTAATAGCCGCTTCGTGTAACAGGGGAAATAGCTATAATGCCCTACTGTGTCAGGGTTATTTCACACATGGCAAAATTCCTGCATGGAAGTAACTTCCATTTAGGAAATTGTGCAGTTCTTGTATGTGGGTCATATCAAGTGACTATCCTACAGGTGTGTAAATCATTGCATGTATACAGGAATCCCATATACTGAGAAGTGGCAACCAATTTCCAGCAGCAATACGTGCACAAAGGATACACTCTCGCAGGGTGCCCATTGATTGCAGTGAGGCTCACACAAGATACTTGGAGAGGAACCAGACTCAGCTGTAGAGCACATGCTTTGCATGCAGATGGCCTCCGGTTCAGTCCACAGCTTCTCCAGTTAAAACAGAAAGACCTCTCTTGAAGACCCTGGAGCGGCAGCCATAGCAGGCAGTGACTGGGTTCAGACAACACGATAACCCACACTCAAGGGTTGAGTATGGGTTGAGTGTGGGTTGTCATTGAACCGTGGGTTATCGTGTTATCTGAACCCAGCCGCAGTAACAAACCATGGTTTGTTAACCACGAACAACCAATGAAGAGAACCCATGGTTTGTTTTTGGGTTGTGAACTGTGGGTTGTTTGTGATTGTGTTTTATTTGTGCTTTTGATTGATTTGTTTTTATAATTGTTTTAATTAAGTTTTTATTTTGATCTTGGCTTTATTATTGTTAGCTGCCTCAACTGCCAGTTTTTGGTGGAAAGGCAGGATAGAAATCAAATGAATAAATGTCTGCCCACCTGAGCCACTAGTTTTCACCTGGCACTAGACTTCAACATTCTAGTAAGATGCAAAATAGATCCCGCAAGCCTGAAGTCCGCCCACCACTATTATAGAGTAGTCCACACATGCTAAGGAGTTGTGGTGACATTGAAAACCGCACAGCACACAGTGACTTAGTTCAGTCAGCACAATAACCCACACTCAAGGGTTGAGTATGGGTTGAGTGCGGGTTGTTGTTGAAGCATGGGTTATTGTGTTGTCTGAACCCAACTGAGATAACAATTCATGGCTTGTTAACCATGAACAATCCATGAAGAGAACCCATGGTTGTTGTTGGGTTGTGAACTTGGGTTGTTCACCATGGTTTGTTATCTCGGCTGGGTTCAGACAACACGATAACCCACATTTCATCAACAACCCATGGTTCAACGACAGCACACACTCAACTCTTGAGTATGGGTTATCATGTTGTCTGTACCCAGTCAATATCTTCCCATTGAGGAGACTCCCTTGCACTTCCCTGCTCCCATGCCATCATGTTTTCAAAGAACCTTGAGTCCAGTCTCTGCATCCTTTTTCTTCCTCTTGCAGGAAGAAGCTATCCAATTTTTTGCACACTCAGAACTGGAAAGGTGCCTTTAACTATGTGGCCAAGCGATACATAGAAACAGTCAACAAGGATGTCTACTTTGAGGATGTACGACTCCAAATGGAGGCCAAGCTGTGGGGAGAAGAGTATAACCGGCACAAGCCCCCCAAACAGGTATGTTGTTCAAGACAACAAGCAAATCAACAACACTCGGGAAGGTGAACGATTCATTGAGTTTTCAGAGCAACTCTTGTGGAATTTATCCATGCAAATCCCATTAAGGTTAATGCCAATTAATTATTACAGATAAACCCATGGATGTTTCACTAACAGCTCAATGGGAACTCAAGATTTTTCCCGACATGTCCAAATTCAGGAAACTGTGTGGTCTGAAACCACTCTTTGATCCTATCTTGTTTTCATTAAGCGTAGTTTAAACAAACCACAGTTTGCTGAGTGTGGATGGCATGAGGAACTGTGATTTGTTTAAAACCAGAAGCAAAAGCTTCCGATTTCCTTGTGGGCACCAAAGAAAAGAAGAGGAGAGGGATGAATGTAAGCCCGAGGCTTGCTGTGCCTCATTCACCTTGCAAGAAACCAGTTTTCTGTTATGTCTGAACTGGGCCTATATGTGTATCCAGTTAAAACCAGGAGTCACAATCCATCAGAATTTCTCCTGCACAATCCCCAGTGAAGCTGGCCTATAGTTGAACATTTTGTGAGGCCTAAGGGTTCAACAAAGGTAAGGCAGGTGGGAATCAATTTAGAACATCCGGAGGCTAAATACAGGTAGCTGAATACATTTGAAATTATTTTATTATATTGGACATCAATCATTAATTTGATGAAATCTAAAAATAAGGGCCTAGTACTTAACAGTTATCCCAGCGTGTTTTCTCTCCATTAGCCGGAAAACTGGAAAGTGTGAGCAGGTTTGCTTCTTAGGGCCAAATTAGAAGTAAGCATGTCTACTTTTGCTTCTTTGTGTGCAGTTGTGTAAAATACTGCCTGCACTGGTTTCCTTATATCCTCACAGATAAAAAGGCATAGAGTTTTACTCTTTACAAAAAGGAAAGGTGAAAGTTTAGAGAGGAGTCTGGAAAACCTCTTGACAGGACCAGCTTCTCCCACCATAGAAGTGAATGGGAGTAACAGAAGAGCAGAATCATGCTCTTGCAAGCTCTCTCTAGTTTTACAGAACTTGCACAGGCGACGTTCCTGATGGATTGAGTGCAGAGGGTAGTATTTAACCAACTGCAATTTCCCCTTGGTTCTTTAAATAGAAACCTGCATTGTTCTCCAGAGTGCGTTTAGCTGTGTCGCACCCTTCCGCCAAAAAGTCTTAAAGAATCCCAACTGATTCTCCACCAGCTTATTTATCATTTCTTTATTTACAGAATTTCTTTACTGCTCCATATTCCAGTATGGAGATTTTGGAGCAGTGAACAATAAAATATAAAACACATAAAAGAATAAAACAATCTGTTAAAACAAGATCAATAAAAGGAAACAGATCTTTGTTTATATCGTTCTTTTTTGGCCAGAGTTTACCTGACCCACTTCCCGTTAGACTTGAAGGAGGAGTGCCATTTGTCAAATCTTCCTTCCTTCCCAGGTGGATATAGTTCAGACCTGCATCATCGAAATGAAGAACAGGCCGGGCAAACCCCTGTTTCACTTGGAACATTACATCGAGGGCAAGTACATCAAGTACAACTCAAACTCAGGATTCGTACGGGACGACAACATTCGCCTCACCCCGCAGGTGAGACATGCCTAGGGCATTGTGTTGGCAACTAGATTGGCTGAGTGGACTGACCTTAGGCCTTTCCATCCTGAGCTGGCTGTGTCAACCCAACGGCCCAAAACCTGGCAGGGGTCAAGGTGCAAGGTACCAATCAGAAAAGGGAAGCAAGGGTTTAGCCAGTGTCCTCACACAAGAGACAAGTTGCTTGGACTGAGGAGCAAGCTCTGAGGCCAGACGGTTAAGGACTGGAGGACAGGGATTGGCCCTCTTGGGGTCAGCTGACTGAGTGTTCAGGCAGGCTGGTACTGCAGGCTGGATGGCACCCTTGAGTCACAGAGCTCAATGTGTAGGGCTGATTCTATTTTCTGCCTCTGAACTAGAGACCATCCATACATGCCTGACATCTAGGGCTGTGTTATATTACAACCCTTGTAATTTTTTTTTTTTGCTGAATTATTCCAGTTTTTCATCCTCTCAGATCTAATACCCCTTTAACTGTTAAGGTTTCCATAAATTTCAGTTAGAAAAATGAACATACGTTGTTATCCATTGAATTAAGGCAGAAGCTCTCAGTCTCTCACTGTCACCTGGCTCATATTGTTTTGGGGCCGCTTCAGACATTATATAGCAGCCTTTCCCCAACCCGGTGCCTTCCAGATGCAGCTCAAATCATCCCCAGCCAGTGTGGCCAATGGAACCTGGTGGCCAAACTTCTTGTGTGGGAAGGGCTTCCCGTGTGTGTGGGTGAGCCAGTTTTATCCACTGCATCATGGCCTCTTGTTTTTGGGGTGGTTGAGCTGGGGCTCTGTGGTAGCAGTGGAGGCTGGTGACTCCAATGTCAGTGGGGCTCTGTATCCACTCCTGATTTTACTCCGAACTTTTAAGAACCTATTTTGAGGGATAGGGTTCAGCACCATGGATAGCTCAGAGTCAAAGTAAAAGTAAAAGTTCAGAGTCAAATCCGGAGTGGATACAGCGCCCCACTGACATTGGAGCCACCAGCCACCACAGCATGGCAGGGCCCCTGCTTTGCCTGCAGAAAGCCCCAGGTTCAATCCCCAGCATTTCCAGGTAGGGCTGGAAAAACTGCCTGAAACCCTGCAGAGCTGCTGCCAGTCACTGCTGACAATACTGGGCTAGATGGACCAATGGTCTGGCTCAGTCTAAGGCAGCTTCTGATGTTCCCTCTCTTAGTTACGGTATAGCCCTGGACTGCACTCAGCTTCACCCAGCGTAGGGTATTTTGGACTGCAACTCCCAGGATCCCTGACGATTGGGGGGGGGTAAATAACATTCTGTGGTGGCTGCCATCTTGAAAGGGGCCATAGCTCAGTTGGTAGAACAGATGCTTTGCATGCGGAAGGTCCCAGGTTTGATTACCAGCATCTCCAGGTAGGGGTGTAAAAACTGCTGCCTGAAATCCCGGAGAGCCGCTGCCAGTCACTGCTGACAATACTGGGCTAGATGGACCAAGGGTCTGACTCCGGATACAGCAGCTTCCTAGGTGAGGAACTGACTCGCAGAAACAGCTCCCCCAAAAGGAAGGTTGTCCGTGTGGCTCGCTATTTCATTGGCTGTCCTACCGCAGTGGGCAGCCACTGAAGCAGGCCTGGGTTTTCTTCTCCCTTGGCTGATGGAGTTTATGGTCCCCTGCAGGCTTTTAGCCATTTCACATTCGAACGCTCAGGGCACCAGCTGATCATCGTTGACATCCAAGGAGTCGGAGACCTTTACACCGACCCTCAGATCCACACGGAGAGCGGCACAGACTTCGGAGACGGCAACCTCGGTAAAAACCCGGCCTGATATTTTGTAGCCCCGGTGGTTCGTTAGAGGAGTGCCAATAGGTTTGGGGGCGAGTCAGAGGCGAACTACATGTTGACCGGGTTCGCACGACACGACAACCCATCTCTCCTTGTGCACAGGAGTCAGGACCTTGCGTGTGTGTCGGAGCCCCGCGGAGCTTTGAATTGTGTCCAGTATATACAGATACCTCTTTAGGCATTACGTTGCCACACCCAACCCCTGTTTGCAGGATATATATAGGCCTCCCGCATAAGGGTAAACCGGATGCTATAGTTCTTGGGGCAGTGACACTTGTAAATCTTTTAACTGATGATTGCTCCCCGTGTGTACTCCAAGCTGGGGGCAACTTTTTGTTTTAGAAGTTTCATAAATCTTACGTAAATATGCATTATGGCAGCGTCTTAAAATCTTAAAGGAGTTCTGAGAACAGGGACGGGAATAACAATGCCTGCACAATTTCCGGGGGGGGCTTTGCATGTCGAAACGGTTTCTTCATGGACTTCTTTCGATACCCCTAGGTGTGCGCGGGATGGCTTTGTTCTTTCATTCTCACTCCTGCAACAAGATTTGCAAAAGCATGGGGCTGACGCCTTTTGATCTCTCCTCCAAAGAGAAGGACGCCTTATTTCGAAGTCACAAACTGCTTGTAAGTGCTTTCTGCAAAAGGCCTTTGGCAACGGGACTCTCTTTAAAGTGAGCAATAACTCACAGGAGTTTGAAAGTGAAAGCCTCTAGCGAGGGAAAATGTTTAATATGGGATAATAATAGTTAATATTTATGTAGCTTTATAAAAATGTTCCAAGGGCTTCACATACGTTGGCCGTATTTGGACAATCGTATCTTGGCTTAATAAGTTGAGATATGACGGAGACTTTCGGCTGCACACACCGCCCCTTCATGTGAAGGAGCCAAGAAGTCTCCCATTAACCGTACTTTCCTGTTCTGTCCTAACCGGGAAACTATGATTAATGGTTCTGGAACAAGCCAGGATATGAAGCCAGGGTTTGAAGTTAGCTTAATAGCCTGCAACTCGGAGTGGATACACCGCCCCACTGATGTTGCAGCCACCAGCCACTGCTGGGTAAAATTCCCCTTCTCCCCTGCCTTTGCACTTGCTATTTAAGTTTTTATAAACCATCCACACAGTTGCTAATTGCACAAATAAAGTCACATCTAGTTTGACTCTTGGGCTCCATTTCTGATGTTAGCTGTTCTTGACCACCATCTACTTCTTTCCTTAAATGAATGGGGTTGCCCTGTCAAGCTCGACTCAAGGTTCCCAATAGAGCCAAGCTGAAGCAGTTGCACTTAATAGAAGGGAAAGGCAGAGTCAAGTCAGGTAGGATCTGTCAGGACTAGGGATGTGCTAAAAAAAACTCGACGACGATTTTTGCCTCGAGCCAGCTCTTTTTCACTCATCCTGAATTAAGGATTTTTTCGAGCCTACTGGCTGGTTTCCCAAATCCCCTGATTCATTTGCATTACAAGCGAGTCAGAGAGAGCTGCTCTCAAATTAGCATTTCAATCCTAGTGTTACATTCCTTTGTGTGAGATAGAACTTCTTGCATACAGACTCAGAACAGGAACTTAGCATATGTAAGTCATAGGATTACATTCAAGCAGACAGGTTATGTGTTTATATAATATAGAAATCATATATTAAATTATATTTTACCACACAAGCTCTAAGTTTATTAAAAATTCCTCTGTAAAAAAGGTATGCATCTCACAAGAATTACCACATTATTATGTCTAATCTGTAACAAAAGGATGAGAGCTCTCTCGAGCAAAGGATCTTGTTCGCATCTCAATTGGGTTCGCATGTCAGGTCCGTGGAGGGGGGAAGAAGGAAAATCGACCTAGCTCGAAGAATTCGTGAGCCAGGAAGGAAAAGGTCAGACCCATCCCTAGGGACAGATCTATTCTCCCTAGAGCTCACTCAGAAAGAGCTGTTGTCTCAGCAACATGCAGAGGTCTTCTGAGGCTTTATGAAGGCTGGCTGATCTGGTCCTGCTGTTAACCCCACCCCCTCTGTCTGGCTCTTAAAGGGCCATTGCTTGATTCTGTAGCTTTTGGTTCCTCCAGCATGGGAGTGATGATGGGGGGAGGGGTGCCCTCTGAGTCCAAAGAATCCGGTAAAGCCACATCCTCGGACCTGTAAGGTTCTGGGGTAATGGATGGTGGCTCACTGAATGATGCCTCCTCCACCTCGGAGTCCTACTCTGAGCCAGAGGGGGGATCAAGGCCAGAGGACAAGATGGGGACTCTGTTGGAGACAGTCTAGTTTTTAGGAATACATCAAACCATGCATGCCTGGAACATGTCATTGGATCACAGTTTATGGCTTCAAATACAGTGAAGAGGAATCATAGAACTGAGTACTGAGATCTTTCCTATTTCTTTTTGCTAAGGAGTCTGCTCAGACCATCCTGCGAGGAACAGAAGAAAAATGCGGCAGCAGCCGCGTGAGGACCATCTCTGGCAGCCGACCCCCTCTGCTTTTCCGTTTGTCTGAAAACTCTGGAGATGAAAGCATGAGCGATGTGGCATTTGACTCCTTGCCCTCTTCACCTTCTTCAGCAACACCCCACAGCCAGAAACTTGAGCATCTTCGTAAGTGGCCTACCTGCTCTATATTGTGTTACGGCAGGGCTGGGTACCTTGTGGCCCTAGGGTAGTATGTGACCCTCAGCCTAATTTCAAAAGCCCTCTGCAAGTTGTCCTGACTAGGCCTGAGGCCCAGGGGAAGTGGACTGCAACACAGTGCTCCCTGTTTGTCCTGGGTCACGTCAGGCAAGGCAGGGGTTGGACACGTCAGGACCTTGGATAGCACACTGGAGGGAGTGCTAGCTGGAGTATTCTCACATGAGGAGCTGTTGTCCTAGCAAAGACCTGAAGTCAACTGTATTGGATGGGCTCTACTGGAAGAATGGCGAGGAGGTTATTAAGGTTCGACAGGTAGTGTGTAGTGAACTTTCTCAGCGTACAAAAGCCAGGATAGTTTCTGGGAGCTATGCCAAAGGCCTTATGGCCTTCAGCTTGTTAAGAAGAGCACCAAAGATAATTGCCTTGAAGGGATTTTTCTTAGACAAGGGCTGCTTTGGATGTGAGAACCGAAACTGTTTGCTTTACTGAAGCAGCTTCGGGGGGGCCCATGTCTCTCAGGAAGGGAGTTTAGTTAGCCTGTGGTTTACTGACAGCCTCTGAAATGGGGAGAGAAGACCTGTATAAAATCCATGGCAAGAGGTGTTGTCTTTTGTTCTCGGTCTGGGGAGAGGAATTGACGCGTCGCTTGTCCAGGCAGTTTTGGAGGCCCGCAGAGCATCCCCTGGCCTATTCAGGGAACCAGTGTGGCCACACATAAGGGGAGTGTTAGCTTTCTTTTGCTTGTTTATATTCTGCATCGATATCCTATCACTATACGTATTCAATAAACTGTATGTTATCTTTGACACAAGTGGTTTTGTTTCATCCTGAGTATCCTCGAATCGGACGTGAGGTGCCTTGGCTGGACCAGGCACCCCTGAGTAATGCATCAGCTGAAGCTTTAAGAAGGCTGGCAACGTTTGCTCTTCCAGTGGCTCCACCCCTGCTGGGTGCTGAGTGCAGTTCTTAAAGGACCAGCCTCTGTTGCTGCAGTCTCGTGCTCCTGGGTGGCCGAGTGCCAGGAGAAGCTGCACGGGAGCCATCCTCAGAGTCAGATGATGGGAGGGCCGGGAAGGTATAGAAGGGGATGCTGGGGGCTCCCCCTGAAGTGGGGTGGCCTGTGACCCGTCTGAATCTGAATCTGAATCGTCATCGGGTAACACAGGGCCTCAGAGCCTGGGGACATGACACCGGTGATCCGTTGAGACCTCGGGCAAGAGCAATCTGTCCCTCTCTCAGCAGCCTGCGGGAGGCGGAGGAAGAGAGAAAGAAAAGAGGGTGGCCCCACCCACATTTTTCCCCTGGCCTTAGTACTGGTCTTAGTGCTAAGCAGTTAGAATGGCAGTAGTGGGGGAGGCTGGAGACGCCTGTGTCAGTGGGGCTCTTTATCCATTGCAGCTGCTATTCTGAGCTTTATAGGAGCCATCCATGGTGGCGAACCTATTTTGGGGATGGAGTTCAGCGCCATGGATAGCTCGTATAAAGCTCAGAATAGAAGCTGCAATGGATAAGGAGCCCCCCACCCCCCCGACACAGGAGTCACCCGCCTCCCCTGGGTAGTAGGAATTATAATCATGGTCAGGGAACGGAGGGAGAAAGGGGCATCAGAATTATGAATGTGTATCACACAGAATTAAGGCAGGCTTAAGATATTTTCATGGACGTACTTTCAGGCAAGGAGCTTATGCTGCTCCCACTATTCACTTGGCAAGCAAAAGCCCATTTCTAGTGTAATAAAGACAACTTCTGTGTCTCCCCCCTCTCCCTAGATTGGCCTGTATTCAATGAAGTTGACAACTTGGTTCATAAAGATCACGAAGGCCTTGACAATCAAAGGGTAAGTGCTTCTCCAACAGCCTGCCTATCTATCCATCCGCCAGCCCGCCCACCTATCATCTATCTATCTATCGTATCTATCTATCTATCTATCTATCTATCTATTATCATCTATCTATCTATCTATCTATCTAAGAACATTGATATACTGCTTCTCATTGGGAAGAATATTTTATCTGGAACATGCATCATAACTTCATATGGACATTCATTTGGGTCCGGGGCAATGTGACAAAAAGCAGAGATCTTGATCCACTGCTTCTTCCCCCCACCCCCAGGTTTAAATTCCCAACACTTTCTAGTCCTCTTGATTTTTCTCCATTGGTGCTATTGTAAGCTGGTTAGATAGTCCCACCAGATGGATTTCTCCTTTTAAGGCAGCCTTCCCCAACCTGGTGGGCTCCAGATGTTTTGTACTACAACTCCCAGCATTCCTGACCATTGGCCAGGCTACCTGGGGATGATGGTAGTTGAAGTCCGAACATCTGGAGGACACCCAGTTGGGAAGTCGTTTTAAGCGATGTTTTGTGGTGCAAACCTAGGGCTCTAAAAGCACGAGGGCTGAGAAAACAAATCTACAAAGCTATGATGTAGCTGTCCTGGAAATACAATAGTTCAATCTATTAAATGGAGATATCTGTCCCTCCTTTGCACGTTGAGGGATCAAAGAAAGTACTGATGTTGTGTCATTTATCCCTAGGACTGTGAAAATGGAGGTGACAGTGGATACCCCAGCGAAAAGAGGAGTGAACAGGAAGATATGGATCACCGAGAAAAAGTAACACCTTTTATTCCAGATTTAATATGCCCTTCCCTGATTCCATATAACTCAGGCATAGTTTGCAATTTGTTTGTCATCCTCTTGATTTGAACTGTGAGCAGAAAGAGAATAACAGCAAACAGCAGCGCCATCACCTCCTCCAAATATATATATGCGCGCGCACACACACACACACACACACACACAATTCCTGTACATCCTTAAGTAACTTGTTTGGTTCGAGCATGTTACTTGCAGAGAAGACGACACATTTGCACTTCAGGATCTCCTCTCTTGCTGCAAAAACAACAAAGTGTCTTGTAGCATCATAAGGACTAACACACATATTCGTGGACTAGGACTCAAAGGTAGATCTCCAGATGTTTTGAACTTCAACTCCCAGAAGCCCCTGCCAGCGTGGCCAGTGGTCAGGAATGCCGGGAGTTGAAGTCCAAAATATCTGGAGATCTACTTCCTGCCCACCCTTGAGCTAGAGTGTGCTGTAATCTCCCCCTGGCGAGAAATGCATCAGCAAGTCACTCCTATAAAGAAGAAATGGAAACGCTGCCAACCAGTAAAGCTCCTTTAGCCAATTAACTCTGAGGCTTTTAATCCATCTATTGATTTGGCCTTGTAGCTGCATTATCAAGATGTGAATCCCCTGAGCAACCACTCCTGTTATGGTAGCTACGCTCACTGCACATATATTTTCTCTGTCTTTTGGCTTCAGAGGAAGCCAGCAGTGCAGCTTCTCTAGTACCGCCATCCCACTGTGTTGCACTTTCCCAGGCTGTGTGCCCTGTCTTTCTCTTTTGCTATTAAGACCCAGGAGAGAAAGAAAGAGAGAAGCAACTTCCATCGTGTGGCGCTGTGTTTTCTCTGATTACAGAAACTAAGCACTTGCCGCAGATCTCATCTCTTCATCTCTTTCTTACCTAACTGTTGTAAATTAGTCCGGTCCAGAGATAAGCCATAGTCGTTATCACAGTCCAAGGTTAGAAGATAAAATACGTATCCAAAATCAAGAAAACACGAACCAGTGTAGGAGCCTGCCGAAGAGTCATCAAGGCCATTCTGGAGTAAAAATGCACAAGTCTCAGTCCGGGAGCTGGCAGGAGCGTCTGGCTACGGTTGATGGCAACAACAATTGCTTCCAGTGTCTGAAATGTGTTTGGGGCCTGTCTTTTAAGCCAGCACTGATTGGCAAGGCAGCACAGCTGGGCCAAGCTGCAGATGACACGTGCCTGGCCCCTCCCCAAACACACTCTGGCTCGGTTGCCCTGTGTCCTCCTCCTCCGTCCCAAATGGAGGCACAACACTAATAATGCAGGAGTGGGGAACCTCAGGCTCGGGGGCCAGATCCCAGAGGGCCACGCCCCTTCCCCCAGCCCTGCCCTCTTTCCCCCAAGTACCGAACACTTGGTGGTTTCCCAGCTGTTGTGCAGTCCGTCCATCCCCCCCATTCTAAAAGGTTTAAATGCCTCTCCTAAGGCTTAGTTACTGGCAGTAAGAACTTTAAGCTATGATATAATTGTATTTTGTTTGGGTATTTTAGCCACACCCACTTTTTTCCTCCGGCCCTCCCCCTTTGCCTTCAGCCACACCCACCACTGGAATGTGGCCTCCGAGAGCTTCTCCGAGGTGGAATTCGGCCCTCTGGGGCTGAAGGTGTTTTGCCACCCCTGCCTTAATGTCAGAAGAAAAGAAGCGGGAAGGGAGCAGCACGATAGCGTGGCTTTAGCAGCATGTTTCTGTGTTCTGTACCGGAAAGAGCAGCCTGTCTGAACTACTAGCTTTAAAGGGCCAAGACTGGGAAAAGGAATGGGGGGAAAGGAAGCTACTTTTTCCATCTAGCGCAGTACTGCCTACTCTTACTAGCAGAAGAGCCCTGTGTATGAGGATGAGGAGGACCCAATAGGAGCTGTCTCTTTTCTTAATCTTATCGCCTGCAGATCTAGAGTCAGTTATACTAGATGAATGGAATGAGGATCTAATAGGAGAGTCCACCCTTCCACTACAAGCTGAGGAGGCATGGGATGAAGGAAAGGCAGCTAGCTGTCAAGATGAGATGGATGTATGGAGTCAAATTGTACCTAGCTCAGCTGGGAATTCTTGCATCCCAGCCTCTTCCTCGGGTGGTGAATCCTGCATTTCCATTTACAACTGTCCACTTGGAAGAAAGGGCAAGAGGTCTTGAAGGACTGATTGGTTGAAATTGGAAATGATTGGAAAGGCAAAGGTGATCTAAAATGCTCTTGCCTGTATCCCAAGGCCTCAAAAAACAAAAAACATAAAGGCATAGATCAGTGTTCTCCAACCTTGGGTCCCCAGATGTTTTTGGCTGGCTGGGGCATGCTGGGAGTTGTAGGCCAAAAACATCTGGGGACCCAAGGTTGGAGAACACTGGCATAGATCAATTGACATTCACTAGTCAAGGGCATTGTCAGCTTTTTTGGACTCTGCTGTATACATTCAAAGGTAGGGAAATCTCCTTTAAATGGAGCGAGCACCAAAATACTAGCAGCAGCTCTTTAGGGTCTCTAGCAGGAAAGTTTTCCTCATCACCTGCTAAATTATCCCTTTAACCTGGAGATGCCAGGGATCGAACCTGGGACCTTCTGCATGCAAAGCAGGTGCTCTAGCGGTAGGGATGTACGGAGATTGTAAAATCTGTTCCATCTACATTTCGTGGATTGTCAGGCACCTTTTGTTCCGTCATCCCCCTCGCTGACGGAATTGGATCTTGCACAAATGTGCTCGTACGCAAATTCCCGAAAATGCATAAATCCCCCCCCACATACCCAAATCCCTGTAAAATGCATATTTTACATGCTTTAGCCCAGTGTTCTCCAACCTTGGGTCCCCGGATTTTTTTGGCCTACAACTCCCACCATGCCCCAGCCAGCGTAGCTGGGAGTTGTAGGCCAAAAACATCTGGGGACCCAAGGTTGGAGAACACGGCTTTAGCCTATGGGGGAAATGTGCATTTTTGGTCAGTGTTCTTTTATTTTTCGTATTTTTCTACGACTAAGTTTGCGTAAAATTATTTGAAGTAAAAAAAAACATGGCCCGCAAGTCTGTGGAATCCGTGCGACTTGGGAAAAGCTGGCCTACTGTGGGATCCTTAGGATTCTTAGAAATTCGAACTCATTTGAGTCAGTTGCGGAGTTCTCTGACATTCCTGTCGATCACTGAACTATGGTTAGCACCACTGTAGTGGGAAGAAGTGAGGGAGAAAGGCAGCAGGTTCACTTGTCTGCTCGCCTGGGGCTAATTTCCAGTCATCCCAGGTGAGCAAGGCAGGAACAAACCATAGCTCGCTCCAAGCTATTATTATAAGAACGAAGCACTTTTATAATATTTTTTTTCTGCTTAACTACTTTAAAGTGCAATGCTACGCATGTTTAGACAGAAAAAAAGGCCCAACATGCGTAGCATTGCACCTTTGAATATTTAACTTAACTCACAGTGAAACAAATGCATCACTCCAAATGTTTTGGCAAAGGTGATTTGGGAAGGCTAAGGAGGCTTTTCTAATGAAGCTAAATGAAACGTGAGCTAAACTGCATTTTTCTTTTCTTTTTTTTACCATTAATGTAGGGGCATTCCAACTGCAACCGAAGACACGAATCTGACGAAGACAGTCTGGGCAGTTCTGCAAGGGTAAATAAGACAGAAAATCTCTGCAGACAATAGCTGGCTGTTCCGCTTTGCTCCTTTAGTCCCCGTGCATCGGCTCATGCGACTCACACACGTATCAAAGCAGTTCCTTTTTCTTTGACTTGCTGTATTTCACCGTGACTTATACATCTCTTTCTTTCCCCCCCCCCCTTCACTTTTTAATTCTTTCCTTTTCTGATTAGAGAAATGCTGTTGTAAATAAGCCCTCTGTGACCACTAAAACCAGCCCCTGGAACAAACGGGTGATTCTGCATGAATTCCTCCATTGCATTGTGTTCTTGGCTTTTTTTTCGTCTTGCTGTTGGAGACTGTATTTTGTTGTACAGTATTCTGCTGTTGTCGCTCGGTCCACGCCGTTTGAAAGCTTTTCTTGTAAAAGACTCCAGCTCTTGGGAGTATGCTAAAATATCTCAATACTGCTACTCGTTTTCTTCCATAAAGCAAAAGGCATGGACTGCCATATTATTATTATTATTATTATTATTATTATTATTATTATTATTATTATTATTATTGTAACTTCTTTTCAGACATTCATTCATGTTTTTCCATGATTTTCAACAGTAATAAAAACAACAGTCAGCTCATTCTGAACGAGAAGGAAGATGAGCTTGGCATTCTCGTTAGCTCCAAACCACCATGAAATAAATACAGGTTTTAAGAAGCAGTTTGAGGATCTTAGCTTTAAAACAAGCCTTTATGGTGATGCAAATCCATTTTCGTTTGTTTATCATTCCTTCGACAACTAATGTTAACCAACTGGAAATAGGCATTTGCAATTCATTGGCAGTTTTGTTCTGTCCTGGAAGTTTCCATCCACCCATATTGCTGTGGATGGGGAAACACCTTAGAATTATATTCATAAATGTTATTGCCAGGTTGCAGTTTGAGACTAGGCGAGGCCCGCAAAGAGAGCCGCATGCCTTTAACCAGCCTGGCTTTGCCTGATGTCTGCAACATTTAAACAGAGATCGTTTTAATCATCCTCCAGTACTGTTTTCTAAGGCTCTAGTCCATCTGGCTTAAGCATGTAGCTGCCTTGGGATCCCTCTCACACGCTGATATATAAACATGTGCTTAAATGCTTAGCTGGATCAAGGCCTGGAAATGGTACCTTGAATTACCGGTAACTACTGTGATTTTAGGCCATACATGAGGGTGGTCTGTTTACGGGCACAACCACACGTACTTTAAAAGCTTGTCTGCATTTCACTGAAGTAGCGTAATTATAGGGACGGGGAAGAATTTTGTTTGGTTTGCATTTCTTACCAAATTCGCACTTCTTGCCAAATTCAGACCTCCTCACTCAATTTGTGTACCAGAGCTCAGTTACCCTTTGGTAGGGATGGGTGACCCTCCCGGCACTCGACTCATGGTGCGCCAGCTGAGCCGAGCACTGAGCGCCAGCTGAGGCGCTATCCGGACTTCCGGGTCCCCGGTGCTACATTGTTTGCGTAGAAAACAGCCTAATTTGCGCAAATAAGGCCATTTTCTATGTAAACAACGTAGCACCAGGAACCTGGAAGTCGCTTCCCCAGCTCGGCTCGCAAGAATGCAAGTCGAGCCGGGGAAAAGGTAGTTCAAGCAGAGCTCGGGGGATCGAGCCCAGCAAGTTTGCCAGACTTCCACCCCCACCCCTCAATCGAGCTCCACGCACATCCCTACTTCGGTATTCACACTTTTCAGGATTTTGCGAGGCAGTTCATCAAACAAAAAAAACGCGTACAGGGATGTGTATATTAGGGGAGAGTGTGCACAACAATGCATATATTTGAGGGAGAAAACATACAGAACCATACTATATTAAGGAAAGCTGCTTGCAAGCAAAACTGTGTGCATTAGGCAAACTTGCATACAAAACTGTGTGCATACACATTTTCACTCAGAGCTTTTAAGTCACGAAATAATGCGGGAATGGAATGGAACAAATTTAAGATGGAGGAAAATGAGAACCCGACAGAGACCCAAATTGACAGGTTCATCCATCCCTAGCTAATGTGTAATCCATATATGGCCTCTCATTGAAGTGGTTTCACGGGGAAGCAGTCCAGACATTTTTCTCCCCTCCCAGACATTTTGAGACTGGCTGCTCATTCTCACAGTGTCAAATTACTGAATCCAGAAAAGAACAGTAATGATACTTCATTGGTAATATGGCCAAATTCTGTTTTCTTTTTAGAAGTGGATGGGAATGCAGGTTCAGGGCAGTTTAAGAAGAACCTGTGGGCAAGCCCCAGCTCAGCGTATCAGCTGCAGTGTTGCAATACTCCCACTCCTTTTCGCCCTGGGGTGCGTCTCCTCTTCCTGCCAATTTTACACAGCTGATATGGAGCCAGTGTTGGCTGTGCAGCTGGCTTTTTGCTGTTGCCGCAAAAGTATTGGGTGTGCGCGTGTGAAAGTTTCTAGGGGCACTTTCCACACTTCTGATTGTGTAGTCCTGCACTAAAACAGGAGTTTGTGGGTGTGAACCTACCTGTGCCCCCAAAATTACCAAAAATTCTGGTTTGTGGAAGGAGAGCTACAGTGCAATCCTATGCATGTCGACTCAGAAGCGTGCCCTGCTGAGTTCGGTGGGGCTTACTCGCAGGTAAGCATGCATAGGATTGCAGCTTTCAGGTTTGGTTTTGTGGTACTTCTTTTGCCTACTTGCATGCTTTTATTTTGAAAAGATTTGCAAATCAAAACGGTAGCTTGAGAAGGATATCAGATGGCCTTGTGTAGATAGGACGGCACGCTTCCCCCCCCCCTTTTTCTTTTTCCTTTTTTTTTTTTTACGTTTCAAACTCAAGTCATGATGCATTCGCCCTGTTTTAGGTCAGTGTGGAGAAATGGAATCTCTACAACGCTGCCAGAGTTCACATTCACAAACCCTCCTGTGTTGCGGTGGAAGTGCAAAGACTCAATGCCTTGGAGCTTGAGAAGAAAATTGGGAAGTCCATCCTTGGGAAGGTTTGATCACCACAGTCTCTTGCATCCAGCAGGCACAAATGATCATCTGAGATGATGACTCGCCCTCCGGAAAGAACAAGGGTTTCATATAAATGGCTCGTCTCTTTAACTAGATAGGACAGGGCTGGTCCTAGGGCCAGAAAAGGAGTAACCTTGTCATGCGTGCACCAATTAATTCTCAGTCTCTGACAATACAGTTACAGCTGTTGGGTGACCATTCTTGGTGAAGCTGATGGTTTGTTGAGGACCAGACTAGACAAGTTGTACCTTCTTTCCCCCCCCCCCACCACCCAGTTTTAGGGTACCTCTTCCCCAGTCTTCAAAGCAACTCCCATGGAGCTTGTAAATTAGTAAAACAAAAATGTTTTGTTTGGCCTTAATACTTGGGGATGATGAGTTGATCTTTCCTCAGTAGCAGTGAATAGTTAGGAGAAGTTCTTCACATTGGCCATGGGTGCACGTCACAATAACCCAGGGTTGTTTTAAACCCGGGGTTGTCGTGAATGAGCAAGAGCAAGCCAGCATGCTGGCTCCCGACAGCTTGAGTGCTTCCGCTGCAAATGGGAGGTGCTAAGCAACCCAGGGATGCTCTGTCCCTGGGTTGTTTATTGTGACGTCTGAACCCAGAACTCTGGGTTGTTGGGGGAGAGAGAACCCAGAGTTGGTACCCATGGTTAACCCATGGTTAAACTATGGACGTCAAAATGAACCGGGAGTTCCAGGTTTGGACGTGGGTTGTTTATCTGCAGCGGGAGCAATTGAGGTGCCGGGAACCAGCACTCTCACTCGCTTCTGTTTGTTCATGACAACTGTGACGTGCAACCGTGGCCAGTATCTTTAAGCAGGCCCAGAATCAGCATCTGGCATCCTCGGGCAACTGCTGAAGGCCCACCACTGATGATGCCTGGAACTATCCCTTCCATAGTTTCTGGTTTCTTGTGGTGGGCACTTGTGAACCACCAGATACCACTAGGATACCACTGATTAAAGAAAACACAAAACCAATTATTTGTTTTTAAAGTCTGGGGCAGAGGGAGAGGGTACTTGTGATGTCACAGGCACTCAGCCAGTCAATGCTCTGCACAGCCCCTCTTGATCTGAACTGGCAGAACTTTTCCCCCCTGAACTCAATCCTCAAGAGAGGATTATATACTGATGAAAAAGGCGAATGCACTTTCCAGGACAGAGTAACTCCTGTTTTTATGCACATCTGTACACACCCTCAGCTTCTCTATAGAATTGGCGAAGTGTAGGACCCCATTCTCATGTTAACAGCAATTCCTGGGTTGTTTCATCACCCAGGAATTGCTGGGAGTGAGCAAGCACACTGCCTCCTGCGCACTGGTCACTTCGACTTTCAATCAACAACCCAGGAACAACTTCCTGAGTTGTTATTGTGACACCCAAACCCAGGAATTCTGGGTTGTTTAGGGGTTAAATAACCCAGAGTTAACCCAACACTGGCTCATGGTTTGTTGAGTTAACTCTTGGTTGTTTAACCCCTAAACAACCCAGAGTTGTTGGCATGCATCAAGCAGACTCATCTTTTGAGATTTGCTGAATGCATGGTAGTTGAAGATGAGATAGAATGGAGCCCAATTCCACACCGCTCTTTCCACTGGGTGAATAGGAGAAAGAAAGAAAGAAAGAAAGAAAGGACTTTTCCCAGGCAGTATTTAAATGGGCTTGTGAAAATACTCTCAGAGAATCTCTTGCAGCCTTAAGTGTAAGCAGTTGCTTAAGAGTTGCATGAAACAAGGCTTAGTGAGTGGTCTAGGTGCATCTGGTTCTTTGGCATTGCTAAAGTTAAACAGGGGTGGGCCTGGTCAGCCCTCTGGATTGGTGGCCACCACCAGGTCCACGTAAGAACAGATATAAATAACAATAGTTTTGAGTGTTTTTTAATTGTTTTGTGGAGCTGAGTCCATACCTGGCCATCAGGTTTACCTTCATTGTAATTATTTTTCTCTCTGATTTCTCCCCTCTCTCTCTTTCTCTCTCTCTCTCTCTTTCTCATATAGGTTCACTTGGCCATGGTTCGTTACCACGAAGCTGGCCGTTTCTGTGAGAAAGACCAGGAGTGGGATGAAGAATCGGCTATTTTTCACCTGGAGCACGCAGCTGACTGTGGAGAGCTGGAAGCCATCGTTGGGTTAGGACTCATGTACTCCCAGCTGCCACATCACATTCTTTCCGAGGTCACGCTACAGGTCAGCGACTCAGCACTGCAGCTAATGGAGACTGATGGCACCTCTGCATGATTTCATTCCTGCGCTTCTGCATTCATGATTTAGTGATGGGGAGAGCGATCCTATGGCCCCCCAGACAGCGTCTACGGGGCCATAAGATATTCCGGATTCCCATATCCGATGTTGGAACAGGGGATCCATGCGCCAATCCCCCTCCCCCCCACCTCGCAGCCGGAGCTGAAAGAAGTGCAATGGCTGCCTCTCTGAGGTCAGTAAATCAACCTTGGAGTGGGGGTAAAGGGATGGGGAGGGGAAAAGACTGGTGCTGCCAGGATACGAGATATCCTGACAGCACTCCAGCCTCCTTCCCTCCCCTTCCAAAGTGCTGCAGCTAGACAGCTGAAATCGGCCATCTAGCTGATATGCAGAGGGGGAGGTGCAGGGAGGCAGAGATGGCCTCCGCTGCTCCTCCAGCTCTGCAATGGGTGCTCTGAGTTCAGGGGTTTACAAGTATTGAGGGTGCAATCAATAGGATTGCGCCCTTAGTGTGAAACCAGAAGCACTATCCCATTTTTCATTGGACATCCAGAACATTTTGTATATGCCTAAAAATGGAGCGTGTGAATGAAACAAAAGCATGTTTTGCAAACATATGAGTTCTTACAAATACACTAATTGGGGAACCCAGATTGACTGCCCGGGTGGCAGATTTGAACTTGTGTAATGTGTGGAATGGCTCCTAGTCCCTGCCTCCCAAGATGGGAATGGTGCCAAGATTGTTCCTCTGGTTGCACCACCACATTCAGAGTTCCACAATTGTGGAATCTTTTCCTGGCAAGCACCTACCCAGTCCCAGCATAAGAAGACAGGCCCGCTGGGTTCAGACAACATGATAACCCACATGGTTGTCGTTGAACTGTGGGCTGTTCTTGAAACATGGGTTATCGTGTTGTCTGAACCCAGCTGCGATAACAAGCCATGGTTTGCCTTGCTATATCTTGCATTAAGATGATGACAAACAACATTCCAGAAGATTCAGATCCCAAACAAAAATCCCTCTGTCCCAGTTCAACCTTTTCATACAATCAGATATGAGAAGGAACTATATTATTTTAAAGTGTTACCTCTTTTTTTTAACCTCCTGTTTTTTGCTTCTGTAGGACATTGAGGAAAATAGAGTCAAAGGATTTGATTATTTATGCAGAGCAGCAGAAGCCGGGGACCGTCCTTCTATGATCCTTGTTGCAAGAGCGCATGATACAGGCATAAGCCTTGCTCCTGACAGGTATTTTGTAGGGATGCTGGTCGACCATTCCTTTGTTAGGCTGATGTCCTGGCTTCTTAGCCAGATGACCGGCTGAAGTTTCATCAGTGGGAGCTGATGTCAGGAAAGGGTCCCCCGATACCTGGGAATTTCTCTTGAATTTAGAAAAGATGACACCCCTCCAGCTGAGGGGAAGGCACATAGAAACAGCTGCTGCCCATTTCCCATTTTAATTTATAAAGACAGAGACCTTGGTTTGCACATAATGACAGCCCCTCGTGGGTTAATTAATCTGCTGTTCGTAATGGAAGGTATGTCAATCTGTTTATGAGGGCCCATATATTTCATGGAGGCTGGTAGCTCCATTATCAGCAGGCCTGTGTAACCACTCCGGATTTTACACCTAACTTTTAAGGAGCCATCCCCAAAATAGATTCGGTACCATGGATAGCTTCTTAAAAGTTCAGAGTAAAATCCGGCATGGATACACAGCCCTGCTGACATCGGAGCCACCAGCCTCCACTGCATATATTAAAAGTTGCTTGTTTTGTTCAAGGTGATGAGTTCAGTAGACAAGATGTTCATTGAAATGACTGATTCACAGTCCATCCAACAGAGATTTAGGTTACACTGTTCGCATAAGTCTTGTGTACGTCGTAAACCCCTTCTATAGGCTTGGGTGGGTGAGTCGAACGTCGAGACTAAACCATGTAACAAGTAGCTCCAAACAAAACGTATTCCCTCGAGTTTTTCATGTTTGCTTTTGTTATTTAACTACTCAGAGACCGGGACTGGAAGGAAGCCCTGCATTGGTACAATGCAGCATTGAACATGACCGATTACGATGAAGGCGGGGAATACGATGGAACCCAAGATGAGCCCCGGTATCTGCTCCTGGCAAGGGAAGCAGAGATGCTGATGACGGGAGGGTTCCGTCTGGACAAGGACCCGCAGAGATCAGGTACTATGCTGGCTTGCAGTCATTCATCTGGAAGGCACCTTCAAATTCCAAGCTGTGAGGGAGTTGTTAGTTGTAAATCTAGTTGTTTGGCCAGTGTGAAAAGCAACAAAATTACCTTGGGCAGGGAGGGAGAGAAGAAGAAAGAGATATAGAAACATCTGCGTTGACTGGGTTCAGACAACACGCTCAAGGGTTGAGTATGGGTTGAGTGTGGGTTGTTGTTAAACCATGGCTTGTTTTTGAAACATGGGTTATCGTGTTGTCTGAAACCAGCCAAGATTAACAAACCATGGTGAACAACCCGCAGTTCACAACCCAACAACAAACCATGAGTTCTCTTTGCCATGGCTTATTAGTGCAGCTGGGTTCAGACAACACGATAACTCACGTTTCAATGACAACCCACACTCAACCCATCCTCATCCCTTGAGTGTGAGTTATCGTGCTGTCTGAACCCAGTCATAGTCTTGATGTGTATCTTCTGGTTCATAACAGCCGCCAAAGGAGAGAGCCTGTTTTGGGAGGCAGAGAGATGTGATTCAGGGCTTCTCTACACGAGGCATTTATTGTGCACTTGTGATTCCTCACTCACGATAGTTTGCAGGTGCTTTGCACAACATCGTCATCCTCCAGGGCCTCTCCCGTGCTTTGTAACCACCTCCACGGTTTTTTTAGATCGAGGAAAGTCTGGTATTATTTGTGAATGGTGGTGTGAAACCTTCAGTGTATTTGTGCGATTCCGCTATACTACAGCGCCACCTAATGGTTGTGTAATGGAACATATAGAAAGGCAGAGAAAGAAAAATCCTGGGAAAAAACATGTGTAAAGGAGCCAATCTTAATCCCTCAATGAATCTGGAAGCAGTAGCCTCGGTAAAGTGGCGGGTTAAAAGCCTCATGTAGAGAAGCCCTCAGTAAACTGCCCCTCTCCTTCTATCCAGTCCTAGCCATTTTTCTTAAAAAAGAGAGGGAGAGAGAGAAAGATGCAAAAGGAAGGGGGAAAGGGACCTTTCTTTTTCTTTTATTAATCTCACTTCACCACTGAGTCCTGACTCTAGCACTAGTCAACACTATCGCCAATCAAGTCATCTTGCAGTGGAGGAACATAACAGTCACATGCAAATCCGTCTTACTTTGACCTCTCCTGTTTCATTTCCCTTAGCCCAGCCTTCCCCAACTGGGTGCCTTCTAGATGTGCTGGACTACTACTCCCATCATCCCTTGGGATGATGGGAGTGGTAGTCCAGCACGTCTGGAGGGTGGCCAGTTGGGGAAGGATTGCTCTATCCTGTGTTGCATCCAGGCAAGAAGAAAGCTTCTGTTTTTGCCCCCTTCGTGTGATTCTCTATCCTGTTTTCCTAGGTGAGCTGTATACCGAGGCTGCCGACGCTGCTATGCAAGCCATGAAAGGCAGATTGGCCAACCAGTACTATCAGAAAGCGGAAGAAGCCTGGGCCATGATGGAGGAGTGAAACTGGAAAAGAGGCTGTTTTTTTCCTTGTATATATCGGATAGATACATTTTCTAAAAGACTCTTATTTTGTTTGGGGTGGGGTGGGAAGAAAGAAAGAAAGAAAGAAAGATGTATTTTTTATGTGTTGTTAACTGATTTTGTGTTTTTCTTATGACGATTTTTCTAACTGTTCCAACCGAAAGACAAGCGAAAGCAGTAAAGTGTATTGTGACCGGCGTTTTGGAGCCGCAATATCAATTGCTGTTGATATTTTTGTAAAATTGTCTGACCGGGGGGGGGGGGGGGACGGGACACACACACCCAATTTCTTCATTTGGAGGAAATAAAGCGGACCGCCGCTTCAATTGCATCTTTATGGTGGGCATGATAGAAGGTTACTTCTTGTACACCTCTGACTTCCATCTCAGCCTTGCTCTATTACAAAATGCAGATTTATTTCTTTTCTTTCTTCTCCTATAGTTGTGCCTGTTTTGTTACAAGTGCATACTTGTCTTGGGTTGAGAGTTGATTCTCCAGAGTAGGACGTAGGTGTGAGAAGCTGGATTGTGGAACTGGAGAAGATGGCCTTCTACCCCGTAATTCCTGAATCTATGGACAGGGGCAGGAGGACATTCTGGAAATAGGAAACCTTCTTCCTCAGAACTATTGCTTTTTTCATCTTTCATCTTACTAGAGTTATATCCCTTCCTCCAAGGAGCTCAGCGTGGCTCTTATCTCCCTCCACCCCTTTGTCCTCACAACAAACCTGTGAGGTAGGTTAGGCTGTGAGAGTATGTGTCTGGCCCTGGGTCACCTAGGGAGCTTCATAGCTGAGTGGGGAGTTGAACCTGGGTCTCCCTGGCGCTTGTTTGACACTCTAACCACTAGGCCACACTAGGAAGCAGCAGCTAATGAATGATTACTCCCAAGGGCAGGGCTGCTGCTTTCATCACAAGACTGCTGCCACCTACCAGTGATGGAGAAGAATGGTGGTAGATGTAGATGACCCGTGCTGCTTTCTAGCCTCCTGCTGTCTTAGCTGATTGTGTTTTTCTCCAGCAAAAGCTCTTTAACCAAAAAAAAGAAAGAAAGAAATTGTGATTCTCTCCTGTCCCCTTACATCCCCCAAGGGTGTGGTTTAGGAGCAAATTCAAACATTCAAGGCAGCATGTGGGACAACCCTCTTTCAGTATTATACCACTTCATGGTGTATGTTTGAAAGTGTCCTTTTGGTCTCACTGCGTAAGGAACATTTACTCATCAAACAACAGGTTGGGCTAGAACAGGGGTGCAGAACACCTAGCCTGCTGGGCCCCCTAATCCGTCCCGCGGAGCCTCCTGGGGTTCCTCCATGGGGCAGGGTTTGATCATCAAGCTTTGCCCCCTGGAGGAGTCCTCCCAGGAGAGAATCCCTGCTGTTATAGCCGGAGAGACTTTGCCAGCACCAGAAAGAGCGGCCACTCTTCCCCGTGGTGTCAAGTTGCTTCGGGGGGCGGCATGCAAAGGCAGGGACTCACCCAGTGTTGAGAGGAGCGGCTGCTCCTCCCAGCTTCAGCCGAGTCCCTTTCTCCATGCTGCGAGAGGCACAGAACCCCGTGTCTTTCTCAGCATGGAGAAATGCTGAAATGGGCAGGCGGCAGAGTAATGATGATGTCCTCTGACCCACAGAGGGCCTGATGGTAGGCACTCCAGCCCCCCACAATAAAACTGTTCTGCAACCCTGAGCTAGGAGTTTTCCTGCTGATTTGTAATCATTTCCTAACTTTGAAGAGTAAGGAGATTTTGATCTTTCAAACAAATGATACGCCATCTGCATCCTAAAGTGCTACAGTCCCATGGGAGGACTGTACCATGTCGCCTTCAGTATGTTTGAATAATTGCTTAATGAATAACGGAAAAAACTCAGGAACTGGAATAATGAGAAACAAAATTCTGCTCATGACATTTTGCTGGGTTTTTGTTTTTTTTTAATCCATTGTAAAAACACTAATCTATTTGGAGAAGTGACCGGGTCAAAATAAAATCCTGGGGGTTCATGTTTATAGTCCTAGTTAGTGCAATTTAACATGTTTGTGTTCTTGACTGTCAACTTTGACATTCCAACTGGAATTCTGGTAAGACCAAGCTGACAAAAAGCAGACTCTGATTGTCGATTTCGCCTAATATGCCCTGGTGATGCACGGTTTGGAAAATAACAAAACCCCTCCTTATATTTCCAGTACCAATGAGAAGAAAAAACAAGAATGAAGTTGGTATGAATGAATACAACTGTAGCAAATACGATACTATTTTTGCATAGCAAGACCAATGGAAATAAAAAGTATACAGACATTGCTTCTACTCTGAAGGCTTTTTACACTGTTGAGGCATTGCTTTCCTGCAAGTAGCTGGAAGTGGAATTAAATAGAAGATCAAGATAGCACTGACTAAGCACTATATTATCCAGCAATGCCCTTCTCCATGGTCAAGATCCTTCTAGAATGTTTACTTCAGCAAAGTTCTTGTGCAGTGTTAATTAAAAGCTTGCTCCTTGCAGGTTTAGCCCATGTCATTTCTTCTTGTTCAGTGCTGCTGGGGATTTGGGGATGAATTGCCTATTCAGCTTCTGTTTTCCATTGCGTGGAGCTTTAATTACTGCCTTCCTCATATTTTGTGTGCATTTTTACTTTTCTAGCAAAACAGCACCATTTAATAACAATGAAACCAGTAATTAAAGCTACCACCACCACCACCCTGCAGGGAACAGAAACTGATGAAATAAGGAGCAATTAAGGTGCAATTCATTACTAAACAGTCAACTGTGCTGAACAGAATGTAATAAAACAGCCAGAGACTGCAAACAAGAAGCTTTCAGTTAAAAGCACATTAGCTCTTAAAAGCTTCATATATTATAGATTTCATAGATCATAGAGTTGGAAGGAGCCTACAAGGCTATCGAGTCCAACCCCCTGCTCAATGCAGGAAAGTAGAGGAGGGGTCTCCCATCCAAGTAATAACCAGGCTTGACCCTGCTTAGCTTTCCACGCTCAGACAATGTGAGTCAGCGTAAGCCACAGGCCTGTCACTTGTGCTTAACCAGTGCACACCCGGACAGAGTAGCACTGTAATTTCATTTTATTATTATTTTTAAAATCTCCACAAATCCAAGCCTGAAAACCGATGGGTTGTCGTTATGTCCTAATCAGGTCAGTGAGAACAACACAGAAAATACTGGCATGTAACCATTTTGCCACAACATTGTGGGATTTACTCCCAAGTAAGTATGCATAGGATTGGGTTGCAAGTCTTCTGATCATATTCTGCAAGATAGTACTGTAGTCTTGCTTGTTCATCTATGCAAATAATGCTTCTGTGATGGCTTCCATAATAGCATTGTTTTATCTGCTCACTTGGTTAGTGCTCGTGTCATCTCCATTCCCAGTGCAGTTTAGTTGTCCCATGTGATATTAAAATAATATCTACATATATAGATGGACGTGCATGGTCTGTCACAAAACACAGGAACCTCTGGCGTTGTTCTTGAAAGAAAGCAGATGAGGTGGTTACTCTGGACTGTACCACTTCAAAACCGCAAGTGGGGTTGCACATGATCAAATGTTCCTCCATATAAACAAATCCCCTGTACATAGAAAAGTAGTTGTCAGGGAGAAGGTTAGGGCTAGAACCTTTCTCCAGGAAATCTAGATTTCTACATGCAGAGGTTATTTTTGTATGGAGAAGCACTCAGTTGTCCAAAGCGCGAGAGTCCAAGCTATATCGACTGCAGGTGAGTGCAAGCCCGGTGGCTCTCCATTCCTATATGCGTCTCTGTACCTCCTGTACTACTTTGGACTTTGCAGCAGCCTGCTACTAGGCACATCACATGCTAAGCATTTTTAATTTTTTAATTTTTATTTTTGCTGGAACCAGCCTGGCTTTAGATCAGACTGTTATTTAACTTTGCTTCCCTTTGCACCAAACCCTTCAAGAGATTAAAGCAATTTAGAAGTACATCTACTACCTCTCTGTCCATAGAAATGTAGACTTCTGCCTGTTAGTAAGTATCTACAATGTTCATTCATGTCAAGAGTCACGATAGATGTTCACTGCAGAGTTTTTATTTACCGTGTTCATGCCTTTCTGCGGATTTCACTCGTTCCTGCTTTACTGAGTAACAAACCTAAAAAGTGCTGAACCCAATGTTTCATATTAGGCCCAGGTGGGTTATCTTTTTACACTAAGAGATGCTGGAGGGATATTGATTGTTGCTGACAAGTACTCAGAACTTGTGGGGTTATAACAGATTTGTTGAGCTTGTTGCAAAGGCTTGAGTTCCTGCATTATGTTTACATTACCCAGCACAAGAGAGGAAGCACAAAAATGCTGTGATGAGTACATTTTCAATAAATTTCTGAGGATGAATCTTACTCTAAGCATCCATCTTTATTTCAGGACTCTTGTTCTCGGTGTGAACTTATTTATCGCTCCTAACTATGCTGCCTTAGGGCTTTGTGGGAACCATCTGCACAATTTCACTGTTGACAAAACGCGCTTCTGGCATAAGCTCCCTGTGATCTGGGCTTGGACCAAAAAAATAACATTGCATTGTACGTTTTCACGTATTTTGCATACTTACTGAATGCATATTTCTCCCATCGATAATGCAAATTGCAACTCAGAAATTAAAATGCATGAGCTGTAGTTTGCATCCAGGCCAGGCCCTGACTCTTTTGCTAATTCCAGAGAGAACAGACATCCTCAGAATAGGAAACGTTAATAGGAGCGCATTCTCCATACATGGAAAGCTTTTAAGGAATAGGGCTTTTTAGTCTTTAAAACAAACATTGCAACGAAGAGCAAGCACGGTTTTAAAAATTATAAAACTTACTATGCCCTGTATGAAAACAGTAAATGGAAACTCTCTAGAAATTCTAGATAGAATTCTAGAATCTGTCAGAACTTGCGGTCATCGAATTACATTGAAGGACAGGTTTAAAAAGTACTTATTTGAACTGCACATCATTAGCTTTACAGAAGTCACTGACACAATGAACTAAATCTAACTAATGGCGCAATCCTATGCAAGTTTAGACTGAGTTGTAGGCCTTTTTTTCTATCTAAACTTGCATAGGATTGCGCCTTAAAAGTACAGTGCAATATTATACATGTCTACTTGGAAGCAAGCCCCATTGAGTGCAATAAGACACCCCCACCCACCCCAGGTAAGTGTATATAGAATTGCAACTTTAGGTCATGTTGAAGCGGCTAACTTGACCCACTGATTTCAACAGGAGTGAAGTGCAACCAATGTTAGGTGGATGTTAGGCCCAGTATGTGATGGTGGCTGCTATTTTGAGAGCATAATAGAAAGGGAGTTGTAGGACTTTTCTCAGTCTAAACATGCTTAGGATTGCACCCCAAATTACCTTTTTCTTTCCTTTTTTTTGCGAGAATAATTATAAATTACTATTCTAAATTAGCTGTCATTACTCAACGCAACGTCCATATTCAGTGGTAACATATTTCCAGGTGCTGAGGACAAACAATGGTGGTGGAGACAGTAATTTATTCTGATTTAAAAAAAAAAAAAAAGACACCTCCATCCAAACATCCAGGGCAGTATACACAAAAGTCTGAAATACCAATATGGTATTAAAACAATAAAAACCAAAACAACATAACATTTAGGAGGTAATAAGCAAAACCCCGTAATGGCCTACTTTTCACTATCCAGAAGTGTCTGGCTAGCCACCATTAACTTGCTAACTTCAGGCCAGGGGGCTAAATCTAGATCCATTATCAGAGGCAGTTCCAGTATCGGAGGCAGTATGTCTATGTACTCCAGTTGCTGGGGTGGTTTTGGGACTCCAGGAGGTTAAGAACATAAGAGCCCTGCTGGATCAGACCAAGGGTCCATCTAGTCCCACATTCCGTTCACACAGTGGCCAACCAGCTGCCCACGGGAAACCCACTAGCAGGACAGGAGTGCAACAGCACCCTCCCGCCCATGTTCCCCAGCAACTGATGTACATAGGCATACCGCCTCTGATACCAGAGGTAGCATGTAGCCATCAGGACTAGTAGCCAGCCACTGATAGCCGCCTCTTCCATGAATTTGTCCAATCCCTTTTGAAAGTCCTCCAAATTGATGGCCACCACTACATCTTCTGGTAGCAAATTCCATAGTTTAACTATGCGCTGTATGAAGAAGCTCTTCCTTTTATCTGTCCTGAATCTCCCACCAATCAGCTTCATGGAATGACCCCATTGTGTTCTAGTGTTATGAGAGACGGGAAAATGTCTCCCTATGCACTTTCTCCATGCATACTATAGAGAAGTTACAAAAAGCCTAGGCCACCGTGATCAAAATAATTCCAATACTTCTTTTAAACTTTACAAATTTCTATTCATAACAAATGAACATTGAATACAATGTATATAATTCAATTATTTCAATTTTACAATTTTTTTCTCAAAACAATTATTTCAATTTTTTCAAAAGTCCTGGCTATCCAGAATAAAGTCCTTCCTATAACCAGCGTTGTTTTTTCTTATTTCTTTTTTCTTCTTACCAAATGGTAAACAGACCACCAGGTTATATGTAGTCGTTGTCACCTTGAGGTTATAGTCCTACAGGAAACCGGTTTGTATTCCCGTTTCGTTGTCTTCCTCAGGGATACTTCCTCAATGTTACTTTAAACAAAAATAATTTCTCCAATGTCCTGGACTGCTTACAGTTTCATATTTTGTTCTAAACATAAAGAAATTTGTCATAACACAAATAAGCATTTTACAACAAGCTAACCCACGTTAGCAAACCTTCCTTCAGAGGCCCCTCCCCAAACTTACATTTCTTGTCAGCATACTGCTTTCTCATTAACGTATTCATCCAGAGTCCTCTAGTGGTCAAACTTTCAATTACAGTAATACCTTGGATTGCAAGTCACTTGGTTTGAGAGCGTTTTGCAAGACAAGCAAATTTTAAAATATCTATTTAATTTTTTTTGACTTGATATACAAGCGACGTCTTGCAATACAAGTACTGTAGTACAGCTTAAATTAAAAATCTCTGTACAAATTTTTTTGGGGGGGATTTCGTTTTGATATAAGAGTGTTTTGGATTACAAGCACGTTTCCGGAACGAATTATGCTCTCAATCCAAGGCATGACTATACTTTTATACTCTTTTCTGGCTATTAACTCATTACATGTCCATTAACCCTTGCCATGACTTTTTCATACATAAGACATTAGCAGACCCCCAGTCATCATAAACAATATTGATTGAACAGCAAGCTCATTATAAAAGAAGAACATTTGACTCGTGGAAAAACAACATTGTACTCAAACCTCCCATCTCATTTGGCACCATTACAAATAACATGACAATTCCAGATTTACATTAAGTCCCTGTGGGGCTTTAGAGTCCAAATTAAAGATCCAGAAGGCTTCCTTCCTTAACAGTTCCCTTTCAATACTTTCCCGACTGCCAGATTCAGCCACATGTAGCACTGCAAATTTAAATTCAGTGCTATCTGGATGGAACTGCATGAAGTGATTTACTAGAGGTGCTTCAACTATTTTGTTCTTAATTCTAGATATATGTTCCATTATCCTCGTTCTTACAGGTCTTATAGTACTTCCAATATATAGTTGCTGGCAATTACACATTATAATGTAAATAACATTAGGGGTGCTGCATGTGGAGAAGTGATTTAGAACAATTTGTCTGTCTTTGCCTACTATACTCAATTCCTTTCCAGCAATAACTCGAGGACATACCTTGCAATGGCCACAGCTGTAATGTCCTTTAAACTCCTTCCTATGTGGTTCTCTTGTCCTTAATTCTGTATTCACTAGGGTATCTTTGATGTTTTTAGTTTTCTTATACCCTATAGCTGGTAGGTTCTTACAACCAGGGATATCGGAGATTAAATGCCAATGTGTCAAAATTACTTTTTTTATTCTTCCCGCCAATGGTGTAAAATCTATTGCCCAATGGAGTCTATTGTCTGGTTTTTTTAATACTAGATCTAAACATATCACCTCTATCCATTGCTGCAACTTTCTCCCTAGCCTGTTGGATTAATACTCTGGGATATCCACGATCTATGAAGTCATGCTCCAATTTCTGGCTCTGCTGTATGTACTCCCTTAACTTAAGGAGGTAGAATTCCTCCTTAGTCTAAGAAACTGCCCATAGGGACTATGGAGAAGTGGCATAAGAACATAAGAAGAGCCTTGCTGGATTAGACCAAGGGTCCATCTAGTCCAGCATTCTGTTCCCACACTAGCTATTCAGCTTCCCACAGGAAGCTGAATAGAAAGGACATGAGTGCAACAGCACCCTTTGACTCGTGTTCCCCAGCAACTGGTGTACATAGGCATACTGCCTCTGATACTGGAGGTAACATAGCGCCATGAGGACTAGTAGCTGTTCCATATTAAAAAGCATAAGAAAAGCCTTGTTAGATCAGACCAAGGGTCCATCAAGTCCAATCTAAATTAGTCTGATCTAAATTAGAATATCTTAAAACTGGTGTATTTTTCATATCTTCTGTATCATGGTCACAACACAAGTATAAGTTTTTATTTATTTATTTATTATATTTATACCCCGCCTTTTTTCCTGCAAGGAACCCAAGGCAGCTTACATAATCCTCCTCCTCTCCATTTTATCCTCATAACAACCCTGTGAGGTAGGTTAGGCTGAGAGTCAGTGACTGGCCCAAAAGTCACCCAGTGAGTTTCATGGCCGTGGGGAAGAAATTACTCCAGTATTGAAGAAAAAGATACAACCAGTATAATGATTAAAATTTATTAGCTGATGAAGTTAATGAAACAAGTTTTTGTAACCGGTACACTTGTCTGTCTTCTGGTTATATTTTGTGAAAAATGTGTTTGTAATTTATTTATGGTTACATTTTGTTTATTCATGGTTATATTTTGTGGCAAACTGTGTATTATTGTTTGGCTTACATTCTTGTATATTATTTTTTTGTATTAATTTATTTAATACACAAGTTCCGGTGTAATTTGTGGAATATAATTTCAACACTTATTGAGACCCAGAAGCAGGACATGAGCGCAACTCATGAGTGTTTCCTTTGCAATTCTTTCTCAGTCGCATAAATCATCAAGAAGTTGATTCCAGATAAACCAATCCTCTTCCCCTAGTCCCAGCGAATAATATTATTATATCTCCTCTTTGCACAGTAATTGTTTCCCACGAAACTATTATTTAATGGTCGGAACAGACACAGCTCTTTCTTCAGATCTTTCCTGTGGGAGGGAGAGAAAATGCAATTATTACATTTACAAGGATGAGTAAGCCATAGAAGAAGGTCCTGAACATGTCGGTAGCGTGGCCGAGCGGTCTAAGGCGCTGGATTAAGGCTCCAGTCTCTTCGGGGGCGTGGGTTCGAATCCCACCGCTGCCAGTATGTTTTGCTCTCGCCTCTTTTTTCAGAGGATCTCATGTAAAAAAGTTTATTTAGAGGGGGTTAGAAAGCACGCGCACAGCGCCACCTGGTGCTCGCTCCCCATCAATGCCACATCATGGGCAAGCATTGTGGGTAAGAGGAGGAACCAAACCTCCCCACGTGTTTGCTAGAGTTCCGCCAGCATGGCTGCTGGCTGAGGACCCCCCCCCCCCGGACCTGCAGGCACGTTGCTACGAGCCTAGAGAGGGGGGGCCACGGAAGCCTCTCCTCCTTCTCCCCTTTGGAGCTCAAGGTAGGGGAAGGAAGGTGTGATGCAGGCTTCCTTTTTTTTCTTTGCATGCTTCTGGGTTTAGGATGTGATTCCTTGTGTAAGGCCTGGATGGTGGATGTTTCCCCACCCCCACCCCCGGTGCTGCAAATTTTGGGGGTGGGGGATGAGCTGGGGGAGGGGACACGTGCAAGCTCTCAGATCTTTGCATAACGAAGTGAGTGGACCGTAGGATATATGTAGGGATTGCAAAGGCGATGTCTGTCTGTGGCGTGGGAAAAGAATCCCCAACGCTCTCTTCCTGCATATAAAAGTTAGAAACCTAGGCAGATTTTGAGATCTATTCCTTTCCACCCCAGGCAAGCTCCTGAAATTGATATATAATGGATATGTGTGTGTTGTTCTGTTCTGCAAAGTCCTTCCCTTGCTTGCTTGCTGCATAGTTACATCAGCCACAGCCTCCCTTACAGCAACGAGGCTTTAAACATACCCAGAGTTATGCCCCCTTTCCAAGGGGTAAAATAGAACCAGTCCTGAAGTTTTCCCTGAATCAGATCGATTGGCAAGAGATTTTAGTATTGGACTAAAATACTTGGATAGTATTTAGTATTGGATAGTAGCACTGGCGTGTACAAAAACTCCTGTTTCCTGGTCTCTGGTGATGTTGCTGCATGGTTACATCAGTGTGTTTTACTTGGGAAGCTTATTCACTGCCTTCTAATGAGCAACATTTAAGCCCAGCCGACTTCCTTTCCTCTTGCACGGGAAGCTGAATCGTCGTACTTCCCCTCTCCCCTATAAACACATTTTCAGTCTTATCTCTAAGATGTTGCCGAAACGAAAAAGCAAGGGGAGAGGGCTCCAGAAAATGCTGATCACGAGAAATGCACAGAGCACAGGAATCCAGAAATAATGATATATATATATATATATATATATAAACCAAAAGTAACTATATATACTTTTGGTTTATATATATATAAACCAAAAGTATATATATATATATATATATATATAAACCAAAAGTAACTTTATACAGAATTGAGAATGCTAATTCACAATTTCCACTGAAATGCACACATGCAAAATGTAACAAGGGTGAGATGAACTAAATATGAAACAGTTTTGAGAAATACCAATAAAATAATAATAATAATAATAATAATAATACAAATGTGTGGGATAATGCAGTGTGCTAGAAAGCTTTCTAGCACATTGCATTATCCCATATATTTGTATTATTGGTATTTCTCAAAACTGTTTCATTCTCAATTCTGTATAAAGTTCTTTATGGTTTATATGTAATTATTTTTGGGCTCCTGTGCTTTATGCATTTCTCGTGATTAAAGAATATTGCCACCTTGTTGAGATTTAAATATAAAATAAAATAATATGGACAAACTAAACTTGACCCTTGGATTGTATGTGTCTGTGTGTTTCACCTTTCCCCTCTTCGTTGTGATGTTACCTTTGGGAGAAAGAATGGAGTCCAATTTTGCTTTTTGCTATTAATTGCTAAATGACTTTTGAGCAGGGAGTAGCAGTGTACAGAAATAATCACTAACATCTACCATGGAGTTCTGAGTGACTCACTGGGCCAGGTGACCTACCCTAGCTTCTGAGTTGGCTCTTATTTATTAAACTGCGCTAATACAATATTGCACCATTAGGCTGTATTCAGACAACACAATAACCCACACTCAACCCTTGAGTGTGGGTTCTTGTTGAAACGTGGGTTATCCTGTTGGCTGAACTCAGCCGCACTAACAAGCCATGGCTAGTTAAACATGAACAACCCATGAAGTGAACCCATGGTTTGTTGTTGGGTTGTGAACTGTGGGTTGTTCACCATGGTTTGTTATCTTGGCTGGGTTCAGACAACACGATAACCTACGGTTCTTCAACAACCCACACTCAAGGGGTTGTTATCGTGTTGTCTGAACCCAGCCTGACTGTCCCCCTAGTGGGGTTGCCAGTGTTATCCCCTGCAAATCTCTGCAGATCAAACTGTGAAATCACAGAAGCAAGGTCCTTTAAAAAATGAAGAAGTTGGCAACCCTAATTACATAATAAACTATAGCAGGAACCTTGAAAATGGTTATACATACTCTGTTGACATAACTGAAGTGTTGTTTCTTTTTCTAAATACAAGTTTCTAGTCTTTCTTACAGCCTCCTCCAACCTAGTGGCCACCAGATGTTTTGGATTACAACTCCCATCAGCATGCATGGGCAGGGCTGATGGGAACTGTAATCCAAACCATCTGGAGGGCACCAGGTTGGGAGAAGGCTGTTTTATTATATAGATGGCATTTGAAGCCATACCAAGCCTTGTCTGTGGATGGTCCTAGTGTTTAAGTGGTGGAGCACATCTGTCCTGCATGACCAGCTTTGTCCATGGTCTTATGCCAGCTTTGTCCATCCAGCCCAGGGTTGTCTACTCTGGCAAGTAGTAGCAGCTCTCCAGGGTTTAAGGAAGAGCATATCACCTGTTACCTGTTCCCTTTAAGTGGAGATGCCAGGAATTGAACTTGGGACCTTCTGTGTGCAAAGCAGGGGCTCTACCTCTACGCTACGGTCTCTACCACTGTTCATCCTTCCTGTGCTCTACCCACATTCTCTCATTCTTATCCATCTGCCCCTTTAACTTTGCAGAAGCCACCATGCAACTCCACACTGTTCTAACCATTGATTGGGTTCAGATAATATGATAACCCATACTCAAGGGTTGAGTGTGAGTTGTCATTGAACCGTGGGTTGTTCTTGAAACATGGGTTATCGTGTTGTCAGAACACAGCCGAGATAACAAACTATGGTGAACAACCCACAGTTCACAAGCCAACAGCAAACCATGGTTTTCTTCATGGGTTATTCATGGTTAATAAGCCATAGCTTGTTAGCGCAGCTGGGTTCAGACAACACAATAACCCATGGTTCAACAACAACCCATGCACAACCGTTGAGTATGGGTTATCGTGTTGTTGAACCCAGTTGAAAGAGCTTTAACTGTCTTGGTGGTCTAGTGTAGTCCAGGGGTGGGCAACTTGTGGACCTTCCAGATGTTTTGGCCTACAACTCCCATCATCCCCCACCTTTGGCTGTGCTGGCTAGGGGTGATGGGAGTTGTAGGCCAAAGCATCTGGAGGGCCACTACTGTGTCCTGCACTATTCTCCCTCCCCTTTTACCTTCAGGGATTCCACTCAGTAGGAAACACACAAAGGTGGATGGAAACATTACACAATCCATGCAGTGGCTATAACGAGTGTATGTGGTTAGCATCATGGTTTGGCCCGCTCGCCTGGAGAGTCTTTGCGGCAGGAGGTGCCACCAACCACCGCTGGGAAAGTGCAACAGGAGTGTGAAGACTCTACACGCAACGAACTCAGTAGCACGGAACCTTTGCCATATCTGGTGTGGAGAGACCGTCAGCATTCTTTGATGGCTTGTACAAGGGTGGTGCCATGTTGCGAGTTGCAATGGGAGAATGGGAGAGGGACCAAAGAGGGGCAAAACAAGAGGATTCTCTTCCTTGCATCCTTAGCCACTCCTCCCTACTTCTAGCTAGCTGTTGGAGCTGGGAAATGGCTGGGGGAGAGACGAATTCTCCGCCTCCACCGCTGCTTGTGTTATTGAGCTGGAAATGGCTAGGAAATTCAAGAGGGGCTGCAGCTCAGAGGTAGAGCCCATGCTTTGCATGCAGAAGGTCCCAGGTTCAATACCCGGCTTCTTCAGATAGGCAAGAATCTTGCCCGAAAGCAGCTGTCCCAGACGGTGTTGACAATACTGGACTGGTTGGATCAATGGTTTGGCTCAATATAAGGCAGCTTCCTACATTCCTCAGATAATTCCCTTTTGCACAATCCTCTCTTACCTCCCTTTTAGCAAGAAGTTAAGAAGTAAATGACGGATGGGGTTCAGGAAACTTGTGGGCTCAGGATGGGGTTCAGGAAATTTGTCAACCCCCTCTATATTACGTTTACTGTGGAATGAGTCAAGAGTACAACGACTCACCCGACTTTTGATGGGGGATGTCTTTCTTCTTTCAGCTTCCTCCAACACAATACACCAAGGCCATTTTCCTTTCGATGCTACTATGGCAAATGAAGAAGATGACCCAATTATACAGGAGGTAAACAGATATGTCTTGCTCCTTTCAACATCCGTTGCATTAGGTTTTGCATGGATCGAAGGACGTTGTCTGTCTTTACTGGACTTACTCGGCATCAGGCGATCCATTGCTTTTGCTGCTCAAGTCGGCAGCAAGTTACTGGGGTCAGGCTGGACTCCCAAGATGAAGCGCTGTAAATGTGGCGCTTTGTAGGATGCTGGTCAAAGGTTCGGAGGACATCCTTCTGTGTCAGCTGATGTTGCTGTGCTCAATTTAATTTAGAGCCAGGGGTGCTGGACCTCTTCCAGCCCAAGGGCCAAACTCAATTTCAGAGAAGCTCTCAGGGTCGCATTCCAGAAGTGGGCGGGGCCAAAGGCAAAGGAGGTGAGGCCAAAAGACCAAAGAGACCAGCATCTTTTAGCTTAAAGCTCTTATTGCTGGTAGCAAAGCCTTAGGAGAGGCATCTCAACCTTTTAGAATGGAGACAAAACTGCACAGAAGCTGGGAAACCACCAAATGATTGCTGGTTGGGGGAAAGGGGGTGGGGCTGTCAGGTGGACCCCGGAAGGCTGGTGTGAGATCTTGGCGGGGGGGGGGGATATGGCAAATTTTTGAGGTTCCCCAACCCCTGATTTAAAGAAAAAGTACAGCAGGGGTGGTGCTAGGTACCAAAAAGATCCGGGGCTCAGGCCCACAGGACAAACAAACAAACAAAAAGCACAAATTTGCATATGCTAATTTACATATGTTCTAAAGTCTGTGTGTGTGTCTTGAAAGAACACTGTCTCCTAAGGACACCCCTATTTGTAAAAAGATGCATGGACAGGAGAGGAGTGCATTTGATTTCAGAGAAAACCTCAGGCAGAAAGATTCAAGGGGGACAGCAGGAGGTGAAGCACATGTGGGCAAAAGGCCAGCTCATCCAGGGGGCTCAGATGCAACAGAGATCCTCAGGGCCCCCTAGACCTTTATTTCAGCAAGTGCCCATGGACAGCAGGGTGGTGGGGCAGAGGGCCTCCCAGAGATTCAGAGCTCCAAATGAAAGATTCGGGGCTCCAGCCCTAGTGGGCCGCCCCCTAACATTGCCTCTGGGGTACACCATTTTTATATTGCTTCTCTGCCAAGGCATTTGAGGCACTTTACCATTTAGTACTAAAACGCAAGATCTGGAAGACAAATCATAATAAAAGAGCAGATGTATGTCAAGCTGTTCTCAGGCGCTGATGTCATGAGCTTGCTGGCTTCTCTCTTGCTTTCCCCTCATAGAATACAGGCTTTTAAGGTAGTGACTGTCCCAGCCGTTCTCTCTGGCCACAGGTGGTCTCGTCAAGACCTTCTCCTTGTCTGCCTTTCCCTCAGTGTGCACAGGTGTTGAAATAGCCCTGCAAATGTGGATGGGGCTGCCCCATCTGGTCTCTCCAGCCATTGGTGTTACTTTTGTGAGCTGACAAGTGAGAACCCACACCCAAAAGTTGTGGTGTATCCCCAGCCTCAAACAGGAGGGCTCTGGGGTCCAGTCAGCCTGGAACAGGAGTCCTCCATTTTCCTCTTGAGCTGGCTCCCAACACTGCCCTAAGACCTTAGACTTAATTGCTAGATTCACTACAGCACCATTCAGGAGTTTTTAAGACTAGTTTTACTCGCCACACGAGCAGGAACGTGAGTAATACTAGTTTTAATGATGCCTGAATAGGGCTAATGTCTGCCCAGTTTTCCAGTTCCTTTAGACTGCCCACAGAAAACCTGAGAGCTGCCGTAGAAAACAACGGAGAAATCCAGGATTTTAGTATAGCTGTCATGAGGCAGTAGCGCATCACTCCCTCTTTCCCCCACATCGGAGATGAGAGTCCTTGTCTTCAGCATTCAGTGTGCATCTGGTGGTTCTTTCTCCAGGCAATTGTGATGGGTTGGGTTAGTCTAGTGTTTTGTTATCTGAATGTATATCATGGAAGCTCAAAGGTTCTGAAAGCTCAAAGTGTGTGTGTGTGTGTGTGTGTGTAGCCCATTTTAAGTCCCAAATGATAGGCACTCAGTCACCCAAGTTCGTGTTATGCATGATTATGCTAGAAGGGATATTGATTGGCAGGTGTGGGAAGTGGGAAGGAGTACCCAGAATGACTGCTGTGATATTGGGAAAATCTATTTCTACCTTGCCAAAAACACCTGTGAGCTGAATTAAAGGGTGTTTCCAAAGTAAACACTAGGATTTTGGAATTGTGGTGGTCCCTTTACTTCACGGTGGCTGAGTGAAAGTGCTTTCCTCCGAAACTACAGTCTGCATGCAGCCATCTCCTTTCCTGCTACACATTCATTATACATCTGGTTTGCTACGAAAAGTTAATACCGTATTTTTCGCTCTATAAGACGCACCCCCCCCCAAAAAAAAACTAGGTGGAAATGTCTGTGCGTCCTATGGAGTGAATACAGTAATATATAATATATTTACTTTCCTGCTGGTCGGGAAGAGCGGAGGACTCCTGGGCAGGGCGGGGGAAGCCCCCGCCTCTCAGCTGATTCCCCACGGAACAGCTGATTAAAAAAAAAAATTATTATTATTATTATTATTATTATTATTATTATTATTATTATTATTATTATTTTACTTTCCTCTGCTGGTCCGGAAGAGCAGAGGACTCCTGGGCAGGGCGGGGGAAGCCCCTGCCTCTCAGCTGATTCCCCACGGAACAGCTGATTAAAAAAAAAAAATTATTATTATTATTATTATTATTTTACTTTCCTCTGCTGGTCCGGAAGAGCGGAGGACTCCTGGGCAGGGCGGGGGAAGCCCCCGCCTCTCAGCTGATTCCCCACGGAACAGCTGATTTTTAAAATAATAATAATAATAATAATAATTATTATTATTATTATTATTATTATTTTACTTTCCTCTGCTGGTCCGGAAGAGCGGAGGACTCCTGGGCAGTGCGGGGGAAGCCCCTGCCTCTCAGCTGATTCCCCACGGAACAGCTGATGAAAAAAATGTTTTTTGTTTTTTTTTGGTAACATACGGTAAGTGCGTCTTACGGTCCGGTGCGTCTTATGGAGCGAAAAATACAGTATATTTCTCTTTCTTTTTCAAAAGTTAGGGCACAATCCTATGGCCGCTAGGTGCTGTCCAGATGGCCATAGGAAAGGTCGGAGTTCCAGCTCCGACCTCGGAAACGCGTTCCAAGGTTGGAGCTGGAACTCCCAATTTCGGAGTGCCCTCCCGCCATTCTCGAAGCCGGCGCGGTTCTTTCCATGCTGCTCCAGCTCTGAAGTCGGAAGACTGGCTTCGGAGCCGGCGTTGGGGGGGTGTTCCGGGTGGTGGTGGAATGAAACTCTGTTGGGATTCATTGTATCCTGGTGGGGCCTCAGCCTGTCCTCCTCGCGAGCAGGGGCAAAATACTTAGCCGAAATTGGCCATCTAAGCGTTTTGCGGGGTGGGAGAAGTGCAGAGGTGACCTTTGCCTCTGTGCTCCTTCCATCCTTGATTGGATGCCCGCAATCCTGTGAGTTTGGAGGATTACAGGCAGCCACACTGGATGGCGCTGCCCATATCTTAAATCCACTTAGTTTCAGGGTAAAAGCAGGCAAATATGCCAAGTCCTCCTACCTGAAAACAGTTAAGGTCTATTTTTTTAGGAAATGAATTCCATGGTTTGTGAGATTACAAGAGGGAAAGTACCTGTGTGTTCTCTATGATTCCCAACAAATCTGTAACTCCATCATTATCAAGTGACTATTATTGCATACCAATCTGTCCCAGCGGACCTTGTTCTCTGATTGGCCTACCAGTGGGGAAGATGAGGGTGATAGATACCAAGGATAGGGCCTTTTCAGTTTGTGGCTCCACACCTATGGAACTCCCTGCCTCAAGAACTTCATCAAGACCTCTCTGGTTTTTTAGAAAGAACTTGAAGATTATAATTATTGTCATTACTATTCCTATTTTATTAATAGGTTTTATGCAGTTGTTTCACTATGTATCACCTTGCATGGTTTTTAATTGTGATTTTATAAGACGCCTTCTGGGGCCTTTGTTCTAAAAGGAGGGATATAAATATTTAAAATAAATTTTAAAAATAACCTGTCTTTTCCCTCCCCTTTTCTAGATTGACGTGTACCTCGCCAAAAGTCTGTCAGAGAAACTGTATCTGTTCCAGGTATTTTCGGATTATTTAAAAAAGAAAACTCATTGAAGTGCGAACTTCTTTTTTAACATTAATAAGAGCAGCAACTTTGTTTTATCCCTAGTATCCCATTCGTCCAGCGTCGATGACGTATGATGACGTGACTCATCTCTCGGCGAAGATAAAGCCAAAGCAGCAAAAGGTTGAGCATAATTTTAAGACTTTTTTTTAAAGGTTGTTTAAGGCCATCCTGTGCATGTTTAGACAGCAAAAAAGTCCTACAATTCCCAGCATGTCCCATGGTGGCTGGGGCACGCAGGGAGTTGTAGGACTTTCTGTCTAAGCATGCATAGGATTGTGCCCTAAAAATATTATTTCATAGTAGAGGGGAGGGGTCCCATTTAGGAATATTACAATCTTAGGAGGGGCTGCAGCTCAGTGGCAGAGCACCTGCTTTGCATGCAGAAGGTCCCAGGTTCGATCCCTGGCATCTCCAGGTAGAGGAGGAAAAACTCCTGCCTGAAACCCTGGAGAGCCGCTGCTGTCCGGTTTAAGGCTGGCCGGCAGCCAGCAGCTGTCTTGGCTTCTGGGAGCGTTGCCAAGTCCGACTGAGATAAGATAAGGACTTCTCACAAGGAGCGGCGTAGTAAAACAGTCCGGGGATTTTAGCCAGTAAAGTTCTTACGAAAGTCAAAGGATCAAGCAAAGCTGTCGTCAGGGTCAGTCCGAGTAAAGTCCAAGAGTCCAGGGTCCAAGGCAAGGTTCAGGAGCAGGGTCCGGGATCAGGAACAAGAGTCATGGAGGACGTTGTTTCCCAATACCCATGCTCTAGTGAGTGAGTGCTTTTCTACAGCCTGCTGCCGGCCACGCCCCTCCCACAGCTGGAGCTCTTCAGCAGCAGGCTGATTATAAAAGCCTCACAAGGCCGACGTTCTGGTTTGCAGCCGGACGCTGCGTCGAGGGGCCTGCATCTGTTCCTGCCTTTTCATCACCCGCCTTTGTCTGGGAGTTGGGGCCTGCGCTATCTCCGGCTCTGATTCTGACTCTTCTCGGGCTGGGAAACTCCCACGGGTCATGCCAGAGGGGCCTGCCAGCTCTTCAGCTGCCCGGTCGGCCCCGTCTGGAACAGCAGTGTCTGCACTCTGCTCCTGAGGAGCGTCCAGGGCCCTGGGTGAGTCACCCTCGTCTTCAGAGGAGGATTCCTGGAGGGGGGTCATGACATCACTCCCCTCCCCAGGAGCCCCTCCCGGGGAATCGGATCCCCCGGGTTTCCTGGGATATCGGCGGTGGAACCGGCGTAGAAGAGCCGGGGCGTGGACATGAGAGGCGTCCTCCCAGGAGCGTTCATCAGGTCCATAACCTGCCCAGTCCACGAGGTACTGCAGGCGGCCCCGACGGGTGCGAGAGTCCAGGATCTTGGCCACTTCATATTCCTCCTCGCCTTTCACTAGTACTGGCGGTGGGGGTGCCGGAATCGGACGGGCAGGATCGGTAGGAGCGACTGGAGCGAGGAGGGAGCGGTGGAAGACTGGGTGGATACGCAGAGAGGGCGGCAATTGCAGCCGGAAGGCCACGGGGTTGATCTGTGCTGTGATCGGAAAAGGCCCAATGAAACGAGCATCCAACTTCTGGCTTGGGCGTTGCAGCGGCAGATGCTTGGTGGACAACCAGACCTGATCCCCGACTTCCAGGGGAGGCCCAGACTGCCGTTTGGTGTCCGCAAAGCGTTTGTACATTTTCTTGGCCCGGATTAACTGTTCCTGCAGCAGGGAATGTACCGCCTGAAGTTCCTGGAGGAGCTCATCGGCCGCGGGAACCATGGAGGGGGTTGCCATGGATGGGAAGAATTGTGGGTGGTAACCATGATTGGCAAAGAACGGAGTCTGCTGCGTGGAGGCATGGGGAGAGTTATTGTAGGCGAACTCGGCCAAAGGTAACAAGTCCACCCAGTTGTCTTGTTGGTAATTGACGTAGCAGCGGAGGTATTGCTCCAGGGTTGCATTCGTGCGCTCCGTCTGGCCGTCCGATTGCGGATGGTACGCCGAGGAGAGATGTAATTTCACATCCAACAGGCGAAACAGGGTCTGCCAGAAGCGGGACGTGAACTGAGGACCCCGGTCGGAGACTAAGCCCTGTGGCAGCCCATGTAATCGGAAGATGTGCTGGATGAATAACTCCGCCGTCCCTTTTGCTGACGGGGTACCGGAGCAGGGTACAAAGTGGGCCATCTTGGTCAACAGGTCGACTACCACCAAGATGGTGGTATGTCCCTTGGAGGAGGGCAGGTCGGTAATAAAATCCAAGGACACCAGTTTCCAAGGTCCGGTAGGTGTGGGTAAGGGATGCAAAAGCCCTGCTGGCTTTCCCACCTGGTGCTTGGCCCGGCGACAGGTCTCACAGGAGCCTACATAACGTTCCACATCAGCGTGGACCCTGGGCCACCAGAAGTCCCGGGTCAGCAGGTGTAAAGTTTTGAATACGCCAAAATGTCCCGCAGGCCGACTGTCATGGCACTGCTGCAGTATTTCCATCCGAGTGGGACCCGGAGGAACATACAGACGTTGGTGGTGGCGCAGGAGTCCATCGCGGGCATTAAAGGGAGACGGTCCCCCTGGCCCTGGAGTCTCCAGTTCCTGCCTCCTGGCCCTCGCAAAGGGATCTCGGCCCTGTTGTTCTCGTAGCTGGGCGAGCATGCTAGGGGGAAGGAGGACTGCAACAAAATTCTCAGGACGTAGGATCGTGGACAAGGTTTCCTCTGGTTTGGGGAAGGTGTATTCGGGTTTCCGGGAGAGGGCATCCGCCTGTCGGTTCCGGGACTGGGGAATGTATGTGACTGTGAAGTGGAACCGGGAAAAGAATAGCGCCCACCGGATTTGCCGCTGATTTAGCTTTCGGGCGGTCTGCAGGAATTCCAGGTTCCGGTGGTCCGTCCGGACTTCTACGGGGTGAAGGGCGCCTTCCAGTAGATGCCGCCAAGTCTCGAAGGCTGCCTTGATTGCCAGCAGCTCCTTCTCCCATATTGTATAATTGCGTTCTGCAGGGTTGAGTTTACGGGAGTGGAATGCGCATGGCAGCAAGGTCTCTCCGGTCTCCGCAGGTTGGAGCAAGACAGCGCCGAGGGCGACATCAGAGGCGTCGGTTTCGACCACAAACGGAGTGTTCGGGTTTGGGTGTTGCAGGATAGGCTCTGTCACAAAGAGCTCCTTGAGTTTTTGGAAGGCTCCTTGAGCCTCAGGCCCCCATTGAAAAAGTTTACTGGACCGGAGCAGGTTGGTCAGGGGTGCAGTGACCTCCGCGAAGTTGGTAATGAAGCGCCGGTAGTAGTTAGCAAACCCCAAAAACCTTTGGACGTCCTTGACCGTCCTGGGGGGTTGCCAGGAGAGTACTGCTGCCACTTTTGCTGGCTCCATCTCTATGCCCCTGGTAGAGATCCGGTGTCCCAAGAAGTCTACAGATTCCAGGTCAAAGGCGCATTTCTCCAATTTGGCATAAAGATGGTGCTCCCGTAACCGCTGCAGCACAGCACGGACGTGGGCCGTGTGCACCTGGGGCGTAGGGGAGTAGATCAAAATGTCGTCCAGGTAAATGACGACAAACCGGTCTAGGTAGTCTCGGAAGATGTCATTCATGAAATGCTGGAAGACTGCGGGAGCATTGCAGAGCCCAAACGGCATTACGGTGTACTCGAAATGCCCGTACCGGGTCTGAAACGCAGTCTTCCATTCATCCCCAGCCCGGATGCGCACCAGGTTGTATGCCCCCCGCAGGTCGAGCTTGGTAAAAATGGTGGCCTGGTGGAGACGCTCCAATAATTCTGGGATGAGGGGAAGGGGATACCGGTTGCGTCGGGTAATCTGGTTCAGGGCCCTGTAATCGTTACAAAGGCGCAGCTCTCCGCATTTCTTTTTTACGAAGAGCACCGGAGCGGCTGCAGGGGATTTGGAGGGTCGGATGAAACCCCTCTTTAGGTTTTTTCCCAAAAAGTCTCGTAAAGCCACCAGCTCGGGCTCAGAAAGAGAATAGATCCGCCCGGCAGGAATCCGAGACCCAGGCAGCAGGTCAATTGGGCAATCATAAGGGCGGTGTGGTGGCAAGTGGTCGGCTTCCTGCTTGTCAAAGACATCCTTGAAAGCTTGGTACTTGCTGGGCAAGGACGTTAGTGTTGGCTGGGGCACAGGAGACGGCCCTGTGGCAATACTGGCCTGTCTGGACCAACAGCGAGAGCTGCAGTAGTCTGAGGCAAACACCACTTCCCCACGGGGCCAGTTGATACGAGGGTCATGGAGGGTTAGCCAGGCCATCCCGAGCACGAGGGGGAAGTGAGACACTGTGACCAGCAAGAAGCGGAGTTGTTCCCGGTGTCCCTGGATCTCCATGTTCAGGGGGACAGTTTCCAGCGATACTGGACCTGAAGTCAAGGGCCGCCCATCAATGGTCTCGATGGTGATTGGGGATTCCAGCGGGGTCAGTGGGACTCCATGTTGCTGGGCAAAGCCCACATCGATGAAGTTGCTCGATGCCCCTGAATCTATCATGGCTGTGGTCTGGATTGTGGTTTGGTCGGGGAGGCACAAGGTCACAATCACCGCCAAGGGTGGGTGAAGGCGTTTGACTGGGGTCACCAAGTTGGTGCGGGACTCCTGGCCCAGTCCTACGATCCCAACTAGGACTGGGGCTTGGCGTTTCCCGAGAGGTGATGGTCTTTTGGCGGGGCACTGGCTAGCATAATGTCCTGCTTCCCCACAGTACAGGCATAGTCCCGCTTGTCGCCGTCGTTCCTTTTCCCTGGTGGTGAGCCGGGGCCGAGCCCCCCCGATCTGCATTGGTTCCTCAGTCGCTATGGGAGGACCTGTCCTGGGACCTGGAGCCCATGCTTGGTGTGCTGGGCTGGTCTCTCGGCGTGAGACTGGGGCTCTACGGACAATACGACGGCCCTCTAGGCGTCCATCGATCCGGAGACAGAGCTGGGTTAAATTCTGCAGGGTTGTAGGTCTCTCTGCCCGGGCTAGCTCATCACAAATCTCGTCTGCTAAACCTTCCTGGTATTGGTCCATCAGAGCAGACTCATTCCAGGTAAGGTCTTGGGCCAGCAGCCGGAAAGAACTGGTGTAAGTGGCGACTGAGTCCTTGCCCTGCCGGAGTCGGCGTATCCGCCTGTTGGCAGTCTCTGCCTTCTGTGGGTCCTCATAGGCAGCCTTAAAATCTGCCAGGAAGCCTGCATAGTTGTCCAGCAGGGGGCTAGGCTGCAGGAGATAAGGGGTAGCCCATTTGGCAGCCAGCCCAGTGAGTAGACTAATTACAAAGCCGACCTTCACGCGGTCAGTGGGGAAGTCCTCTATCCGCAGTTGCATATACAACTCACATTGAGCCACAAACCCTGGGAACTTGTCTGGTGTTCCATCAAATTTCTCAGGGGGTGCTATAGGGCACTTACGTTTGGGTGTCCTTGGTGCAGCCTGTGGCGGTGCCCCAAGCTGGTGGGCTTGGCTCTGCAGGGTAGTAACCGCAGTGGTGAGCTGGGCTATCTGGTTCCTAAGAAGCTGGTTTTTTGCTAACACAGCTTCAAGAGTCGTTGCTTCCATGCTGCTGGCTGAGAGATTGGGAAACAAACTGTCCGGTTTAAGGCTGGCCGGCAGCCAGCAGCTGTCTTGGCTTCTGGGAGCGTTGCCAAGTCCGACTGAGATAAGATAAGGACTTCTCACAAGGAGCGGCGTAGTAAAACAGTCCGGGGATTTTAGCCAGTAAAGTTCTTACGAAAGTCAAAGGATCAAGCAAAGCCGTCGTCAGGGTCAGTCCGAGTAAAGTCCAAGAGTCCAGGGTCCAAGGCAAGGTTCAGGAGCAGGGTCCGGGATCAGGAACAAGAGTCATGGAGGACGTTGTTTCCCAATACCCATGCTCTAGTGAGTGAGTGCTTTTCTACAGCCTGCTGCCGGCCACGCCCCTCCCACAGCTGGAGCTCTTCAGCAGCAGGCTGATTATAAAAGCCTCACAAGGCCGACGTTCTGGTTTGCAGCCGGACGCTGCGTCGAGGGGCCTGCATCTGTTCCTGCCTTTTCATCACCCGCCTTTGTCTGGGAGTTGGGGCCTGCGCTATCTCCGGCTCTGATTCTGACTCTTCTCGGGCTGGGAAACTCCCACGGGTCATGCCAGAGGGGCCTGCCAGCTCTTCAGCTGCCCGGTCGGCCCCGTCTGGAACAGCAGTGTCTGCACTCTGCTCCTGAGGAGCGTCCAGGGCCCTGGGTGAGTCACCCTCGTCTTCAGAGGAGGATTCCTGGAGGGGGGTCATGACAGCTGCCAATCTATGTCAACTGTACTGGGCTAGATGGACCAAGGTCTGATTCAGTCTCAGGCAGCTTCTTAAGTTCCTATATTCTTAATCATGGCCTGTCCCAACCACATCCCACCTGATGTACCACCACTTGCTGGAATAGTGCAGTGCAGCGGTTGGGCAACTTGTAGCCCCCCAGATGTTTTGCTCCACAACTCCCATGATCCCTCCCCATTGACTTTGCTGGCTAGGACCGATGGGAGTTGTAGGTCAGAACTTCTGGAGGGCCACAAGTTGCCCACCACTGGCCGATAGCGCAATCTGTGCACGTTTACTTGGTCCCAGCGTGCCCAATGAGGCTTATTCCCGGGTATGCTTGTATGGAATTGCAGCCTCAACCACCAACTGGGGAAGCCAGTCGATTCTGCCAGGAACACGCAAAGTACCCTTGAATAAACCAAAGTCCCTCAGACTCAGTTCCCCCACCTGCAATATGGGGCTAATAATACTCTCATTTCACAGTGAAGATGTAAGGATTACAACAGCGTGATGCACGCGAAGTGCTGGGCGACTACTGCATGCTGATTCTAGTTAGCCCTTGGCTTCTCCGCCGTAGTCTTAGCTGGCAACCTGTCAAAGTTCTGCAGAGAGTCTGGCTTTCTTGGCACGGTGGTCCAAGAAGGAACATGGTTTAAAATTGTTTTCAGATATATGTGTGTGTGTGTGTGTGTCTGCGCTGTATGTATATATGTTTGTGTGTACATGGTTTTTATAATGCATTTTTAAGGTTTTAATTTTTGGGTCATTCCATGTAAAATCAACCAATGAATTTACCTGACCGTCACTGATTTTGAAAAAAGTTGGTGAACTTGTTGGGTCTGCTGAGAAAATAAGCTGCTCCAAAAATTAGACTTCTGGGACAAAAACCTTTGGAGATATGGCAATCAAAAATCTGAAGAAAAATGTTAATTTTTGTCTATCGGACAACATTAAAATTACAGTAATTCCAGTTCTACAGAACCTAGAAAGTTAGTCATGGTGTTGATGGAAAGCCTTTGAAATGCTCTTTCATTTGATATGTAACATAAGTGGTTTTTTGGAATAAATATATATTCAAGATCAAATAGTAAAATTTGACCTTGAATTCTGCAAAAACTAAAAAAAAATTCTCCATGATTTTTGTTTTAGTATTTCATCTGACAGTGCTTAATACATGTACCAATTTTCAAAATGGGGTTCTTAACAGAAAACGAGTTACATCTTTTGGGGCGCTCTGTGTGTATGTGTTATAGTTCATATGAATTGCTATCTCACTGTATGTATCTTAAGAAAATATGCATTATCACTTAGGTTTTGAATAAAACATTGTGCACAAGTACAAGCTACCCTGTCATAATTGTGCAGCTCTGAATTAGGTATTCTTCTTCACAATAGCATACTTCTGACATTTTGTGTAGAATAATGATATTTCCTCTGGGTTGATTTCTGGTATGAAATCAATCAAAGAATATTTCCAACTGAAAGCAAATTGCTTAAGATTCGGTGAACTTGTTCTGCTTATTAAAAAAATAAGTTGCAGGGCCTATTGTTTTCAGAAGAATGAGGTTTAAAATATTTACTTTTAAAAAGGTACTCACCAGTATGCTTGGGGAAAACATGTTCATTTAATTTTTTTCAAATAAATATACAGAAGTTTGACCTTGAATAATGACAAAAAACTCCTTTTGTTTTAAATAACGTTTAACATCCCTGGAAACATGTACTTGATTTCAAAATGGGACTCTTCCTAGCATAGTTATTTTGATTTATTTAGATGTGGGCTTGAAAAACCATTATTGTGCATAGATGAGATTTTCCATTTTACTTTTATATATGCTGATCAGATTTTATGCAGTTCAAATATTACTTGCTAACATTTTGTTAACAAGTCCTAAATTAAGGAGCTTTTCTTAACAGTAGTTTCTAGTGTTGAAGTTGCTGCTTGACACTCTTTGTCTGTTAGTGTATAGAAGTGCCCTGTTGGGCAACAAGGATCAGCTTTTGTCAAAACATCTGAAGATGGTATCCATAGGACATCTTGTTTATCTGGATACATAAATGATTTTGCTGGTCCAGCTGGATGAAGAAAGCTCACTAACACTTCTGCTCTCTGATTATGTTTGTAAAACACAACCTAACCACCATTGTGAGATATAAACGCATGTAACAAATCCTCGTATTTCTTGCAATTCCAGTTCTCCTCCTTTAATAGTCACTGTCTCTTTTCTGGATTCGCATTGAAATGAATATCTTTTAGTAGCAACAGTGTGTTTTGTTAATGGAATTACAGCGTGAAGCTTTTCTTCCAGTTCATAATCTTTACTTGTGGTGTATTGAAATGCAACCTGTGTGATGTTCTTCTTTGCCCAATCAAAGAGCTGATGAGGGGTCATGATTTGTTTTCCATACGGATGCTGCAAACTTGCTCGAGCAGCTAGCCTTTTCACAGTGCCACCCAAACCATCACAAGGCCCTTTTCCTTGCGATGTGGCAAAGAAGTGCCATTCTGCATCGATACCGAAATCTGACTTATGCTTACTTAAGTTGTTGAAGTTTTTACCGTTTTTATACTGTGCTGCTGCACCATCAGGGAAATAATAGATCTTAGTTATGCTACCTGTAGAAATGGTGTGCAGGAATTCAACAATTTGAAAAGTCATGAACACATTGCAGCAGAAGTGGGGTCGGCACTTGTCACGGCTTCAGGCCTGCCTTTTTCTTTCTTACCAGAATCTGTGAATAAAGGTTGATTTAATGTAGACATCCAAAGAGATATATCTCTGTGAAGGTTTGAGGCCTACCCATGTCTGGTTTGGTTTCAGCCTGAAGCTCCGGAAGGGAGGGGGCGAGCTTAAGTTTAATTTCCCTCCAAAAAATTCTGTTTTAAGTGTGTATAAGGGGGTGAAGTTATTGTAGGAAGGTACTGTGCATGTATAAGAACATTCACATCTTCGGAACTGTTCGGAACCCCGTTCTGGAAATCGGTATATATACTCAAGGTAAACATGGGTTATCTGAGGAAAAAAATCAGCAAAAAAAAACATTTGGTTTTTTTGGAATTCAAGGTCAAATTAAAGAAACTATGACCTTGAATATGTTATTTCACATGCATGCTTCATGTTACATATCAAATAAAAGGGTAGTTTGAGAGCTTTCATATGACACCATGATTTACTTTCTAGGTCAATTCTGAAGGAAGTTATGATACTTTTTGTGTAGTCACAAATGCTAAAAAATTGTGTTTGGGGCATTTTTTGAGCACACTGTACTTTCGAACCGTGAGGTATAATGACCTATAATTTGGTGTATGTTCATTTCTCATGCTGGTCTACCAGTATGCCAGTTTTTAACAAAATCGCAGATGGTGAGGTAAATTTTTCATTTTGGGGGGGTTGATTTTACATGGAATGACCCTTTTGTAAACCACCCAGAGAGCTTTAGCTGTTGGGCAGTATAGAAATGTAATAAATGAATGAAATGGGACTTATTTATTTATTTATTATATTTATACCCCACCTTTTTGCCTGCAAGGAACCCCAAGGTGGCTTACATAATCCTCCTCCTCCTCCTCCTCCTCCTCTCCATTTTATCCTCACAACAACCCTGTGAGGTAGGTTAGGCTGAGGGTCAGTGACTGGCCCAAAGTCACCCAGTGAGTTTCATGGCCGAGCAGGGACTAGAACCCGGATCTCCCGAGTCCCAGGCCAACACTCTAACCACTACGCCACACTGGCTCTCAGATCTCCTGGACTTGGGAGATCTGGGTTCTAGTCCCCACTCGGGCATGAATCTCACTAGGTGATTTGGGGCCAGTCAGTGACTCTCAGCCTAACCTACCTCACAGAGGAGTTGTGAAGATAAAATGGAGAGGAGGAGGAGGATTATGTAAGCCACCTTGGGGTTCCTTGCAGGCAAAAAGGTGGGATATAAATATAATAGATAAATAAATGGAATGAATGAATGGTCTTTAAAAGGATACATTCCTAAAGGCTGTCTGACCTGTTTCAATTTTTTAATCTGTGTTTTTCTGCAGTTTTTAATTCATAGCTAATTTCCCCTTCCGGTTTGTGTTCTGGGTTTGTTTTATTTTTTTAAAAAGTGTTGCATTGTGCTTATTCATCTACTGTTGCTTTAGGTCGAACTGGAAATGGCCATCGATACTTTGAATCCCAACTACTGCCGCAGCAAAGGGGAACAAATCGCACTGAACGTCGACGGCATGTGTACGGATGAAACAAGCACGTATTCCTCGTGAGTGTCGCCTCCGCTTTGGATCAAGGCTCTGGGTTTTGGCTCCAGTCTCCTTGTGGAGAAGGGCGGGGGGGGGGGTTCGAATCCCATCTTTGCCAGTATGTTTGGCCAGCAGAGTGAGTGATGCAACATGTTGGGACCATTTCAGTCCCCAGCATCTTTTTAACTTCTTAATCATTATTTTTATTGAGCTTTAAATCACATGTTTCCAATATAATCAATGAGTATATAGAAAAAGTTTACAACATACGTACAGAGCACCTCTCCCGGCAAGAGGGCCCCCATATACTACAATCATCATCTCAGTCCCTTCGGGTGCCTCCTCCGAGGGAAGCTCGGGGGGGGGGGGCAATGAGGGAGAGGACCTTCTCAGTGGTGGCCCCCAGTTATGGAATGATCTCTCTGATGAGGCCCGCCTGGCGTCAACATTGTTATCTTTTCAGCGCCAGGTTAAGACCTTCCTCTTCTCAGGCATCTGGCAGTATACGATGAGGTTTAAATTAGGTCTTTTTTCTTGTTTTTGGTGGCTTTAAAAATTGTTTTTAGATATACGTATTCTTTGTGTTGTATGTTTATATGTTTGTATGTATATGGTTTCTATAATGTATTTTAAAGGTTTTCATCTTCATACAGGCCTGTGGCTCACGCTGGCTCAGCTTGTCTGAGTGTGGAAAGCTAAGCAGGGTCAGGCCTGGTTATTACTTGGATGGGAGACCCCTCCTCTAGTTTCCTGCATTGAGCAGGGGGTTGGACTCGATAGCCTTGTAGGCTCCTTCCAACTCTATGATCTATGAATCTATGTGCTTTGGAAAAAAAATAAACCGCCCAGAGAGCTTCAGCTATTGGACGATATAGAAATCTAATACTATGAAATGAAATGCATCACATTTAAAAAATCCAGTTACACTTAGCAGGAATCACAGGAGGTTCAATATATTAATAACCTTACATCTGTCCATAGAAGTTCATCAGGGGTTTAAGATTTAGTTGTAATTATCGGGCAAAGTGATCCTGTGGGCCCTGGACAGCATCCAGAGGGCCATAGGATTCTTCGGATTCCCAGATCAGAGGTCGGAAAAGAGCGCCAACCTCAGAGCTGGGCAGTCCCCAGCATCTTCAGGTAGAGCTGGGAAAGACCTTCACCAGAAACCCTGGAGAACCACTACGAGGCCACGTAAACAATACTGAGCCTAGATGGACCAAGGGTCTGACTCTGTATAAGGCAGCTTCCTATGTTGGCTATAGCTCAGTGGCAGAGAACTTGCTTCACATGCAGAAAATCCTAGGTTCCAACCCTAGCATCTTTCAAGTTGGGCTGGGAAAGACTTGCCTGAAACCCCAGAGAGCCGCTGCCAGTCGGCGTAGAACAGAGGTGTTGAACCTCAGGCCCAAAGGCCAAATCCGGCCCTCTGAGGTTTTTCCCCCTTCTCCCCCCCCCCCCACTGCCAATTGTTTTGTGGTTTCCTAGCTTTTGTGTGTGTTTTTCCCATTAGAAAAGGTTGAAATGCCCCCCCATAAGGCTTAGTTACTGGCAGTAAGAGCTTTAATCTGGACATTTTTCTTTCCTAATATTTGAAGTTGTAACTCCTACACTTCAATATTTTCCTGCTACAACTCTGAGCACAGAACATACACATTAGTGGTGTAGACATACCTTCTCTCTTTCTCCTTCTCTTGTTTCCCCTGCCTCTCTACTTGTCTGTCTGTCTATAAAAGATAGATTATCTTTAATAGATAATCTATAAAGAGACAGTGTGGCGTAGTGGTTAGAGTGTTGGACTGGGGCTCCGAAGATCTGGGTTCTAGGCCCTCCACATGGCCATGAAGCTCACTGGGTGACTTTGGGCCAGTCACTGACTCTCAGCCTAACCTACCTCACAGGGTTGTTGTGAGGATAAAATGGAGGGGAGGAGGATAATGTAAGCCACCTGGGGTTCCTTGCAGGAAAAAAGGTAGGATATAAATATAATAAATAAATACATAAATAAAAGCAAATGAGTTGGGACATAGCAGAAAAGGTTAGGTTGTGACTCATTAGTAGAGCACTGCTCTCTGTCTGTCTGTCTTTCTTTTTCTTTAATTCATTTCTATACTGCCCAATAGCCGAAGCAAGCCATTAAAACTATAAAATACAACATGATAAAATACAATATAAAAGTTCAAAACGACAGTACAAAATGAAAAATAAAAATCAAGTTCATTATATTTGGAGGATCTTCCTGTCTTCACAGGAAGCTGATGGACAAGCAATCATTCTGCTCCTCGCAGACCACGAGCAACGTTTCGCGCTATGCCGCTGCCGTCTACAGAAAAGGTGACCTGAATTCTCAAGATTTCTGCCACTTCTTTAAAGGCTTGTCATTTGCATTAAAAAATTTTTTGGCGAGTTTCTTTTACGACACATTTTATAAAGCTCTGAATTCTGGACGCAAAATGAGAGGCTGACATTTCCCTCCCCCCCCCCACCATGCCTTGCTCCTGGCGCGGCATTCAGGGGACACATTCTCCCTGCTGCTTCCGTGGAAGGTTGTGGCTACTATGGTGTAGCGGTGAGGGTGTTGGACTGGGACTCGAGAGACGCGGGTTCTAGTCCCCACTCGGCCACGAAGCTCACTGGGTGGCTTTGAGCCAGTCACTGACTTTCAACCTAACCTACTTTGCAGGGTTGTTGAGAGGATAAAATGGAGAGGAGGAGGTTCATGTATGTATGCTGCCTTGGGCTAGAAGAAAAAGGTGGGATGAAACTAACAACTCAGTCAATCAATCTGTTCCCTTCAGGTGAGATCCACCTTACGCCACTCCATGGAATCTTGCAAATGAGGCCAAGTTTCACCTACTTGGACAAAGCTGATGCTAAATACCGGGAACGGGAAGCTGCTAACGAACGTGAGTGGTGTGCCGGGCTCTCTCTGAAGATAGCATGAATGGCTGCTTGCCCAGAAGGGCTTTAAAAGGGGATTCAGCACCTTTGTGGAGGATAAATCAATCAATATTCATGGAAGAGATCTTATCAGTGGCCAGTACTTATGATGGATATATGCTACCCCCAGGATCGGAAGCAGTACACTGGGAGAGCAACAATGAGTCCTGCCTGTGGGCTTCCTGGGGGCAGCTTCGTTAGCTGCCGTGAGGAATCTGGACGTTGGCCTAGATAGCCTGTTGTTCTGGTCCAGTGGGGCCCCTTCACGCGTTCCCTCGGCAGCTCCAGAAAATGCAAGCGGAACCGTGCCTGGAGCTCGGCATCCCCGCCTGCAGAAATGTTGACCGTCAAGGTATTTATTTATTTTGCACTTATTCTCCTTCCTTTCTCATTGCAGCCGGCGACTCTTCCCAGGATGAAGCTGAAGAAGACGTCAAGCAGATCACGGTATGTGCAGACATCCTCTTTGTTGGGCACTGTGTAGCCTTGAAATTCTTTCTGTAGGAACATAGGAAGCTGCCAGGTCAGACTGTTTCCCTACTTAGCTCAGTGTTGCCAACTCAGGCTTGTTGCAGCTGCCCAAAACCTCTGTCAGGGGTCTTTCCCAACACCTGCTACCTGGGATCTTCAAACTGGACATTTCGGGGATTGAACCGGGGGCCTTCCGCATTGGCAAACATGTGCTCTACCACTAAGTTATGCCAGTGTGGCAGGGGGGAGCATGAGACTCGACCTTTAAGACCCCTTGCCTTGAAGGAATGGATCTCTCTCTTCCCTTACCATCAGTCACACTACCGGTTGTGTCTTCTTGGGGTAGTCTTAAGAAATTTTTTGGGCTCCTACTGTCCCGCTGTGGGCTACTAACATGCGTGCACAAGCATGCGCGCATAGTCGATGTCCAGCCCCTGCATCCTCTCCCCTGTTTGCTGATTCCCCATCACACTCAGGCGCGTAGTCCTGAATCTGCACTGTGCCGCTTTAGACTTAGGCAGGGGCCGGAGAGGGCATTGCTGACATTAGTGCAATGCTTCTCCATGTTAAAAAGAATTCCTCGCACCTAGAAAATTAGCGTGGCAGGGGAAAAAGCAGCTAGGCCTGCAGAAAGAGATGGTGGGAATAATTCATAGGTGTAAATAGTATATGGGAAGTCAAAGCAGGGCATAATATGGGTCAGATCTCCCCCTCCCCTCACCCCCCACAACCTTCAGCCTTGAAGGCTAGAGGCATCTTGCCTTCTTGAAAGTGGGGATGTGATAGATGCAGTTCTGGGAAGGGTATAACTGGTCGAAATAGCCACGGCTGCCATGCCGACATGCCTGTAATGTTGATGGTGCATTGATTGACATTCTGGCTCCAGCACATTTTGGTTCCTTATGTATTGGTATGCATTTAGAACAGCCTGGCCCAACCTGGTGGAACATAGAAACACATGAAGCTGCCTTATACTGAGTCGGACCACTGGTGCATCTAGTCCAATATTGTCACCGCGGACCGGCAGCAGCAGCTCTCCTGGGTTTCAGGCCGGATTCTTTCCGAGCCCTACCTGGAGATGCCGGGGATCGAACCCAGGACCTTCTGCATGCAAAGCATGTGCTCTACCACTGAGCTATGGCCCTTCCTGAGATTGTAATATTGTAAGATTCCCAAATGGGACCCCTCCTCTCTACTAAGTCATAGTATTTTAAACAGATTTAGGGCACAATCCTATGCATGTTTAGACAGAAGGAAGTCCTATAACTCCCAGCATGCCCCAGCCACCACGGCTGGCTGGGGCATGCTGGGAGTTGTAGGACTTTTTTCTGTCTAAACATGCATAGGATTGTGACCTTAAACAACCTTTTTTTTAAAGCTATGGCTATGTTTGTGGCTATAACTGGTGCTGTCCAGATGTTTGGGACTACAGCTCCCATCAGCCCCCACTAGCATGGCCAATGGCCAGGAATGCTGAGAGTTGTGGTCTAAAGGGCACCAGGTTGTGGAAAGCTGGTTTCAGGAGGCCTCTGGCATAGGAGACAGGGTGGGTTGCCTTTGTTTTGTTTTCATGGGGATCTTTGATCCTGTCGGCTGATGACGGGGCATGTTGGGGGTAACGCTTTCAGGTGAGGTTCTCCCGCCCGGAGTCGGAGCAGGCCCGTCAGCGTCGGGTTCAGTCTTACGAATTCTTGCAGAAGAGACAAGCTGAAGAGCACTGGGTTCACCTGCATTACTACGGTTTAAGGGTAGGTGTGTGTTTCGGCTGCGGACGTGGGCTTGTTCAGTACTGGCTGAATGTTTACACCGTTTGTGACAGGAACGGACAGAAGCTAGATCAGAATCGACTGGTCGATCTCTGGATGGTTTGACGTAGATCCACAAAGATTTCAGACTCCCAGTTATTTAGCAATGGCAGCTGCAAAATATCCCTTTCATATACTGCTGAAATGAAGAGAGTACATATACACACACACACACACACACCGCTGAAATGAAGAGATCTTGGGGGTAACCAGGAGTGGACTTTTGTTTGGAAGGGCTACAACAGGGGTGGATAATCTGTGCGCCCCCCAGGGTGCCCTGACCCTCCCACTGCCACCAAATTACCACATACACACACACACACACACACACACACACACAACACATGCTTGTACTCACGACTCTCTCCTTCTGAGGTCCTCATACAGAATGCTCTTTCCCTGCTGCTGCTAACAGTGATGAAAAGGCAGTCTGCCAGCTCCTTGGGGTCAAAAAGCTTGCACACCCGCGGACGACGAGCTCGGTTCTGGCACTCAAAACAAATGCCTGGACTCAGAATGCTTTCATTGAAAGCGTGTGTCTTTTGCACCTGGCTTCGGTCACTGGATCTCCCGATTTCTAGTAAAAAAGCAAAACAAAGTAGTCCCTGGAAGCCTGAAGTCTGCCCGCCTCTGGTTTTATCATATATACCAAGAGTGCAGAACCTCTTTCAGCCCGAGGGCCAAATTCCATTTTGGAGAAGCCCTCAGGGGCTGTATCCCACTGGTGGGTGGGGCCAAAGGCAAAAGGGGCGGGGCCAAAATAGAAGTATAAAAAATAATACAGAAGTATAAAAAAGGAGGGGGGGAGCTAAGGAGGGGGGCCATCTGCTCACCACCACCCCCAAACATCCCAATCAGGGCTGAGCATGCTCAGTGACCATGGGATGCTGACTGAGTGATGTGTCTGTGGGAGGGGAGACACAGAAAACTAGGCAGAACGACGACTAAACATCTGAGCTACCTAGAGTGTTGATAAAAGTCATTTATTTCAGTCAGATCTGAGCAGCCTTCAGCATGAGGCCAACTCCAGGTTTGAGCGGACACCAGCACAACAAACGTTCTGCATCTATGTCTGGGAGCCGCCATTTTGAAGACCCAGAATGCTCCCCAACATAGTTTCGCTCCAGGGTATTGTGGGAAACTTGAACGGTGGGCTCGGCTCCCAGCATTCCTGACCCTTGGCCATCAGGCAGGGGCTGATGGGAGTCAAAGTCCAGAACACCTGGAGGGCACCAGCTTGGGGAAGGCTGCCTTATATGCCAGGGGTGGGCAGCTTGTGGCCCTCCACGTGTTTTGGCCTACAGTTCCCATGATTCCTCACTATTGGCTGTGGTGGTTAGGGCTGATGGAAGTTGTAGGCCAAAACTTTTGGAGGACCACAAGTGGCCCACCACTGCCTTCTGCTGGCAGTGGGCCAGCTCAAAAGACTTCCTATGCACAGTAGTTTAGAGAAAGCCAGAAGCAACAGCTGAACCTCCAGCTGTTTCTGTCCTTCCGCTAACTGCTGCACAAAGGAGGGGGAAGTCTGTGCCTCTTCCAAGCCCCACACAAACATGCGCACACAGGCCCCGCACGTAGGGAGGGCAAGCCTTTGTCACTTTGCATGGAGGCTGCGGAATGACCATTAGATACTGCCCATGGGAATGACGGATGGTGGGATCTGAGCAGTTGTTTACTGTACAGTGAAAGCAAGTTGAATTTTTAAAGGTTGCTTGGAATCTGTACCCCATCACAAATCTTGAGCTTTCTTCCCGTCTATCCTAGGACAGCCGTTCCGAACATGAGCGCCAGTATTTGTTTAGTCAAGGTCACGGCATGGCTGGGAATACGGAATTAATTAAATCTCCAAGGTAAAAAAAATATATCTTGCTTCTCATTCCTTGAATTGTTTTGTGGGGGCAGTTCTCAAGTGGGGGGTGGGATCTAACTTCTGGCAGCATCCTGTAATGTGAAGGTGAGCAAGTGCACCTCCGTATTAATTCTACTTGGGAGTAAGTGTCTTTGAACTCAGAAGTTCAAGGAGGACACATGCGCAGGACTGTGCTGTTGCAGAAGTTGAGTAGGCATGCAGAGGACTACGCTGTGAATGTGTTGCGACAGGGCAGTTGGCACCTCTTAAAAGCTGCCCAGCAATCGGATGTCCAATAGGTACTTCCTTTTGCTTTTATTTGGAATGATCCTATGGCCCCTAGACATTGTCTGGGTGGGGCATAGGATCGCTTAGATTCCCAGGTCTGAAGTCAAAGTCAGTGCTCCGACCTCCGAGCTGGGGATCAGAGCTCTGAGCCCGCGCCCCCTCCTAGCCGGCATGGAAAGAACCACACTGGCTGCTCTCCGAGGTCGGGAAAGCGACCTTGAAGAGGGGCTAAAGGGGGCGTTTTGGTGGGTAGGGAGGGGAGGAGACTGGAACAACCAGGATTACGAGGTATCCTGAAGCCGCTCCAGCCTCCTCCTCTCCCCCTCCAAAGTATCCCAGCTAGATGGCCGATAATGGCTGTCGAGCAAAAATGCAGAGCGGGAGGAGCGGGGAGGCAAAGATCACCGCTGCCGCTCCTCCTGCTCTGCCTTGGATGCCCATAAGGCTGTGAGTTTGGAGGCTTACATGCATCTCGATTGGACTGCGCCCTTGATTAATATCTCCATTGTATTTTGGATTCATATAGGTAATAAGTGGTGGTCAAGATCTCTGAAAAATCTCACATTCCCATCTCTTTAAATGTACATATTCAATTGAATTTGCCAGTAAGACTTACTGAGTCTTACCTATCCATTGTTTCAGTACTGTGGTGTGGGCTTAACTCACTAGTTCCTTGTTATCAAAACCTTTGCTGCCTTTTAATACATTCCTAATCCGCTTGTATTCCTTGCCAATGCCTGAACAAAATATTCAGTCATTTAAAGCAATAGAATATAGTCGGTTGGTGGACTGATGGCAAATGTCCTATATTCTTCCAAAACAGCTGGATCTTTTGGTATCCTGATGCCTCTTCCACTGCTGTTACCAATTTTGAGAGCTTTTTGGCCTAGCACAGCTATTAAGGAACCCAACAGAACTGCAAAACACAATATATATTGTATGAAAAGAGTTGAGTTTATAATAATTTGAAGACATGCATAAAAACAAATAAGGCACAATCAGTTATACACACCAAATTACAGAGGAAGTAAATAGTTCCAATACATATTCATCATAGCAGTTGTATGAGTGTGTACCACTCAGTGGAACCCCAGTGTGTTACCGTTTCAACTAGGAATAGTCTTCCTCAAGAACTATACAGACCGCATTTCTTAATTTTATGTATAACACACTATGAAAACTGATATTGCAAGAAAAAAAATCCACTTCATAAATATTATAAATTTTCAGTGATGTACTGGTCAATTAAATAAGGCCAAATAGCCAAGTATATCCTTGCAGCTTGTGTGTTTTTGTTGTATTCTAATTGGGGATCCTGTCTTTTTTGTTTCATAGTGCAGCTTTCAATGTGGCACGTTCCAGATGTGTCGAACTGCAACTCCCATAATTCCCAGCCAGCATGGCCAATGGCTGTACTGGCTGGGAATTCTGGGAGTTGCAGTTTGACACATCTGGAACACACCACGTTGGGGACGTCTGGTCTAGTGCCACACAGGCACACACAGCTAGTTTTGCTTTGCGTCTGTTCCACCAGTGCTCAAATACATGATGGCAGATTTTGTGTCTGTCTGTGTCCTAGAGGGAGGGCAGAATGAAAGAAGTCGCTCAGTGTGTGAAGCTTCCCCAAGGCAAATGCTGTGAGGATGTGTTCTTTCTCTTTCCACAGCGAGTACTTGATGATGTTGGTACCTCCGAGCGTGGAAGAAGAAAAGTAAGTTGGCCAGGGACCCCGCTCCAACTCTCGAGGGAGAGGCCTTGCCCGGGGTGGCCAACTTGTGGCCCACCTGATGGTGGTTGTTTTTTCTGGCCTACAACTCCCATGATCCCTCACCATTGGCTATGCTGGCTAGGGGTCATGGGAGTTGTATGCCCCAAAAAAATCTGGAGGGCCACATCTCGGCAGGTGCCCCACCAGGCCTACCCTTGACGCCGGCCCTGATTCTCTGTGTTTTTGTTTGATTTATTTTGTCTTTTGTGTAGGGACAAGCCTGTGGCGCCGAGCAATGTGCTCTCCATGGCTCAGCTGCGGACTCTGCCCCTCGCTGACCAGATCAAGATCTTGATGAAAAACGGTACGTCATTTGGCATTTATACAACCTATGATGCCTCTGTGAGCTATAACTAGTCACATAATCATGGCAGGTGGGATTCGTTATTTACGGCGCAATCCTATGGATGTTTAGACGGAAAACAGCCCATGGCTGGCTGGGGAATGCTGGGAGTTCTGCAACATCTGGGATGTTTAGATGGACTTTTTTCCATCTAAACATCCATAGGATTGCGCCCTTAATTAATTAAATCCAATATCCTGTTCTGTGGCGTGATCCTTTGCACATCAGCCCCTCCTTCTCCTCCCACCCTGATTAATCGCCAAGTCTGTGCTGCAGCCTATGTGACACGCACACAAACTTTCATATTTATATTATATATATATATATATATCTCCTATCATCTTTTCGCTTAAATCAGCCTCCTCCTAATCCACCTTGTGCCCTTCTCTAGCTGTGCTGGACTACAACCTCCATCACCCCAGCCAGCTGACTGGGGGTGATGGGAGTTGTAGTCCAACGCAGCTGTGGAGGGTGCCAGGCTGCGGAAAAGGCTGGCTTTAGATTGTAGTAGGAATCTCTTAAAACAGCCTTGCGTTTCTGCTTTTATTTTTATTTTTCTCCTTCAGTGAAGGTCATTGCTTTTGCAAACCTGATGAGTCTCTTGGCTTCCGGGACTGATCCTACTGCAGCCTTGCGGTGCATACAGCAGGTGGCGCTGTTGGTGCAGGGAAACTGGGTGGTGAAAAGGTAAACAAAAGCAATTTGCTTACAAAGTTAGGCATGGTAAAGCGAGATGCCAAAAGCACACTTCAAAATAGAACCACATGGACGTGCAATGGACACACGGGCTTTAAAAAAAACAAGCAACAGGGTTGAATCGGGGAGCCACATCTCTGCCTACATAGCTAGAATATACTGGGCTATTTATTTATTTGTTTATTTTATTATATTTATATCCCACCTTTTTTCCTGCAAGGAACCCAAGGCAGCTTACATAATCCTCCTCTCTGTTTTATCCTCACAACAACCCTGTGAGGTGGGTTAGGCTGAGAACCAGTGACTGGTAGCGTGTTTTCATGCTACCTGTTAACAGTGCAGGTACAAATCTCTAGACCACCTTTTTATACACTTACGCTAGATAAGCAATGGATTAAAGTATTTATTTCCAGGGCCTCTACTGGATCGTGTCATTTATTTTTTATTACATTTATATGCTGCCTTTTTTCCCCCCTTGCAAGGGACCCAAGGTGGCTTATATAATCCTCCTCTCCATCTTATCCTCTCAACAACCCTGTGAGTTAGGTCAGGCTGAGAGTCAGTTACCAGCCCAAAGTCACCCAGTGAGCTTCATGACTGAGCAGGGTCTAGAACCCGGATCTCCCGAGTCACAGTCCAACACTCTAACTGCTATGCAACACTGTCTCTCCTTCTGTGTTTCACCTCCGGCGGTATAGCCTTTGTCACCCATGGAGAGTCACTGTGTTACGAGGGGGAGGGCTTTTTGTATTTCTTCAAGCCTGCTAACATCTACTTCTTGTGCATGGGGTAGTGCCATTCTGGCTACCGAAGCAACAGCACTCTTCCCCCCTCTCCTGCCCCAAAGATTAGAAATAGAAGGAATGATGGTGGATAAAGAGTTTACCCCGGGGAAACCTGGGTTCAAATCCCCCTCCGCCATGACGCTCATTGTACAGCCTTTACACCAGTTGGGTCAGCCTGCGACGAAAAACCGTGAGGAAAACATTGGGGTGTGGAGGTGCTGTATACGTACCTCTGAGCTCCTTGAGGGAAGACTCCCCACTTCCTTAAAAAAAAAAAGTTATTAAGAACTACCTTAAATGTCAAAGCCGTCTGGGTTCCCCCTTGTGCCACTGCGGATCACGCCATTCCGGTTCTTTGAAAAACCGGTCTTCTTGAGCTGTGTCCGACATGACAGCTGTTGATGCCTCTTCCACCATTGCGAAATTCCTCAAGCTCAATGTGCAACGGGCTTTCTTCTCTTTTTCCTTCGGAATCGCCTGAGCGGCTTGTTACAAGGTGCTGCTGGACACATACCCAGGGTTGCTGTCTGAAGAACAGTTGGCAACATGGTGCCCTGAGACTAATCACTATTTGTCTTGACCGACAGCGATGTCCTCTACCCGAAGGATACCTCCAGCCCACACAGTGGAGTCCCGGCGGAAGTGCTTTGCAGAGGAAGGGATTTTGTCGTGAGTACCAAAAAGAACGAAACGTCCATTTTCTTGACTGTCCCCTCCTGACTGCGACAGCCTTGCAAACGTGTTCAGAAAAATGACTCACTCGCGTATGCTTTTATGTTCAGGGGTCCACCAGTCTTGGTTGCCTTTGGCAACCAGCCGAAAGGTGAGATCGATGCCAGCCCTGCCCTTGCTCTGACTCTGGGGAGGTGTCTTCGGAAGTGGAGAGGGCTCGCTGCTTCTGCCTACCTTTTCCTAGCACAGTTTTAAAGTGCTGGCGTTGGCCTTTAAAGCCTTGAACCAGGGGTGCGGAACATCTTTCAGCCCGAGGGCTGAATTCCATTTTGGAGAAGCTCTCGGGGGGCGCATTCCGGTAGGGGGCTGGGCCAAAAATGCCACCATCTTTTAGCTTCAAGCTGTTACTGCCAGTAATTACACCTTAGGAGAGGCATTTCAACATTTTAGGGGGGGGAACGGCACAAAAGCTGGGAAACCATCATATAATCGGTGGTCTGGAGAAAGAATGTGGCCATTGGGGAACCCCAGGCGGGCCGTATTGGGATTTGCCCCCCGGGCCTGAGGTTCTGCACCCTGCCTTAAACAGTTTGGGGCCAAATTTCTTAAAGGACTTCCTTCACCCATATCAGCCTGTCCGCACTTTAAGATTAGCAATAGAGGCCCTTCTCACTTGTCCACCTTTGAGGGCAGTTGAGTGGGCCAGTACACAAGATAGGGCCTTTTCCACAGTGGCCCCACACCTCTGGAATGGGTTGTCATTGTGGGTTCCTTAGGCCCCATCCTTTGTGAGCTCTCAGGAAGGCCCTGAAGATTTATTTGCTTTCTCTGGCCTTCCACTAATTATGTTTTTTTGGACTGTCCTGATTTGTAGCTGCAGTGGTGTTGTAGATTTTGTACCATCTAGGCTAAGACTAGATAGGAAGCAGCCTTACATCGAGTGAAACCATTGGTTCATCTAGCTCAGTATTGTCTGTACTGATTGGCTGCGATTCTCCAGGGACTTTCAGCATGTGCTCTGCTGCTGAGCTATGACCTGTTCCCTAAAGTAAATTCCACTGAGGGAGAGTGGAACTTGCCCAATATTAAATGTGTGTTTAAGACTGCAGCTTTATTCACATTGGAGAAATGCCTGTTGTCATTCTTGGCACTTACCACTTGCGATCGTCTCTTCCTCTCTCTTCTCCCCTTCCCCTGCCGTTTTCCTCCTCAGATGTGGAAGTTTACACAGGACCGGTGGGTGGTACGGAAAGAAGTAGCAACAGTTACAAAAGTAAGTTCCCTTTTATAATTATTTGTGTGTTTTTTCTAAGGCTAGGCAGTCATCTCAGTTCAACTTACTACCTCAAAGCAGGACTCAGTACCAGCAGACACACAAGTGGGAGGGTACTGTTGCACTCATGTCCTGCTTGTGGGCTTCCCACAGGCAGCTGGTTGGCCACTGTGTGAACAGAATGCTGGACTAGCTAGACCAGGGTGTGAAACCTCTTTCAGTCTGAGGGCCAAACTCCATTTCGGAGAAGCTCTCGGGGGGGGGGGGGGGCATTCCAGTGGTGGGCGGGGCCAAAGGCAAAAGGGGCGGGGCCATAAATACCTGGCATACTTTTAGTTTAACACTCTTACTCACAATAACTAAGCCTTCCGAGAGGCTTCAACCTTTTAGAATGGGGGGGGGGGGGACTGCACAAAAGCTGGGAAGCCACCAAATGATTGGTGGTTGGGGGAAAGGGGGTGGGGCTGTGGGAAGGGGGCATGGCCATCTGGGAAATCCTAGAGAGGCAGATATGGACCCCAGGCCTGTGATTCTGCATGCCTGAGATAGGCCTTTGGTCCGATTCAGCGTGGCTCTTATGTTCTTAAACACACTTGCCTTTTTAGATGTTTGTATATGTGTTAGTCTTATGCCCTAAGCATATGAGTTCCCTAGGCAAGCTTCAACAGGTTCATCCATCAGCTATAAGTTTCGGTCTCTTAAGTTGTAGTCCAGTTTCGATGTGCTCCGTCATGGGACTACACCCTGACGCTTTGTCTGGCCACTGATCTCCTGAAAGGTTTGGCTTCTCTAACCAGTTGTTTAAATATATTAAATAAACTTGTTTTTTTTCCCTCCAGCTTGGCCCAGAAGATGTGAAAGACTTCTTGGAGCACATGGCTTTCCTGAGGATAAACAGAGGATGGGAATTTAAACTCCGCTATGACGAGGATTTTGTCAGGAAGCATCCAGATGTGGTCCAGAGGCAACAGATGCTCTGGATGGGCATTCAGGCCAAGTAAATAGTTTCCCTTTGGGCCAGGGGTGGGGGATGAAATTGGTGGAACCTAATGTTAGTTCCTCTTCATCATGTTTATTTATTTATTACATTTATATCCCACCTTTCTTCCGTCATGGAACTCAAGGTGGCTACCTGCAGTTTCCAGGTGGCCTCCCTTCCCAGCACTGACCAGACCCAGCCCTGCCTAGCTTCAGCATGGTGGCTTCCTTACATGGCTTCAGACCATACCCTGGGACCATATTATATTTATCTCCCACTTTCTTTCCTGCAAGGGGCCCAAGGCATCTTACATGATCCTCCTCCTCTCCATTTTAGCCTCTCAACAACCCTGTGAGGTAGGTTAGGCTGAGAGTCAGTGACTGGCCCAAAGTCATCCACTGAGCTTCATGGCTTAGTGGGGATTAGAACCTGGATCTCCCAAGTCCCAGTCCAACACTCTTAACCACTGCACCACACTGGCTCTCTATACACCAGTTTGTATCCGATCTCCTTAGTGGCAAGTAGTGTCTTCCTGGTCAAACAATGTGTACTCGCCATAGTATATCTTGGAGGCCCATGGTGTAATGTCATAAGCAAGGAGGTAAAATTTCACATAATATGCTCATGGACCTTGGAATTCGTATTGGTTTTCTAAGCAACACAGCTACTTGGGCTGGGATAGGCCAAGCCTTTCTGTGATGTTCACCGGAGCTAAGCCAATGGCAACCCTAAGAGCCAGACAATTTGGCACACCCCACTGGTGATATCAGAATGGAATAAGCCCATGGGATTAAGAGAAGGAGAGCAACCAGAGATGTCAGAGACCTAAGGATAAGGTTACAAGAGAGGAAAAGATCAGAAGACAAGGGGAGTGCTGGGCTCTCTGGAGGCAATACAGACTATATAGTAGGGGTGGGCAACATGCAGCCCCTGCCACCCTCCACTACCACCCCAAATTGTAAAATGATGATAATAAAGTATAAAATGGGATCCAGAGCAGCCATTTTGAAGCCTTTTTTTACCCTTGAAAACACTCTTAATTGTGACCATTCTAGCGCTCTGTAGCTGCTCTGGACAACTTTAAAAATTTATTGTTCCAGCACCTCAGTGTGGAGGTGCGGCCCGTGGGGGCAAAAGTACCCCCAGACCTCCTGGAATGGCCCACCCCTGCTATATAGGTTGTGAATGTGCTACTTTTTAACACATAGGGGACCTCTGTGTGTGTGTGTGTGTGTGTGTGTGTGTGTGTGTGTGTATGTATATATATATATATATATATATATAGCATGTATCTGGGGCACACCATGCAAATGTATAGTCTTGTTCTGGGAAAAGAACTTGGGTATCTTAAGGTTTCCTGTTCTAAAATGTCCATGCTTCTAGTCCTCATGAGAGTAGCAAGATGCTTGGGACAGTGTGGGCAGTGTTTAGTATAGGTTAAGAAGCCAAAGAGTATGTGGCCTCAGAACATACTTAGCCCTTTATCTCCCTACCGGCCCCAACATCCAATTGTGTACTTTCTAGCACTATCACTGCTCGGTGGGAAAATTAATTTACGTAATTGCATTTCTATACCATCCAGTAGCCAAAGTTCTTTGGGCGGTTTCACAACACTTAAAGTCATGCAATACACTATAAAAGTTTAAACTACAGTATAAAATAGAGATAAAAGCCAAAGCAAAACCCAGCAGCAATCTGAAGATTTAAAATACAGTAAAGGATTTAAGACAACAAAAATGGGAGGATGTGGACCCACAGCCCCGCGTAGGATGCGCCCTTTGCCTGTAGACACCCCGAGTCGTGGCTGGGTGCACCCCTGGCGAGAGTGAGCCACCATCAGGTATGAAACGGTGGGGAAAATTTTTTAACAGCTTCTCTACGGAAGGCACTCATGGCTGGTGTTCTGTAAGGGATGAAGGACTAGGCATACTGGCTAATCCAGCTCTGCCAATGACTGCGCCTTTGCTCCTGTTGCTTAGACTGTAGCCAAAACCTTAGGAATCGTGCAGCGGCAGGGGCGGCAGGAATCCAGTTTATTTAAATGAAGCATATACATATAGCACCCCCAACAAAATATTGCAGTGTATCCTACCTCCTAAAAGGAGTTCCGGCCAGCTGCTTCACACACCACACCACCCTCCAGTTCTGTATTTCTTTTTTAACTTTCACTCTATATTCTATGACCACTAAACACACTCAGATTTAATTTATATATATATATATATATATATATATATATATAAATGTACCTCCGCAAACCTGTCAGCACACAACACCTGAGTTTGCTATTAGAAGGAGTGATAGTGAAAATAACGGGGAGTGTGAACAGAATTCTGGCATCAAAAACTGCTATTTTACACGATTTGGGAAAAGAGGCTGGGCAACAGAGGAGAGATACAGCATTCCATAGCAGTACGCTGCTCTATTTATATTAAGTGGAATCAGTTGGATGAAAACTGAATGAAAGCTTCATCAACAGGTTCGATTCTATTGCCAAAGGCTTGAATCAGGATAAAGGATTTTTATCACACTACATGCGTTAAGCAACTGTACTGGGAATTACCAGTGTTAACAATGTGACTGTCACTATCCGTACTTTCTGCATTTTATTTTCTTCTGACTCTACTGTTTACAATTCTCACCCCACCCCAACATAAGTACTGTATATAAACCTGAATCTTTCTATAACACTCCCATGCATCTAATGAAGTGCGCTGTGATCCATGAAAACTTATGCCAGAGTAAGTTTGTTAGTTTTTAAGGAGAGCCAGTGTGGCGTAGTGGTTAGAGTGTTGGACTTAGACTCGGGAGATTCGGGTTCTAGTCCCCATGAAGCTCACTTGGTTGACTTTGGACCAGCACCTGACGCTCAGCCCAGCCTACCTCACAAGGTGGTTGTGAGGATAAAATGGAGGAGAGGAGGAGGACCATGTAAGCTGCCTTGGGTTCCTTGCAAAAGGAAAAAAGGTGGGATAATATATATATATATATATATATAAATATATACATACATAATATATATATAATGGTCAAAGGCTTAGGGTGGAGGGAATATTCCTTGGTCAGGAGCGAGGAAAGGCAGTGAGACTCCTCCTGGGGGAACGTAGGGGTCCAGGAAAGATGTTTATTGATGAGCAGTGAATAAAGCTGGGTCCCCTCTAGAAGCTATGGACCACAACTCCCTTCAGCCCCAGTCAGCATTGCCAGTGGGTCTGGGATTATGGGAGTTGTAGTTCAAAACATCTGGAGGGACCTAGGTTGGGAACGACACTCAAAAGCTCTGTGGCAGCTTTGGTAGGTCTAAGGGCCTAGTTGTTTCTGTGAATGCTGGTGCTGTCCTTTTAACACCATGGCCGGATCAGCAGTTTTCAAAACAAAGGACTGTAAAGCACAGTTTGCACTGGGTTCCCTCCGTTTCTCATGCCTATTTTCTAGTTCTTGGCTGTTCTCTTCTCAAAAGGCTAGTTAAGGGTTAATTTTGCATGTTCAACAAATTGCCTCGAGGGAGGTTGTTTCTGGAGTGTACCACATGCAAATGTGTGTTCGGTTTTTGAATGTATCCATACATGGGTGTTTTTTGGTTACCCCTCCTAGCATGTAGACAGCTAGCACCTCAGGAGCTAGAACCTTTCTTCCAAATGTGCTAGCTTTCTATGTGTAGCTCCCACCTACATTCTCACATAGTTCTGTCCAGGAAGGGCCTTACCCATGTGATTTTGCTGACTTACGTAGCAAATCCTCAGACATCTTCCACTGGATGCTTGCTGCCTTGTGGATTCTTTACAGAACTGGCAGTGTTGCGGGATGGTTTTAATGTTCAGGATCTGGCTACACTTTTTGGTGTGGCAATTAACCAGCTGCGGAAATAACATACGTGTATGTCTTCATGTTTTCTCAATTTCAGGTTAGAGAAAGTCTACAGCCTGGCAAAAGAACACATGGCACCAAAGAAACAAGCTGCACAAGCAGGTAAAACGTTTGGTGACCCAAGGAAGACGAAAACTCATTTGTGGGCAGTAGAAATTTCATGTTGTGGCAGCTTTCCAGTGAATGCCAACATACTCCAGTACTTGAAGGGATGTCACACAGAGGAGGGCCAGGATCTCTTCTCGATCATCCCAGTTTGCAGGACACGGAATAATGGGCTCAAGTTACAGGAACCCAGATTCCACCTAAACATCAGGAAAAATTTCCTGACTGTCAGAGCAATAAGACAATGGAACCAACTACTTAGGGAGGTTCTCCCACTCTGGAGGCATTCAAGGTGCAGCTGGACAGCCATCTGTCAGGGATGCTTTGACCTGGATTCCTGCATTGAGCAGGGGGTTGGACTCGATGGCCTTGTAGGCCCCTTCCAACTCTACTTTTCTATGATTCTACTCCCCTCTTTTTTTCGTTGTGGCAAGGTTGGTGGCTTGGAAAAGGTGAACCACTCAGAATGTAGACTTCTTTGCAAATAGGAATGTTTGCGGGTGCATGGTGTGTTTTGCAAAATGCTCTTCCTTTTCTCCCCCCAGCCCAGTTTATGCTTAACAAATCCTGTGCATAAAGGGAAGACTCTGGGAGCAGCGACACTGGAACATTCTGTTCTCTTCTGGTCCTCGTCAGTATAGCTTTCTTCAAAGGAATGTATAGCAGTGATGGATATTAGGGCAGCTTTAAATATAAAATACTATACACCAGATCCATCCTCTTCCTCCATCAGGTTCCATCAGTCCCGCTTTTTCCGTGGTGGTGCTCAAACATCCTAGACCAGTGTTCTCCAACCTTGGGTCCCCCGATGTTTTTGGCCCACAACTCCCAGCATGGCTGGGGCATGCTGGGAGTTGTAGGCCAAAAACATCGGGGGACCCAAGGTTGGAGAACACTGTCCTAGACAACTGTGCATGATGTCTTTTCCTTGCTATCTTTTTGGGCACCAGGTGAAGCCTGTCCCATTCTTGCGTGCTTTTAATGACTTAAATCATCTGAGACCCTTTTTAAATTGCCCCCTTCTTTGCTGCCTTTTAAAAAAAGAAATGGATTTTATTATCTGCTGCTTTTGCAGCTGTTTATGGCATATTTTGTTTTTGTGAAATGCAAAAGTGCACAAGGCACCAGAGCCAAGGTATGTAAATATGACTATTCCTATGCCATAGAACAATAGTGTTGGTATAACAATATAATTAAAAAGGAAAGAAGAAATATAGCATAAATCTCAGAAATCAAAATTCACTGATAACAATACAATTATAGGTACAGATTACAAGAATGCCGGCTAACAAGTTGTTTCATTATCTTCATCAGAACAGTCAAAATTGTTTTCTTCCCAGTGTAATTTTGCTGATATTATTCTTCTCATATGTTCATTTGTGGTTCTTAAATGGCATAGAATGTAAAAAGAAAAATCTTACAGTCAAAACATTGAAACAATGGCATTTAAATCCACAATTATTAAGTAGGTACAATACACTTAAATTCTCACCCTCCAGCAGAAGAACAATGAAAAAATAGGGGTGAAGTCTCCAGGAGAAATATTATAAGGCACTCCAAGTCCTGTCCAAAAATTATCACAATTAACATGTTGTTCAAATAGTATAAAATACCCAGGAGACAAGAAGAAAGAAAAACATGTTTTACCTCTGTTGTAAGACTCTCTAGCCCCAACTGATCTGGAACGTATTCACAACTGTATCAGGTTTGTTCCTATGACTAGACGCTCTCCCACGTCTGATTTATAAAAGCAGCTGTGTAACGTTAGCTGTTGAAAATTCCTCTCTTACTTAAAGTACAGGTGTCCATTAAGATAATTTAATGACCGGTAGTTCCTCGATAAGATGAGGTAAATATTTGACAAAAAGACAGAAAGATCTAATTTGTCGTTAAGCCCATGGGGTGTAATAGTGGATAGATAATAAATCCAAAATGCTTCCCTTTGAGATAGGAGAGTCTGTGCTGATATATGTGTAACAGACGTGGAGCGTATATGTTCTAATGCAAAAAATCTCAGATCCGTGGCCTGATGACTTAAGTCTGTAATGGGGCATCTATTACACCCCTCCTGATTTGGCTCTTATGTTCCGTAATACGTAATCTGAGAGGTCTAATTGTTTGTCCAATATATAGCTTTGGACATGGGCACAAAATCCCATATATCACAAAGGAAGTATTACATGTTGTAAAAGATCTTAAAGTCAATACTTTTTGGTCTAATGGATTATGGAATTCCTTGATTTCCAAGCATTGAGAACAACAAGAACAATGACCACACTTATAATGTCCTTTGTATTGAGGTTCCATTATACATCTGCTAACATCTGAATGCACGAATTTATCAGCTAAATCAGATGTTCTTCTAAGTCCTGTCATTGGGGGAGCTGAACACACACCTTGGCTCTGGTGTCTTGTACACTTTTGCATTTCATTTACTTCAGAGCCAGCTCCCTTTTGTTTTTGTTTTTATATTTTGTTTTTGTGTCTTTGTTTTTGTGTCAGTTTTATTTTTTATTGCATTTTAGTTTAGTTCAGCCTTCCCCAACCTGGTGCCCTCCCAATCTTTGGAACTACAATTCCCAGCATTCCTGAGCATTGGCCATGGCTGTCGGGCTGATGTTGAAGTCCAGAACATCTGGAGTTCACCAGAGTATGAGAAGGCTGGTTTAGGGCAAGTTTAGACAGAAAAAAGTCTACAACTCCAAGCATGCCCCAGCCAGCTATGCTTAGGTTTGCACCTTTAGTTTGATAGCCTAGTTTGCAAGGATCACTCAAACCACAGTTTCTCTGTTCAAATGCCATAAGAAACTTGGGCCTAAGAAACTGGGTAGTATTGAATTACGGTAAGGCACAAAAGAGAGACAGGAGAAGAGGGACTCCACAGGCATACGGGTTGTCGGATCAGTATTTTTGCGTCTGAATCAAGTTCTGTATGGTGGGGTGTTGTTTTTTAGGTCATATCTGTACCATAAACTGGTTTTGCAATCAGTCATTTGCCCTATGGCACTGTCAGGTTGTAGTGGGAAGGAAAAGATTTCTAAAAGAATTCTTCCCACACCATACTACAGTTCCCGAGAGAGAGAGAGAGAGAGAGAGAGAGAGAGAGAGAGAGAGAATTAACTGTGACAGTTAAATAAATAAAGAACTCATCTAAGTGAATGTGGGGGCTTTTCATTCATTGGCTTATTGCCAGACTCGAAACTTAAGTGGAGCTGACAAATGCGCACAGGAACAGATCTTGCTTTTTCCTCTCCTCTGCTGCCCTCGCTTCTCCCCCCCCCCCCAATCTTCCTGGAAGGATTAAGTGGTTGGGCAGCGTGAAAGGAGATTAGCAGTCCTAATGGCAGCATAGATTTAATGCTAGGGATGTGCTCTGAGCTTCTATCAAGGCCTGTTGCTTTGTTGTTTGGCCCCCTTGGTATGGCATCATAACATTCTTCCAAGGGTGACCCCCGGAAGGATCTTTGTGTGAAAAGAAAGAAAAAATGCTTGTCTATCCCAGAGCTGTATTCTTGAAGGCACATGATGCAGCCCCCTTCCTGAAACAAAGCAGGTCTGGATCTGATCAGTGTCTTGATAGGAGACTGCCTGACTACCTTACTGCAGTTCAGAACCAAGTTTGTTTGTTTATGTTTTTTAAAGCATCTTTACCCCACTCTTCAGCCAAAAAGCCCTCCGGGGGGGGGGGGGGCTTACATACAATGAAGAAAATCAAGACAGCCCCTGCCCGCACGGCTACAATCTAAAAGACATGACACAAAAGGAAAGAGGGCTGTGGAAAGAAGAGCAAAACAAGCAAATTTGGGTACCAGTTGTTCAAGTTAGATAGCAGTTATCTGCTGATGGTCTGTCCCTCATTCACGTATATTAACTTTTTATAATAATGGACGTTTTAGTAGTTTTCAATATGTTATAAGCTGCCCTGAGAGGTGGTTGCTTGCAACAGAAGCGTAGGATCTAAATAATATCCTGTCATAACGTACATGGAACATATTGAGCGTATCATTCCAAAGTGTGTTTAAGCACCTTTCAAAAACACACACAAAAAAAACAGGACCCACCTTTCGTTCATTGGCTATCTTGAGAGTATGTTTGCCATTGGATTGAAGAATGCGCAGGCGTCAACATTGCTATCTTTTTTGGACCTGACTGGGGTGGTAATTGACATTATGAATGTGCCACCTAGACGTACAGGATCTTCTTAAGAACATAAAAAGAGCTGTGCTGGATCAGACCAAAGGCCTCTCTAGTCCAGCATTCTGCTCCCACGGTGGCCAAACAGATGCCCCAATTAATTAATTAGTTAGTTAGTTAATTAATTAATTATATTTCTATCCCGCCTTTTTTTCCTGCAAGGAACATAAGGCAGCTTACCTGGTCCTCATCCTCTTCTCCATTTTATCCTCACAACAACCCTGTGAGGTAGGTGAGGCTGAGAGTTAATGACTGGCCCAAAGTCACCCAGTGAGCTTCATGGCTGAGTGGCAACTAGAACCCTGGTCTTCCAAATCCCAGTCCAACACTCTATCCTTTACCCCAAACTGGCTCTCGATGGGAATGGGAAGTCTACCAGCAGGACGTAAGTTCCTCAGCAATTGGTATACAGAGCCATACTGCCTCTGATACTGGAGATAGTATATAACCATCATGACTAGTAGCCACTGGTAGCCTTATCCTCCATGCTCATCCAGGCCCTAGATGTAATGAATTGCTTAACCACCCTGGCTTTGTGCCTAAATTACCCCATAAGAACATCAGAAGAGCCCTGCTGGATCAGACCAAGGGTCCATCTAGTCCAGCATTCTGTTCACACAGTTGCCAAGCAGCTGCCCACAGGAAACCCACAAGCAGGACAGGAGTGCAACAGCACCCTCCCACCCATGTCCCCCAGCAGCTGGTGTACATAGGCATACTGCCTCTGATATTGGAGGTAGCATATAGCCAATCAGGACTAGTAGCCATTGATAGCCGCCTCTTCCATGAATTTGTCCAATCCCCTTTTAAAGCTATCCAGATTGGTGGCCATCACCACATCCCATGGAAGCAAATTCCATTGTTTAACTATGCACTGTGTGAAGAAGGACTGCCTTTTATCTGTCCTGCTGACCCTCCCACCAATCAGCTTCATGGGATGACCCCACGGGGTTTTAGTATTATGAGAGAGGGTGAAAAATGTCTCCGTCTCCACTTTCTCCACACCAAGCATAATTCTGTACACACCTCCATCATGTCTCCCCTCACTCGCCTTTTTTCTAAGAGATAACCCCCGCACCTATTTTTTGTTTGTTTGTTTCTAGCTGCTCCGTTGCTGGTTTCCGGAGAACAGCGCGTCAGTCTGGCCAAAGCAAAAGTCAAGCAGAGCTACGGACAACTGGAGCAAGACTTCCAGAAGCGGAAAGCGGAGAGCAGAGCGAACGAGTCCGCCTGCCCAGTGGACCTTCTTGGCATCCGGATCAAGGAGGAGCCGCTGAGCGACGAGGAGCCAATGGACACGTCTGTCTGCGATGGCCTCAATAACGGACTGGCCAACGGCATCCATTCGGAGGAGAACTCCGTGGACTCCTTAAATGGCCACTTGCCGGTCCAAGAGAGGGTCACGCAAGAACTGAGAGCCTTTGTGGTGGCGACCTTTAAGAAACAGTATGTCTTAACCCTGAACGAGCTTAAACGGTTATTTAATCTCCACGTGGCCAGTCTGCCTCCCGGGAATCTCTTGTTTAGTGGCATTTCGGACAAAATGTTACAGGACATGGTGTTGGACATGGGCTGCAAACAAATAATGGTGCCTGTAAGTAGTGTTCTATAACTATTATCATCATCATTATTAATATTTCATTATTATTATTGCAGACTGTGAATGGCAAATTCCACTGATGTAACAGTAGCCCTATGTAACTAGTAGTGTCATTGCCTCTCAGGCTTCCCATTGGTTTACCTACTGCGATGTCACAGAGGCCGCTTTGGGCTAGGCTGCCGGGTTTGAGAAAGCCTTGATTTATGTGTTTTATGTATTATATATTCAGTTTGCCAGTAACAAAGCAAGTTCTCAGGGCAAATTACATGATGAGACGTAGAGCTTGGATTCTAAAGTCAAACGAGCCGCTTCTGATCTCCTGTTTAGTTTTGAGCATTATCTGCAGACTGAGCTTTCAAATGCCGCTCTGTAGGTGCAGATCAGTTGAGCAGTTCCTGAGCCTTTGGATGCAAGTTATTGTGGGACGGGCTGTAGCTCAGTGATAGAGTGCATATTTTGCATGCGGAAGGTCCCAGGTTCAGTCACCAGCATCTCCCTGTTTAAAAGGACCAGGTAGCAGGTCTTCAACATCTGACTAGAAATAAGAAATGTTGGTGCATGTCTAAACCCAGAGGGAAGATTATTCCACACAGCAGGCAGCCACCGTGCTAAATGCCCTGCTCTAAACGACTGTGGAGCCGACCTCAGAAGTCTGTGGCATCATCATGTTGGAGGGTGTCTTGTAAGGTCATCTAGTCCAACCCCTCCCTGCTTGGGGCAGGAAATCCAGAGCTACAGCATCCCGAACAGACGGCTGTCCAGCCTCTGCTTGATCCAGCCTTCTCTAGCGAGGGTGAGCCCACCACCCTGTAGGTAACTGGTTCCGTTATCATAGAATAGTAGAGTTGGAAGGGGCCTATAAGGCCATCAAGTCCAACCCCCTGCTCAGTGCAGGAGAACAGATATAGGCAGCCCAGGCAGTCACCCATCCAAGCACTGACCCAGCTCATACCTGCTTAGCTTCAGAATGTGGCCTGCATAATGTGCTCTTGACTCCACCTGCTCTTGCAAGTCAAGAGATTTCCCCTAATGTTCAACTGAAATCTACCTTCCTGGGTAGATTGGGAGGGGACGTAGCTCAGTGGTAGAGCACCTGCTTTGCATGCGGAAGTCCCAGGTTCAATCCCCAGCATCTCCAGGTAGGGCAGGAAAAACACTTGCCTGAAACCCTGGAGAGAGGCACTCCAATCAGTGTTGACAATACTGGGCTAGATGGACCAATGGTCTGACGCAGTATAAGGCAGCATCCTATGTTCCTGTGTATCTTAAACCCTTTAGGTATAATACTGCCCTTTGGGGCAGCAGAGAACAAGAGTATGCACGTTATGGAATGCTCTTTTGTACAAAAAAAGGTTCTGTTTGCCTGTGCATCAAAACCTAGCATGTTGGGGAGAAGTATTTGTGTGTGTGTTTGAAGGGCCTAGTTTTCATTAGGGTTGCAAACCTGTGTCTGGGTACTGTACCCGTTCAGTCTGCAGGTGGGCCATTGCAAGATGGAATACTCTTCCATGCAAAAAGAAAAAAAAATCCCCTGCAGATAGAGAGCTAGCATGTCAGGGAGATGAGTAATTAGCCTAGCCTTCTCCCTGATATGCTACTATTCTAAGTGCAGGGAATATTTTTGTATGAAGGAGCATTCCATCATCTGAGCTCCAGGCAGACTTTTAAACCCACCTGCATGATCTTAAGGACTAGAACCTTAACTTTAAAAAAAAAAAGGCTGAATTTCTCAGCATGCTTAATTATGTGCCCAGTTTTACCCACTTTTGCATGTTGTAATCATGAAATATACAGAGCTCTGCTATTTTGCTTCCTGATGCCATTTTGTTTGATCTGTAAGGAAGAAGGCAGAGTGAACCTACAGGCATCTCACTTGAGTGGAACAAATGCCATATTGCCACAAGGAAGGTCAGCAGAGCTGACATTGTGTATGTCTGCAACAGTAATTTAAGAAAGCTACTTGTCTAGCCAGAATAAAAAGGAATAAAACGATCATGACTTAAAGGCAGCAGCATGTCAGAAGTGAATGACTGTTTCATCAGCCCTTGTTAGTCACAGCTTTGAGGCATGTGTATTTTAAGCTGGAAAAGTTTTATGTTGTTCCCTATAAATTGGATTATAGTGACACGATTGCCTCTGGCTCTCTGGGCACTTCTACAGTGTTGAGAAACAGCTGCATTGAGCAAACCACGGGCAAGGCCACATTTTCTGCTTCTCTGCTTGCAAAGTGACAAGCGGATTTTGCTGGGGCCTCCCTATGCATGACCTGCAGGAGCTGGGCTTGCTGCAAGCTAAATCATGGTATGTTTCGAATCTTAACCATGGTTAAGGCAACAAACCATAGCTACTGCTGACCATGGTCAAAACGTAAGTCTGCACAGGGCCCTTCTCTATTTTAAACTGTGATAAAGGACTAATACATCTCTTCTAACCTGTGGGTTATGATCCTAAGCTATACAATGTTTACATCTCTGCATACTACTTGTTCCTTATTTTGCTTCTCTCCTTTCATCTCTCAAGTTTGTGTGAGTTGCCTGGACAGGAATTTGATGGCTTTTCTTCCCTTTTGGGTGGGGTGGGGTGGGGTAAAACAGCTAGTAAATTAGAGGAGGGGGAGGAGGATGGAGGAGGAATAGTGGGAGACAGAGTCTCAATTCAGATATCACACCAAATCATGCCTAAAAAAATTCAGCTATGCTTTGCTATAATGTCACTTCAAACCATGGTTTGTGATCAGCCAGCAAGTCAGAATCTGAGTGCATGGTTTGATGTGGGTTCTTTGTGCTAACTATGAGTTATTATGGCTGTATCTACCAGAGGCACCTACATCATAGAATAGGGGTGCTGAGTAGATGGAAAATGGAAGCAGACCAGCTGCTCTAAACCATTGTTTGTCTGCAGGTTGGTTCAGACATAATGCCAAACCATGGTTTGCGCTCACTGTAGTTTAGCTTCAAAACATGACCTGTGTTCCGGACATGCAGACACAGTAGGTTTGTGTAGTTCCTCTCCTTGCAAGAAAACCCCTGGATGCTATTCAAAACAGTGGGCTCTGGGAGTAGAGCAACAACCCAAACCATGGCTTGTTGGCTAGCATGTTCCACCAAATTGCAGTTTGTTCAAACTGTGGTTTGCAAACCAGTTTTAAATCATGGTTTCACTTCCTGATTTGGTGACTGCTTGAAAGCTGTAGATGGTCAGATGGTGCTGGTTTGGGCACCACAGTTTGGGGTTGCATCTGAACCATTTTGGTGGCTTGATTCAGACTTTATGGGAAACCCCTCTTTTGCATCCATGCAGTGATTGAAAGCTTCCAATTTTTAAACAAGCCACTGTTCCTGTGATATCTGAACTCGTGGAACTGTGGTTTGTTTAAACAAGCCAGGATCTGAAACTATGGTTTGATCCTGGCTTGTTCTCCCTAACCGTAGTTTACTGAGAGCTGTGATTTATTTGAAATTGGAAGAGGAAGCTCCCAGTCTCCTCCTGGCACATTAACAAGGAGGAGGATCTCAAGACATGCTTCGGCTTGTTCACATTGTGGGAAACCATGGTTACCTGCCATGTTTGGAAGTTGAAACCATAATTTCAGTTCTACACTATGGTTGCTGCAAACTATGGTTTAGTATGATGTCTGAATTGAACCGAAAGATGACATACACACAAAATGAGCTTCATCCAAATAGAGGAAGTGAGAAGGAGAGCAAAGAAGATGTGACTGTTCCATTTAGATCAGAAAACTAGATTATTTGTATGTCCACAAAACTTGTAACTGTGAATGATGTCTGTTTGGGGGGGAGTTGGTTTTAAAGTGGGGGTTTGCAGGGGGAAGACATCCAGAAAAGCAATAAAACTGTGCTTCACGTCAAAACATGCAACAGCTCTGGCCAGTATTTGGCTTGGACGTCAAATATTTTTGCCAGGTCCCTGCTAACGGAGAATGAATTCATCAACTACCTAGAGAGGTGGTGGGCTCTCCCACTCTGGAGGCATTCAAGGTGCAGCTGGACAGACATCTGTCAGAGATGCTTTGACCTGGATTCCTGCATTGAGCAGGGGGTTGGACTCGATGGCCTTGTAGGCCCCTTCCAACTCTACTTTTCTATGATTCTATGATCTTGTTGCCATGAAAGCAACTTTAAATATTTAAACATACAAAACTGCTGCCCTGTCTGATGTGTATGATTAGAGTTGGGGTTTTCAGCACATATGCAACTGCCCCGCTCAGAGAGGGAACTTTAGTTTAAAAAATTCAGCATTGTGTGCATCTCTGAATTCACACACACACCCCTTTTATGAAAGTAAGATTTTAGCCTTTGTGGCTATGTGAAGATCAGTTCTTGGTGGGGAAAGTGTTGGTGGGAACTTGGGAAAGGGAGTGAGATTAGGCTGGGATTTTGCCCAGAGGATTCGGCACTCTGACCTTGGCACCCTCTTCAGGTACAGAAGGGGATACGGGTGTGCAGTGTCGGCACCTCTGATTGGTAGACTGTACAAAGCTTCTTGATTGGCCAGGCCTGCTATAAATGCCAGGAACAGTGGCCTTCTGCATTTCCCTTGTCAACAGATCAGTATCTCCATCCTGCTGAACACCGGATTCCTATTTGCAGGTGAAATGGGGCAGGACTAGAACTAATGGGTGGAAATCACAAGGAAAAGGATTTCAGCAAAGTGTTAGGAGAAACTTCCTAATGATAAGAGCTGTTGGACAGCAGGACAGGCTTACCTCGGGAAGTGTTGGGCTCCCCTTTGCGGAAGGGATTTAAGCAGAGGTTGGATGGCCGTCTGTCAGGGATTGCTGTAGCTGCAAGGTCCTTGCATTGAGCTGGAGGTTGGACAAGATGATCCTCAAGAACTCTAAGCTTTGGCATGGTCTGTTCTCTTGCCAAAAGATACCAAGTTGGGGTTTTGCCCATGTTACGTTGAAGCTTCGATCGTAAACTCTGCGATCTGCCCTCTGTATGCACTGGACCAGTGCAAAATCTTTAATTAAATTATTCTTTTCCGATCCTGTATTTTTATTTTTAATACCCTAAAGCCTATAATCCTGACCGGTGCAACCTGTTTTTAGTTCCCCCCGCAGACGACCGCATTACCGGATGAACAAAAGGTCTTTGCACTTTGGGAAGCCGGTGACACGTATGATCAGGTAAGCTGGTAATCGGAGCTGCCGCTTTAGCAAAGTAATGCTTTGGACGTATCAATGTTTGTGCAGACTTGGTTGGACCGGCAGCAGTGCACCTTCAGCTCATTAGAAAGAGACTGAGCCAGGAGACCTTTTTATTTCTCTAGCACTGAGTATGCGATCCATCCTGCTCCTGCTGTTTGGGGTGTGTTGCTTTGGTCATACAGTTGGTTCCTCCTGCACAGAAACCATGGATTGACTGATTTACAGTATTTGTATACCGCTCCATATCTAGGCAGATTCCGGAGCAGTGAACAATAAAAAGATAAAACAGATTTAAAATATACAAATAATACATTAAAAAAACAGGATAACATTTAAAACCGTGGCTGGTCAGCAAGAAAGGCTTCCTGGATCAAAGATATCTTCAGCAGACGCCAAAAACTGCACAGTTTTGGTGCCTGCCTGACCTCCAGAGGCAGGGAGTTCCAAAGAAGTGGAGCCACCACACTGAAGGCTCTTCTCCTGGTGGACTCCGATCGGGTCATAGGTCCATGTGGAACCACCAGGAGAATGTCTTCTGACGACCTCAGTGACCGGGCAGGTTGGTAAGAGAGCCAACCCTTACCAACTCTCTCAGGTATCCTGGTCCTAAGTTGTTTTCAGGACTTTGTGCACTCGTACCAGAACCTTAAACCTGGTCTTGTAGTGAATAGGCAGCCAGTGCAGTTCCTTCAGCAAAGGAGTTGCATGCTGAAAAGCGGTGGCTCCCGACAACAGCCGAGCTGCTGCATTCTGCACTAGCTCCAGCTTCTGGAGCAACCTTAAGGGCGGCCCCACATAGAGCACATTGCACTAATCCAGTCTTGAGGTTACTGGCCTCTCCCAGTTTCAGTCCTGGCATCTCCAGTTAAAAGGTTCAGATAGCAGCTGATAGGGAAGACCTGGAGAGCCACTGCCAGTGAGAGTAGACCAGAGGTAGGCAACCCAGTGCCCTACAGATGTTTTGGATTACAACTCCCATAATCCCTGACCATTGGCCATGCAGGCTGGGGCTGATGGGAGTTGTAGTCCAAAACACCTGGAGAGTACTAGGTTGCCTACCCCGGGAGTAGACCATATTGGCTTAGATGGAGCAGTAGTTTGCCCTGGGGAAAGGTAGCTTCCTGTGTTCCCTACGAGGTGTGCCCAGAACAGTGGTGTTTGTGTTAAGCAGGAACAAAGAAGGTGGATCAACCATAGTTACCCCTTGTGGCCAAACCAGGAAACTATGGCTACTGACTTCAGATCAAGCCAGGATCCTAGACCAACTTCAAACTGGGGTTTTGGATCCTGGTTTGTTCTGAAACTGGTAACCATAGTTTCCCCATTCAGACAGAGCAAACTGTGATTAGTTAGTGATGTCCTGGTTTAATCACAGCTTGCATGAAGGGGCTGCCTGCACTGGCAAAAGTCTGGTTTATATCTTGGCTTAATATTATGATTGTCTGAAATCAGCCTACAAGTTATGCAAATGATACTTATGCCGCAAGACCACTTTATGCTGATGCTGGCTTTCTTGTTTGCCTCTGATTAGCCTTCCTTTTGTATAACTTGGGAATTGCTATTTCTCTCTCTCTTCAAAGCACCGGCAAATTTTGCTCGAAATTTTTTCCAAAAACTACCGAGTGCGTAGAAACGTCATCCAGAATCGGCTGGCCCGGGAATATGGAGAGGATCTAGATAAACAAGAGGTGGATAAAATCTTGAAGGTAACATTTTGCCTGCTTTTAAAACAAAATTTGAAATCCAAAACACCAATTGAGGAAAAACCTTGGTTGAATCCAGGGTTAGTCATACTTGGAGTTAGACCCAGAGGAGCCAGTGGGACTTAAATTACTCGTGACTAACTTCACTCACATTGACTTCAATGTGTCTAAGTCAAGTATGACTGCTTGGATCCAACCCCGTTTTTATTTAAAAACAGTAAAAATAGTTATGATGCAGATATAAATAAATCAGATATATCTGAGAGTCAGTGTGGTGTAGTGGTTAGAGTGCTGGACTGGGACTCGGGAGACCCGGATTCTAGTCTCCACTCAGCCATGAAGCTGATTTGGTGACTTTGGACCAGTCACTGACTCTCAGCTTAACCTACCTCACAGGGTTGTTGTGAGGATAAAATGGAGCAAAGGAGGAGGATTATATAAGCCGCCTTGGGTTCCTTGTAGGAAAAAAGGCAGGATATAAATCTAATAAGTAAATAAATATAGTCCTAAACTTCCCCTTCCCACTCTATATTTGTAAAATGGGTTTTGGCGTGTGGGGAGAGAGAAGACAGAAAATGGGTAAGCTGTGGGGAAGGAGTTTATGGTAGGGAACAGTGGCATAAGAAGCTGCCTTATACCGAGTCAGTCCATTGGTCCATCTAGCCCAGTATTGTCGACACTGATTGGCGGCAGCAGCTCTCCAGCATTTCAGATAGGATTCCTTCCCAGACCTACCTGGAGATGCCAGGGATCGAACCTGGGACCTTCTGCATGCAAAGCAGGATCTCCACCACCGAACCACAGCTCCTCCCGAAAGTTCTCTGCAGTATCTTTTCATCCCTGGTAGTTTTGCATATTTAATCACACAGAACAGACCTCCGCCTGCCTTTAATCATCGTGTATACACACACGCATCCGTATGTAACTGTGAACTGGGTGATGTATTAGTGATAACGCACTTAGCTTTGTTGTTGGATTACTTTGCCCTGGGGGATTCTCAAAGGCCGCAGCCTTTGAAAATCCATCATCCCAATTGCATTGCCTAACTTGACTGCAGCCATGCTTTACAGGGAGCATCTCTATTGCTAAAGCTTTAATTAAAATTACCTTGAAAGATTATTTATTTGGTCATTTGGTTTCGAGGCTGGAAGGCGGTGTTTGAAGCCTTGTTTGAAACGCCGGAAAGGCCTTGAAGCTAATGTTTCAGGCTTGATAACAAATGTGCATAGCCAAAATGGAACTATATCCACGTACAAAAGAGAGAGAGGAAGGGTTGCGGCTCAGTGGTAGAGCCCCTGCCTTGCACACAGAAGGTTCACTCCGTGGCATCTCCAGGCAGGGCTAGGAAAAGATCCTGCCTTGAAGCCCCAGAGAGCCGCTACGAGTCCGTCTCGACAATACAGGGCTAGATGGACCAGGCGTCTGATTCGGTATAAGGCAGTTTCCTATGTTCCTAGAGGTAATGGCAGGATTGGGTTTGCAGAAGTACAGCGGAACATTAGAAGCCCCAATAAACAACCCCATAAGGACCAAGCATGCTCAGTTGGCCACAGAATGCTGGCTGGCTGATGGAGGGTGGATGGGAAACTCCCGCCGCCATCCAAGGCACGTTGGGTGGCAGCGGGAGAGAGGGCCTTCTCGGCGGCTGCTCCCAGGCTCTGGAACTCCCTGCTGAGAGAGGCTATTTTGGCTCGCTCGCTCTCTGCTGTCTTCTGCCAGCAGGCAAATATGTTTTTTCTTCAGGCAGGCCTTTGGCATATAAGCTGGTCTGTTGCTGAAGAGGGTTCTATTGGGTTGGGTGCTGTTTTATTTCTTTGTTGTGTTGTTTTTAATTGTGCTTTTAATTTATGTTTTAATTTATGTTTTAATGATTGTTTTAAATTATTTTTTATTTTAATCTTGGTCTTACTGTTTGTTTGTTTGTTTGTTTATTTATTATATTGATATCCCACCGTCTTTCCTCTTGCAAGGAACCCAAGGCGGCTTACATAATCCCCCTCCTCCTCTCCATTTTATCCGCACAACAAGCCTGTGAGGTAGGTTAGGTTGAGGGTCAGGGAATGGCCCAAAGTCACCCAGTGAGCTTCATGGCTGTGTGGGGACTAGAACCCAGATCTCCCAAGTCCCAGTCCAACACTCTAACCACTACGCCACACTGTCTTGTTAGCTGTCTTGGCCACCCATTTTTTTGGTGGAAAGGCAGGATATCAATCCAATCAATCAATCAGTAACTGGTGGGCGGGGAAATGGAATGGAGTATCCTGGGAGAGAGCATGGTTGGCTGGTACACTCTGAACAGGAGCACTCCACACTGCAACATTTTGCAGGCCCTGGTTGTGTTCATTAATCTGACTGGCTTGTTCTCCAGATTTGGATGCTGTGCAGCAGCACAATTCAAAGGGAGGGATGAGGAGACTACAAAAGAGCCCAGATGACTGGACGTGATCTACAGGAATGCACACACACACACACCCTTAAAAAAAACCAAAAAAAACCCCTCCACTGCATTCAGACTCATTAGTTAATTTCACCAATTAGCAGTTTTGTGCCTTTTGGTCTCTAATTATGCTTCCAACCAGGTAGCGGGCTAAACGCTGTGTTTTGAGTATTTCTGACAGAGGTGGGAAAGAATGCCAAAACCGTTCCCGTGGGCGGCGTTACCAGCACACTGCATTCTCTGAGGACCCCTGTAGTTGCCTAGATAATACCAACAGGAGTCGGCTGCAGGCACATAAGTGCTGCTTTTTCCAGTCAACAGCTGCTGCCTTTGTGGGTCCTCCCTTGTCGCTGCCTCCTCTTAAAGCAGCCACCCATTGGCTTTTCGGGGAGTGATAAGCCAGACGAAGAGTGTCCTTGGGGTCATGCCACTTAGAAAGAAGTGTGTTTGGTAAAGAGTAAGGAAAGTTGCAGAAGGAGCGGGCAGGCAGGGGAATAATAAGCATGCTGCTAAACCATCATAGCTTTAACAACTGCTTGGATCTCTGACGGTCGTGTTTTTCTTCACGTTCACTTCTAAAAAAGCACAATTCTAACCCTCATGGTTTTATTTATTTATTTATATCCCGCCTTTTTTCCTGCAAGGAACCCAGAGCAGCTTACATGATCCTCCTCTTCCTCTCCGTTTTATCCTCACAACAACCCTGTGAGGTAGATTAGGCTGAGAGTGACTGGCCCAAAGTCACCCAGTGAGCTTCATGACCAAGTGGGGACTAGACCCCGGGTCTCCCGAGTCCCAGAATCATGGACCACTACACCACACTGGCTCTCATGTTTTGGAGGTACATTTTAGGAATTCTAAGCTCGTTGGAAGGGACCCAGTTGACAATCTAGTTAAACCCCCAGTTCGAACTGTAAAAAGGGTCCATGATTCCGCTTGTCATGACAAGTATCCCCTCCCCTTTGGCAAGCACAAAAACCCATGCAAAACCCAGCCCTCCAGTTGAGGCTTGTTGCTGAACAGCAGGATGGAGGGGTATCATCCCACAGCACAATTGTGTGGTGCTTTCTGAAGCACTTAGATCAGGAGTCCCCAACCTTTTTGGGTCAGTGGGAACAAATTTTTGAATTTTGAGAGAGTGCCCTGGATGCTCTCGCAAAATGGCTGCTATGGGTGGGGCTTGCCTCTTCATAAAATGGCTGCCACGACTGGTCACAAAAACACTCATTTCCCAGAAGGCAACCTGGTGGGGCGAAAAAAAACATAACTTGCCCAAGAACCTAAGTATACGGCAGAGGTGGGTCTGAGCTCTAAGATACAACGCCACTCTTTTGTACCCAGATAAAGATGGCACTGGAGGGCAACACTCCACTTTGCAGCATGCCAGCCTCCCAGTTATTTTTTAAAAAGGATTTTAATTTTTAAAAAATCCTACGAAATAAAATAAGAATCAGGAAGGCCAGAGAGCCTGGTAGGCACCAAGAGAGATGCCTGTGGGCATCATGTATGTTTGTTTATATTGTATTGATATCCCACCTTTTTTCCTCCAAGGAACCCAAGGCGGCTTACATAATCCTCCCCATCTTACCCTCACAACAACCCTGTGAGGTAGGTTAGGCTGAGAGTCAGTGACTGGCCCAAAATCACCCAGTGAGCTTCATGGCTGAATGGGGACTAGAACCCGGATCTCCCTAGTCCCAGTCCAGCACTCTTAACTACTATACCACACTGGCTCCCGACTCAGAGCACCTCAGAAGCACATCTTGAGCTTAGAGGTGGGGAAGCACCATTGAGCTTAGAGGTGGGGAAGCACCATTTTTCGCTCCATAAGACGCACCCCACCCCCCCAATAGGGGGAAATGTCTGCGTCTTATGGAGCGAATGTTATTTAAAAAAAATTCTGCGCACCTCCAACTGGCCTGGGGAAGAGCGGAGGGCTCTTGGGTGGGGCAGGGCAAGCCCCCCGCCTCTCAGCTGATTCCCCGCGGAACAGCTGATTTTTTAAAAAAAAAAAGTTACTTTTTTTAATTTTTTAATTTTTTTTTACTTTCCTTTGCTGGTCCGGGGAAGAGTGGAGGGCTCCTGGGTGGGGCGGGGCAAGCCCCCGCCTCTCAGCTGATTCCCCGCGGAACAGCTGATTTAAAAAAATATATATTTCTTTTTTTAACGTGCCCTACGGTAAGTGCGTCTTATGGTCCGGTGCGTCTTATGGCGCGAAAAATGCGGTACTCTGAGCGCCACCGACTCACACTGTAAAAGTGGGAAGTGACCACATGCTGCATTCTGGATGCACTGACATGTTTTTAAATGCTGTGCATCATCTAGTTTGAAATAAATGGTGTGTTAACGTCATTGGGCATCTCGAACTTCTTGATCTTATAAGGGTGAACAGTGTTTGCCTGTTCAATCTTTTTCTTCTTTTCCTTCCCAGTCAGTGACCTCAATTCTAATGGCATGCAGTTAGGGGCAGAATAATTCTTCTGCAGGGCTACTTTGGGGAGATTATAAGAATGCTTCTTAACAGCTTTTCCTTTCTTCCAGGACTGCTGTGTAAGCCAGGGTGGTATGTGGTACCTTAAAGGGACAGTGCAACAGCCGACATCTTGACGAAAGGGGTTCACTTTAATTGCATCAGGTTAACATCAGGACCGAAGAAGAAAAACCTAATGGGCAGGAAAGCAAAACAAAACACCCTCCTTCCCCTTTGTATGGGACAGAACTTAAACTACTCATGGCCCTGTGGATGGAGGAAGTTATGAACACGGCCCTGCTCATCTCCTTGTTCACATGGCATCCAAAATGCCCCCACTGAATAGGAGAAAAATGGGATCTTTATGAGCTGTTAGATTAATTTGGGATTCCTAATATATTTTGCTTCTCATTCTGATTATAACAAAAAAGAAACCTTATACTGACCCAAATGTTACAGATCATGATCTAATGTTTTATTTTGTAACTAATGCCAATAAATTGCAAGTTTACACTTACATACCCAGATTTTGTTTTTAAAATCAACAGTCTGGCTTCTGGCTAGTGCCGTCACTTGTTTTGGGGGCAAGGAACACTAATTCATCTGGTTTTTCTAGAGAGAGGCATTAAATGTACTGTAGCTGGTAGGATCTTGCCATTTCTTTATGTCAGAATTAATCAGATGCAGTAATTCTATATGCCTGAAGCTTTTGAGGGGCTTTCTTTGCATAACTTCATTCACCTGTCAAAAGTTGTGTCATACACTGTCTCCATTGTTTAATGATTGATTTACACATTTTTCCTTGCCCTTGTACCTTTAAAGCCTTTCCCATTAACCCTAGATTCTTTGAAGAGAGTGGGGCAAATATGTGAAAAAGCTATTACTAGTATTCTTACCTTACAACCAGTCTGCAAGAACACGTGACTCTACCTTGGCAGGAATTCTTAACTCTTATGGGTGTGAGGGAGGGGGGGAAATAGCTGTGTTGTGATTTTTAATTACATTCTTCTCCCCAGAAAATTAGCTTAGAGAAAACTGGATTTGCAGGTACACTCGTTCCTTCTGTGAATAGATGAAAGATAATCCTAGGATGCTAGTTGAAGCAAGTTCTGACTGAATAAAGGGCAGCTCTAAGTCAATTAAAATGTAACTGGATTATATTGCCATCTACAAATAATGCATGGGGTGGAACTTTCTGAATTAATGTCCTTTAGGATGTTCATAGAGTATACCTACTCTCATGACTTGCCATACATTCTATACATCACTAAAAGTTAACACGCAGTTTTGTAGCTTACATTAAATGAAATGTACAGCCTTCAAAAAGCTCAGTGTCTGTTGAATTCAGATCAGAAGTGGGGAGAGCAAGGTTTCTAGTAAAACTTTCCAATAGCCTTTATAGTGCATGCCCTTGAGCATTACTGCTCATCTTTCTGCTGCTACTTCCACCCTTGCCATAGAAGTCACTTTTTCATGAATCATAGTAAAATATAAACAGCAGGCTGGCAGTCAAAAGCATTACATTAGGGGAGGAGGAGTGGACCTTTAGGGCAGCTACACTTGCCGTTTAGATAAAGCTGAAGGCTAGATGAAAAATTGTATTCACCTGGCAGAACTTAACACCAGATCAAGGGGGCTTTTGTTTTTTTAGAGCTAATGGATTTTGCATTTAATTTTTGCATACAGACCAGTTGCTAGCCATCTTGGTTCACTTCAGGCTGATTCATACAATAATTTGTACAATACTACATAGGAAAGTGGATGTGAAGGTGGAAGTTTCAATAAGGATGCGTGCTTACCCAATCACAGCTCATCTACACTAAGAAAACCTCCAGGGACAGGCTGAACACACATACCCCCAACTTCTCGATCATCCCAGTTTGCAGGACACAGAATAATGGGCTCAAGTTACAGGAACCCAGATTCCACCTAAACATCAGGAAAAATTTCCTGTCAGAGCAATAAGACAATGGAACCAACTACCTAGGGAGGTGGTGAGCTCTCCCACTCTGGAGGCATTCAAGGTGCAGCTGGACAGCCATCTGTCAGGGATGCTTTGACCTGGATTCCTGCATTGAGCAGGGGGGTTGGACTCGATGGCCTGGTAGGCCCCTTCCAACTCTACTTTTCTATGATTCTATGCCTATGATTCTATGTCACTGCCTCTCAGCCTAACCTACCTCACAGGGTTGTTGTGAGGATAAAATGGAGAGGAGCAGGAGGATTATGTAAGCCGCCTTGAGTTCCTTGTAGGAAAAAAGGCGGGGTATAAATGTAATAAATAAATAAATAAAATAAAACTCAGCAGGGGCTTTACTTCTTGAAAAAGACATTCCCTGCAGCTAGGGATGCACAGATTGTGTGTGAAATCTGTTCTGTCTGTGTTTCGCAGATGTCAGGCGCCTTTCGTTCCATCATGCACTCATCGACTAAATCATTCCCCCCCCCCTTTCCCGAACTTGCATTTGTTTGCCCTTCCAAAAATTCACAAATCCCCCCAAAGTGTGTATTTTCATGCTTTAGCCTATGGGGGGAAATGTGCATTTTTGGTCTGGTTTGTTTTGTTTTGTTTTTAGCTACAACTAAATTTGCATAAAATTCCAGAGAGTAAATAAAACTGAGGGAACTAATCTATAGCATTGGGAGAGTAACAAACCAATTCAGATTTAGGATTAGGGTGAAAGGTAGACCTATAGCAAAGTAAACTAATATTTACAGTTAGCACCTATCTACCCAGCCTTTCTTGCATAGGACATCAGTGTTAAAGCATGCTGTACTCTTGCTTTTAATGAGCTATTTACATTTGGTGCAGTCTAACCTACAAGGTCCTTCTCATGGACTGGTAAACCTCACCTGGGCACATACATATACATGTGTACACACAGAGAGAGATTAGCAACACACGCTTACTCGCTGAAGGGATTTATTTGCGTTTTACAAAATATTCACAATAGCTTACAACTCTTTAAATAAGCTTAAATAAACAGATTGGTGGAGTGTGTTTCCATATGCAGAAAACTTGTCAATGCAAGAAGAACAAGCAATTCCCATTTTACACTGTACATAAGGCAGAGAAGTTTATAACAGCAGCAACTGAAGTAAAATGCAATATCTTTTTTGTTGTTAGGCAGCTCAATTTTTGTTTTGTGTTTGAACTAGTAATGTAACAAAAATCACCACATCACTATGATAGGTACAGCTCCCTTTACTCTTGAAAAACAAGTCACCCTTTATAGTGCTGGTTAACTGGCTTTCACCTTCTAATTCCTTAGCTTTGTCATCAGCTAGTCACCTCTTCATGTAGTTGATAGCTCTAAAAACAGACCTCCACCCACTGAAGTGGCTACATACCCAGTAATTTTAAAAATAAGTAAGGGGCATTCTTCTGTGCTTTCAGCCTGTATTCCTAAGTGGTTCTTCTGCCAACAACTTCGTACAGTCTAGAAATAGTATCTACCAAGACTTACCTATTCCCTTTTTACTATTTGTCAAGGTTTTCTAGGCTACAGTAGGCCATCTTTCATGTTCAACTAAATGCAATATTCATAAACCACTAAAAAATGACACACAATTGGAATGTGCAACAAGTGCTACCATTGGCAGCAAAACCAGAACGGTGTGTAGAATCCACAGTCCTTTGCCTTAAGAAAAAGCACTCTAACTATTAAACGCTCCTCAAAAATATCCACACCATCACATCATAGTCCCTTTTACATACAGAACATTTGCTACAATGATGGCATTTCAGTGCATGGGAGGAATGGTTACGCTGTATCTGGCTCAGGCTGCTGTGATATCCCCCAGCTTGTGCCAAAGCATCAGTACTCGGGGAAACCTTACTAATTTGGGCTTAAGCTACAAAATTAGATCCTGGAATAAAAGAAGTTTTCGTTTGTTGTGAAATTGAGGCCCTGTGTGAAGCCGTCTCTGCTGTGACATCATAATCCAGGGTTGGGCAACTTGTGGCCCTCCAGATGTTTTGGCCTACAACTTCCATCAGCCCTAGCCAGCATCGCCAATGGGATGATGGGAGTTGAACGCCAAAACATCTGGGGGGCCACATGTTATAATCCAGTGTACCTTATATACTCAAGCATTCAGTTAAGAGTCCTGCTTAGTTTGAAATACTCAAAATGTTTATGCAGTGGAAGTTTCACTGGGACCCATTTAAGATGTACACAGAAAAAAACAGTGCCCAAATTTTACAGAACAGAAGAAACAATTTTGCTGGCTCTTCTTTCAGAGAGACTAAAGAGCTTCCAAAATTCCAATCAGACCTAGAGTTTGCTTGCCTTCAGAAGCAATTTCAGCTTATGGCTCTTAAAACATAGAATGGATATGCAAATAATGTTTGTCAGTGCAAAGATGCACACACACATCAATTGGCATTTCTCAGTTCTTATAGAATTTACTTAAGAATTTACTTTCTTAAGATAGAAGCCAGACCAGATTTTCAGAAGAGAGTGTCATTCCATTCAAGCAAGTCAAACAACAATGGATCTCTGTGTGGTATTTCTTACTGCTAAATTGTAAAATGACGTTTCTGACAAATACATAATATTTTGAGTCAATATTATATCTAAGAAACAAGTTACTTTTTTAATGTGCCAGTCTTGTAATTTAATTTTATATCATGCTTAATGGCTGAGTTGCCATTGTATAAGATAAATGCAACACCACTTTCCAACTTGTGACCACAGGAAGACCCAGGTCTTCAAGACTGACAGGCTTGTACATGCAAACTACTACTTGGTTCTCATTTCTCTTGTAAGACTGAACTTTATAACCAGTATTAGAGTGGTTAACTGAATTGTATAATTTGTCAATTAATCATTGTCAGTAACTGGCCCTGAGTAATTCACTTTATCATTTGGTGAAAGCAACAGTGTTCCAAATGAACATAAACTAATCAGGCAGACCAAATGCATTCTACAACTTCAACAAAAATCAACTTACATACACCCTGGAAGAATACAGACATGCAACATCATGTTTCATATGAAACATCAGTGGGCTATTTCAGGAGCCATTCTTTTCCAGGGTAATACCAACACACATCAACAGAAACAAAGATGTTAAGGCTGAGAAGACAGAGATGCATACTTTGCTCGGTGTTCATCTATTTCCTGTTTGGTTTTCTTGATACAGCTAAAGATTTCCTTAAAGAGACGTTTGTATTCAGGTGGAGTATTTGAAGATAAGCTGGTTGGGTCAGCATTAGTGGATTCAGGTTCTCTAGCACATGTGTCCAGGGATACATTCCCCACATCTTTGGAATACTGTTTAGAGGTCTGTACAGCCTTATGTTTCAATGACTCTTCATCTAGTTGACATTTCTTCAGAAGTTCTTCATACTTGACCTTCAAAGCATTGTACTGTGCATCAACCTCATTAAGCAGAGAGATGCCCCTTTGTTTCACAGCTTCTGCCCGCCGGATACAGGTTTCTTCATGGCCTTTTAGAAGGTCCCCACCTGCAGCACTGCCAAGAAAGGTCTCACTGCTGCTTCTTTTGAGAGCCCTTTTGTCAAATTCTGGAACAACTAAATTAAATTCTGGAGGGCTCTGACTCAGTTCTCTGTCTAAAGAGTCTTTAAAGGAAATAAAAAAGGACTCCGGAACAAGCTTTTCCACCCCATTAACAAATGTGTTTTCAGACTGAAATATCTGCTTCATTTCAGCCACCTCTACCTCAAGCTCTTCAGCTCTGGCTCGGTATAGATCGACATCCACCAGCCTCTGCTCAAGATCACAGTTCTCCTTCAGCATGAGACTGTATTCTTCCTCCATTGTCATCCTCTTCTCTTTTTCCAAGCTGAGTTGAGCTTGCAAGAGAGTCACTGCCTTTTTTAAGTTCTGATTTTCTTCTTCCAGAGGACTCAGCTGACTATCCATAGAAGTAATTTTTTCTGCAAAAATATGGTCATAAACGAAATACCTAGGCACACACACACAAAAGAGTGAATAAAAAACTTTAGTCTACTATTCCGAGAAAATCTTACTTCTGTTGCATACACAACACAACTTTACTACTATATGCTGATTTCTGGAAATGATTAAAAGTGGACAAGCTGGCTGTATTTTGTCTATATATAAAGCTAGAGATTGTGGCTTGACCTTATAACAGGCTAGAACCACCCAGGTAAGTATGCTAGAATTCAATCACCAACTAAGGGTGCAATCCTATGTATTCTGGCTGGGGCATGCTGGGAGTTGTAGGCCTTTTTCCTGTCTAATCATGCATAGGATTGTGCCCTAAAGCAGATAATTTTCTTTTGAAAGGGGGAATCTGGGTTGTAGTACTTTGTTATATTTATATCCTGCCTTTTTTCCTGCAAGGAACCCAAGGCGGCTTACATAATCCTCCTCCTCCTCCTCTCCATTTTATCCTTACAACAACCTGTGAGGTAGGTTAGGCTGATAGTCAGTGACTGGCCCAAAGTCACCCAGTGAACTTCATGGCCGAGTGGGGACTAGAACCCGAGTCTCCGAGTCCCAGTCCAGCACTCTTAACCACTATGCCACACTGGCTCTCAAAGATTGTTTTGCTCTTGATACTGTCCTACAATTCATATTACCTATATCAAACATTTGCAACAGTCACTATCAAGTCTTTAACCACCCTCATAGGATTGTCACCTTTTGCCACCTTTTTTTGTCTCAGCAGCAGTGGCATGGTTTTTATATGCTCATAGGCGGCAATACCAATTCTGGCTGACAGACAGAACCAGTAATGGGCATCACATTATTTGAGATTAAAAAAAAAAATCTCTATCACCCAGATTGCCTGAAGAAAAAGGTTTCTCTGCTTGTCAGGCCACATCTTGAATACTATGTCCAGTTGTGGGTACCACATTTGAAGAAGGACATTGACCAACTGCAGCATGTCCAGAGGAAGGATTGACCAGAATTGTGAAAGATCTGGAAACCTAAGCCCTATGAAGAACAACTGAAAAAGAATACCTGAATGGCTGCCCCTCAGAACATGGAACAGAGTTGTTCTCTGTTGTTCCAGAGGGAAGGACTACAACCAGTGTGTGGAAATTGCAGAGCAGATTTTGGCTAACAAGTAGAAGAAACTTCCTAATAGTAAAAGCTTGGGAGGTGGTGAGCTCTCCATTGCTGGAGGTATTTGAGCAGAGGCTGGATGGCCACCTGTCAGGGATGCTATAGTTGCATCCTGCTGTGAGCAGGGGGCTAGACTAGATGGCCTCCAAGATCCCTTCCAACTCTGTAATTCTAAGGCCTAGAGACCTTTAAACAGCTACTGCAACAGAGCAGACCTAGATTTTCCAGAATCTCTCTTTATGAAGAATAGTTATCAACATCGGTTGAAAATTATGTTGGAAATAGCAAGGCAAGAAGTAAACAAGAACAAACAAGCCACAGAGGAAATAGTCTAAAGATATCCAGAGATTTCTAAAGATGTCAGAATAATCTACAAGTGTAGCTGTAGGTGACAGGTGAATTTTAGAACTGAACAGGAAGAGATCTTCTCAACACCGATTTTGAATATTTTTTACTCATATGTCATCACTAAAACTTGACAAGTTCTCTTGTCAACATATACATCACATTTCCTACTTCAGTGGTGGCAGAGAAGAGTATTTGAACAACTTCTCTACAGAAAAATACTTACTTGCGAAGGTCATACAGTTCCTTTAGACACGAAAAACTGTGAACAGATCTTGGCTGCTCAGACCTTTCATGGTTCACATGGCCTTGCCCAGAATTCTTCAGCTCCTCCACTTGTTTCTGGAGGTCATCGATGTGCATTTGAAGACTTTCAATTGTCTCAGTCAGGCTAAAAACAAAAAAGAGCATGCACAAAAGTTCACACAGCTGCCTGAGCAAGTCATGTTTCGGACATCAACAATTGTTCAGACTGCAGTTTCTTTGTGAAATGTTCACGATTCAGGTTGCTGACTTTGGCAGTCATCTAAACTCAGGGCCTGTTTGGTCATTACTTGACCCTCAGAGTGAGACTAGAAGAAGGCCTCAGGCTCCAGCCACCTTCCTCCACCACAGGTGGAGAAGATTAACAAGCACATTAGGAAATTCTATGTTAACTGAACACAGGATGTCCCTGACCAAAAGAAAGATAGATTCTGCTTCTCTAACAGGTTCCATCCTGCAGGATTTAGGACATCCTGTATTCAAACAAAACATGGAATCCCCCAGTTCAATTGTTAACTTCTTGAAGTGGGGGAAAGGGGCACACAGTGGTGTAGTGGAGCCAGGGCTCAAAGGCACGCTGCACTGGCACTTTTCGATCAGCAGGGATGTTGACATCATCTGCCACCCTGCTCAGAATTCCCTGTTCCCTCTGAGCTTAGCTGCGATTCTCACAGTATATTGTTCCCTGTTGTAATACAAAGTATTTTGGGGGTGGCTTGGTCTTGAATGGGCAATTAAGACCCATTAGCTTTAGCTGTCCCGATGAGCACCTGCATTACAAAACTTACCACTACACCACTGTGGGTACACGGAGAGCAGAAGGAGCAAGCCCAAGACCCATTCCCAATCTCAGCCCAAGTAGAATCCAGGAAACCAAACAGCAATTGAACAGACCCTCTGATACAGGTGTCTTTTGGGTAAATATATGGATGTGGTACATGTTGATAAGGAAGGGGGAACAAAGTACTACGGGAGAGAATTACCTTAGTATCTTTTGCTGTGAGGATCTACTATCAGCAACTAGTTTTTGATTAGCATCTTCCAGTTCTCTAGCAGTGACATCAAGCTGTTCATAGACTTTGGCATGTTGATCATTCATCTGACGCAGAAGCTCCACCTGCTTTGTAAGATACTGTGAAATAATTACAATTAGCATTCTAAGTGTAATTAAGGGGAAAGTTCATTCAATCAGCAGTCTAAATTGCCAGTAATTTTGCTGCTTTCCTTGTAACCTCAAGCAATGATACTAAATTGTAAGGCATAGGAGGATGCAACCCACCCTGCAAATAAGCTACGTAGTGTGAGTTGTTCATGGAACAACCTACAGTGTGCCTGACAGACAATCGGGCTTACTGTGGGCTGTTCTCCCACTCCTTCCCCTCTAGTCCTCCAGCTGGTATCCCAGGGTCCTGCGTGGCAGAACCCATCTTGTCTCCCACTCGCTTCGTTTGTTATTGGGTTTTCCCAGAGCCCCATGCCACCTCCAGTGACAGCTGCTCCACTGATACCCAAGCAATACTTTGAAGTGACTGTCACTGGTCTGTCACCCTTTAAAAAAAATTGGGCTGCACAAATGTGCACAATTTTGTTTGTAAATTTTTAAAACATTTTTTTCCTGGGCCTTCGCAGGTGCACACCTACAGCTGCCCGAAATGTGGAGCCTTGCCTGGCCAATGTCTTGGGAAGTGTCTGCTGTCTAAGTGCAGTAGGCAACATCCATGGACATTGACCAAGCGAGGCTGCATATAGGTTGCTTTGCGCACACTTGACGTAAGTCAATTGGTGAACTGTCAATTGAAAAGCAAAGTGGAGAAGATATTTTTTTCTCCGAAAGGGGTGGCGAGTATATCTCCTCCTTTGGGGTGTGATCCTCTCGTTTTTTAGTATTGTCCTGACTGTAGTCAGTCCCCTCCACCTTTTCCAAACTTCACCAAGCCTCTAGGTACTCCAGAAAGGGGAGATCTACATCTCACCACCTTTTCGCAGGCACTTTCTTTTGACAACTGTCAAAAGAAAGAGTTCTTTTCTTTCAACCTATCTAGCAAATTTGAGCTTTTTTTTGTTGTTTTTGGACAGGGAAATATATGCAGATGGATGAATATATCCCTGTGCAAAAGAAAACACAAACCCAGAGACTATTAGCACTTCCTAGAAGCTGAGATTGCAAAATGCATATGAAATAAGACAGAACTACAGAGTCACTATAGTGTAAACCTTATAAACAGTTCCGACTCTCCCCTTGGAAAGTTGAGTTACTCAAGGAGATCTGCTCTTTAATCCCAGTCAGAGTGCTCCTGCTTTACTTAAATCTATGAAATGTTCAGTATAATCCTCTTTATTTGAGAAATATAATAGGTTATTTTTATAGTTGTGAAAACTACTTTCAGAAAGCCTCAGCTAAGAGGTCTGCAACCATTAACTTTAAGCTGCTTTGCAACAGAGGCACCTTAGTGTCAAACCCTGGGTTTCTACTTCTATTTCACACTATACAATCTCATGTTCCAAGAATGAGAAAAGAGACATACACTAGAATTCCATTACTATCATATGCTGTGAAATCAGTTTTATTTAGAATTTTTCAAATAAATAAATATGCCAAAGAGGCTTCACAAGAGTCAAAATAACTGAACACCCAACTAAGACTTGTACAAATTGTTAAATCTATGAATCTTTCAGACAGCCTAAAGATTTCAGAGTAACTACTCTTGTAAGTAGCCTATTGATTATATAATCAAATATTCTGTTCGTTACTCTATCTCATTAAAAAGATTGGTAGGCTTACACTTTGAGAAGTATAAAGCAGGATTACAACTTAACCTAATATCACTACCCACAACCTTCACCCTATGAGAATCTATTAGAAAGTATTACCTGTTGCCATTTATAGCCAGCCTGTGTACAGCACAGGATTAGACAAGGTTAGCATTAGCCAGAAATCTCAGTGTAACCTGAACCAGATTATTTTTGTCTGCTGTTCTGAATGAAGACATTTGTTATAATGAAGAATTCCCAATTAAAAAGGCATTTATAAATTCACACCATTTACAGGAGAAACCTATGCTGAGAAGTTCAGGCTTTTATATAAAATTAATCTGCATCAGTTATTGCTTTAGTAAGAGTGCAACAAGAAGATATGAGATGCTTTACATACAACTTCAAATGCCTGCTTGCCTTTCAGTAGAGATGCATGCACTGATTTCTCTACACTTAAAGGTACAAGCCTATGTATGTTTAGACAGAAAAAGGCCTGCAACTCCCAACATGCCCCAGCCAGCACTGCTGTCTAGGGCATGCTGGGAGTTGTAGGCCTTTTTTTCTGTCTAAACTTGCATAGGATTGCACCCGAAGGCTCTTTGCCGCCTTTGATGTGAACTTTTGTAGGTTGGGACAGGTGGGTTGGAGCTTTAAAATGAATTCTTCTCATATTGCAAAGCATCCATGCTTAAGAGGAGCTACATATTCCTTTAGCGTTAGGAGATTGCACCCTTGGTTGGTAGGCAAACAGAAAAACCAGGTTTACTTAAAAGGGAGATGTTAGGTTTTGCATGGGCAGAACGAAGATTGTCACCTGACATCAGGATTGTCACCTGACATGGAGGGTGTCTCTTGAGGTGAAGTACACAAGGTCTTCTGTCACCAGACATAGTCTCAAGGTTTATGAGTCAGCAACCATGGGACAGGTTTGCAGTAAACATGTTGTGAAGAATAGGTTATATAACTGGTGAGTAATATCCTATTTATAGATACTATAAATAGGATCTTACTATATAAGTTGGGGTAAGACACACATCCCCTCACTCTTGACTCTTGTTCTGGACTTCTACTTCAAGTCAGTCACTTCATCTCAGCCTTACCACTGGGGTCTTGTTTTTGAATCTGCAATCATGTAGTGAGTAAGAGATGCATTGCTTGCCTTAATCCCATGTAATTGGGTCTTACAAATAAACTCTTTAATCTTTATTAACTGCTGTTATCTCCTCCTTCCGTCTGCGTGACTGGGACTGAGGGTCACTGGCTAGGTAAGCTTTTGAACCCGGGTCAGTCCAGCTCTCACATCTGGTTATGGGCCCAGATCACCCAGAGATAACCCTGATTATTATCTCAGATGGGGCAGATAAGCCCAGGGACGCAGGAAAAACTGCAGTTATATGGTTAAAAGGATTTGTTTACATCTGTAAGCGGTTGGAATGTAAACAACCGGGAAGGCGATGTTGCTAGAGCTGGATGCTGATAACAGCGGCTTGGAATGCAACACAACTGAAGAATGCAGGACAGAGAGACAAAGGATTTTTCGTTTTGGAAGAAGCTGGAACGGAGGTGCCAAGCTTGGCAGATCCGAGGCTACTGAACAGTGAACAACGCTGGACACAAGGATTTCGTTTTCCACAGCTTGCTGGAGTGATTGTCAAGGAGCTGTATCGGGCAAGGAAATATCTCCAGGAGGCTCTGTGTCTACTCTTTTGAAACAAGACTACAGCAAGGAGGATCATATTTCTTTTACAGTTTGCTTCTTCGCTCAGCAGCGGATCAGCTATCTTTTGCATTGTGTCAACAAGTGGCTTGGATTACAAAAGACGTGGGTTACGTCTGACGTGGGCAAAGCGTCTGGAGCGTGTGTCGTAGCAAAGTCACGTGTGACGAACGTATCTTGGGAAACTTGATACTACACAGAAGGCTGTACTAAACCAGCGGAGGCGTGGTTTTAAAACAGCAGGGGAAAAACAGCGCGACAGTTTTTGAACAGACAAAGCTGTGCTTCAAATGTGATGCTGTTCTTCATTTTCTTCATGTGGGATCACAGAAGAAGGGGCTTGAAATCAGCAGGGGTGCTGCTGATGAGAAAAACATTGTGTTTTAACCCAGGACATAACAAAATGGACATTATTTTGGTTGTGGACAGAAACAGTGTCTTGTTAAAACAAACTTTCTGTGTTGGACATAAATAAGCAGAAAGAGGACTATGCAAATGGTCAGGGGTTTTAAAAGTCATGTTTTTGGAACTGTATTTCTTGAAAGTTTGAATAACTTGGACTCAAGAAAGTGTAAAATATGCTCTGGAAATGTCAGGAAATGTACTGAATGTATATATGACTTGAGTATATTGTGGATTTCTCTGTAGCAAAATGTGAAATACTAAATAATTAGAAGGTATGTTTATATGGCAAAGCGAAGAGATGGATTATTTCTTTCATACTGTAATGATGTAATAAAGAAATGGAAAGTTGTACTGTTGCAACTATAAAAAGGTAAATGCTTATATATATATGACATGTACATTCATGCATATCACTTGGTCATTTAGATTCACAGGCTGTGAAAGAAAATGCAAGCAGTGGTTGGGGAAAGCATTTAGAAAATGGTAATTTTCACATGAAAGGTAAATTTTGTGTACTAAACAAGGGATGCTAGCTTCAACAGGTAAACTGGAAGGCAAGCTGAAAAACCAGTCCATTTCATTTCAATTTGTTCTTGGTAATCTTGTGGGTACTCTGATGGTATTTAGAGGAGAGGCACGTTATTTCATGATGTTAATTCATCAATACATGAGGTACACGGTTGTGTACATGTTAGATAGAAAGCTGGAGTATTGAACAAGGTCAAGGTGTTTTGTGCTTGGGTGAGAAACAAGCATATTACCCATGTTACCTATTTCTTTTGAAATGTGGGGGAAGTTCAATTCAGTGCATACTTTGATGCATTTCTAATAGGATGTGATATTGAACACATGGATTGTGTGGAAGAGTAAACAAACACTCAGAAGAGGTGATACAAATTTGGCTAATGAGGTTTGGGTAGAAGTTCTTAAATGTTTTTATTATGTACATGATAGAAATTTTAGTTCTGTGTTGAACTGTACACCTTATAGAAAGTAGTGTATAAGGAGGAATCTTCTGGAGAAACATTTCAGGATCTTGGATCTGATATGTAGGTACATACACCTCAAAGTTAGAAGAAATCTGTAAGGGAGGCTTACATGAGATTTTTCTAGAAATGAGAATATTGTGTTTCACATGAATAACACTTGGATAGTGAGATTAGCTAAAAGTGTTGAGTATAATGCTGAATGAAAAGGTGATTATTTTTCAAAAATTAATTCTGTTAATCCAAGAGAAGCATCAAGCTCAGAGTCAGAATAGAGAAGCATTTGCTGAAAGACAGTCAGGTAAATTTGACAAACTGATACACATTTGGTTTAGAGGAGGCTAAACAAATGATTGTTCATCATTGGTCAAGTTCATTGGAACAGGAACCTGATAACTGGTGAGGTAAGGAACAGGTGAGTCAAACAACCTGTGAGATATCAGGATGAATTTGCAAGAAAAGCCATTTGAACTCAACATTTCAAAGGTGAAAAAATTGTCTGTTAAGGAAGCTAAACCATAGCTTCAGGCTATGCAAGCTGAGTTGAATTCTTTGGATAAAGAACAAAACATGGAAGCTGGTGAAAGAAACAGCAGTCCATGGAACTCATTGTTACCAGATAGAATTTTTAAATGAAAACTAACCAGATTGCAAGGTTATGTGTCAAATAGCAAGACTGATTGCTTGTGGTTTTGCAAAGTTAAAAGGGCTGGATAATCATGAGGTGAGTGCAACAACAATTTGCTTTGGAAACAGTTAGACTGATGTTTAAGAATGTGGAGAGATGTATGAATATTTCACAGTTGGAAATATTGGAACAAAAGCATTTTAAATGAGAGGAAGTCTTTGGAAAACTGTCCTAGAATATTTCTTTAGGAAAAGCTAGAAATCAGCTGGAGGCTGGAATTCTTAGACTCAAACATTGCTGAATTTGGGATTTGCACAGAGAGGCAGATCAATGTTTTGTTTGTTAAACAGGAGAAACAGGGACATAGACTGTATGTACTTTGTTAGTTGGATGATCTATTGTTTTTTCTGGACAGATAAAAGCAATATGATATAATTGATCCAGAGTTTGGAATTTCATTTTGAATTGAAACTGCTTGGCGGATATCAACTGTCTATCTGTAAATAGAAGTTGAGGGAGGAACCAAGAGGGCAGTACCTTACTGCAACAAACCAGAGAAAATCATGGATGTGATTGAGAATTTGGAGATAGTTAACTCAGTGAGAGACTCCAAATAACTGAGGATTTTCAAGCACATGCTGATGGAAAAGCAGTTTGAATGCTACACAGAAGCATTGGGCAATTGAGCTTCATTATGCAAGCAACAAAGTCAGATATTGCTGTCAGTGTAATAGGCAGACTGTTAGACCAACAGGACATGCTTGGAGAGCTCTGAAAAGGAGTTGAGTGTTATCTGGAGGGAACATCACACTTCAGACTATGTTACAACTCAGAGCACAGGTGGCTTACAGATTCACAGAAATGCCAGTTGTGGTTGTGATAGTAAGAACAACAAGAACACACCTGAGGTTTGTTATTTTATAACCATACTTTGTTTGATTGATTTTGTAAGACACAATCATCTAAAATTTAGAGTTCAACTGAAGCTGAACTGAATGCATTGTATATGTATTGTGCTATTATGGTATTGTAAAGCTTGAATAGTTATTGCATTTGTTTAAATAGTTTAAATTGTTAAAAATGTTTAAATGATGCTGGGATTGATGTGAAAAACCTATTACAGTTTTTTCAGGAAACCAAAGCCAGGATTGCTATGCTGCAGGCAGATAGCAATACACAAAGTTTTAAGTCTGCAAATAAAACTGTGTCATGAGGTATACATCAGAAGTGATTTGATGGTGGTTCAAATTTCTGGCAGGTAAAGTTATCCATGCAAAGTTTTTTTTATCAAAGTCCATAGATGAAAGAACAGCACCAGAGTCAACAAAGTTGTTGCAGTTGTATTAGGTAAATACCACGTTCTGCATCTATATGCAAAAAGCAGGGGGATGTTAGGTTTTGCATGGGCAGAACGAGGATTGTCACCTGACATCAGGATTGTCACCTGACATGGAGGATGTCTCTTGAGGTGAAGTACACAAGGTCTTCTGTCACCAGACATAGTCTCAAGGTTTATGAGTCAGCAACCATGGGACAGGTTTTCAGTAAACATGTTGTGAAGAATAGGTTATATAACTGGTGAGTAATATCCTATTTATAGATACTATAAATAGGGTCTTACTATATAAGTTGGGATAAGACACACATCCCCTCACTCTTGACTCTTGTTCTGGACTTCTACTTCAAGTCAGTCACTTCATCTCAGCCTTACCACTGGGGTCTTGTTTTTGAATTTGCAATCATGTAGTGCAGGGGTCTTCAAACTACGGCCCGTGGGCCGGATCCGGGCCGGCGTGCCCTTTCATCCGGCCCGGTGGCCGATCCGTGCCCGAACTGGGCCAGCCCGTGTCCGCGCGGGCTCTCCACCGCCCGCGCGGGCTTGCCAATTTTTCTTTGTTCTCTGGCGAGAGCCGCCCACCCGCGCTGGTCCCGTTGCGTCACTTCCGGCGGCGGAAGTGACACGACGGGACCCTGCTCCATCGCGCTGGACCCCCGCGCTCTGTTTTTGGTGGGGGAAACCAGGGCAACAGGGCTGTTTAAGCTTTGTTGCCCTGGTTTCCCCTGCCAAAAACAGAGTGCGGGGGTCCAGCGCAACGGAGCGCAGCAGGATGATGCGGCTCTGGTGGCGGCGCACATGGTGCAGAGCACATTGGCCGGCAGGGGGCGGGGGCTGCACCTTTCCTGCCTTCTTCTGAGCGCGGCGCTCGAAGCGACCAGAGGCGCGCGGCAACGGCAGCTTGAGAGGCTGCAATTAGGCGAGCGGCGGGGCAGAGGTAACTTATGAAACTTCCCTCGGGCGGGGGTGGCAGACGCAGAGCAAGCCTTGAGGTTTCTCTGAGCTGGAGGGGAGAAAGGAGGAGCGCCAGCTGCTGGCGCCGCTTTCCTGGGCCCCTCTCCATACGGGGAGGAAGGAAACCCAAGCGAGCAATTGGAGAAAGGCAGCACGCCCCTGTTGCTTACCCAAAGACGCAGCTTAGGTGCTTTGCTGAGGGGGCGTGGCTGAGGGAGTGAGGAAGGCGTTGGACCCCCGTTGCGAGTGAGAAGAGGGCCAGGCCAGGTGTCCCTCAGAGAGGGAGCGGGCAGGTTCGAGTCTCTTCTCATTCTCTTGGGAAGGACGGGGGGTGGGTGCGGTTTGTGCGTAGAGATCCGCTTTCCCCAACTTTACGCCCTCCAAATTATAGGAATTGTGTTGGACCCCCAGCCTGGCACGCTCCAGGTGTGTTGGACCACAACTCCCATAACCCCCCAGCCAGTTGTAGTTCAACATCTGGAGGGCGTCAGGTTGTTGTTCTACACATGCTGGCTGGGGGACTATGGGAATTGTAGTCCAACACATCTGGAGGGTGCCAGGTTGTAGTTCATCACATGCTGGCTGGGGACTATGGGAATTGTGGTATAGCTTGCTGGGGGATTATGGGAGTTGCAGGACAACACATCTGGAGGGCCCCCAGGTTGGGGAAGGCTGGTATAGATATATAACTATTGCCAGGGGGTTCTTCAAGATTCTTGCTGCAACCTGCGTCTGCTCTCTGGGGACACAAATGAAGATGAAGGAATCCTAGTGACCATAGGAATGCAATGAGGCTTTCGTTTTTTGAGTTTGAATAAGATATGTGCAGTGTGCAAATCAAGCCTTTCTATACCTTTTTAAAATTTTATGTATTTCAATTTTAGACAGCAAATTAATTTATAATTAATTTATATTAATTTATAGTAACTTTCCATTTTATCAAATAAAAAAAAAGGACCCGGGTCCTTTTTTTTTAACTTGATCCATTCGTTCATATTTTTTTCAAACTATAGTCCGCCCCCCCAACAGTCTGAGGGACAATGAACTGGCCCCCTGTTTAAAAAGTTTGAGGACCCCTGATGTAGTGAGTAAGAGATGCATTGCTTGCCTTAATCCCATGTAATTGGGTCTTACAAATAAACTCTTTAATCTTTATTAACTGCTGTTATCTCCTCCTTCCGTCTGGGTGACTGGGACTGAGGGTCACTGGCTAGGTAAGCTTTTGAACCCGGGTCAGTCCAGCTCTCACAGTATATACAGTACAGAAAACGACCATCCTCAATTGTAGAAGCCCTTCAGTGGAAGAATGGCCAAATTGTTTTATTTATTTAGCGCATTCATATTCCACCCATCAGTTCTGAAATTCCCAGGGCAGCTTATAGCACAAGTTAATCAACATAAAAGCCAACTTGTTCAGCATTGAATACCTCTCCACCAAATCAATATGTGCTACAGATAACTTTAATAGATAGTGTTCTTTATATTTGCCTGTTTGATTTGCCTAAGTATTAATCCAGCTCTAAAGAGAAAAAGAGAGAGGATGAGAAAAAATAAGTCCTTAGTGCCTTGTACATATCAGTATCAAGTCTAAGAATGGCAATATTTAATAAGCAGTATCTATATAAAGCTTTCAAGTGTTCAGAACACCTCACAAGCATTATCTTGTTGTAATCCTAACAACCATTTTGTATGGAGTAACCCCATATTGCAGATTGGGATATTGGGGGAGAGAAGTGGTTTGTCTGAGGAACACATAACGAGTTCATGGCAAAAGATTCTAACAGAGGGCTGTCTGGTTTATAGCTCAGCCTTAGCTACTGCCCTATATCAGAATAGCAAAAGTACAGCCTTTGGGCTGTATCAACTTCCAGAGGGTAGCCATGTTAGTTTATTGCAGCAAAAACAACGACTTGACAATGTTCAGGAGTTACCTCTATTTCCTGTAGTTGCTCTTGATTGGTTGAGTACATCTGCTGCAGAGATGTCTCTAGCTCTGTGTTCCGGTCCAATAGTGTCTTCCCAAGTTCAGCAGCAAGATGGAGATCTAAAATGAGTTGTGCGCATTTTATCTAGTACAATGACTATCATCTTATTTCAAGTTCAAGTTTACAAATCAGGGACAAATTTAGCTAAATAAATAAAGCTTGCTTTGTTAGATGGACTTTGGTAATAGAGGTTAATGACTACCCCTACCATTGTTAAGAACAACTAATTGGAACAACTAATTTGCTTCAGTGATTAAAGTTTATACCATATCTCTTTATCTTGACCCTCTAATATGGGGTAGGCAACATGGGCACTACTATGCCTGTGGACATCTACCCCTACAAAGTGACCTGGTGATACCTGGATTTTATTTTTTATTTTAAATTGTTTTACCAGGTGGCCTGGAGAGCTTTAAAGTGAAGCACTGGCCTCTAGCCCCCTGCCATCTTTATTCCCCAGAGACACTCCTATGAAGTAAATATGGTGGGTGCGTGGAGGCCGCCACTTCATTCTGAAGTGCTCCTGGCCTCCTGAGAAAGGGGGGGAAAGGGGAGGGAGGAATGGATCCCATTGCCACTTCCTGGTAAGGAGGAAGGCAGCAAGACAACTAGGGGAAGGCTGGGGGTGCCCCAACATAGTGGGAGGAAGAAGCAGTGAGAATGGGACTGTAAGAGAGAAATAAGTGACTGGATCTTGTGTGCTGTGTGAGTAGGGGAGTGGGGGTGAGAGAGAGCATTTGGGTGGGTGTAATTCTGAATGAGAGAGAGAACAGTGAGTTCAAAGGAGTGGCTGTGTGTTTGGGGGCTCAGTCCCCACCTCTGCCATATATTCAGGATCTTAGGCAAGCTCCTTGTCTCACCAGTTTGCCTTTCTATGATATGGATGTTTTGTGGCTGGCTGCATCCACTATGGCAATGATTTATAAGTGGGCACCCCCATGGCAGCCATTTTGTGAAGGCACCCATGACACTCTCTCAAAATTCCAGGTGTGCCCACTAGCCTAAAAATGGTTGGAGACCCCTATTCTAATACATCCTCAATGTGACATAAGAGGTAGACAATTAGTGAAGTCCTTCTAGAATTCATTTCTTTCATTCCAAGTACCGGTAATACATCTTGAGAAGTAGATACTTCAGGTATTCTAATATTTGCTACCCACTTTCTTTTCACTTAGCTGATCAAGCTATCCAGATATCAAGTTCAGAGCCCTGAAGGTAGGAAACAAGTGCAATAAAATGTCACTGAGTATCTGCTCCATCAGGGCCAGCATTTCCCTGGTTGCTTTTGCTCTGTATCTGAAGTTTGGTGTAGATCTACAGTGCTGGCTTGGTACCAGAGAATGCAAGTTATTTTTAAACAGGCCAACTTTTATTGGCGTTAAGTGCATACAAGTTCCATCATGCAGAGATCTGACAGATTCAAAAACCTGCAGACTCCAAATATCAGAAGTTGGTCAAATCAAAACCTGCCCTATTAACTATTTATCATGCCCAAGGGCATTTCCAGGCACTAGCATCTATTCCAACTGTGAGAGTTTACAGATAATTGTGTGTTGCCGATTTGTGATGCAACAAGATACTGATCTAAGCGCTCAAGATGACTTATCTAGCTGTCATGCTATTTGTCAACATGACAATTCTCTTTTGAAAATCCCCAAACAGCATCATCAAACACATACTTTGTGCTAACTTTTGTCTTTCATTTTTTCTCTACAGTTTTTTAAAGTTTTAATAATCCATTTTCTAAATAAAATATACACTTTAGAGAGAGGATCATTAAGAATTGTATGTTACTAACTGTTAGTTTGTTGCAAACTAATAATTTGCATTTGACTAGTTATCTATTGACTGATCCAGTTTACTCCTGGTATCCAAGTATTTAAAAACACACAATTTTATATTAATATTTTACTCTACAATGACACGGATCAGCAGTTTAAAAATTTTAAGATCACATGAGCTACACAAAGTGCCTCAGAAACCAAACGTTGCCACCTCCTCAGTCAAGTTATCTTTTAAAGTATAGTAACCAATGTTTCTCTACCCCAAAACTATTGTAAAAGCTATTTATGCTCTGTAAAAGATATAAACTGAGCATAATTCTCTCTAACAATCTCCAGAGCTGCCATGAATACAGCTGCTGTCATACTTGGAGGAGGCAACCAAAAGAATGCATAACTTACACCAGTTTAAATGCCACCCTGTAAAGTGGCAATACAAGCAAATTAAATAGATTATTACTTGAAACAGAAGGTTTCTATGCCATTATTCAACCTTTAAATGCATTTGCCCATGCTAGTTCAAAGTGCAGATACTACTGCACCAGAAGTTGCAGTATTGTATTCTGCATATATAACTACTAGCTGTTGCCCGCGGCTGCGCTCGCCTGGATTTTAGGATTTGGTACAATGGAAAAGATACAGTGTCTCTGACTGAAAGTGTAACGTTTAGGCTGGGTGCTGACAACAGAAAACTTTTCTGACAGAAATATCTGATCTTAAAGAAAAATCAGGTTAATCCTGAGAGACTACCGATGATGAAGAGTGACGGTGCGATCCGTCAAAACGTGATGGAGCCTATGCGACGACGCCCCACACGCAATAGTCATTCAGTCATTTAAAAACTTTCCCTCCCTTTTCACCCCCTCAGAGAACATTCTAAATGGCCTAGGGGAGATTTGCATACCCAGCCCTATTGGCCCCTGCAGGAATTCTGAGGTGAGGCCGATTTGCATAACTGCTGCCCTATTGTTTTGCCCATAGGAGATATGAGTGTGGGGTGATTTTGCCCCCTTTTTTCACCCCCTTAGGGATGGAATTTCCAAAAAGTCTTCCTTAGTGGGGCTCTACGTCATAAAAGCAATGTTCCTTCAAAATTTCACGTTCCTAGATTAAACGGTTTGAGCTGGGCGTTTATGAGTCAGTCAGGACACCTTCTTTTATATATATAGATAGATGGTATTACCGGTATATTGCTTGAGAAATAGCGTTCAAAGTCTTACAGTAACAGGATAACAAATTTTCATTTTTAGCCTAATTTAATACAGTAATACCTTGGATTGTAAGCATAATTCGTTCCGGAACCGTGCTTGTAATCCAAAACACTCTTATATCAAAGTGAGTCTCTGGCGGGCGTGAGTGGGGCCAATTTCGGCCCGCTACGCCTGCTCGAGGCGAGCAGTTACATCCCTACGACTTGAATTGCAAGACGTCGCTTGTTTATCAAGTCAAAATTTATTTTAAAAATTTGCTTATCTTGCAAAACGCTCTCAGACCAAGTTACTTGCAATCCAAGGTATTACTGTATTTCCATCACATTGCTTGGACTGTGACTACACTGTCTCACACACACACACACACACACACACACACACACAGGTGATCTTGTTATGTTTTGAATATAGAGCATCAAAAAGCTACAGCACAATATAAAAGTTTCTCCTCCTAAGCAGAAATCTGCTCTACAACATTCTCCTCAAAATACATGTGCTTTTATCAGCTAGTTTTCCTGGATAGGCCCATTGTGCCTTCAGCAGCTGCCTGCCATTTTCCAGGAACAAAACCCACCAACTCCAACAAAAAACGTAAGTGTGTCACTTTCTCCAGCACTTAATGGTCAGAAGACCTCGGACTCCGAAAAATATGTTATAGTTCGAAGTTATGTATCCACATGCCAGAACAAATGGTGTAATAGGATATCTAAAATATTTTTGACACACAGGACAGTGATATGTGCTGGTATTTCACATGGGAAATGGAGGAGGTAAAGCTACCACACACTTTAGTATTTCGTCAAGAAGTTTAAATCTGTGATGTTAAGGCAAATGGTTTAATCTAAGTAACTCAGCAACATGTGTTATTTCTTTAGCAGATAACTGGAAAAGTGGTTCAACCTCTCATTACAGTCATGCCTTGGATTGTATGTTGCAGTTATGTCTGGAACTTGCAAATCAAAGCAGGACATGGGCTACACAGCAATTTAACTCTATGCAAGCAGCACTGACTTTGCTACTATAATAGAAAAATTAAGAATCAAAACACTAGATTATCCCTGCACAGTGCACAAAAATTTTAATAACCATGTAGTGATGTTTTGTGATAAATTGAGCCTACTTTCAGACACAAAGCCCTTAGTTTAGCAATAAATGCATGATGCTCAAGATTCCAACGCTTTTGCTAAAATTTGGGCTACAGAAGTCGTTAGATATGCCATCTGCTCAGTTCTTTCTTGAAAAATGCAGTTGCATTAGCTTTTCTTTTCTTTTTTAAAGCTTTGATGGACAGAGAAACACACTGGTTAAAAAAAAAAAAAAGGCTGCTTTGATGAAACTAGTACCGTACTCTGTTCAGTCCATTCATGAAGGTTTGTGGCTTACGCTTGCTCAGCTTGTCTGCGCGTGGAAAGCTAAGCAGGATCAGGCCTGGTTATTACTTGGATGGGAGACCCCCTCCTCTAGTTTCCTGCACTGAGCAGGGGGTTGGACTCGATAGCCTTGTAGGCTCCTTCCAACTCTATGATCTATGAAATCTATGAAACCTACATAAGAGCAGCCCAGCTGAATCAGACGAAAGGCTATCTAGTCCAGCATCCTGTTTCTCAGAGTGACCAACCATTTGCCTCTGGGAAGCTCATAAGCAGGGCATCAAAGCAGTTACCCTCTCTCATATCCTTGCCCAGAACCTGGTTCCCTGGAGGTAGCATATAGCCATCATTAGCAGCCATTGATGGCTTCATCCTCCATGAATTTGTTTAATCCGCGTTTAAAGCCATCTAAATTGGTGGCCATTGCCATATCCATAGCAAATTCTACAAGTAAACTAGGTGCTGTGCATAGAAGCAAGTCTTGTCTTCCCTGAATCTCTTGCCAATCAGTTTCATTGGATGGACTGGGTTCTAGGATTATGAGAAGAGAAAAGCTTACCGGTATCTACTTATTCCTTATCATGCATAATTCTATAAGACTCAATAATATCCCTACTTACTTGCCCGTTTTTAAAACTAAAAAAGCCCCAAATTTTGCAATCTTTCCTCATAGGAGAGATGCTTCAGCCCCTTGGTCATTTTGGTCACACTTTTCTGCACCTTGGTCCATTTTTAATTGGGCTCTCCACCACAACCTTCAAAATTCACTGCAAGCTCAGACCCCATTAATGTATATGAAGTTTGGATTTTTGCACCAATGTGCAAAATCGCTTTACACTTACTAACATTGAACCGCATTTGCCATTTTGTTGCCAATTCACCTAGTCTAGATAGATCCTTTTTTAAAATCCTTTTTTGTTTTAACCACCCTGAATAATTTGGTGCCATCTGCAAACATGGCCACTTCACTGTTCACCTCTAATTTGATCATTTATGGACAACTTAAAGAGTCCTGGTCGTAATATAATTTCTTGGGGGACACCACTTAATTTGTTCCATTATGAGAATCGTTCATTTATTCCTACTCTGCTTCCTGTTCTTTAGCCAGTTCTCTTATCCCATAATAGCTACATTTGTACAGGAGCCTTTAATAAGGGTGTAAATCAAAAGCATTTTGAAAGTCAAAGTATACAATGTCTTCCAGATCATCCCATCCATGTAATTGCTGACATTCTCAAAAAACTAAAAAGGTTAGTGAGGCAGGTGTTACTTTTGCAGAAGCCATACCAATTGAAACTTGATCTTCCATAATATGCTTCATAATGGTATCTTTTAATACCCAGATGTTACGCTAACTGGCTGGTATTTCTCCGATTCCACTCCACACAAACTGGTGTGACGTTGACTGTTTTCCAGTCCTCTGTACAGGCCAGTCTTAGGCACAAGTTTCATATTTTCGTTAGAAGTTTAGCAATTTCACATTTGAATTCTGATCAGTGCAACCCTATAACATGTCTACTCAGAAGTAAGCCCCACTGGGCTCCCATGTACTAAGTGTATATAGGATTTCAGCCTTATTTTTATTTATTTAATATATTTATACCCCGCCTTTTTTCCTGAAAGGAACCCAAGGTGGCTTACATAATCCTCCTCCTCCTCTCCATTTTATCCTCACAACAACCCCGTGAGGTAGGTTATGCCAGCCAGACACAGTGATTTATTAACTTTTAACTTGTTAATAAGGCCTAGAACTGCAGCTCTTGACACCATTATTTGCCTTAGTTCTTCAAATTCACTTCCTGCAAAAGTCAATTCAGGTACAGCTATCTGTCCTACTCCTACATCTTCCCCAACAGTCCGAGTCAACACTGAAATTAAACAAGAAATGCTTCTGGAAATTAAAGTCTCTTTGCAAGTTTACCTTTCTCCCCCTTCTCTACTGCATGAAGAATTACCAGTTTTGAAATTTATTGTCATTCCAACTAGAATAAACAGTCTTGAAGTAGCAAGCTGTATGCTGCCTGAGGATCCAATATGAATAATAAATGCCACATTCCAAACATTAAAATGCATTACCAGTATAAAACAGAGCAAAGACTGAAGCCACTCAGTACAACTCCTTCACTACATAATCTGCAAAATATTTTGTCCTCAAGCTGCAATACAAGAAAATTTAGTGTCAAACACTGACCCCCAAACAAAGCTTAAGGCAAAACTGTACATCTTTGCAGACATCTTGCCTGGGAGAGGTGAATGCATATCTTAATATTTGTTTATTTGCAGTATTTCTAACTGACAATTTCAAACAATGTAAATCATCTAAGTGGCCCAGAAAATAAGACTTTGATTTGTTTTTTTGCTTTTAAATGAGCCCCTTACTATTTCCAGAGTTTGAAACTGCCCATTTAAAATTGAGAGCTGGCATAAAAATGATTGAATGGAATAAAAGTTGGCTCATCAATGCATCCAGGGCCAAGAGGGTCAAAGTACAAGCTGACATTTATTACATGATCTTCATATTCAAACGGTGATATAACAATGTAGAGCGTGGTAGCTTTGACTGTATAAATACATCTCTCAAACTTGCATTTTCTTGCTTCAAAGGCTTCAAATAGCCAAGAAATGAGGACAGTCCAAGGCAAGTCCTAGATACCGTACTATTTGAAGGAAGTGCTCTGTTTTAAGCATACAGTTAAAACAGTTGGCTTATTTTGAGACAGTGACCCTGTTCACATATAAGGACAACCCATGGCTTAATTAAGCCATGGGTTATTAGCCTAACCCACAATACAGCCTCCAGACGATCGAGCACATCATGGGTTGTTTTTCCAATTTGTGGGTTGTTTCGGTCCGTCCCTTCACTGGCTCCCAGCCCATATCCTGCGAGCCTTTGCAACACCAAAGAGCCACCTCTGTACCCTGATGAAACAACCCACAGTTGACAACCCAACAACAAACCATGGGTTTTCTTCAAGGGTTGTTCGCGGTTAATAACCCAGTTAACCCATAATCCCAGATTCAGACGTAACAACAACCCTCATGCAAACAGGGTCAATGCATTTTTAAGTTACAGGCTGTACAGAACACACTCCAAGTGAACAAGAATGTTTATTTCACAACAGCTCCTGTGCAAGCCAACCAATGCAAGATTGGCAGGCAGAAAAGTCCCAGAATATTTCAACAGAGTTATACTTCCAGCATCCAAAGGTGAACTAGTACAAGGGTTTCATGATGATGTCACACCCATAGTCTCCTAGTTATAAGGCAAAGTCCTCGAGACAGACAAGCACAGAACTGCATTGTAAGAGATTAGCATTTGCCTTTGCCATAAGAAAGGCACTCTTTCTGCCTCTGCACCTCCACACACAACCCACCTCCAGACTTCACGCCCAACTCACTTTACTTCTTTATAAGCACCTCTAAGCAGCAACCATTATATTGTTACCCACTTTGTGGCACATCCATAAGCTCACACTGGTCTTATTCGTTGGAAAGCTCTTTATTCTAGAGTATACTCCCTGAAATCCCACTGAAATGCACAGGACATCTGTAATTTTAAAGTTTAAAATGCAACGGGATTTTAAGATTTGCATTGTTTACTCAGTCTCACTAAAGTTGCTAGGCCTGGAGTTAAATCTTGAAGGGCTTCCACCAACTGAGTTTCTCTAGCTTAATTTAGATGGATTAACTTGGAATCACTCACACCCTGGTTTGGTCCTCACAATCAACTCAAACTAAAACCAGTGTTCCTCACAAAGACGGGCTAAAAGGCGGGGAAATGCAATGTTTACTTCCATTAGCCCGTAAAAGGCTTTCCTGAAATTCAATCACACACATGTTATTTCAGAAACTGAATTCCACCAAGCTGAATGGGGGCTTACTAAGCAAGGATCAGGCTTGTACACACTCATTTGGGAGTAAGCCCCACTGAACTCAGAGGGATTTAATTTCCAAATAAAACATGCATGGAATCAGGCTTTTAACAGCCTTTAATTTAAAGGTGCTTGAGTATACAGTAATACCTTGGATTACAAACGTAATTCATGCTTGTAATCCAAAACACTCTTCTATTAAGGCGAGTCTCTGGCGGGCATGAGCGGGGCCGATTTCAGCCCACTACGCCCGCTCGAGGCGAGCAGTTACATCCCTACTTGCAAGACCTTGCTCGTTTATCAAGTCAAAATTTTAAAAATTTTTTGCTTGTCTTGCAAAACGCTCTCAGACCAAGTTACTTGCAATCCAAGTACAGTACTTCTGAAGAACTACAGTCTTCCTCCCTTCCGTGGTCCTCTCTCCCCATCATGTCCTGAATGTCACAAAAAGCTCCCCCCCCCATTTCCTACCACCACCACCACCAGTACCCCATCCTCACAGATCTCTCCTTAATTCTCCTTACTCTTCCCTGGACCACCCTCCAATACACTGCTCCCGCTCCCCCCAAAAAGAAATTACCTTCCTCCCCCATTTCACTCAATCACCCTCAGGTCAGTCAGCCTCCCACAGAATACTACCTTCCCAAAACCTCTTCCTAATACATCTCCTCCCCACCTTCATTGGCACTTTTCCTTTGAACTCTCCTCATTTCTTCCCTCTCCCCCTTCAACTCTCCTTATGCGATTCTTTCATTAAGTCACAAGCGGGATATTAATTGCTAAATGAAAGAAAGACGTGGGGAAACCCCTCAATAACAACACCCCACCCATCCCCGCTGCAAGCTGTTTTTGAGGAAGGAATAGGTGGGTGGGATGAGATGCAGGGAACAAAGAGGCAAATCATGAAAAGGTGAATGTGAAAGGACTGAGAGGTATTACTGGGGATACCCGCGGAGGCTGGGGAGAGCGAGATTAGCCCAGGAAAAAAGTGATTGTGAAATGGGCTTAGATGATTTGAGAAATTGAGTACGGGAGGTACCCATTTGAGGTGGATGTGTGGGAGAGAAGAACCAAATCATGAAACGATGAATGTGAAAAAGCTGAGGGGAATGATGGAGGGGGAGGGATATCCAGGTGTGGGGTGGGGTCAGGAAAACTAAACCATGATGTTGAATAATATGGGGCAGGCGGGAGGGCAGGAAAACTAAACCATGAAATGGTGACTATGAAAAGGCTGAGAGGGATAAGAGGTATGACTGGGGGATGCCTCGAAGTGGGGGGTTTTTAGAGGAAAAGACGTAAAACCATGACAATGTGAAAGGATGAGGGAGGGAGGGGAGCTAAACCACGGCATTGGGAATGTGGAGGCATTGAGATGAGAGGAATAATGGGGGGAGAATACCCCCTGATGGCGACACCCACTTATGGTAAGGGCATCTATAAGTGCTCCCCCCACAATATCATTCCTCGCCTCAGCCCTTCTACATTCACCTTCCCACGGTTTCTCTTTCACCATCCCTTCCGCCTCAGCTCCCATCACCCCCACCCACTCATTGTCTCCCCACATCCTCCCTACCCGGTTTGTCCAAGTCTCACCTTCTTTCTTCCCCCTCCCATTTCTCCTCATAACTCCCCCTTTTACTCCGTCAGCATCCATCCCCGCCCCCCAAAAACACTGACCCACCCACAGCCCCCCCCTCCGGCCGGTCCAGCCGCCGTCGGCTTCTCCCGCCCTCCCTCTCTCACCTTGCTGCAGGTCCTGCTGGTCGTACCACGGCTCATCCTCGCGGATCTCGAACTCCTCCACCAGGCTGTCGGTTAACATCGCGGCGGCGCTGCCGCCGCCGCCCGGCTTCCTAGCCACGGCTGCCTTCCAGAGCAACGCTACGACTTCACAGCCACGGTGCTCCCCGCTTCGCTTCGCTTCCCTTTCTTCTCTCCCGCGCACTCCCCGGCAGAGCGAGCCGGGGCGCTCCGCTCACGGCTTTAAACCCGCTTCCGAACTTTCCCGAGCGCTTCCGGACTCGGCCGAGCACCCCTCCCAACCGTCCCCAGCATCGCCCGAGGAGGTGGAGGAGGAGAACAAGGAGACGGCAGCGGCGATATTGTAGTAGCAACGTGGCAAGGCGCTGGGGCGGTAGCGATTCAAAACGGGGAGGCCACCAGAGCCCACCCCGAGAGGAGCCAATGGCACGCCTCGCTCCGGCGGCAGTCCGGCACTCCTCCGGCTAATCGCACGCCGGGCGCTTACAGCTCGGCCAATGGAGTAAAGGAGGAGGGGCGGGCCTTGAAGGCGAAGGCCCGCCCTCCGAGTTTTTCTACGCAGCCAGAGACGAAAGGGCCGGTTAGTGCTTGGTAGCAGAAGGGGACGACAAGGGAGGGAGCGAGGGAGGGTCGCGGGAGGAGGTCAGGGATGCGCCTGCTGAGGCCGTTGCTAGGGGTCGCGAGGAGCTGGTTGCTAAGGCGGGAAGATGGAGTTAGGACGGGGAAGGCGGAGCGCGGGAAAGGTTTCGTGCGCGATGAGGAGGCGGCAGTCCTCTCCACCCGTTACCCGGGAGTAAGTTCCAGTGACCATAGTGGAGGCTTACTTCTGAGTAAACACGTATTTGTGAATGGGTTCGAGAGCGTAGAGGGAAATAGACGGGTTAGGTTGACCTTCCCGATGGGGCTCTCTCTACCAAATAGACTTAAGGAGTAATTAAAAACAAAAACAAAACTTTTATATTTATATTCCTGAAACTCTTGAAAATTATGTGGGGATGTTTAACAGCAAAACAACAACAAAGAGGGTTGTGGCACCTTAAAGGCTTAAATTTATTCTGGCAGAAGCTTTTGTGGACATTGCCCACTTAATTAGATGTGCAGTGGACAGTGTCCACAAAAGGTTATGCCTGAATAAATTTGTTAAGGCTTTATGGTGCAGCAAGGCTTTGTTAATTTTGCTGCAACAGGTTAACATAGCTACCCCCTCTGGAGATTGTTTCAACAGTGCAAACCTGTATAGGTTGACTCAGAAGGCCCAGTTGGTTAAATGGTACTTACTCCCAAGTAAATGAGTGCAGGATTCAGAGGGGTAGCCATGTTAGTCTGTTGCAGCAAAAACAGCAAAGATTCCTGTGGCACTTTAAAGACGAACAAATTTATTCTGGTGTAACCTTTTGTGTCCATCAGATGCATGAGTTATTAACCTCAAATTGACAGATCTATATACACATGGGGTGGGGGGTTCCTGTGAAGTAGATGCAAACTATTGACTTGGCTCACATGTAATGACAGAGTATGGGTTGAGTATGTGTTGAATTGTGGGTTATGTGTGAACCCTGCACTGTGGTTTATGAGTTAACTACAAACAGCCTAGAGATCACAACCCAGCAACAAACCATGGGTTCTTTTCTTGGGTTGTTCAGGGTTTACAACCCATAGTTAAACCATAGTGCAGGGTTCGCAGAGATGACAGTCCATAATCTGGGTGGTGGTTATGTGCAAATCAGGCTATAGTCCGAGGGAATCAAAATGCAAAAAAGTACAAACTGATTACCTTAACAGTTGGAAACAATCAAAGAGTTTGTGGTAACTAAAAAACAAAATAGCCTTGCTTGTGGCATAGACTTCAAATTAATTTCTCTACAGTAGCCCTGAATAGCAATAAGTGACTACTTGTTAAAACCTGATAATACAATTTATTACGTTTTGCCAGCAGTTCTAGTCTACCAACACTTCTGCTACAATAAATCTGTAAGACTAAGGTGCTACAAGGCTCCTGGTGGATAAGTACAGCTACCCCCTTGCTTTTAGTTTAAGAAGAGACTTGTGAATTAGTCTCCAGAGATCATAGAATCATAGGTAGAGTTGGAAGGGGCCTACAAGGCTATCGAGTCCAACCCCCTGCTCTGCAGAAATCCAGGTCAAAGCATCCCTGACAGATGGCTGTCCAGCTGCACCTTGAATGCCTCCAGATTGGGAGATCCCACCACCTTCCTAGGTAGTTGGTTCCATTGTCTTATTGCTCTGACAGGAATTTTTTCCTGATGTTTAGGTGGAATCTAGGTTCCTGTAACTTGAGCCCATTATTCCGTGTCCTGCAAACTGGGATGGTCGAGAAGAGATGAAGTGGGACCTTCTGTACCTTTAACAATTGGGTAGAAGAGGGAGTTGTGGCTTTTACTCATTCCTTCAGGATATACTGATCTGTCCCATTTTCCCTCTTGTATGTAACTTAAAGGTATAGCAACCCTTTTTCATAGAATTACAGAACTGGATGGGACCATAGAAGTAATTTAGTCCACACACACCATGCAGGATCTGCTGTACTGTATAGGTTGCAATTACAGTAGCTGCTATATGACCATCCAAGTCTACTTAAATACCTCTAGTGGAGAGCCCACCACCTCCCAAGACCAGCCTTCGAAACCTGGTGCCCTCCAGAAGTTTTAGACTCCAACTCTCAGAATGCTTGACCATTGGCCATGCTGACTGGGGCTGATGGGAGTTGAAGTCCTAAACAACTGGAGGATACCAGGTTGGGGAAGACTGCCCGACAGTCTTTTTCACAGTCAAATAGTTCTTAACTGTTAGGAAATTTCCCTAAAATATGCTTCCCTACAATTTTCACCCATTGGTTCTAGCCCTATCCTGTGGGATGAGTCTGTTCCATCTGTGTGAGCTCTTCAGATATTTGAAGAATGGCATCTTCAGCCAGTTGCACTGGCTACCAGTTGCTTGCTGAGCCGAATTCAAGGTGTTGGTTTTGACCTTTAAAACCCTACACGGCTCCAGCCCAGTTTATCTCCAGGAGCGCCTCCAGCAACATCAAGTAGGCCGCTCAACAAGATCTGCCACGGACGGCCTTCTCCTTATCCCATCAGCCAGAGCAGCCAGGCTGGTGGGGACTAGGAAGGGGACCTTCTCTGTGGCGGCCCCCATGTTATGGAACACTCTCCCTAGTGACCTTTGCCATGCCCCCTCTGTGATGAGCTTCCACTGTGCATTAAAAACATGGTATTTCAGGCGGGAATATGGGGTGGGTTAGGATTTTAAAAGAATTTTTTATACTGTTTTAAATTATCATATTTTATTGTATTGCTTTAATTGTACATCGCCCAGGGTGGCCGGGTGGCTGGCCAGATCGGCGATTAATAAATATAATAATAATAATAATAATAATAATAATCTTAGAGGGGTAGCCATGTTAGCTGCTTACAGCAAAAACAAGAAGTAATCAACTTGGGGCACCTTAAAAGCTGTCAAATTTATTGTATCATAATCTTTTATGGACTAGAGCAGCGGTCCTCAACCTTTTTGGGACCGGGTCCTGTGGAATACATTTTTCCACGGACCGGGTGGTGGTGGTCACCCACCGCTCACCTAGAGCACACTATCAGATAATTGTGTTCTCAGGTTTAGCATTTAAATTGCTTCCAGTGTAGCTACGTGTGCTGTTCTACAGTAATTAGTTTAAGTTTTAGGAAGGGTTCCTCTATTTCTAGTCTCATTGGAGGTGTGTGCTATTCATGTTTGTAATGCCAGCCCATGGTTCTGTAAAACTAATGTTGGTTGTATGATTCACTGGGACTACCATATGAAAATTACATATACTGTAATACGTATTGTCGTATGATCACTAGATGTTGGATCTGAATGCTACAGCTGTAGCTCACAAAGAAAACCTGACTGGTGCTCAGTGTTCTTTGTGTTGAAGTATAATGCCATTCATGCTTACTCCAGGCATCAGCTTAAATGGAGCAATCAATTTACTCTAATCAGTGTCATTCATTGGAACTAAATATTGATAAAGGTCATTTTTGCCATCTGAATAACTGTTTCTAGCTTGCTGTTTCAATAATCATGTTACACACTATTCAAATACTCCCAGTACAATTTGTTTGTGGTGCAGGTGGATTGATATCTGAATGTTGCAACCAGTATCTTAAAAATGGGGGTGGGTGGGAGGAACGACTCTTTTGTTCCTCCCCTCCCGCCCACCTAAGCCTCAGATGAAAGGTATTGGAAGAGAGATGTGGCCCTTACAGCTTTCCTTACTGTCCCTGATGGTAAGGGAAGACATTACGGAAGACATTACGGAAGAGAGCACAAGCTACACACGACACATTCTGTAACCAAAGAGCGTTTAATTGCCCAGATGGTATTCCAGACTTTGCACCTGATCATGGTTCTTGCCAATAGTAATGAGGGAGCCAAGAGGGCAGAACTGTTGTTTGCAGTGGAAATAATTGTGGTTAGGTGGTATATAAGATCCACTAATGCCAATGGTGTTCAATTTTACTTCTCTTATTTGCTTGTGTGCATTGGATCTTTGACAAAATGTTGAGCGCTCTTGTAGCAAGCAGAGACGAAGATAAATGAGTGAGAAAATGTTGCCCTCTTGTGGATCATCCTGAGACACTAAATTATAGAAAGATTTATGTCGTCTTACAACATTCACCTTGATTCAAGCAAGGCATTGTGCCTTTAGTGGGTATTAACTGGCAAAAATAAAAATGATTTCATTTATTAGTTGAAGATGAAGCATTTAGATTTCTAACTTGCAAAATATTCAGACTCTGCCATCCACCAACATCCAAGGAAATAGAAAGTTATGATTAAAAACACACCTTGCATGCATTCCACCAACTTAATTTTCCCTATATCTTCTATCTGCTAACTTCTATTGCATCCAACATAGTGACACTTACTCCTTTTCTATTATACACACACTTCCCCACAAAATTCCTCAACGGCAGTTCTTATTCTTTATAAAATCGTGGTTAATTTATTTCAGAAACCATTTTAAAACATGAATCCATCTCAGTGACTTCTCCAAAATACATTGTTACAACTACAAAATCTTGAAATTCACCCAAAAAAGTCAACTATCTTCCATACAACAGATCTTGCAAGACTTTCCCAGTTGTTTGTACACAAAAACACATTAAATTAACCACAACTGAACATCACATTTTGTATTCTCAACACATAACTTTACACGTAATCATGATTGCAGTATTATAATGTTAACTAACACACATTCTTACAAGTTTGTTCAGGCACACATCAAAATATTCAAGTGGCAAAAAGCATTCTTAACACAAACTGACAAGCAATTTAAAATTTGTATCCTGAACTACTTGCAGGCAATGTTTCAGTAACATTTACTTTTCTGTTCCAATGCTGTCTAAGAAAGAAAAGATGTCCAATGATATATTATAATATTTCAGTGTTATGTTTTATGCGTGTCTCTTCATATTCCATCAAATGTTACACAGAGACACTCTAAATACCACAAAATTACTACATTGATCTAATATGTACTATATACTGTTAAGCTTCATTTGTAGCTCTTTAAATTAGTGGTTGTCTGTAGTATTTTAAAAATTGGAGAAGGGCAATGAGAAAGTTGCATGCATTTTAAATGCTTTGCTACAGCCCTAAAGGGCAAAATTCGTGTTGTGTTTGTTTTGTTCATGCAAATAAGGCTACAATGCTTGGCAATTTAGGGTGCAATCCTACAGCCTCTAGACAGAGTCTAGACGGAGTCCCAGCTCCGACTTCAGAAATGCACCCCAAGGTTGGAGCTGGGACTCTGACTTTGGAGTGCCTTCCCTCTGCTCTCGCAGCCAGTGTGGAAAGAACCCTGTCGGCTGTGGGTCCGAGCACTGAGATGGCATTCTGTGGGCATTCCTGGGGGAGGGGAGGAGTCAGGCTCCGACAGCATACGATGTATCCTGGTGTTTCTTCAGCCTTCTCTCCTCACAAGCCGGTGGCCAAAATCAGCCGTCTACATCTTTTACAGGGCAGGAGGAGTGCAGAGGAAACCTTCGCCTCCGCACTCCTTCCACCCTCCATTGGATGCCCGTAATCCTCCAAGTTTGGAGGGTTACAGGCAACCACATTGGATTGCATTGTTACCACATTTATTTACAATATTTATATACCGCTTCTCATTTGAAACAAATCCCAAAGTGGTTTACAAAAGAATAAAAACAAACAAAACCCGTACATACACATACAATAGTATTATGAGGTTGTTACAAAGATAGCTCATGACTGGGGGAAAGCCAAAATAAACAGATATGTTTTCAATCGAAGACTAAAACATAAAGCTAGAGACATAGAGCACTTTGAACTCAGTAGGACTTATTTCCAAGTAAACAATCATAGGACTGTAGTACGATGCAAACTATTAATTGCTGTAGAAAGTGGGGTTTACTTCTGCATAAGATTGAATTACATGTATTTCAGTGCCCGACTTCATAGGAATTACAGCCATATGTAACTACTTTATCGTTATCTTTTTTTTAAAAAATCTTCTAGGGAAGAAGAAAAATATCACGGTGGAAAAATGAAGTTTTTTTCAAGAATTCATCCTAATGCCCTGGCATACTCCATGACCACATTAGGTGCTGGAATGATGAATAGTATCTTCAATTTCTATTATGTGAAGCTCTTTTTAAACAGGTACAAGATCTCAGAAGTATCATTCCATCAAGCACAGGTACAGTCAATGTCAACAGTTGTTATTTAGTAGCATATACTATTGTTGTCAAATAATGGGAGATGGCCATTTCCAACATGACCTTCCAGTGCCACGACAGCCTTTCAAATCTCTCTCTCTCTCTCTCTCTCTCTCTCTCTCTCTCTCACACACACACACACTCACTCACTCACTCACTCACTCACACACACACACACACACACACGGAACTTCTCATCTCTTTGAAACGTCAACAAGAAAAACCTTAAAAACAACATGGAGACTTATAGCACCTTAAAAGGTGAGCACATTAGCACATAAGCTTTCATAAGTCCACTTCATTATCAGATGCATGCTTTTGCTGCAGGACAGACTAACATGGCTACCATTCTGGAATAAAGGTCTCATCTCTTGAAAAATTGGAAGATTGATTGCACACCCGTAGGTACTTTTAGTTCCCTTTCTTTAAGGTCATATTATAGGCTGTCTGACATGTTTATTGCCAAGTATGGCAGTATAGCACACGCATACACACACACACACACACACACACACACACACATAAAATTATGCACACATATACTGACAAGCCTTTTAGACAATGTCCTTGGGTTCTGGTGTAATTCCTTTTGAGCACTCAGGAGACCAAATTAATTGACCCACATACATTTTATGCTTGTAAATCCGATCACCGGTATTATTCATGTGATCTCCATGTCCCTGATTATCATGGTGCTTGTCCCTCCATTTTGATGCCAGTCAACTGCCAATGGCTCCTTCTGTCTGTGCCCAGGAAATGCCAACAAAAACTAAGGAACTCTAGGACTTGGAATTCTTGAGAGAGGATGTCACGGGGGGGGCACATTTTCCCCTCTGAAATTACAAGTCCTGCAGGCCACTGTTGACAATTTTGTTTGTTGGGTCTGTTCTAATGCTGTTTCTGATTGGCTCCAGCAAATCTTACAAGATCTGGACACCCAGTAGAGATACAGTGCATAAATATTCTCAGGCATGATCTACAATGTAGCCTCATTTTTCTTCTCATGATAATCAGTTAGGAGGCTGGGCCCTCAGCCCCTGGTAAAGTGTACCCATTCTACCTGCCCCCCTCCCCCTCCCCTCCATGCTTGGACCCTGCTTTTGAGCTGTCAGAGGTATCTGTCTGCCCGCTATTGGATATGGGATGCTTGACTAGGTGGACCTGGAAATTCTTATGTTCTTATGCTCTTCATACTTGTTTCATAATGATAGAAAGTTCGATCTCTAGTCCTAAAAATACATATGTGAGACATATATATGTATAGATGTGAAACATGGGTACATTGTATATTCTAGAAACCAAATTCATTTCACTGGATCCTAACATTTGTTAAACCAGGAAGCAAATGTTAAGGATCAGGTGTGCCACCTGCTGGAGGAGCACACTACTATAAGAGTTTAAGAGGATATCTTGTTTTGAGCAAGACAGAAAAATACTACGCTCTAATCTTCATTTTCCAAATGTCGGCCCAGACAGGAATGGTCCCATGTTGCTCTAATGAATTTTCAGGCTTGAATTTGGCAATACCTGGAGAACGGGGGTTATATTGTTGTGATCAGCTAATGAAAACATTGATGTGACCATGCTCCTCAAAATACTATGCATAGATGGTCTCATAAGAACATTCTGTCCAGTCCTAATAGTCAAGTTGGACCTAAGAAAAGAGGCAATCTTACAGCACAATCCTATGTTTACTCAGAAGGAAGTCCCACTGTGTTCAGTGGGGCTTGCTTCCCTGAAAGTGCATTTAGGATTGCAGCTGTAGCAAGTTGCATTCCTTGCCAATGTTAGAATCTGATTGTCTAAGTGAAGTGCTAGATCCAGGAGCAACCCAAAGGTTCTCATTTCTGGTAGAAGAAGTCCTTCCATCAAAGGTTGACTTTTTCCATTGGAGGAAGAGAACCTTTGGATCCAATCATTAAAATTATCCGTAAAGGTAAGGATTTTAATTCAGTTAGGGTGTTATTTTTATTAAACAAAATATCACCTTTTCATTGAGATCCAGCAATTCAGTTGCGACTGGCATTCCAGTCCTCAACACTTGCACCAGTGCCATTGTCTCATCCGTAATGCTAAAAGTTCTATGTTGCTTTGATGACCACTTACTTCGTGAACAAAATTGTATGCTCTCAGCATGTCATGGGAACCACTAATTTTTGAAAGACTCCCATACAAATTATATGCATCTGCTGTTATTTGATAAATAATGGATCAGTGCTTTTAACACTACATGCAAATGCCACAAGCCACAGTGGTACACATGCAACACACACACACACACACCTTGATTTTTCTGAGAGGTCCCCTTTCAGCAGCTGCCATCACAGAAACCAGAAATCAATGGCCTGGTTCACACAATCATGGCGGGAAGGTTTTAGGGTTCTGTGGTGGCTTGTTAACCACAGCAACAAGCCACCTCACCAGGTTCACACAACACGACAAGCTGTGCTGGTGAAGGTAATTATGCAGATCCCCTCCAGTACACATGGTGGGAGAAAAAAGCCCCAATGGATCATGCAAACCGGGTCATTATCTTAAAATCCTCACTCAGCCATGAAGCTCATTGGGTGACCTTGGGCCAGTTGTGAGGATAAAATGGGAAGAGCAACCATTTACATTGTTCAGTACTTCTTGCAGGAAGGGCAGGATAAAAACTGAGTGAATATGTGTGCAGCATTTTCTTCTGAGTTTCCATTTAAAAAGCACTTACACCAGCCTTCCCCAACCTGGTTCCCTACAGATGTGTTGGACTGCAGCTCCCATCATTCCCAGCCAGCTGACTGGGAATGCTGGGAGTTGCCATCCAATTCATCTGTAGAGGACCAGGTTGGGGAAAGCTGTCTTACACCAGTCCCGCCCCCCTCCCCAGATTGCAACATTTTCTAATTTTTTGTTTTAGTCACTATTGATTTATCAGTTATTTAATTATCTCAATCTTTTCCTATGTTATGTTTTTTGCTGTATATTTACTGATATTATATGTTTCCATTTGTATAAACTGCTCTGATTTTTGTTGCGCCAGTTAAAGTGGGGTAAAAGTTTTAAAATAAATTAACTGTTGTTGTTTATGCAGGTTGTTTTTATGATATGGAATGCCATTAATGACCCTCTCTTTGGGTATATTCAAGACAACTCCAAAGTACCATGCTGCTCCAAACGTCAATTTTCCATTTTATATGGAGCTCCGTTGTATGCTTTGGCCTTTCTGCTTCCTTGGTTTCCTTGGAAACAATATGAAGAAGATGACTGGCTTAGCGGACTTCATCTTATCGTTGCTTTGTGTGCTTTTGATGGCCTGCTTACGTTTGTCTTGCTAGCACAGTGTGCGCTCTTTGCCGAAATTTCAACTAGACATGAAAGTAGGCTCCAGCTTATTAAGTATAACCAAGTGGCAACCTTAGTTGGATCCACCAGCATCCTTTTCTGTGGCTTAATTTCAGATAACATGGAGAACTTCACCTATTTTCAAGTCTTTACAGTTCTGGTAGGAGTAGCAGCAACTGCTTGCATGTGTTACACTGGAATGTACAGCACTACTCAGTATGAACAAAAGGAAACGCTTGTGGAGGGATTTGCTCCAGAAAGTGCCAAAAGCTCTCTCTCTTGGTCTTCTGTGATTTTGCTGACCAAACAGATCATGACTCAGAAGAATTTTTTGCTTTTTGTGACGATGAACTTCTTTCAAGTCTTCCACTTGGCCTTTTGCAACAATTTCATGATGATCTTTGCAGATAACCTCATCCCTAAGGACATTCTTTCCTCCTCTATCAGAAGTATCATGTACGGGGCAGGTTTTATTTGTCCTCAGGTAGGCAGAAAACCTCTTGTTCTTTTCTCTTAAAAGGAAAATGTGCTGATTCCCTGCAAATTTAAAGTTATTTGCTTACACTGCTTGCCAAGAATAATTATGCATTACCTTGCAGAAAATCTTTATCATATTACAGAACAAATCTTTGGCACTACTGATTTGTGCCAAAGGAGTTTAACTTCTCCACATATGGTTTGGTGAAAGGAGAAGATTGTTCCCACCTGCTCTCAAGCACAAATAATAATTTCCCATACACATATATACATACCAATAAACATTTCTGATAATGTTAGAATTTATATTGGCTTTGAATGAGGTGACGGTCAGGATGTAATGAATAATTTCATAAAAGTAAATAGGTCTTTTCGTCATTAATTGACCCAATGCTTTTTGGTACTTCTATGTAAAGTTGACAGAAACCTGGAAGAAAAAGTATTAGAAAACGTTTCTAGAGATCACATTTTCTGAAAGACAGGTAGGTCAGTTTCATTGCATTTAGAGCAGTAGTTCTCAATTGCAAGACTGGCTTCTCTAGGGCTGGAGGATTTAGTGATGAATTGTGCCTTAGGGTGCAATCCTATGCAGGTTTAGACAGAAAAAAGGCCTACAACTCCCATCATGCTCCAGCCAACATAGCTGTAAGCCTTTTTTCTGTCTAAACTTGCATAGGAAGTTGACCTTTAATTAGTCAACTTCTGTTCCCCATGGGGTGTGGGACTTTAATTACTAGTATAATTTCATTATTTTTTTTCCTTTTTAAAATAGTGCTATTTTGCCATAAAAGAAAAAAAGGGGGGGAATGGAAAAGAAACCAGTAATTAAAACCATGCTGAATAGGCAGCAATAAAAGGGGCAGAACCTTCAAGTAGAAAGTTACTAATTAAAAGTACAGTAGACCTTGCAAGTCTCAATAGTGCTCAGCTTTACTAGTCCACATGACAGGCTGGCGCTGCCATTGCAATGGTCTGAAAAAAGATGAGAGGACAACCCAGAAAACCCTGCAATTCATGTGTCAGCAACGTTGTCAGGATTCTCTGTTTAGAGCAGGGGTGGGGAATGTGTGGCCATCCAGATGTTGGTAGACTGCAACTCCCATCATCCCTCACCCTGGTGTAGAGTAGGTGAACAAAGGATGGCAATCCTAGAGGAAAGGGCTAATAGAGATGCAATCTCTATCACGTTCATAGTAGAGCATAACTGCCGCTGTGGTGTCCCTCCGGTCTTGGTCACCACGTTTAATAATGAGTACATCGTACCTGTTTACTGTGTACATCAGTTGCTGCATGTAAACCAACACTATATTGCTGCTATATTTATATGAGACATCCATTTTAAACGTGTGCACTCAGTAACATTGAATATAATAGTTGGGAACAAGATACAGCAGGCTCTGAAGCAGTTGTGTGTAACTGTTGGTCAGACACAGGTATGGGAGGAATGGAAGTTGGTGCTATGTGTGTACAATTCTGTGTGCAAGAAATATTTCTCTCACATTTTGAAATGTTGATAGATTTGTGTTATACCATCTGATTCACCAGAAAATATAGATGCAATAGACTGGGTGTACTGACAGCCTCAGCTGTCCACATTGTGAGCTATGATGTGCCACTGATGTTTTTATGACACACATTTCTAATACATGTGATTATATATTTATTCATATTTTAGGTATGACAAGAATAGCTTGCTATCTGTCAAGGTCCCTTGATATGATTAGAATAAAATGTGAATGGAAACATCATAGTTTCAAACTAAATAGCAATAATTTTGTTCAGCCTAGTACCGGTAGTTAAAACATAAATGACAAGAAAACATTCTACTGCATAAACTTCTAAATAGGACATTTAGCGTAAACTGACTTCTCTTGTAGCTTGTTGTACAGCCTACTTAAGCCATAGTGCTTGGTGGAGCAACTTGAATCCCAGAGAAGACAGCTGGAGTTATATTGGTTTCAGTCCTAGTATTTCATCTTAACTGATGTTTAGTTAGTGCATAACAGACATGCAGCCAAATCCGAAGATTGTTTATTTGGAAGTAAAACCTATTGAGTTGATTGGGTTACTGCCAAATAAGTTACAAAGAATTGTGGCCTTACATATATTTTTCCTGCTGTCCTGTTTCTTTTGCTGTTTTTGAAAATGGGTTTATTGTGATATGGCTTTTGGTTTATTATTGTTATTGAGTTTTTGTAATGATTGTTTTATCCAACTTAGAGGGCCCACTGGGTCAGAAAGACAAGATAAAATATTTTTATAAACAAATGTTTCTGTAGGGAAAATTGGGTGGAAAAGAAATAAGGCAGCCTTTATTAAAACACTAGCTTCAAGCCATTGTCATTTAGAACATTATACTGGATAGATATAAGCTGTTCTACTAGTACAATTCCTATGTTATTAAGTTACAGAAAGGTGCTTGTAAGTGACATTTTGATGTGGTTTTTTAATTATTAAAGCCCAGACCATGCAACACTACAAATATTTACAATCTTTTTAGCAGGGATACAGTACTGTATGTAGCTTAATATGTTTCTTTGCTGTTATATTTCAGTGCCTTGTGCTCATCAGTCACGCTTTGTTGAGCAAAGTTGGTTACTATAAGATTGTCTTATTTTCCTTCTACTTGGAAGGAATAGCTGCAGCTGTCATGTTTGTTCTGGGCCCAGAACACTACTACCTCTTGGCTATTTATCTCACAGCAAACATGTAAGTAAATATGTATCTTCCATTTTGTGAATGTAGAAATTTAAGCCAAGATTCGGAGCTACTTTAGGTGTACCCAGAGGTTTTGGGCTGCAGGTTTGCAGGGGAGGGCTGAGCAAGATGCCTTTGATGGGCTCCCCTGCCTTATGGCAGAGATGCAAAAAAATGAGGCAGCATTCTGCAAGGCAGACCCCCAGTCTCTGCTGCTGAAAAAATATGGCAGCAGACTGGGAGCACAGTGCTCTGGAGGGATCGCTAACTGCCACCAGCGGTGGTAAAGCAGTGATCAGGTCAGGGTGACTGGGGCATAGAGGGGGCTACAGGTTCCTCCCTCCCCCAGCCATCTTGAAGCAGCCTGGATCTTTAATTATCATTGCCAATAGCGGTGGTAAAGCAGTAAAGCAGTGATCGAGTTGGGGTCTCTGCCCAGATAGCCATTTTACTGCGCATGCTTGGGAGTAAGCCCTGTTTAACTCAGTGGGGCTTACTTTTGAGTGGACATGCCTAGGATTGCACCGTTAGTATATAAATGTTAGGTAATGAATATCTAACTCATTTTTCTGTTTCTTTAGGGTAATTGTTCAAGCTTCTTTCAGTCTGTTTAATTTGCCTTTGGCTGATATTATTGATGCAGATTTAAAGAAATATAAACGAAGGTGGGTAATTTTATACTGTCTACACAAGAATGTTGACTTATTTTTCATTTATTATTGATAAGTCTATTTTACTATTGGTAAAATCCAATAAATTATATATAGAAGAAGGCCTGTTGAAACTATTGGATCTCATTCTACATGGTTAGGACCAACCACACCATATTTCTTAAAACAAAATAGATAATTTTAGGGACCTGATTTTCTGCAAGAATATATTATTTCCCTTTCATTGTGTATATAGATTCTGACAAACATTACTGCTGCATGAAACACAGGTTCAATTCAGACAATTCTCCAAAATGGTTTGTGGACTGGGACTCAGGCAATCCATGTTCTAGTCCCCGCTTGGCCATGAAACTCACTGGGTGACTTTGGGCCAGTCACTGACTCTCAGCCTAACCTACCTCACAGGGTTGTTGTGAGGATAAAATGGAGAGGAGGAGGAGGATTATGTAAGCCGCCTTGGGTTCCTTTCAGGAAAAAGGGTGGGGTATAAATATGTGGAGGACCCCAGCAGGTCCTTTGCGTGAGTTCAGGACGGAAAGGGTTAATCGGCATGGAGGAAACCCTTCCCTTGTGGTTCTAGCCGAAGCTAAAGCCAACCGCGACCTGAATTGACCCAGGGAACAGACTAAACAAGGAGTCTACATTTGTTTACAACACCTTTAATGGAGCGGAACTAATAAACTACAGGAATTTCACAACATAAACAGATGAGTCACAATGGGGATCAATTGAGCGTAGGGTAGGCTAAGTAACAGGCTTACTAGACACAAAGTCACAGAACACCAGAGAACCTAACTTACTAGTCTCGGTCTCTCCTGCGGGCGATCACCGGCGCCGCCCCCAGGGCTGGAGGGCTGTTTGCTGACCGAAGTCAGGGGCTTGATCCGTGCAGAGAGTGCACCAGCTTCCAACAACCTTGATGGTCAGAGGTTTGCCCAGACCCCTTCTCCAGACCCCTTCTCCAGACCCCTTCTCCAGACCCCTCCCAGTCCCAGGTGATTCGCCAGGTGGGTTCCCGCCCGCGGAGTGGTGGTACTGGGTGGGTGTTCCTGAGGATCATCTTGCAGCTCTTTGAGACTGCAAGATGTTTTCCACCTCTTTGGGGTGAATTGCAAATGTGCCCCTTTGTGTAGATGTGTTCTGGCTGTGCCTCCCTTGGCCAGGGTGAGGATTATGCAGGGTGGGGGGCTTATGCAGAAGAAGGAGAAATGAAGCACAGGAAGGAATGAAGTTATGACCACATTCCAGGAATGGGCAGTCAGGCTTTCTCTCCACAATATTTATATTATTGTACCATGTAACACAAATCTCTGCTTAACCTTTCAGATCACCACTTTCCTCCATGGTTTTTGGAACAAATGCCCTGTTTACAAAACCAGCCCAGTCTTTAGCTCCTATGCTTGTGGTTACAATACTCAATCAATTTGGTTATGCAAATCTGAATAGTAAAGTTGCTCAGCCTGACCCAAGGTAAGTGACAGGTTGTTATTAAAGTCATCATTAAACAACCCAGGAATTGCTGCATGATATGGGAACCAGGTCAACATTTTGTTTAGAAGGATGTTTTCCTAATCCAAAGGAAGGAAAGCATAATCTTGTTGAAGTGTTAGAACAACATAACTCTGATAGCTATGTACTGTAATGGTTTCTGTTTTGTAATGATTGTTGCAACTTAAGTGAACATTGTAAAAATTTGGACTTTTCTCCCAGTTTGTTTCTAGGACTCCACGATGCCATGTTCTACATGATCTGCCTAGTTCCTCTTTCCATTGCAGTTATACAGATTCTGACATGGACACCCTTTTCCATCAAAAACAGTCACCTAACACCTGTACATTGAATTGTAAACGTGTGCTTCAAGGAACCAAGTATTCCATTTTACACAATAGGAGATGGCAAGTGTCAGCAAGAATACAGGATTTATTTTATTCTTTGGACTAGCTGATCAAATGCAACCTGAGCTATTTAATGCTCATCTATCTGTAAATCTTATCACTGAGTGCCTTATCATGAAGCAAGTATCTCTAGTTCAATTGCTTATCAGGTAATTGGAGAGATATTAGAAATCTCAAATAGATTTGATGAATACACTAAAATGCCTCTACCTCACATTAACATCCAAGAGATAATGGCATAATGGTATACTGGAATACTGTGAACAAAAAAAAATCTTATATGCCTTTCAGAGGAGGTAAAGTCCCATAATAACCTCATGAAGGTGCATTTAAACACCCTAAAATATGTGCTGCTTCTTTGCTGTAAGCAACAGAAAAAATGTATCTTAGGTTTCTCTCTCTCTGACTGGTGTTAGGTCTGCAAAGCACTACATGCTTTCCCTAAATGGGATGCCTTATCCCTGCAGGAGAGGAGGAAAGGAGCTGTGATAATTTGGAGCAGACTGGGGAAATTTGTAAGGGCTGTTTAGCAAAGAAACAAAACCTTGGCAATACAGTAATAGCTTGGATTGAGAGCGTAATTCGTTCCGGAACCGTGCTTGTAATCCAAAACATTCTTATATCAAAGTGAGTCTCTGGCGGGCGTGAGCGGGGCCAATTTCGGCCCACTACGCCCGCTCGAGGCAAGCGGTTACATCCCTACCTTGTCTTGCAAGACCTTGCTCATTTATCAAGTCAAAAAAAATTTAAATTTTTTTGCTTGTCTTGCAAAACACTCTCAGACCAAGTTACTTGCAATCCAAGGTATTACTGTATCTAGAAGCTAGGGAGAAGTGTAATTGGAGGGAGAGGAGATGCGTATATGCTCTGTGGAGCACTGGAATTGATGTGTGTGTGTTTATATACCAAAGGCAGTGGTCGTTACATGTGCAGCACTGCAGTTTGTCAATGAAAATAGGGAAGGGATGCGGGAGAAGGGGAGGAAGTACAGAAGAAGCAGGGTAGTAGGAAACCTAGTAAATCCAGATGGTGGAAAAGCAGGTTATTTTATGGGTTGGAAGGCAGAAGCTTCTATGGAAGTTTGAGACTTTTGATGAAAACACTTGATAACGAAAGAAAAGGTGTTTCTAAGTATATTACAATAAATGAGGAAAAATCAAAATGCTTTCATGGTTTGGGTTTGTGGGACTGTAGCAAAAATACATTTACTGGAAAACAGGCTGGCTAGCTTTGGCTTTCCTGACTGCTTGATGCCATATAATAGGGATAAGCATACATAAAATTGTACTGAAGGATTCTGCTTGCTTTAACAGACCATTGGAATTGTCTGTCAAGTTTCCTTTATCTTCACTTCAAACAGCTGAATACAGGATTTTGGATTTGTTCCTGTTAAATCCTTTTAGTTTTCATCGTTTGAATAGACTTTATGATTAATGAAAAACTAATACTACTTGATATGTCACAAAGTCTGAATTATGCCATAATAAATCCTAACCATCCTGTCCTTTGACCAATAGATTATATACAATGCCACTTTATTTCTTATACATGCATTTTAAAAGTCATCTTTTTAGCTCAGTTCTTAATACAATGTTGGAAGGAGGAACTGACTTCTTAGAAAGACTATTTAAGGTGAGGTTTAGCTCTTCTTTCCCTGAGTCAGACGGTGCAGGGCAAATCTACCTCTGCTTTTCCTACACCTCCATGCCTTTCAGATTCCTTTAGCATATTACCTGTACAGGTGTTTTTACCTATAAATACTGTTGTTTCTGGTGGCTTTTATTATTTATAAGAACAGTAATCCTTCTAAAACTATATTGAATCCTGGTTTTAATCAATAGTGTATATTTACAAGTGGGCTGTTCTTAAACAGTTTAAGGTTCCGAGAGAGAAAATGGCGCTCTGCTTAACTCTGTTATGAAACACTATTGGACATAGAACTGGAAGTCTAAAGAAACTGCCCTTGCTACTGAGATACTCTATCTGTGGAGTACATAATACGATATTACTATGCTCCCTCATTTTCCTGCTTGCTTGGTAAACAGGAAGAACTAGCTGCAGAGCAGTCCTCAAATGAGCAGCACCACAAGATATAATAGGAAACACCTATGTTTAATTGGCCAGAGCATTTAAAACACTTTCTGTCATGGGTTCCTCCAAACATGAATAGCTCATCATATACATTATTCTGGTGTTTTTCAGCACAGAGTTCATATGTCCTCAACAAAACAACACAAATCCAGAAGTGTAATTTGTTAGATGTAATAATGAAGTTACAATACACCTTTTATTTTCATAAGAAGTGATTTGCCAGAACACTTGCCAATTCTATTTACATTTTCACCTGTTAATGTTGTTTCCAGTGGCTTTTATATATTAGAACAACAATCCTTCTAAAACTATATTAGTGAAATATTGATGGGGTAGATTCTTAAATCCCGGTTTTAATCAATAGTGTATATTGGCTTGAAGTTCCTGCTTTTTGTGTACATGCCCAACTGAAATGAGTGGGAGTTGTACAAGTCCATTTCTGCATTTGGATTTTAAAAAAATATTAAACTCCCAAATTATAGGGATCAGGTTGGGATTATTATATGGTATGCTTAATTACTGAATCACGGGAGTAGAGAGTATGAAAAGTAATTATTTCTAAGTTGGGACTTACTGTACAAATGTCCTTCATGTTGTTGATTTTGGTTTGATAACAAATATGTTGTTCTCTCCAGCCTCCTAGTAATGTGCCTGTTTTCCTTCATGTTTGTCTTTTCAAAATGAAAAAACAATTAACTGCTGTTGTGTACCTTCCTACTTCTTGCCAATACTGTATTCTGTAGCGGGGGAACTCATTGATTTGTTCTTGTATAATGTAAATCACTAGCAGATGTTTAGAGCAAACTGTTCAGTTATTTTAAAAAATGGTATCTATTTTTGTCATGGAGGTGTGCAGCCTTGAAATGTGCAGTCATAATGGAGTGCCTCTAAACAGATATAGAGTACCGTACTTCCCCTCTCCGCAGAGTAAATCGCAGCTGCTCCCACATACTCAGGAGCAGCAGGATTTAACTTGCGCCCCAAACTTCATTCCTGAAAACTCTCTTCAGTGCCTTGGTTCAGTTCAGCATGTAAAGTAATAACAGAGGAAGGGGAAGTCATCTGAGCATGTGCAAAGCACACACCCATCCTGGCTAAAAAGTAACCCAGTTTTCTCCCTAGACATTTGGAATTAGCGGGGGACAAGCCTTAGAGGTCAGTGAGTATGGGGGAAGTGGATAGAATCTCCCCACCCTGCCGCCACTCTGTCACAAACACTAAAAGTTGTAAAGGGTCTTCCAATGAAACTGATCTGCAGATTCAGGCCAAAACAATATACTACTTCACACAGCATGTAATTAATTTGTGGAATTCTCTGCCGTACAACACAGTGATGGGATGGGTACTAGTTTAGAGGGCTTTAAAAGGGAATTAGGTAAATTCATTGAGCCGGAGAGATTTCTTGATGGATATTTGCAATGATAACTAAATAGAACCCTTATGTTCAATGGCAGTATACCTCTGAATACCAGTTGGGGAGCAAACATCAGGAATGGGGAGTATTGTGAGGGTCCCTGAAGCATCTGGGAAACGGAATGCCTGGCTCTATTAGTCATTGGTCTTGATCCAGCAGGGCTGTTCTTGTGTTCTTAGACATGATAGCTAAATGGAACTTCTATGTCCAGAAGATGTATACTTCTTAAGCCTACTTCCCCAACCTGGTGCCCTCCAGATGTGTTCGGCTACAACTTCCCAGCATCCCCTAGCCAGTCCAACACATCTTGAGGGCACCATGTTGGGGAAGGCAGCTCTTATCAGATTTTTGGGGATAACAACAGGGAAGGGTTATCACCTTTATACCCTGCCTTCCTAAAAAGATCTGGCTGACTGCTGTGAAAAAGAAGATGCTGGACTAGAAAGGGTGTGAAGATGCATCTTTTCAACTTAGGGTGCAGTCCTATGGGTTGCACCCTCGATACTTGTAAGCCCCTGAACTCGGGAGGCTTACGGGCATCCTATGCAGAGTGGGAGGAGCGGCAGAAGAGATCTCCACAGCACACACACCCTCTGCATTCTTGCTAGACAGCTGTTTCCAACCATCTAACAGGTGCTTCAGAGGGGGAGGGAAGGAGGCTGCAGAGGACACAGGATCCTGCGTATCCTAGCCTCTGCAGTCTCCTTCCCCCACAATGCCCCTTTTAAGCCCTCTCCAAGGTTGAGTTCCTGACCTCAGAGAAGCAGCCAGCATGGTTCTTCACCCACTGCAAGGAGATCGGAGGGCAAATTTCCAGCTGGCCCTTGAGATGTCTAGGGGGCCATAGGATCACCTTTTTAAAAATGTAGTTCTAATGTTTTAACTGTTTTCAATGTTCTTGTTTCATGATTTTTAAATTATTGTACAGTGCCTTGATGGCTCTTTAGCTGGTATATAAAAGAAATTAATTTGTTCATTTGGTCTAGCTTAGCAGGGCTGACAGCCTTATGGGTGTGACTTCTGGGTCTTCACACCTTTTGTGCTTCTTCATGCACTTTCTGGCTTCTATAGCGTTTACACCTAGGGTGCCTCACATACCGCAAACACCACCCACTTCCTTTGGGGTAGCATGGGGGGGCGCAGCAGAGCTCCAGAACCTTACAAGTGACTTACACCCACTAGCTGGGCACACTGTGTGTGTAAAGTCCGCCTGGAAGGGGAGGAGCCCGCAGCCTCGCCTCACCACTCTTGCGTGTGCGCGCGCGCGCCCCACAGCCGCGGCGGCCATTGTGCAACTGCCGGGTTTGAAAGCAGCGCCCCCAGAGGTGCTGCCTGAGTCGCGCCGTGATTGGCGGAGGCGGGCGGACCGGAGGGCGGGTGCGCGCGCACACGCGAGAGAGCTCGAGCGAAGCAATCTCGTGTGTGTTCCCGGCCATCCTGTCCGGTCGGCTTCCCCTTCCTTAAGCCTCTGGTTCCGGCCTTGCATGTATGCCTGTAATGTGTGTGTGTGCGTGGATGTGCGGGCACTGAATGGGGAGCTTCGCGCTGCCTGCCGCCGCCGCCGCCGCGACTGCCATGGAGAAAGGAGGCGGTGGTTGCGGGAGGGGGTGATTGAGCGCCCCCTTTCTTTCCTCTCCTACCCACCCCCCCATGAGACTCTGCCTGGCCTGGCTGGGCTTCTACACCTTGTCTCTGTGGGTGCTAAGGAAGAGGATGTTGTCTGGCCCTGCCAGGTACCTGAGGAGTCCTTTATCCAGGTCTCTCTACATGAATATGATGGGCAGCCACAGCCAGCCAGCCCCGGGCATCAAGGAAAACCACCAGGTATGGACCCACCAGCAGGAGTAGCACTTTTGTACCCCCTTCCCTTGGGGGAGGGGCGGCAGGAGGAAGAGGGGGGATGTTTTGAGGGAGCTCCACATCTATCGCTTCCCCCTCCCCAATAGGGGAAGGGTTGTAGGGTTTGAAGTGGCTTCTGTTATATATTCACCTCTCACCCTTTGGGAAGTGTGTGTATATGTGTGTGTGTGGTTGTCGCGGGAGGATCGTTGTTCTGAAATAGCTCCAAGGGGAGTTATCCTCTATCCCACTAGACACACGTTTCAGCTCTTTTCTCTGTAGCCCCCCCCCCCCCAAGAAGGAAAAGAGAAAGACTCTTTCCATACGAGGCCTGAAAGAGAGAAAATGGGCGCTTTAGTTTGAGAGCTCAGATAAAAGATTTGTGTGTTGTGCTTTGTGTCTTTAGTGTGTGCACAAAATAAAGGAGGGGATGGGCAAATAAATGTTTGAAGAAGGCAATGACCTGTGTTGCCATTGCCATAGGTTAAAGGGCTTTCTTGTTTAACCCCGTTGAGTGCAGGACAGGAGACTTAGGAAGAGCACCTACTACTGCAGAGAGGTGGAAATATGGGAGGGGGTGAGGAGAGGAGAAGCTGAAAAGTTATAAAGAGCAGAGGAGGGGGATACTTGGAATGTGATGGGACAGGTGAACAGGAAGGTGAATACAGCATGATTGATCCTTCCTTCCTCTACTCCAAAATATTCAGAAATACAATGTGCAAAATTTCAGCGGAATGTGCAAATACAGAACAGTGTATATAATCTGTTTTCAAAATGAATAGTCCTGGATAGTGACGTGTCTTTATGGCTTTCATAAGGTGAGCTAAGGAGGCATGGGAAGTAGCTAGGGAAAACAAGGCACTTTCCTGATCCCTCCCAACCCAATTTTTGTATGTTTATACCTGTAGATAAGCCCAGGAGATGGGTACTTATGCACATTCCTAGGGCTGGAAAAAGGTTCTTGACTGCTGGCAACTAAAAGCTTGCTGATGTCTAGGAATTGGAAATAATTTTTCTAGCTCTGCAACCTCCTCTGTTGTTGATGGGTGTGATGGCACAGCCGCCTCTTTCTGATCTGTGCAGTGCAATGGCTGTGCTCCTTTGAGCTGATTGACAGTATGGGGGTCTCATTTGGCAGTACCCAAATGTTAGCTTGTAAGTTTCCCTTTTGTTAGAACTTATAGCATGGCTCCCAAAGTTGATTTCTTCTTTTTCTAAGCCCTTCTTCAGCACTTCATGTCCTCTTCCATGAGGGATTGGAAACTCATTGGCACAATCTGAATGTACTCAACCCACTAACCTAGTATATACTAATTACACCTACTCACCCATATTTTTGTTGTTGCTTCCTTCTTCCCTGTCTACATACTTTTTTCTGAAGCATCACCGAGCATCTCCCAGTCTATACCCGCCTTTCACTCCTACATCTAATAAGGCCCCCACATTCCCTTCCTTCCTTCCTCCCTCAAGGACAGGTGTTCTGCTTTGAGTTTATGTATGTAGCCTTGTCCATCTCTCCCCCCCCCCCTTTCCTATGTTTGTCCTGCAAGGAAGCAAGCAGGATGAAATTAGATGATGTTGCAATTTCATTCACTCATTCATTCATTAAATTTCTCTACCGCCCAATAGCCAAAGCTCTCTAGGCAGTTTACAAAGATTTTTTTAAAAACCTTAAAAATACAATATTGTTTAGATAAAAGCCATTTACATACAAACCAATAAACAGACAACACACACACACACGTATATATGTATATGTACATATATAGAGAGAGATACATCTATATGTATATATCTATAAACAATTTTAACAATCAGCAATAAGAAGCTCCAGGACCCGATTAAAAACCTTATCATATGCTGCCAAATGCCTGACAATAAAGGAAGGTCTTAATCTGGTGCTGAAAAGATAATGATGGCACCAGGGAGGCCTCACTGGGGAGATCATTCCATAATCAGAGGGCCACCACCGAGAAGACCCTCTCCCTTGGTGTCACCTTCTGAGCCTCCCTTGGAGGAGGCACCTGGAGGAGGGTTTTAGATTATAAGTGTAGTATACGGGTAAGTTCATACCAGAAGAGGCACTCCATCAGGTATTGCAGTCCCAAGCCATGTAAGGCTTTATTGGTCAAAACCAGCACCTTGAATCAGGCTCAGAAACGTACTGGCAACCAGTGCAAGTGGGCCAGAATCAGTGTTGCATATTTGGATCTTCTGATCCTTGTTAGCTACCTGGCCACTGCATTTTGCACAAGCTATAGCTTCTGAACCATCTTCAAAGGCAGCCCCATGTAGAGCACATTGCAGTAATCTAAGTTGGAAGTTACCAGAGCATAGACTGAAGCCAGATTATCCCTGTCCAGATAGGGGCGTAGCTGGGCCACCAACCAAAGTTGATAGAAGGTACTCCAAGCCAGTGAAGCCACCGGAGCCTCAAGTCACAAAGATGGCTCCAGAAGAACCCCAAAGCTATCAACCTGCTCCTTCAGAGGGAGTGCAACCCCATCCAGAACAGGTTGCACACCCTCCATCTGGTCAGAAGAACCAACCACTAGCAGCGTCTTGGCCTTGTCTAGATTGAGCTTCAGTTTATTAACCCTCATATAGTCCATTGTCACAGCCAGGCACCAATCTAACACATCCACAGCCTCACCTGATGAAGATGAAAAGGAGAAATGGAGTTGCATATCATCAGCATACTGATGACAACACACTCCAAAACTCTACTGCACTCAACGGTTTCATGTAGATGTTAAATAGCATGGGGGACAAAACCAATCTCTGGGAAACCCCATACTAGAGAATCCACAGGGCCAAGCAATATCTCCCAAGCACCACCTTCTGGAGCTGACCATCTAAGTAGGAGTGAAACCACTGCAGTGTAGTGCCTCCCACACCCAACTCAGACAATTGTCCCAGAAGGATACCATGGTTGATGGTATTGAAAGCCACCAAGAGATCAAGGAGAATCAACAAAGTCACACTCCCCCTGTCCCTCTCCTGTCATAGGTTATCATACAGGGCAACCAAGGCTGTTTCCATGCCAAAACCCAGCCTGAACCCCAACTGAAATGGATCCAGATATTTGGTCTCATCCAAGAGCATCTGGAGCTAGTTGACAACCATCTGCTCAAGGACCTTGCCCAAGAAAGGAACATTTGACACCAACCTAAAGTTATTGAGATTTTATGGGTCCAGGGAGGGTTTCTTCAGGGGTGGTCTTATCACTGCCTCTTTCAGGTGGCCTGGGACCACTTCCTCCCACAAGGAGGCATTGATCCCTCCCTGCCAGTTTTTATAAGCCAAGAGGGGCAAGGATCCAATATGGGTTGCACGAACCTGTCCAAGCACCTTGTCAATGTCTTCAAGCTGTAACAACTGAAACTCACCCAAGAAAACAGGACACGGCTGTGCTCTGGATACCTCACCTGATTCACCAGCTGTAACACTGGAGTCTCAGCAGATGCAAGAGATTTTATCTTGGACATGACTAGCAAGCGTATTACAGCAGGCCTCAGATGGATCCACAGCATCCTTAGGGCCAGCATGTAATACGCCCCGGACAACCCTGAAAAGCTGCACTGGGCAGCACATAGAGGATTCAATAGAGGCAGCAAGATATTTTTTCTATGCCACCCTCACTGCCCTTGAATATACCCCAGTATACGATTACGTATATACGATTGCACACACCAGTATTCGATTGTATCCACTAGGAGTTTTTCTCCATCTGCACTGAAGCCATCTACTATTTTGCTTCATTGCTCTCAGCTCTGGAGTATACCGTGGAGCCATATGAGCTCTCCTCCGGAGAGAGCGCTCAAGAGCAATCATGTCAACCGCCCAGGGTTTTGACAGGAGAGCCATCCATATCAGCCAGAAACACACACATGCATGCATATGCACACACACACACACACACATACAGACACACACAGACACACACCGGACCCTCTGGAAACCATTTGGATCCATTAGCCTCCTGCGGAGGACCATCTCAATAGGCCCTCCACCTTTGCAGAGGGGAAAAGCTGCCATAAGCCTAAACCTCAGCAGCCAATTATCTGAGCATAACAAAGGGAATGATTCAAGGTCCCCATTCAGATCACCATCTCCATGTCCAGCTGAAAAAATTAAGTCTAGAGTATGCCCCGCTACATGTGTTGGACCAATGACGTGTTGGGACAGTCCCATAGTTGTCATGGAGACCATAAAATTCTGAGCTGCCCTGAACAAGATATCCTTGGCATGAATGTTGACATTCCCCAGAACCAACAATCTGGGAGATCTCAAGAGCACACTTTATTTATTATTTATTTTATTCATTGTATTTATACCCCGCCTTTCTTCCTGCAAGGAACCCATGGTGGCTTACATAATCCTCCTTCTACTTCCTTCCACGTTATCCTCACAACAACCCTGTGAGGTAGGTTAGGCTGAGAGTCAGTGACTGGCCCAAAGTCACACAGTGAGCTTCATGACCGAGTGGGCACATCAGCTCAGGTAGAGAGACTGTTGGGACAGCAGGATGGGTGGTACACCAACAGAATCCCCAATCTGTCCCACTGGACTAACACAAGGTGCAAACACTCCAGACTAGAAGTCAGATGGACATGGAGCCTGGAGAGAGATATGGAATTCCTATAGAGCACAGCAAAAACAAAACAAAACTGCTCTCAAGTCTTCCCTGATGCTGAACTAAGTACCCCCCATGAGCAGAGCTGGGAGAGAATAACTCCTCCCTGCTCACCCACCCAGGTCTCAGTTATGCATGACTGATCAACCGCCTCATCCAGTATTAAATCATGAATGAGAGAGGTCTTACTATGAACCAACCTGGCATTTAATAGCAGCATCCAGAGATCCAAGGACAGGCTGATAGGGCAACCACCAAACCTGCAGCTGGGGGGAGAGCCAGAATACAGCACAGCTGTTAACCATCCAGACTGTGTTCCCCTAACTTGGCTGGCTCGCTTCTTCCCAATGTCATGCCTCCCTCTACCTGTAACCATACTAATTGGAGGCCCCCCAGGTCCCCCCACTTGGCTCCATGTCCTCTGTCCCAGGCACATGACCAAGTTCTAAACATGGAAGACCAGCCCCCACACACAGAACCACAGAAGGCAATCAACCTAGTGTTAGAGGGGTGGCTCTTGCATCACCCCCAAAACAGCTCCCCCTTTGGGGTCACCAACACCCCATATCAGGGCCTGACAGATAAGAGCCTTCATAAGAGACATGCATAACTGTCTCAAATTAGCAAGCGATCAGCCTGAGAGAGTTTTTCTTTCTTTTTCTTCAACTTCATCCAGGAGGTTATTTACTTTTTTTAATTGGTACATTTATACCCCGCCTTTTTTCCTGCAAGGAACCCAAGGTGGCTTACATAATCCTCCTCCTCCTCTCCATTTTACCCTCACAACAACCCTGTGAGGTAGGTTAGGCTGAGAGTCAGTGACTGGCCCAAAGTCACCCAGTGAGTTTCATGGCCGAGTGGGGATTTGAACCCGGATCTCCCGAGTCCCAGTCCAACACTCACCACTACGCCACACTGGCTCTCTGTTCTCTCAGACAGCTAAACACAGTCCTGGATAGGGCCAGTAAGATGGTAAGTTGGCTCACCTTCCCTGCAGAAAATCCCAGCTGCCTTCCTCTGTTGGTCCAGGGCTTGAATTTGTCCTCCTAAACAGATAAATGTGTACTTGCCCATCTAGGTTGAAATACTCTGAAATATATGCAAAGTGAACAAGAATCAGTAAAAGAACAATGAGTAAAGGAACTATGAAGCGACTGTGTACAACAACTTAAGTACATGTTTGTAATATATTGTGCCGGGGCTGGAAAACTCCCAGGCATGCACCTGGAAACTGAATGGCATTCAGTTTCCAGGTGCATGCCTGGGAGTTTTCCAGCCCAGCCCACTGAATGCCTGAAATCTGGAATACTTCTTCAGTAATGTGGCTGGAGATAATGACACTTTTGGGCTCCCTGTTGACATTAATTGGTGACCTTAGGAACATAATAAATATTTGATATGCTGTCATTCAGTCTGGGACACTGCATACAGACCACTGTGCTCAATTTCTTAAAAGCCGAGTGGAAAGAACGCAGTTGTGTAGAAAAATACCCAAATCATTTTGGATTCTAAATTCAAGCCCTGGACCAACAGAGGAAGGCAGCTGGGATTTTCTGCAGGGAAGGTGAGCCAACTTACCATCTTTTACTTGGACCAGCTCTTTTGGTAGGGTTGCGAGCTTTAGAGTAGTACAGAGCTGATTTCAGGCAAGAAATTGAAAACGTTTGAGGTATAAATGAAAATTGTGTTAAGTATACAGTTAGGGCAAAAGTGATGATAGGTGTTGGTCTTATGGGATATTTATATGCATGATGCTCAGTAGTAAATTAATAAGTGTGCACATTTTCAGGTCTTGAACTGGGACCAACAAGTGCTAGAAAACTCAAGCTATGGTGGGGGTGGGGGAGCTAATCGTGAGTTACACTGTTATGCCAGCCAGAGTTGGACAGAAATATTATGCTGAGTTCCGTTGATTTTAGGTGCATCTGTGTGGTCAGAAGCCAAGTGGTAGCACGGGAGCAGGGTACCTGGGCAGTGATCCAACATGGCTGCCCATAAAATAACCCTCCAAATTCAGAGGGTTACTGGCATCCTATCAAGGGCGGAAGAAGTGTGGAGGCGAAGGTCACCTCTGTGCTTTTCCTGCCCCGCAAAAGTCTTAGACAGCTGATTTCAGCCATCTAAGTCTTCTGGCCCTGCATGTGAGGAGGACAGGCTGAGACACTGCATGATAAATTGTATCCCAGCGGAGCGTCACTCCTCCCCTCCCCACCCACAAACCTCTGGCTCCAAGGTCAGAGGACAGATCTCGAAGCTGCAGCCAGTGCGGAAAGAATGGCGCCAGGTACAAGGGCACAGGGAGGGCACTCTGAGGTCGGAGTCCCAGCTCCGACCTTGGAGCATGTTTCTGAGGTTGGAGCTGGAACTCTGACCTCTCCTGTGACTGTCTAGGCTGCATCTAGCGGCCATAGGATTTTATTTATTTATTCATTCATTTATTTATTTATTATATTTATACCCCGCCTTTTTTCCTGCAAGGAACCCAAGGCGGCTTATATAATCCTCCTCCTCCTCTCCATTTTATCCTCACAACAACCCTGTGAGGTAGCTTAGGCTGAGAGTCAGGGACTGGCCCAAAGTCACCCAGTGAGTTTCATGGCCGAGCGGGGACTAGAACCCAGATCTCCTGAGTCCCAGTCCAACACTCTCACCACTACGCCACACTGGATCTCTACGCCACACTGGATTGCACCCTAAGAGCCTCCTGCTCCTGTATGAGTCTGTCTGGACCTTAAAATTTCTGGGGAGGCCCTTCTTTGGGTTCCCCACCTACTGTGGGGAGGCAAGTGGTGACTGAGAATCAAACATTATTGTGATGTCTCAACTATGGAATGCCCTTCCCAGGGCCATTCTCCTGCCACCAACTTTTATGAGTTTTCAGCCCAGATATTTTAACTCAGGAATAGTCTGGTTTATCTGTTTGGTGCCTTGTTTTCCTTTTATTCTGCATGCCATATTTATCTGAATTTTTAAAAATTGCTGGGGGGGTGGGGTTGCTTTTAATGTACAGTAATACCTTGGATTGCAAGTAACTTTTTCTGAGAGTGTTTTGCAAGACAAGCAAAAAATTTTTAAAAAATTTGACTTGATAAATGAGCAAGGTCTTGCAATACAAGTCGTAGGGATGTAACCGCTCGCCTCGAGCAGGTGTAGCGGGCCGAAATCGGCCCTGCTCACGCCTGCCAGAGACTCACTTTGATATAAGAGTGTTTTGGATTACAAGCACATTTCCGGAACAAATTATGCTCGCAATCCAAGGTATTACTGTAATATATTTTTGTTATATTTCAGTTATTTTATGCTATATTGTTAGCTGTCTTGAAACTGTGTATAGGTAGGGTATAGATTAAATAAATAAATTTATAAGCATATTGCATGGCACATGTAAGCATGTCTTAATCTTTTGACTGGCTACATATTTGTGTAGCACTTAAAAGAACAATTGGGTGTATATATTTATTCTATGCATACATACAGGGAACAAAGTTCTTTCCTAACTAAATGTCAGGCATGCATACTACAGGAAAAGTCAGGCAAAAATAGGAAAAAGTAGAACAGGACCTTTATATAATATGCATAGATTTGTAGTTATATCAGCCTGTAAATCATAATTCATTTTCCTAACTTGGAGTCCCTCCATGTAGCTTTGGCCTATATTTTGGTCCTCTGTAATTTTGTTCTAGTGGAGCTGGTAAAACAATCAGTGTAACTAAAGGTGCAATCCTATGCATGTTTAGACAGAAAAAAGGCCTACAACTCCCAGCATGGCCCAGCCAGCTATGCTAGCTGGGGCATGCTGGTAGTTGTAGGTTGGTTTTCTGTCTAAATAGGATTGTGCCTTAAATGTCTGTAGCAACCTCTCACTTGCCTGTAGACACAGATCTGTGTGAAGTTCAAAGGCAGCAATCCTATGCATACCTATTTGGAAGTACATCTGATTGAACTCAGAGGGTCTTACCTGTGACCCATTGGGACAAAACCAATTTGGGATTTTGCATTTCTGGGGAGGGGGGTTGTTTGCTGCCTTTGAACTTCACACAAATCTGTGTCTGCAGGCAAAAGAGGAAGGGAGCTACAGACATTTAAGACTCAATCCTATCCATGTTTTAGACAGCTGAGACATGCTGGGAGTTGTAGGCTTTTTTCTGTCTAAACATGCATAGGATTGTGCCCTAAATTACCTAACGTTAAACTGGGAGTTTTGCACAGCCACCTTTGAGTTTGTGTTCCCCAGAGTTTGTGTTCCAAATAATAACGACTTTATTTTCTCATGTATGTAGGTATTTAAAATATTGATATGCCGCCTTGTGTAGGTACTTGTGTGTTAGGCTGTGTTAGTCCTTTTTCTGTCAAGGGCTGCATCCCCTTGGGGGTAAGCTGTCAGGGGTTGTGTGCCGGTGATGGTTGGGGGCCACAGCCAAACACGGGTGAGGCCAGCCCCCTTTCTCTCAGCCACCACCCGCCGCTTCCTTCCTGCCCAGCAGGGCTGCCAAGAAAGGTGTAGATCACTCTTGCTAGAGGTCTGAACTGATCACTCGCAGAAGGCTTCTGCGATTAGGCTGAGGAGGAGTGAATGTGGCCTTAAGGCTGCAAGCTGCCCACCCTGATGCAGTCCAAGATGTCTCTTCCAACTGGCAGTGGCTCTCCAAGGTCTCCTGCAGGAGTCTTTCCCAGCCCTGCTTCCTGAGATCTTTTAACTGGAGATATCAAGAGAATGAACCTGGGACCTTCTATATTCAAAGCACATGCCCTTCTACCTTTGTATAACCCCACCTCCACAGACAGCGTGCCTTTTTAGGAGGGCGGCCAAGACACTCTTACCGCACCTTGCTTTTAATCTGTTTCAACCTCCTGCTGTGGCCATATATTTTTAAACTGACTTGGCTGTTTTGTGGCCTTTTGTGCTGCAGGTTTTTAGAAATGATTTAGGGCACAGTCCAATGGGGATGCCCGTAAGCCTCCAAACTCGGGGGATTACAGGCATCCTATGGAGGGCAGGACAGGAGGAACGCCTCCTGCCCTGCAATTCAGTTCGGCCGTCTAGCTGAGGCGCTTCGGATGGGGAGGGAAGAAGGCTGGGACACTGCCAGGATACATCGTACCCTGGCGGACCTGGTCTCCTCTCCCATCCTGGAATGCCCTCTTCACCCCATCTCCAAGGTCGCTCTTACGACCTTGGAGACACAACCAGTGTGGTTCTTTCCATGCTGGCTGCAAGTGGGGAGAGGGTGCTCCAAGCGCGGAGTCCCAGCTCCGAGGTCAGAGCTGTTTTCCAAACCCGGAGCTGGGTCTCTGAATAATTCTGTGGCCCTCTAGAGGCTGTCTAGGGGCCGTAGGATAGCTCTGTTAATCCATTACAATATTTTTATTGTATGGGGTGTAATCTGGAAGCCATTTGGGGGGGGTCAACATTTAGGGTAGGAACTTGCTTAAATAAATAAATATTTCCCATCGCATAATAATAATAATAATAATAATAATAATAATAATAATAATAATAATAATAAACGTTTATTTATAACGCCCCTTATACCAAAGGGCGGGACAAATAACATATACAGTAAACATAACAATACAATAAAATAACCAACACCAACCACTTACTATGCAGTATCAAATCCCAGCAACCACCACATTAGCCCAACCACTCATTCTGGCTGACTAAAAAGATAAGTCTTTAATCCCGTTCGAAAGCGGGAAAGATCCTCCTCCAATCGGAGGTCCACGAGAAGCCTGTTCCACAAAAGTGGAACCAGGTCCTGAAAGGTTCGCAGCCTTGACAAGGCAGAGCGTGTCGGTGGGACCGCTAATAATCCCTGGCCCACTAATCTTAAATTCCTACCAGGAACATACCAGGAATACTTGGTCCTTTTTTAACTGGAGATGCCAGGGATTGAACCCAGGGCCTTCCACAAAGAAAGCAGGTGCTCTACTGCTGAGCTTCAGTCCCTCCCCAACCTAGAGACCCTCCTCCTTTGGTTAAGCCTAGTTTGGCAGTACTGAAATGTGAATAATAATTCTTGTCCTTTTTCCCCCTCCTGCCTATAGTGGTACGTGTGCAATACAGAGCAGCTGTGTGAATCTCTTCAGCCTATTTTCGTCCAGAGTTACCTTGACCAAGGGACACAGATCTTCTTAAATAATAGTATTGAGAAATCTGGCTGGCTGTTCATTCAACTTTATCACTCCTTCGTGTCGTCCGTTTTTAGCTTGTTTATGTCTAGGACGTCGATCAATGGGTAAGTGAAAAACAGTTGTACGCCCCAAGCTTGTTCTTGGTTTTATAAAGTACTCAGCTGCTTGCATGTGACTTGACTGTTGCAGCTAGGGAATCCTCTTCTAGATCCTCTTGAATTGAATTGTTTGGGTGCATTCCTAAATGGAGGTCTTGCGAGGTATTGTTGGCCAGTGTGATTGCCCTCCTGATTTGGGCTGGGGAAACAGGAATTGTCACTTTTCCCATACTACTAGAACAAGAAGCTCTGTCAACATTAAGAAGAATGGGCAGGCATCCTAAGAATGTAAGACAAGCGCTGCTGATTCGGAGCAAAAGTCCTCTAGTCCAGCATCTTCTTTCTCACAATGGCCCAACTGGATGCTTTTGGAAGCCCAGGAATAAGACATGAAGAAATGGCTCTCTCCCATATACTGACTGGGTTCAGACAACACGATAACCCACACTCAAGGGTTGTGTATGGTTGAGTGTGGGTTGTTGTTGAACCGTGGGTTGTTGTTGAACCATGGATTATCGTGTTGTCTGAACTCAGCTGTGCTAACAAACCATGGTTTATTAACCACGAACAATCCGTGAAGAGAACCCATGGTTTGTTGTCGGGTTGTGAACTGTGGGTTGTTCGTGGTTAACAAACGTGGTTTGTTAGCGCAGCTGGGTTCAGACAACACGATAATCCATGGTTCAACAACAACCCACGGTTCAACGACTACCCACACTCAACCCATACACAACCCTTGAGTGTGGGTTATTTTATTTATTTATTTATTATATTTATACCCCGCCTTTTTTCCTGCAAGGAACCCAAGGCGGCTTACATAATCCTCATCCTCCTCTCCATTTTATCCTCACAACAACCCTGTGAGGTAGCTTAGGCTGAGAGTCAGTGACTGGCCCAAAGTCACCCAGTGAGTTTCATGGCCGAGCGGGGACTAGAACCCAGATCTCCAGAGTCCCAGTCCAACACTCTCACCACTACGCCACACTGGCTCTCCCTCTGAACCTGGAGGGAGCATATGGCCATCACAGCTAATCACCATTGATAGTCCTAACCTCCACCCACCTTGCAATGTTTGGGATAGCCCAGTTAATCTTGCTTTCTTATGTATCCCACCTTCCCTTCAGCGTAGTCACTCATGGGTGGGACTGCACTTTGATAACATGGCTAGGATTCCCTCACAAGGATCATCCTGGTCCAGTTGAAGCTTTTCAACCAGAGCAATTGCTTCCAAAGTAAAGAGGTATGCAGATAAAGCAGGCTTGGATCCGATTAAATCAATAATAAATTTGCTCTCCGTTCTCTTCAGCCCTAGAAAAGTCTGAGGATAGCTTGGTACTGAGGATAGCTTTACTCAAGTTGGACTTTCGTAAGAGCCTTTAAAGAGGAAATTGACAAATGAAGGAAGCTACCCAATAGAACTAGGGTTTTCTTTTTAAAGAATATTCGTTTTTACACTGCATGACCACCACCTCTGCTTTGCCTATTAACATGAGTTGAACTTAGATTGAACTAACAGAACTGCACAGCCAGATTTTTCACTTTATAGGAAAACTTATTTAAGAGTAAGCTTTTTCTTAGAATGAAGCTAGGACCATTGATTATGCATCTTCGCTAGGAAGAGAGTAAGAGCCAGCATGGGAGTTATGTGACTGGATTTCCTAACATTTGTTATTTTTACAAGACTTAAAAGCTGTCACTAGAGGCCCAAATTGGATCAGAACAGTGATGTTCGGGAGAAGAGTTGACCACATACCCCATCTCTGTGCTGTGTAAAATTTCATACACACATGCACTAAGCTGTGGTCGGAAAAGACAGCCACAGTATGGGTACCTGTGATTCCCCCCCACCTCCGTAAGTGAATAGCATCTTGGGAGTATAACTTTGAACAGGAAAATGAGCAGATAAAAATTAAAACACCTTCAGTGCTGCAACCCTAATCTAATTCCATCCCCCACAGCTGCTTTCATGTTGATCACGGATTTTGATCACAGATCTTCTCCATAACGTATAGTTTGGTCCCAAGTCCTGTCCTATCACTCCATGTTGGGGTAGCTGAGCCTTTCCCAACCTAAGTCTCCCTCGGCAGGGAGTTTCACAGCTAGGGAGCTGCCACCGAGAAGGCCCACTTTTCCCATTTGAAATGTGCACTTTCCCCATTCGAACGAACCAGAAAAAACAGGTTGCAAATGAGAACAGGAGCAAGACGAACCAAAATTCTGAAAATTTCAGCAAGCTCGAGCAGCCCTGGTTCTCCCATCTCTAGCAGATCATCTTTGAAGGCTCTTCTCTGGGTGTCGCCACCCACAATAGTGTGAATGATGGCTACCAGGCAAAGAGTCTTCTCTGTTGTGGCCCCCTGTTTGTAGAATGTCCTTCCTAAGGAGATCCATCTGGCATCTTCACTGGCATCTTCATTTAGACATGTCTGGTTAAGACCTTCCTCTTCCAGCAGGCATCTAAGGCACAATCCTATGCAAGTTTAGACAGAAAAAAGGCCTACAACTCCTAGCATGCCCCAGCCAGCATAGCTGGGCGTTGTCGGCCTTTTTTCTGTCTATACGTGCATAGGATTGCACCCTTAATTTTTAATCTGTTGCTCTGATTATTAACTTTTCTGCTAGCTCTTTATTATTGTTTAGTGCTTTTAATATTTTGATATTTTCATTATTTGTATCTATTCTGTTAGTTGTTTTATGACTGTAAACCAGCCTGAAGGCATTTGCTAGTTGGGCAGCATATCAATAGAATGAATAAAATAAATAACAAGGCATCTTGCTGGTGAGAGATCCGAAAGGCTATGAGTGGAGCATCATGCAGGGGTGTCAGAGCCCAGCTGTTCCCATTTTCCTTTAGCACTGGGCTCTTCTAAAGACCCAAACTTCCTGCTTTCCTTTGATGCGGATCCGACTGTACATCCTCTTTAACAGAGTAAGAAAATATCACATTACACCCTTTGAACTGCGCGCGCACACACACACGCGCACACACATGTTACCCTGCTGTATAATTTGATCTGAGCTACTGTGGCTCCAAGTGGGGAAGAAGAGGAATTATTTGGGGATCCAATCATATTTCTCAGCTAGACATTTCCTGTGGAGTGCACAGTCGATCGTAGTGCATTTTCCCCTTGTGTCTTCCTCGCCGTGTTTCCTCGGCTCAAAAGGCCTTCCATTGCTTTGAATGCCTTCTCGCGGTGTTCTTTAGGAATAATACTCTTGAGCCAATTTACGGGACAGACACTCAAAGGTACCGCCAGGGGGCTGGTCTTTAAAGTGAGTGGTAGTATTCAGCATTTCATGCTTTCCTTTAACGCCCGTTATAAAAAAAATTTTAACAGGTCATTTCCTCAGAGCTATTATATTTCAAATACATCAATGGATCATAGTTTCTCACTTTTCATCTGATCTCATTGTCTTCGCTACCTGTTCTCTCTCCTTCCTGTGTCCTCTCCCTTGATCACGATTCTGCTCGCTGCAGCTGGGACGCTGCAGCGTTGATCGCTTTTTACACTTCCGTTCAGTTTCCTACCTGTGGTCGACCTGACTAATGCGCTGCTCCCCTTTTGTGTCTCTTGGTAACCAATTATTTTATTTCCCCTTGTCTTTCCTGCTTATTCTTTTATCCACTTGAACCTCTGTCACAATGACTGTAATCATACAACAGAGCCTTCAAAGTAGAGCACGCGGAGACACCATTGGCATGATCCACAGAGACCCCAGCTATCCCCTGCTGCAGCTTCCTTAACGAATAGCTCATTTGTTATTCCACATTCTTACCCATTGCACGAGGGAGCCTCTGATAGCTACTGTCATCTTTGCTGCTGGATTGTACTGTTTTAAAATATTAATCTCCTTTCCCACAGCTCTAACCATGTCGCCTTAGTCTCTTTTTCGATCTGGTATTTCCATTCTTTTACATCTTCCTTGTCACTCTTTTTTTAAAAATTGGCCCTTTGCAGTCTCTCCTCTCCTCTCCTTAATGCCTCTCTAAATGCCCTGTGAATATGTCTAGCTGCATTCCATTGCAAGTCAGACATAGGATAATGCAAATCATTGGCTCTCGTGGGGCCACACAGGTTGTTGCAAAATGCTGCAGGTTTTCAACTCTACAGGTTTCATCATTGGGCAGTTTCAAAGCCTGGTTGAACCCAGCTTAGGGTGAACTCAAGACCTGGGTACACATATGGCAGAATGCGGAGGTAGAATGGACTGTACCATTTCAGACAGGTGGGGGATAATGTGTTTGAAATTGCTCCCTTACATTTAAAAAAAATTAAAAATCTCCCTTCAAGTAGAAAAGTAGCCAAACAAGGAATAGGCTGGTAGAACTTTTGTTCCTGATATGCTAGTTTGACTTGTGGAGAGTGATTTTAACTCAGGCTAAAGGAGGGAGGTGCCATTTTGGAATGCATTTTAAAATGGCATCCCACCCCCTCCTGCATCCTGAGAGGTACAGTCTGTTCTACTACTTTTGGACTGTAACACCTTCTTCTACTGCATGTGTAGACCAGGCCCTATTATCTTGGCACAGTTGTCTATGCTCTGGTCACATCCAGATATTTGAACCCTGTGATACTGTTATTCTGATCGCTGTGATACTGTTTGAACTGGGGTTTGTCCTCCTCAGCATATCTCTCTAGTATTTTAAAAGTACTTCACTGGCTTCTAGTTCATTTCCAGGTGAGATTCAGTGTGTTGGTTTTAACCCTTTGAACAACTTGGGACCATGGTGTCTGAAGAAATGTCTTCTGTATAAACCTGCTCTTTCTTTGAGGCTGTTTTGTTTTGTTTTGTTGAGGATTTGCTCCCTGTGCCTCCATCTTTGGAAGTTAGGTAGGATAGGGCCCTCTCTGTGGTGGCACCTGCATAGTGAATCCCCTCCCCAGAAACATTAGTTTGGTGCCTAACCATTCCTTTTGTTGGTACCAAGTTAAAACGTTCTGTGTTTCTCAAGCATTTACCAATCGAGTGTTCAGCTGCTCCATGCTGCTGCTATTCTTGGGATCTGCTACCCTAATATAAATTGGGTTTTATATTTTTAGATAGGTATTTGGATTTTTTTTTTAATTGTTAAAGGTTTTGTTAGTTGTTTTCGACACCTTGAAAGCTAAGAACTGAAAAGCCAGAATTAAATTAATAAATAATGCTTAAGTGCAGTTAAGGGCAGGGAGAATTCCCTCTGGAGGGAAGGGAGTGTATAATCCTGCAGTCCTTGGGGAGGGGCCATGGCTCAGTGGGTAGAGCACATGCTTTGCATGCAGGAGGTTCCAAGTTCAGTTCCCAGCATCTCCTTTTTAAAAGCCCCAGAATAGCTGTCACTGGAAAAGGGTCCTCTCCCTGAAACCTTGGAGATCTCCTGTTATGTGCGAACCCTGCACTATGGTTTAACTATGGGTTGTTAACCATGAACAACCCAGAGTTCACACTTTTTTCACAACTCAGCAATAAACCACGGGTTCTCTTCCTAGGTTGTTCATGGTTAACAACCTGTAGTTAAACCATAGTGCGGGGTTCACACGTAATGACAACCCACGATTCACTGCCAACCCATATTATGGGTTGTTGTTACGTGCAAACCAGGCCAATATGAGTCTAGAGATGTACCAATGGTCTGGCTCCATTTAAGGCAGCCTCCTGTGTCCCAGTGTCTTCACTGTGGTTAAGGATCCCCACCACTATGCTTTCGTACTGGCCTTAAATTAAAGAAATTTGTTTGTTTTTTCTTTGTTTCTGTCTTCTAAATATCCCAAATAAATAGATCTCTCTCCATGTTTAAAATTTCAGCTTGCTGGGAAGAGGTTCCATGTTTGTGTTTTCGCCCGAACAATTTCAGAGACTGCTCAAAATAAATCCAGACTGGAAATCCCGCAGGCTTCTTGATTTAGGAGCTGGAGATGGAGAAGTCACAAAAGTTATGAGTCCTCACTTTGAAGAAACCTATGCGACCGAGTTGTCTGAAACCATGATATGGCAGCTTCAGAAGAAGAAATACAGGTACTGTGCTAAGTGGCCTCCATGCTACATTGGTACTGGTGCTTCGCTATTTGTACACACACATGCGTGTGCACACACACGCACGCACACACCCATATCCTATCAAAGCAGACTATTGCAAGAATTCTACTGTTGATTTCCAGGGGAGATGGAATATGTCAGGAAAAGAGAGTGTACGAAGAGAAGATCAAACTACTCTTTGCGCTGTAGTGTACGTGGCGGTGAATTGGAGGAGGTAGAACTAAAAAAAAGTCCCCGAATCCTGTAACGTGAAAATCAAGATCCTGTGGCAATAAATATTTATACATATTAGGGAAATATTACTTGTTTTGCTTTTTAAGCTGGCTAAATCTATACTAATCGTATAAAATGTAGAAAACTCCACATTTCTTTGGCCAAGGCTGAATATGCATTGCTGCCTAGACTTAATGAGCAGGACTTACTCAGAATGAGAAGTGCAGAGTCTGAACTGAATGCATGTCCAGTTGTAACCCAGTGCATCTTCTCACCTGTACAGAGTGCTCGGCATCAACGAATGGCAGAACACGGGATTCCAGTATGATGTCATCAGCTGCTTGAATTTGCTCGATCGCTGTGATCAGCCATTGACTGTATTAAAAGATATTAGAAGTGTACTCGAGCCTACAAGAGGCAGAGTCATCCTGGCGTTGGTTCTGCCCTTTCACCCGTATGTGGAAAATGGTAAGTGCCTAACAGGTGCTTATGGGGGAGGGGGGAGGAAAGGGGTCCTATGAGTTCTTGGACATGAAGCGCTCCTTCTCCCAAATGAATCATTCTGTAAGATCGCCCTCTGATGCCCTGCTCTGGTTTTCTCTACTGGGTATGACCTGGTGGAGGATTACCTAGAACTGGAGCTAGCTTTGGGTTTGAGGGAGCCCTGGGCAAAGCGGCCTCCAGTGGCCCCCTCTTTCATCAGTGGGCCTCCTCGAGCTTACCCGGCATCAGTGCCAGACAGCGGGGACTGGGAGTCACTATTTTAATTTCCCACAGTGCCCTCAATGTAGCATCACTCCAGGACTTGGTGGGACATTAAAATGGTAGCTCCCAGACCCAGATGCTCTTTCAAAGAGGGGCAGAGGGCAGGCATCAGTGGGGGGCCCACTGGGGCCCTGGCAGCTGCCCAAGGATGCCACGTGCTGGCACCAGGCCCACCCTGGGCAGTGGGCAAGGCTTTCTCAACACTGATGCGGAGGCCTTGGAGCTTCCTACCATGTGAGATTCACTCTCTTCATGGTTGTAATTCCAGCACCAAGTAAAAATGGCTCTTTCGGAGGGCCTTTGGGTCTCTCTAATCCCTGGACGGGGTGTGGGGGTGAGGAAAGGTTCTCTGTCATGCCGATCCATGTCCCATAGGTCCAATCTGATGACCTTTGGCTCTGCTGTTTTCCAAATTCTCACCGTCTTTCATTTATTGATTGATTTGATTTGTACCCCACCTTTCTACCAAGAAAAATGGTAGGTCCCATTACAATCCTGAATAAAACTTGATTACAACAATAATAACAATGCATTTAAACACAATAAAAACAGAGCAATAACAGAATAAAAACGGCATCCAACCCAACAGACCTGCTTACACACGCCACCTGTTGAAATTGGTTTCACTTGGGGGTGTGGAGGAATTGCATCCCCTCGCTGTGTGTGTGAAAGTATCTTTTAGAAAGCTTCCCTAGACTTAGATAAGAAATGTGCGGAGTGTGCTTGCTTAGCACAGCCTTCCCCAGCCATTGATCATGCTGGCTGGGAATTATGGGAGTTGAGGACCAACACATCTGGAGGACACCAATTTGAGGAAGGCTGACAGCAGAGAGGGAGCGAGCCTAGCCTCCCTTGTCTTTCTTTTTGTATTTTATGCATTGCGTCCAGTGTAAGACAAGCAGATGTCTGTTTGCACAATGGAGCTTTCCTGCCCTCTCCTTCCCTTTGTAGCCCTCCTTGCCTCCCCTATAAAGTTCTTCCTGGGTATCAGGAGACCCTTGGGTAAGGCCTGGCATAGGGCACAGGGAGCTGCAGTGAGTGGCAGGTGGGGAGAAGTCGCTAGATGCTGGAGGAACTGACCTGCATGCGTGGAAGTGGCTTTCCACTTGCACAGTGCAGCCATATACTTCTTGTTTTTTCTATTACTCTTACGTGTCTTGATAGTGAGCCAGCTCATACCTTTTTGGACTAAAAGGCACAGTAAAAATCTTCTAGTAAATAAAGCAGCAGGGTGGGTGGAGGAGGTACACCATTATTTCACCTTAGGCTTGTTACTGCTCTCTAGAGGCATCTTCTCATATTCCGCAAAAGGTATAAGCCACCTGTTGAAATTGGTTTCACTTGGGGGTGTGGAGGAATTGCATCCCCTCGCTGTGTGTGTGAAAGTATCTTTTAGAAAGCTTCCCTAGACTTAGATAAGAAATGTGCGGAGTGTGCTTGCTTAGCACAGCCTTCCCCAGCCATTGACCATGCTGGCTGGGAATTATGGGAGTTGAGGACCAACACATCTGGAGGACACCAATTTGAGGAAGGCTGATTTACTGTGTACTAAAGCATTATCTTTATAGAGGACTTTATTTTGCACTCTGCAAACATGCCCTGATTGTTCTTCAAATGTAGCCAACTTTCAAATAGTATTAATAATGCTTAGTACATTTATCTCCCACCCATGGCATAGATAAGGGTTCATGTGTGGCGTCCCATACATACGCTGACCAACCCTGGGCCTGCTTAGCTTCAGCAAGGCTGCTGTATCATATGCCTTCACAATATTTCATCCTGCTTCCTTCAGTTCATGTTTTTTATATTTAAAAAAATAACTTGAATCCTTCAGGCGTGACAAGCTTTGTTTGCTGTACAGAGAGCTGATTCCAAGATGACTTAACTTCAAGTTGACTCATGTTTTTCTAATAAACCTCTGTGCCCATAACCAAATTAAGCTAACATGAGTCACCTTTTAAAAACATTCATGCTTTGCTTTGGTTGCGGTATTGTTTCTCAATCTCTCGTAATTCTGAAAGTTTGTTGGGTTTGAAGGCTATTAACTGGGTGGGGTTCATACCAATTCCATCCAGTCAGACAAGTTCCATAATCTGGTCCGGTGGAAGCTGGTGTCGGTCCATGTAAGGGGCAGCAGCTCAGACACTGACTGGGTTCAGACAACACGATAACCCACATTCAAGGGTTGTCATTGAACCGTGGGTTGTTGTTGAAACGTGGGTTATCGTGTTGTCTGAACCCTGCCGCACTAACAAATCATGGTTTGTTAACCACGAAAAACCCATGAAGAGAACACATGGTTTGTTGTTGGGTTGTGAACTGTCAGTTGTTCGTGGTTAATATACCATGGTTTGCTATCACAGCTGGGTTCAGACAACACATCTGTCTCCGCTTCCAAAGAACTGTGGCTGTGGTTACAAAGGAGCCCTGCCCCCCCCCCCCCAGTCCCAAGCTGGCACTTCTGATCAGTTTCTTACATACAGTGAGTGAGTCTTTTGTTCTCTTTTAAAAAACAACATCCTGTTTATTTAGTTTTAACAAAATTCACTCTCTCACATATCCAGTATAGTTTGATAATGTCAGCTGTACAGAGAAAAGAGGCATCAAATAAATTGGCACAGCCAAAAGAATAATTCAAAGCAAATAAAATTGACACAACCAAAGGAGCAAATAAAGTTTGCAGCCTATCTATCATTTGCATAAATTACAAAGGCTAATCTTTGAGGGATTCAGTGTGTGAGAAAAACTAAAATTAGATGGTGAGGAAAGTTGTTCTGGCTTTGGAATCTGGCCTCTTTTCTTTGAAAGTTCAGTTTCTACATTACCATAAGTTCCCAAACCACCTTCACAACCTTCTCGGGATCAGCATGAGGGACATGCTGTCTTGTTCTTATTTTGTTGCAAACAATACTCAAGCTTATAAGTAATAAAACATTGCTTGTGAGGTGTGTGTGTGTGTGTGTGTACGTACGTATGTACGTACATCTGCGCGCGCGCGCGCACACACACACAGAAAGTGCAGGGAATCATGGTGCACAAAAGGAAGAGGGAGCACATGATCTTCAGGCTCCTCTCTGCTCTGCAAACCATGGTTTGAGATCCAATCTGAACCACTTCATAGTGCCTGTTACTCTATTTTGAACTGCATATATATTTTTTAAAAATAGAAATGTCACTTTTCCTGAAGTTGTATAAAATGCCGCTTTACCAAAAGGCGTTATTTTGTCCCACTTGCATACCGGTGATGAGCGCACGCAGTTGTATCTGTAGAAATGTTTCTTTAACAGGCCTAAGTTGCAAGAGCCTGTCATTTTTGCATTTTCTGCATCTTACATTGCAGTTATAAACTTCAGTTTCTTTTTAAGCGTTTGTAACTATTTAGGATTTCCAAGATGTGCTCTCTTTTTGCCTTCTCTCTCTGCCCTGCCACTCCCTTACCCGTTTAAGTTCAGGATCCTGTTTGGTAACCACACAGTAAAACCTAATGCAACTTCCTGGTAAGGAAGTGACAAGGAACGAACGTGGTACAAATCCCTTAATGTAAGGAGATCAGGATGTTAGATACCTAGCTCTCCCCAGACGGGCTGTTCTTTTAAAGAAGTGCAGGTTGTTCTAAACGTAAGCAGAAGGCAAGGGTAAAGATTGATGTGTGAAGGGAAAAATAAAGGGAAGATAAAAGAAAACAAAAAGGGAAAGGAGAGAATTCCTGATGGCACTCTAAAACTGCCAATAATAATAATAATAATAATAATATATATATATTATTATTATTATTATTATTTATTTACGGTATTTATTACCCGCCTCTCCATCTAGTAAAAACCTCATTAAAAACATTACAGATACTCTACAGAAACAAGCAGGACCTGCAACAAAATGTTGCAGTGTGGATTGCTGCTGTTCAGGATTCTAATTACGCCATTCCATTCCCCCTCCCTGATTTTCCATCTCCACCACCACCCCAATAGTTAGTCACACTGTTCAGTCCTCACTGGGCTGTTTTGGGGGTTCTCCCACCTTAGCTTCCCCCCCCTAAATATATATATATTTAATTTCTGCAACTTTGGGGTTTCTGCAAGCCTGTTGATGTGTTGGCTATGTAAGCAACAGCACTAACACCTGGCCGGAATATGAAATACAAAGAATGGTAAACTCAGGATTGCCGCCAAGTGGGCATTGAACAGGGAGCTGTAGCCAGTCCTGGGCTTTCCGCTGAGCCTACCTGTATGATGCATGTGTGAATGTGACAAAACACATTCTGTTTTTTTAGGCATACAACTAAAAAATCTAAAGTGTGAAGAGGACCTCAGTATTACTGCCTGGTTAATCCCTATGCAATAATTAGCATTTAACGCACAAGGCATTCACATAGAAGTTTACTATTCTGCTTTATACGTGTATGAATGAAAAATCCTATACTTGCACCTTACCCTCCTCTTCAAAGATGTATTGCTGTCATATATTCTGTCTTAGGAATTTCTAGATAATGTGTGTTTCTTAAGGAAGGCCATACTTGCCAGGGCTGGTGGGAGTTGTAGTCCAAAACCTCTGGAAGCCACCAGGTTGGGGAAGGCTGATCCTAGGGAGATAATCCAGCCTTCTATCCCATGTGGTTCCCCACGCCAGGCAGCCATGCACAGAGCTGAGGGCTTCTGGTTCTAGGCAACGCTGACCATCATATAAATGCCATATTATTTAATCTGGCTAGCATACAATCCCTTTGCAAAACATTTTGCTTTTTCAATACAGTTTTGTACAGGCGTTTTTTTTTAAATACAGCTAACTTTCTTCCACATATTCAGCGTCTGAGCCACATTTTCAATTATGCTAAATCCCTGAAATAAAGTGCATTCACTATGATGGTTCATCTGTTTTGTGGCTGTTATTCAAACACCCCTGTAAAAAAAGAAAGTAGCATGTTCAGTAAATTGTTGGTATGTGGGGGGAAACCTACCAGGCAGCATGATCCCAATGGTCTCTACATTATCTTCAGCAGTGCACCACACTTCGCTATCTTGCTCGTTATTTTAAAAAATATTTATGCCACACTAGCATCTGTCAGCAAGGTCAAAGATGAGCTTTCTATGAAATATTATTCCCTGGAATATTTGGGTACTGGACTGGCATTCTCCTTAATGCCTATGCTCTGTGGTTTGCTTTGCATTCTCACTTCCTGTTTATACAAAATATATTTATTTGTGAGTTGCAGGGTGAGAGAAGAATTGGGCCATTTGCAGAACTGCAGCACCACTTACTCTATGGTGGAAGTTGGTAAGGAAGGACAGGAACGAATTCTCAACAAAACCATCTCATTTACCTTCATTGTTAAGCTTAGAATCCTGGGATAATACTGGAATAGCAACGCAGCATGTAATCCAGTCTCGTTGCTGCTGCTTTGTTCATTCTCTTCCCCCCACCCCATGGTTGCTGATATGCTAAGATTGCCAATATAAACCCAATTCCAGCCGGTTCAAGTAGTAGTATTACAGGCTACTTACAGGCCATCGCTTGCTCTTCCTCTTCTTGTAGAGCTCCTTTGCAATTGCTCTGCAAACTTCTTCCCTGCTTTCTTTACTCTGGAAATTTAAAAGAGGCTTTGAACACCTGACCTCGCTCTGCCTATCTGCTTATGGCAGGTGGATGCTGCAGATGTGTAAACTGAAACTGCAAGAACATTAATTTCCAGTACTTCTGAAGGGGAAAGTAATGTGGCGGCGGCGGCTGTCCATTTGGGGGTTTAGTGTAGGCATAGGAAACTGCCTTATATCTTCATTGGTCCATCTAACTCACTATTGTTTATACCAGCGGCTGGGAAAGTGTGGCCCTCTGGATGTTGTTGGACTGCAATTCCCAGCAGCCCTAGCCAACATAGCCAATGGTGGGATGATGGGAGTGGCAGTCCAACATCATCTGGAGGGCCGCTCTTTCCCCATCCCTGGTCTTCAGTGACTGGCAACAGTTCTCCAGCGACTTCAGAGGAGAGTCTCTTGCAGCCCTACCTTGAAATTCCGGGGATTAAACCTGGGACCTTTTGCATGCAAAACAGGTGCCCTGTAGCCAAGCTACGGCCCTGTCGCTTTTGGGGAAGGGTTCTTGCATGTAGAATTGGGCTCCAGTTGGCCCCCAGGCAGCACTCTTCCCCACCCCCACCACGCTACATGGCCTGGATGTGCTGCTGCCTCTGTGCATTCATTACTTTTGAAAAGTATCCTGAAGCTGCACCTTCGGAAGCAATCCTGCTCTCCTCTCTTTTTCTCCCTCTCTCCCGGAGCTGCCCCTGGTCCCCACCCAGACACGGCCACTTTCAGGATATTCCATTCCATTACATTCCCCCCCTTTCATTTCCCTCCGCTCCACAATCTGTGGCCACTGAGCATATTTCTCATTGGGCAGTTTTTAAAGGTTTCCCCTTTCTTAAGCTTTTCTTTACTTCTGCAAACTTGGGGGTTTCGCCGAGCCTGCCGATACTTCGTGCATGCGGTGCCATTTTGGCCACATAAGGATCCACACCCAAATAATGAGTTCACTGTTAATCTCTAGGAAGGCAAATACTTACACCAAAGCTGTGCTTTCCGTTCGGGTCTTTTTTCTCTGTTTTCTTGAATTTTGGCTGTAAAAACCAATGTGATGGATGGTCTGATTATGTATTTTAGCAAAGATTACGCTTGTGCAAAGGTTGGGGATGGGATAACATCTCAGATCTGTTGCTGTCAGTTGCAGGTAACCGTGGCAAAGAAAGAAGTTCAATAATGTGGAGGTCAAATTTACCAAAAAGTTGTAGGAGGCTCAAGTGGAGAAATTGGAGGTGCTGCATAATCATTGGCTTGTTGGATTTAAGCTCTGGAGACCCAGGTTCACATCCCAGCCATGAAGCTCACTGGGTGATCTTGGGCCAGTTGCACTCTCCCTCCATCTGGCCCACCTCACAAGGTGGTTGTGAAAATAAAATGGGCTTGGCGGAGGGGGGAATGACCTATGTATGCCGCCCTTGGTTCCTTGGTCAAGATAAATATGTATTAGCATGATTTTGGATGGATCCTTCCATTTTATTTATTTATTTCTCTGCTGCGATGGTTCAGAGACAAGGGCTCAGGTCAGATGGATTGAAGTGCTGTGGCAGGGGTAGTGAACCTCCAGATGTTTTGGACTTCAACTCCCATCAGCCCCTCCCAGCATGGCTAGTGGTCAGGAATGCTGGGAGTTGTGGTTCAAAACATCTGGAGGGCACCAGGTTGGGGAAGGCTGAGTTTGAGCATCCCCTGCCACTTCTGCTTTCATGCAGATTTTTTTTTCTTCTAACCCTAGTTTGCAAAGTGGACATTTACCTCCGAACACGGTTTGCAAATCCGCTTCAATTTGGAACTCATGGCAAGCTCTAGTTAGTGGCAACCCAGAAATGGAGGAGGGAATTTGCACTTGGGAAGGGAGTCGGCATGTCTGAGCATGCCAGCCCACAGCATGCTCTTCCTGTGTTGTCGTGCCAACATAGGAATAGGATTAACTGAGCAGTAGAATAAGATGCATGGAGCAAGGCAGAGCCAGAACCAAACTACGTGAGATACTTCCTACAGTGTGCAAGCTTTACTAGGAAAGGGCGTATATATCTGTGAATGTTAATGGCAAGCAAGCAAAAAAAAAATGTCAGGAAGTTAGAACTGTGGGATATAATCCTCGAGATCCATGCACTGTTTTTTTTAAAAAAATAATCCAGGGTGTCCAAATAATTGAACAGTACTTGACTTAAAGCAAGCATTGAAGTTCATTTCCAGTATTTGAGCTCAGTTGAGGAAAAAAGTCTCTGGAGGGGCGGGCTGTGTGGGGATCAGCCATGAGGTTTGGGGTGCAGTGTCATCAGTATGCGGATGACACGCAGCTCTACCTCTGTTTTAAGTCCTCACCGAGGTTGGCCGTTGAGACCCTGTCCAAGTGCCTGGAGTCAGTGGCTGGCTGGCTGGGAAGGAACATGCTGAAACTGAACCCCGACAAGACCGAGGTACTTCTGGTGGGGGACAAGGGAAGGTTAGGGGATGGTGACCTGGTGCTGAATGGGGTACATCTACCCCTGAAGGACCAGGTCCGTAGCTTGGGGGTCATTCTAGACTCCCAGCTGTCCATGGAGGCTCAGGTGGCAGCTGTGAGCCGGGCGGCGCTGTATCAACTCCATCTGATACGGCAGCTGCGCCCCTACCTTCCTAATCACCTGCTCCCATCAGTGGTTCATGCCTTGGTCTCCTCTCGCCTAGACTACTGTAGTGCGCTCTACGTGGGGTTACCCTTGAAGACGGTCCGGAAGCTTCAGCTGGTACAGAACGCGGCGGCTCGCCTGATTAAGGGCAGCCGCCGGCGTGATCACATCACGCCAGTGCTTAATGAGTTGCACTGGCTACCAGTTGCTTGCCGAGCCGAATTCAAGATGTTGGTTTTGACCTTTAAAACCCTATACGGCTCTGGCCCAGCTTATCTCAAGGAGCGCCTCCAGCAACATCAAGTAGGCCGCTCAACAAGGTCTGCCACGGACGGCCTTCTCCTTATCCCATCAGCCAGAGCAGCCAGGCTGGTGGGGACTAGGAAGAGAGCCTTCTCTGTGGCGGCCCCCACATTATGGAACTCCCTCCCTAGTGACCTTCGCCATGCCCCCTCCGCGATGAGCTTCCGCCGTGCATTAAAAACATGGCTGTTCAGGCGGGAATATGGGGTGGGTTAGGTTTTTAATAAGAATTTTTTATATTGTTTTAATCATTATATTTTATTGTGTTTTGCTGTATTTTAATTGTACATCGCCCAGGGTGGCCGGGTGACCGGCCAGATGGGCGATTAATAAATATAATAAATAAATATAAATAAATAAATGAGGAGGAGGGGAGATTAATGCCCTCTTCACCTGGCCCTTCTGCTCTAAAAATCAACCCGCACAATGGGGAGAGGCTGTAGCCCAGTGGTAGAGCACCTTTGCATGCAGCAGGTCCTGGGTTCAATGCCCAGCATCTCCAGGTAGGGCTGGGACAAGACCCTAGAGAGCTGTTCTACTTCGCTAGAATCCTGCAGTCCACCAAATGCAGAAATAGGTGCCAGGTGCAAAATTGTGGATTGCGAAGGCAGACACAGATTTGTCATGGCAAACTAGGGTTAGAAGAAAGCCAAAGAAGATGTGATCATCGTATGCCCTTTTGTGTAAATATATTGCACAACGTGCAAATAGACTTGCAACCCAAAACTGGTCTTGGATTTCCCTCCATAAAAGCATTTCAAAGCTGTGGGGAACTCGTGCAGAAGCAGAGAGAGAGAGAGTTGATGAACGTACCTTGGAAAAGAACTTGAAAATTGTCAATATGGCAATGAGGTATAAGAACAGCAGTGATAAGATGGCCGCCATGATGTGAACTCCTCGGCTATAAGTATCTTTATTAATAACAAACAAACAAAAAGAATACAGTTATTGTTGTTTTCCTTTTTTATATTATTGCTACAGTATTTTATTTATTTATTTATTTATTATATTTATACCCCGCCTTTTTTCCTGAGAGGAACCCAAGGCGGCTTACATAATCCTCCTTCTCCTCTCCCTTTTAGCCTCAGAACAACCCTGTGAGGTAGGTTAGGCGGAGAGTCAGTGACTGGCCCAAAGTCACCCAGTGAGTTTCATGGCCGAGCAGGGACTAGAACCCGGATCTCCCGAGTCCCAGTCCAACACTCTAACCACTACGCCACACTGGTGTGATTATTTTGTTGTTCCTGTTTCAACTTGAGGATTCCGGGCTTTGTTCATGTACAGTATTTGTTTAATATAGGAAGCTGCCTTTATATCCGGTTAAACTGTTTTTCCATCTTAGCCCAGCATTGACCATTCTGTCTTGGTAGTGGCTCTCCAGGGTCACAGACAGAGGTTTTTCCCATTCTCTGTTACCTGATCCTTTTAACTGGAGACGCCAGCAATTGAACCTGGAACCTTCTGCATGCAGTCTATCACTCTGCTACAGACTTTACACCCCAGTGCTTAATTTCATGCCTGCAAGGCCCCAAATACTTTGGTTTTAGAATATTGCCTGACAAAAGCATTTTTGATCATGCAACACTTTATTCAGTTCATAGAACTTGCTGCCACAGGACGTGGCAATGGCCACCAGATTTGATGGGCTTCATAGGGGGAGGATGAATCTGTCAACAATTATCAACCATGATAATTAAATGGACCCTCTGTGCCCAGAAGCAGTGTACCTTTTGAATGCCAATTGTTGTGGGACAAACAATGAGGAAAAGCTGTTATGTCCATGCCCTCTGTGTGGGCTTCTTAGAAGTATCCTACTAATCACCAATGAAAGCAGGATGCTGGACTAGATGGACTTGAAAGCCATTGACTGGGTTCAGACAAGGGTTGAGTGTGGGTTGTCATTGAACCATGGGTTATCGTGTTATCTGAACCCAGCCGAGATAACAAACAATGGTGAAAAACCCACAGTTCACAACCCAATAACAAACCATGGGTTCTCTTCATGGGTTGTTCGTGGTTAACAAGCCATGGCTTGTTGGCGCAGCTGAGTTCAACCCATACTCAACCCTTGAGTGTGGGTTATCGTGTTGTCTCTGAACCCAGTCCGTGTGGTGTAGTGGTTAGAGTGTTGGACTGGGACTCGGGAGATCTGGGTTCTAGTCCCCACTCAGCCATGAAGCTTAGTGGGTGACTTTGGGCCAGTTCCTGATTCTCAGTCTAACCTATGTCACAGGCTTGTTGCAAAGATAAAATGGAGAGGAGGAAGATCATGCACACCACTTTGTGTCCTTGGGGGAAAGATGGGATATAAATGTAACAAATAAAATTTTGGTCTGACCTAGAAGGGCTCTTACCTCTCTCACACAAATTCATAATCAACAGAGCAATCCTATGCACATGTACTCAGAGGTCAGTCCCATTGATTTCCCATTGGTTCTAGGTACTGAAAAGATCCAGGGCTCAGGCCCACAGAACAAAAGAAATGCACAAATTTGCATATGCTAATTTGCATATGCTCTAAAGTGTCTCTGCGTGTGTCTTTAAAGGGCTCTGTCTCCTAAGGACACCTGTTTGTAAAAAGGGATGTACAAGGAGAGGGGAGGGCATTTGCTTTCAGAAAAAATCTCTGTCAAAAAGATTCAAGGGGGGAGGGGCAGCAGGAGGAGACGCACAGGTGGGCAAAAAGCCAGCTCATCCAGGGGGATCAGATGCAACAGAGATCCTCACGGCCCCTGTACCTTTCTTTCAGCAAGTGCCCATGGATAGCAGGGTGGTGGGGCAGGTGGCCTCCCAGAGATTCGGGGCTCCAAATGAAAGATTTGGGGCTCCAGCCCTAGTGGGCCACCCCCTAACACCACCTCTGGATTTAACTCCCAGATGTGTGTGTGACTTATGAAGCTGTGATTGTTACTGGCCACTAATTTGAGATTGTTATGAGGCTTGTTTCTGTGAGGTTCTGATTGATTTGAACATGTAGAGCTCCCTTATACAGAGTCAGACCATTAGTCCAGCCAACCCAGTTTTGTCGACTCTGACTGGCAGAGCAGTTCTTCAGGGTCTCAGGCCAGGATTTTTCCTGTCACCTGCTACCTAACCCTTTTCACTGGAAATACCAGGGGTTGAACTTGGGACCTTCTGCATGCAAAGCATGTACAGTAATACCTTGGATTGCAAGTAACTTGGTTTGAGAGCGTTTTGCAAGACAAGCAAATTTTAAAATATTTATTTATTTTTTTTTACTTGATATACAAGCGACGTCTTGCAATACAAGTACTGTAGTACGGCTTAAATTAAAAATCTCTGTACAAATTTTTTGGGGAGGATTTCGTTTTGATATAAGAGTGTTTTGGATTACAAGCACGTTTCTGGAACGAATTATGCTCTCAATCCAAGGCATGACTGTATAGGAATTTAATGCAATATTTACAACCTTCCACTGAGGTATAGTCCCTCCCCCATGGTGATTATGATCGATTTTAAAACAGAATAATAAGCCATGTTAGGGAGCCATCTTGGATCTGAAGGTAGGATCTAAATCTCTTAAATAACCCCCCCTCCCCTCAATTTACTCAAAATAAAATAGCAACCGACCTCTTATCACTAATACAGTTCCGGACCCAGTTTGCTTGGAGGTGGATGTATTTGAATTTGAAGATGCTACCCCACAAAAATAAATCGCACTGTCTTCCACACTGAGTTGGTTGATCTGAAGCATAGCATCTTTAACTTTGAACTTTGCTGTATTTGCACATGTAGGAGTGCATATATCTTCGTGGGTATGTGCAAGAAACCGAAACCATAGAATGTGCAGATTGTTACACCCATCAGCAGAAAAACTGCATGGTATAGTAACACTGCTTGATGCAGGAGAAACTTCCATGAACGGAGGTTGAGTTACTGTCACTCTGCAAGGGCTGGCATCTATTGAGAAGGAATAAACGAATCTGGCTGAGAAAGAAAGTAAAGGAAAAACCAGAAGAGGGTGAAGTTTGATGGTTTGTGTGGGTATATTAGAATGTAGGAGTGTGCTCTAACTTTGTAATGGCACAGACCCTGCAAACTATTCTAAAGATGTGAAACCTTGAAGACAAACAACTTGCCCACTGCCTGACAATTTCTTATTCGATGCTAATTCTGTGAAGGTGCCTGTTGAGCCCGGCAGGTCTTTAAGGAAACAGGTCCTTCGCTTTTCAAGGATGCTCAGGTGATGAAAACCACGCATCTGGATTGCTGTATGAACAGACTACGAAACAACCCCATCCATGGAGCACAAGTTATATATTTTGAGCCTGCGTAGCACAAGCAGCTGTACTTCTGCTTTGGAAAAGGCAGAGGATTGGTGGCTCTGCAGTCTGGTCAGCTTGTTCCAGCCTCATTCTGTTCGCAACAGCAGCTCCACAGCATAGTCCCTTCCTGACACTGGATATTTTACAGGCTGGTGCAGAGGGGCAGGAACTGGCATGATGCAGTCCTTTCATACAATACTTTCCTTTCCCACCCTCCTCCCAGAATACATGTGAGAGATCACATGTAATGGCAAAGACAAGCTCTGTATGCCAAGCTTGCCTTTTGTAGGTTTCTTTATGAAGGGCTGCCACATAAAAATATGATAGACCAAATTTGTTTTCTCTTGCTCCAGAGGGCAGGACCCAAAGCAATGTAGACCTCCAGCATTACTAGGAAAAGGATTTTAACTGAACATTAGGAAGAACTTCCTGATGGTACAAGCTGTTCTTCAGTGGAACTCTGTGCCTAGGAAGATGGTAGACTCTTCTTTCTTATTTATTTATTTTATTTATTTACAGTATTTGTATATACCACTCCATATCTAAGCAGATTCTGGAGTGGTGAACAATAAATAGATAAAAACAGATAAAAGAATAAAAACAGCATTAAAAACAAGGTTGCATTAAAACCGTGGCTGGTCAGCAAGGAAGGCTTCCTGGAACAAGGAAGGCTTCAGCAGGCGCCGAAAGCAACACAGTGTCGGAGCCTGCCTGACCTCCAGAGGCAGGGAGTTCCATAGAAGTGGAGCCACCACACTGAAGGCTCTTCTCCTGGTAGACTCCAATCGGGCCATAGGTCCATGTGGAACCACCAGGAGAATGTCCTCCGATGACCTCAGTGACCAGGCAGGTTTTAAGCAGAGGCTGGGTATCTACCTATCAGGGTCTGGAGCAGCAGATGACATTCGAGGTCCCTTCCAATTCGTATGATTCTGTAAGCTATGTGGTGCCTGTGAGCAGAAGCATGCCCTCAGACAACCCTACCACTTCCACATTAAAATAAATAAATAAATAAATTCCTTACTGGCAGATGGGATTGTTTCAAAGCAAGGTGAGGGCCTCCAGCCGCTGCCATCTTCATTTCCTATGAATGCCTCCGAGCTGCACGTGGGGCTCAGAGACATTTTTAAGGTGGTGGGCAGCTGCAGGCCAATGCTTTCCTTTGCAGCTACCAAGAAAAAGAAGTGGGGCGGGGAGAAGAAGGGACTCCTGTCACTTCTGTCTAGTAAGCCACACCTCTTGTGGCAGCAATTTTGTGGTGGTGCCCAGGACAGTTTCTCAAATTGCCAAGTGCACCCATGGGCCCAAAAAGGTTGCTTACCTCTGATGTAAGCATTGCACATGATGGGAAATTTTGGTGGCCTTGAGAGAGGGCTGTACCACATGCACACCTCTACTTTTTGAATCTGCTCTAATTCTTCCTGGTACCAACTCAACCCAGCTAGGACTATTGGTGATTCGGTGTAGCTGCAATCCCAAACATTTTTTACGCTGGAGTAAATCCCATTGAACCCACTGGGATTTGCTTCCAAGTAAACATGTTGTGCTGTGTTTCTGTTAACTAATCTATAGAAGGTAGCATGAGGCAAGATGTGATGGCATCCCTCTAAATTTCTCATATTTCTTTCAGAAGTAAACATTTTGTTAGGAAATGGTTTCAAAACGGGAGGCTTCATTTTTCTCTTCTCCTTTGTCTCACCCCACCCCTGTCCAAGTTTATGCAAATCTGTCAGTTTCTAACTGTAAGTGACCATTATAGTTAAAGCTAATGACAACTGGAAGGATTAAGAAGTAAAAGTCTCTTACCAGCCCAATATGATATCCATATAAATTCCAGCACCAGAACCTGCTGTTTGAATGTTGCCATTTCGCCTGCAGGTTTCCTCTGAAAGGGCTTCGGCTCAAGAAAGTGGAACTAAGAGAGCCTGAAATGGAACCAAAGTAGGAAACCCTTGTCAGTTACCATTCTTCAAATTGCCCAACAAAAGGAACTTCCTGAGAACAGGGTGTAAATATAGCACAGTGTGTCTGTCTATGCTATGGGAACATAATGGCTTATTTGCTGAAAGCTGCTGACTACATTAGGATTAACTAAATATGCTGTCCTGAAAATAGCAGATTCTTTTGTTACCGGGGATTATGTGAGTGTGAGTAAAGTACTCCCAGGTGGTTCAAGCAAACAGAAAAATTTTAAGTCCCTAGGGTCATGAGATAATGCTTACTTTAAACACACACACACACACACACACGCCAATGCACTTTTCTTCCAAATTCAGGATGATATAAATTCCTCATCCTGCCCCTTTTATCCTCCTAAAAAAAACACTTGTGAAATGAGGTAGCCAGAATAGTGACGGACCCAAGGTCAGTCCAGTGAAATTATTGGCTGAGTGGGAATTTGAATCCAGGTCTCCCCAGTCTTAGGCCAATGCACTAACCATGCTGACTCAGTCTGCTGTGGAGGAAAATTCCTCCCTCACTAAATGTGCTAGGTCTGGTTCTGAGCAGAGAGTTCTTAACGGCTTGGCTCAGCCAACTGTCAACTTCCTCCTTCATGTAACATCACGACCTCTCAGGTCAACCAACAGTGTCGTCCTAATAGCTCCATGTGTGTGCCGGCTTAGAATCTCAAACACACACATACACACTGAGATGTACTCAGTGACTGCCCTACTGTTGTGAAATTTCTTTTCCCCTGGAGGTCTGCTGAAGGCCCAGCATGTTTTGGGGGGCATTAGTGTGGCCTATTTGAATTTTGAACCCTTTTTTTCATGGGTTAAGCTTTGTATGTGAGGGACAGGGAGGGGATCTCGCTTGCCAGCTTTTGTTGTTGCTGCTACTTGATTTGATGTTTTTATGTATATGCCTTTTAATATTGGGGAGGCTGAAAACCTAACATAGACCAGCAATCAAACGTTCCCCTGGCTGGTTAAAATCAGTAAGTGAATTTTCAGATGCCCACACTGTATCTTTCACTTTGCCATCCTCTTCTTTTTTGGTCCACAGCCATCCAGTTTCCAAAGCTCCCTTCTTTTCCACTTCTTACCAGCAACACATCGCCCGTGGGTGTTTAACTTCTTTCAGCCTGGGGACTGGATTCCATTTCTGAGAAGCTCTTGGGGGCTGCATTCCAGTAGTGGGCAGAGCCAAAGGCAAAGCAGGATGGGGGCAAAGGCGAGGGGGTGGGGACAAAATACCCCCAAACACCAGCATATTTTAGCTTCAAGCTCTTCCTGCCAGTTACTAAGCCTTAGGAGAGGAATTTCACCCTTTTAGAATGGGGGAAAAACCATGCAGAAGCCGGGAAACTACGAAACAGTCAGCAATATACCTGCCGCCCTATATGGTGCACGGAAATTCCCATTTCTTGTGCGTTGATGGTGAGGCACCTAAAATGCTTGTTCACTCCTTGCAGAAGCTGCACTGAAAGAGCAGTTTGAACATTCATGATATCGGAGCAGTTTAGACTAGAAACGCAATCTTTTTTTAAGAGCGTTGAAAGTGGTTTGAGAGAGGCATCGCTTCCCATGGCGTGTGCACATGCTCCTTTTGCCCCACATTTTTTTTCCAAACACAACCCTTGATGATGTGCTGCACATCACTCCCGAGGTCTACCAGTAGGTCTACTTTCTGCCCATCCCTGGTCTGCCTAATAGAGAAGGGAGTGGCATTCTGTTCCGCTGCTGCCAAATTTTTAGAAGGTTCACTGAGGTGGTCGGTTCCCTTTCAGCCTTTGGGGCTCTCTGCTTCTTTAGAAAAAAAGCTTGCTCTGGTCTTTGTGGTTGTTTGCTGCTCTTTTGATTTGTCCACATTGTACTTGCTTTTGTTTTAAATTTTGTATCTTTAAATAGATTTGCAATCTGCCTTGCAGACCCATTGAGCCAGGGGTCCCCAACCTCTGTGGGTCATTGGGCACATTTGGAATGTTGAGAGTGTGTTCTGGGAGCTCTCATAAAATGGCTGCCAGGGGGGGTATAGCCAGTCACAAAACACTGGTAAGATTAAAAGAAAAGTAACTCGTCCAAGACCTAATTACAAGGCAGAGGTGGGGCCTGAGCTCCAAAACACAAAACTACACTTCTGAACCAAAATAAAGATGGTGCTGGAGAGCAGCACTCTGCTTTGAAGCATGCAAAAAAAAAATTAACAGTTTAAGAAATAAAATTACAATCGGGAGAGACTGGGAGCTTGGTATGCATCAAGAGAGGTGTCTGCAGGCAAATTGGTGACCACAGGCATCACGTTGGAGACACCCAACATTAAACCGAAAGGCAAGGTAGAAAGGTATTCTAATAATAATGTTAAAAAACTAAGAAAATCCATGTTTTTTCTCAGTAGGTGGCAAGTGGGATAAACCTTCTGAAGTTTTGGAAATCAAAGGACAGACATGGGAGGAACAGGTGAACAGCCTGCCAGAGGTTTTCAGGAAAGTTGGCTTTGCCATAGAGGCGTTCACTAGACTGCCGTACTTATGTGAAGGTGATATGTATAATGACTACTATGTCTTAGATGATGCTGTCTTCGTCCTCAAGCCAGTGTAAACGTGTCTTCTGAGTCAAACCCAAGAAGCAGCCTGTGAATGAAGCATTTTGATTTTGGGGGAGGGGGGGTTGGTTTTTTTGTGTTTTTTTATTATTATTAATTACAGGAAGGGAGGGAAAAATGTGGTTGTCCATTCTAAATCGACGTCATGTATGAAGTCTAAAGGTCAAAATACTAATTTCTTTGTAGTATGTTTTTAAAAAAGGACATCTTTTTTAAAGAGACAGAGCTCTTCTGTTGATGATTTCTTAATTCCCACGACGCACCTGCAATCCAACAATAAACTGAAGATATTTTTATACCTAACCATGGTAGGGCTCGCGATCCAGCAATAGCCAGGATGCTGCACAAACGGATCCAGTACAGCTGGTTTTTCTCAAGGACATCAGCAGGGAATACTGGCAATAAAACTGTCCATTCAGTATAAAACTGGGTTGATCAAATGTTGGGATGGGGTTTCTTCCATGTTTATGAAGTTATTTTATCTGTTGGTCTTCAGCACATGTTTTTAATCATGCTAATAAAACTTTTTTTGAGATGACTCTTGTATCTAATGCTCATTTGTATAAATGGAGTCCAGTTTAGCTTAGACTAGTTAATTAGTTCGGGTGCAATCCAATGAGGCAGCCCGTAACCCTCTGAACTCGGAGGGCTCGTCCCGCTCCACAAAGCAGCAGTCTAATCGTCGCACGTTGAAGCAGGAGGGAAGGGGACTGAGGTGCCACCAGGATATGTCGCATCTTGGCGGCACCAGTCTCCTCCCTCCCCACCCCTTGGAACGCCCCCGAAACCCCTTCTCCAAGGTCGCTCTTATGACCTCGGAGAAACAGATGGCACGGTTCTTTCTGTGCCAGCTGTGAGGGTGGGGGAGGGTGCTCCAAGCACGGAGTCTCTGCTCCGAGGTCAGAGCTGTTCTTCTGAACTGGGAGCTGGGTCTCCAAATAATCCTATGGCCCTCTAGATGCTGTCTAGGGGCCATAGGATTGCTCTGCCCAGTAGTTTAGTTAATTACACGGTTTATATACCACTCTACATCCAATATAATATCTAGGCGGTGAACAATAAAACGGGGAGAAATAAATCATCACTGAAACCATTAAAATCAAATTGTGCCAATAAAACCAAGGCTTGTTTAAATAAAAATGTCTTCAGCAGCTGCCAAAAACAAAAAAAATATTGCCCACCTGACATCAACAGGCAGGGAGTCCCATAGAGAGGGAGCCAATACAGTAAAGGCTCTACTCAGAGTGGACTCCAAACGGACTTCAACCACAGAACCACCGGGAGTGCCTCATCTGATGACCTCAGTGACTGGGCAGGCTGGTAAGAGAGAAGGCACTCTTTCAAAAAGACACTTTGATGGATATTGAGGACAAATGAGGCTAACTAAACAGTCTGTCCTGCACCCCCAAAACTAGCCTGCTTCCCTCAGGTGTGATGTAGAACCATATCCTGTTGCCAGTGTTGAGGTACAGTTCAAGTGCCAGTCCAGTCAGTTTCCGTACTTGGAATGAAAGGGGACGCCATCTTGCTTTTGTCTCAGGCAGCAAAAGATCTTGGGCTGCCCCTGCCTGTGTGGGGTCTGTTTGGGGCAGTATTTTGGGGTTTGTGCTTCCAGCTGCTGTCCCTTTGGTATATCTGTAAGTGAGCAGATTCTGTTATATGATTCTCCAGTGTGCTCCCATCCAAACGCAACAGATCGCACAATCCTGTGTTCGATGCAGCTTACTCCCGGGTAAGCGTGTGTGCAGCCTGTGTCCCTATGAAGTTAGTCGTCAGCAGGGAAGTGAAACAGCATGTTGTGGTCTGCCTTTGCACTTCCTTTGGCCTAGATGGCAGTGCTGCTTAACTTTTCTGATCGTTGTACCTTTTGAAGAATCCATGTATGCGCACCGCAAACATTGAGAACGCCAGTTTCATATGCAGGATAACCTTTCTGTGGCGAGAAGGCAGACAAGAGTTTCAGTGTAACCTCCATAAGCAATGGGGTGAAGCGTTCTTCAACTGGGCAGGAGTAAAAGATTTGTCTTTGTCTTTTACACATTTTTTAAAAAACGAATCTGAGAAGATTTAAGACCCCCTACATATTATTTTGAAGAGGGAAGGTCCTCTATATGATTTTGAATGTGAAGTATTACATTCTCAGCTTATATACAGAAGAACTCCGGGGCTATGTAGTCACCATGGTTGGGCGGTGGTGGGCTGCCCCCCTACGCAGTAGTCCAGGCCTCATATTTCCAGCAGGCAACAGAAATAAAAAAGTGAGTGTTTTTGTCGAAATATAAGGAATAGGGTGTCTGGGCCATATTCTGCCCAATCGATCAGCGAGAAGGACAGCAACCTTCCAGCATTCTTCCAATTAGTGCAGTGGAACTGGGATAACTTACCAGCACTAGCCCCTCATTTTTCATTAATTTTTTAAGAACAGCATTATATTTTATTTTATTAATATTTGATACGATTAAATAATTGTAAACATATTTCTATCTTGCTCCTTTGCCATTGTACTCAAGAGTGGTGTACAAAATGAAACATAAATATGCAAGTCCAATCATAAACAATCATTTACCGTACATTAAAAGCAGCGATATAATAGAATAAAACAGTTCAGAAATGGAGGCAGCAACATCATTAGACTACCTGAGATATGGACTACCTATATTTAGGGTCTGGTTCAGGGGTGGGCAACTTGTGGCCCTCCAGATGTTTTGGCCTACAACTCGCATCAGGCCTAGCCAGAGATAATATTTAAATACAAAAAGACCTGTTACAAACACCTGAAATGCATGCCCCATCAAGCCATTAAAAACAGCCCTAGATATTCTTAAAGGCCTCAGCACAGAGGGCAGTCTTAATCTGGCACCGAAAGGATGACAAAGTTGGCACCAGGCAGGCCCCAGTGGGGAGCTCATTCCACAGTTGGGGGGGCCACCATGGAGAAGGTGGTTTTATGTGTTATTGTTGTATTGCAGTTGTGAGATTTTGTTTGATTTTTTCAAGTGATTTAATAGTGCACTCCCATGCATGTCCCACTGGGTTCAATGCAACTTACTCCCATATAAATGTGATTATTAGTGCAGTCTGGCAACACTATCCCATACATGTCTACTCAGAAGTAAGTCCCGTTGAGTTCAGTGGGGCTTACTCCCAGATAAATGGGCATAGGATTACAGCCTAAATTATCCAGTTACGCAGATTACTCTCAAATCCTCAAGGGTGTTTTACAGTGCAATCCTATGTATGTCTACTCAGAAGTAGGCCCCACAGAGATCAGTGGGACTTATTCCCAGGTAAGTATTTATAGGACTGCAGCCTACATCACTTTAAAGAAGGGTGGGGGGGACCTGTATGAGATGAAACAAAATAGTCAATGGAATCATAACATTTAACTTTCAATGTTGTTTGCACATACTACATTTTAACTTTTTAACATATTACTTTTCACGTAAGAACATAAGAAAGAACCATGCTAGATCAGACCGAGGTCCATCTACTCCAGCATTCTGTTCACACAGCGGCCGATCAGCTACCTACGGGAAACCCACAAGCAGGACATGTGTGCAACAGCATCTTCCATGATACAACTTTGGTCCTTTTTTTTTTTTTTCTTGCAAAGATTTAAATACTTGCAAAGCAAATTTCTTGCAAAGATTTTTGTTGCTGCTGCTTCTTCGTGATATATTCATCCACTGAGTCTGTGTGTTCCATTTAGTTGTGCTAAAAATGTTGAAGCGTTGTGGCTGGAAACCAAACCAAGAAAGAAAGAAAAGAAAGACAGAAAGAAAGAACAACTGTTAGACGATGAAATGGCTTTACAAATGTAGAATACCTGTTATCTATTTTATAGCCATTTCAATAAACCATATAGTTTTGGGAAGTTCTCAAGGGCTTCAGAACAACCTGGCATTGTGGCTGGGCTTCTGAGTTAGCCTTGCCCCAAATATCTCACAACTATTAAGGCAGTCCTGCTTGAGAGTATTTCTACCCCAGGTTGTAGGGCGGTCCTATCTCATCTCTCAGGTGCAACTGATTTGACTGCCTTGCTTGGGAGCTATTTGATCCTGGGGCTGCAGAGTGCAAAGGAGCAGCAAACAACAAAGTCAAGTAAGTGCGTGTGCGCGTGTGCAAAAGATACAGAGAGAGAGAGAGAGACACACACACACACACACACACACACATACATACACACCTCTCAAGTCATCTATTTCCTTCACATTCATGTTCTTCTTTGTCCTTTTCTTTTCTTGTTTCATACCCTTTCCACTGCCTTTCTCAACATTCATTTCTGTCATTGTGCAATGCATTCCAAATCCCTTTTCCTTGTTTCTTTTCCAGTCTCTCCCCCTCTGTCTTCCCCTTCCAAGGTGGAGAGCTGGTCTTCTGTAGCAATCCCTTCTTCCAGAGAGTAAACCTCTGAGACCAGTGGTTCTCAACCTTTTTTGCCCCGTGCACCCTTTTCACCATATGTCAGAATGTCATTCCCCCCTTTCCAAGATTGTCTGACTTAATCTGTGCCATACAATACAGTGTGATGTCCTGTAGATTATGTACAATCTGTAGAATTGTAATTTGTAGAAAGATCAGTATTCCAACAGTTTGAGTCTGTGGCCCCAATTCACCCCCTGAAACCCTAAAATTCCCACACACACACACTGGGGAGAATTCCCCCCTGGTTGAGAACCCCTGTCTTAGACCTTCAGTGAGGCTTGAGTGAAATACCTGCTGGGAACCTCAGAATGTAACCAACTTCGCAGATTTTTGCATAGGGTAAGTCAGAATTTGAGCTTCCTTTCTCATTCACTACCTCCCCACATCTATTGTAACCTTTGATGGGGTGATTGTTATTTCATCTATATCTATATCTTTGGTATCTGATATTTGGGGAAACATTCTTTTTTGTTTGTTTGTTTGCTTGCTTGCTTGCTTGCTTGCTGCTATCTATCATCTGGCCACCTGGTTCATTGTTTAGCATATTTCCATTGCTTTGTTTTTAGTCGAAGTTTCTGTAGAAAAATAGGGCGTTGTGGGTTCTTCCTCGTGATGCTGAAGTGCTCTAAAGGAACAGAATCAAAGTATCCCATTCCCTCTGCCCTTTTAAAATTGTTATTGTGACATTTGGTAATGAATGATAAGGGGTATAAAAGAATTGAATTCCTTTCCTTATTGTGACATAAATCAAAACAATTCATTTGTTTTCCTTTGTCAGGCATAATGTGGGGGGAAAGAAAGGGAGAAATGGGATTACGGGTATCTGGAATGTAAGAGGTGTTTTCCAGGAATGCTCGTAGCCCACAAAATTGTTAGAAATCAAGCAAACATTTCAAAGTGATATACTGGAGACGTGAAAGAAACTCAGTGATTGTTGATCAGAGATGGAGCTAGAACTTCATTCAGTTTGCACGTTCATGCAAACTCATACATTTGCACTACCTGAACCTGTACGCAAAAGGGAACACAATTAAATGGCAATATCTGCACTTTTCTGAAGTTTCTAATTAAGGTCTGCACATTAAAAAAAAATGCATATAGTACAGAAAATGGCACACAAAAATGCATATAATACAGAGAAGTGCTGTAATTTGTGGTTATATGAGTCAATTGAACATTATTTCCCCAAATATATGCATTTTGTATGCATTTTGTGACTGGAGAATTCTGTTACAAAATTGGGAGGAGTGCGAATTTCAAAGGATTACTGTGTGTTGGTTCAAAAGCGCAAAATTAGGTAATTTCTCATTAAAATGTGAACTGAACAAATTACTTCCCCATCCCTAGTTCCCGATTCTTGCCCCAGCACCCCTTACAATTTTCATGGGTGGGCCAGCCATGACTACAAAACTGCTACTACTACTAAGTGTAGCAGATTGTCCTCCATAGATTTTCATAGGCCATAGAGTTGGAAGGAGCCTACAAGGCCATCGAGTCCAACCCCCTGCTCAATGCAGGAAACTAGAGGAGGGGTCTCCCATCCAAGTAATAACCAGGCCTGACCATGCTTAGCTTTCCACACTCAGACAAGCTGAGCCAGCGTAAGCCACAGCCCAGGCTCCAATCTGATGTACGGTATTTTCTCACATCTCTAGGGAAGGCTCTATGCGAGCCTCTGTGCTTTCCCCCTGCCCAGCCCTGCAAAATTTCAAGAGCTCCCCGTCACTTAAAGCACTTGGCAATCACAGTAAAGCAGCCTTCTTCCCCAACCTGGTGCCTTTCAGGTGTGTTGGACTCCTGTTCCCATCAGCCCCAGCCAGCATGGCCACTGGAGGTTGTAGTCCAACGTGTCTGGAGGGCACCAGGTTGGAAAAGGCTGATTCAGAGAGATGTTGAGTGTGGCTGTCTCTCAGTGTCCAGCCTTATCACTCCTCGTGCCTTCTGGGTATTGTTGAGCATAGCTATGCAGTGTAACACCAACCGGAGATCAACGCGAAGGCTTCCATAAGGGCACTGTTTCACTCAAACAATCCAGTGATAAGGCTGGGGATTCATTACCCCTGCCAGAAACTCGAAAGGAAAACAAAAGCTTGCAGTAGTTTACCTTCCCTGTTCAGGATCTGCTATCAGAATCATCACCGAAAGGAAACTTTATAGGCCTGAACACCTATGTGTCTGGTGCTCTTTTCTTCCTTGTTTTCTTTTTCCAAGATATCCCTCTGCGAGCAAAGCGTATCTAACGAGCTCTGTGTATTCTGTGATGCAGAACAAGCTCAGAATGCGTTATCGGATGTCCAATTCAGTTGTGAAACAAAACAAATCAAGAACAAGTTTCTATCCCCTATTGCTGCAAAAGAAAAGGAAATACAATACAATTGTACTATTTATTTATTTATTATATTTCTATCCTGCCTTTTTTTCCCCTGCAAGGAACCCAAGGCAGCTTACATAATCCTCCTCCTCTCTATCTTATCCTGACAACAACCCTGTGAGGTAGGTTAGGCTAAGAGTCTGTGACTGGCCCAAAGTCACCCAGTGAGCTTCATGGCCATGTGGGGACTAGAACCTGGATCTTCTGATTCCCAGTCCAACACTCCAGCCATCTTAGAAGCTATCGGTGTGGTTGAGTAGGATTTCCCATATGGACTAGCCTGTTGGACAAGGATGTCTTCTGATTCTGAAGTGCTGATCCTGGCACCTCCTCCTTTAGTGGGTTTCTACAGGGACTTTTCCCATGGTGGATCCCTGCCTGTGGAACGCCCTCTCCAGGGATGTTCATCAGGCCCCTTCAGGGATTTCCTCTAGGCACTGCATGGAACGCTCTCTCCAGGGAAGCCTGCCTGATGGTGCCGACTCTGTCACTTTTTTGGCGTCAGGCAAAGACGTTTCTCTTCTCACAAGCATTTGGATTATTTTACTTGTCTGGCCTTGGTGGTTAATTTTGTGGAACATTCCTATGTTGGATGGAGGATGGTTTTAGGCTATCTTTGAGATGGACATTTTTAGTAAATTTGTACGGTTTTAACGAATCTGTTATATATCGTATTCTTTGCATTTTATCCTTTTTTTGTAAATCACTTTGGGGCTCCTTTTGGTTGTGCAAAGCCATATATATGTTTAATAAACTGAACTAAACTAACAGCAAAAAATAATTGCATGTACCAACCAAGGCATTTGATGGACTGTAATTATGGGCAGCCTTTTGAACGTAACTGCTGTAAACTGCCACTTCTTTTTGATTTCTGAGACTGGATTCTTTAACATTTTAATGCAGCCTTCCCCAGCTGGGCACTCTCCAGGTGTGTTGTTCTACAAATCCCATCACCCCAGCCAGCCATGGCTGGTTGCAGATGGTGGGATTTGTAGTCCAACACACCTGGTGGGGTGCCTGCTTGAGGAAGGCTGTTTTAAGGTATTTTGTGTGGATCATATAGATTTTGTGTATGACACCTTGAACATTTATAGGAATGGGGTAGGTATACAATTTATAAAGAAATGATCTAATGATAAAATCCACTGGTCAGGTGGTAGGGCTTTATGTTCTGGCTGTTCTGCTTTCCCCTCACTCAACCCTGACACAACAGGCCGGTTTGCACAATTGCCAGAGCCCACCGTGGCTTATTTAAGCCACGGTGCATTGCGGTGCGTACCAGTGGCCATTGTGAATACTCAGGTCGTGGCTGGCTTACCATGACATCCAAACCTGGCGTGGGGTGGGTTGACGCTGTGGTTAACAAACCACCCACAGCCCCAAAACAGCCCATGTGTTGTGGGTGGTTTGTTAAGCATGGCAACAACCCACCCTTGCCGGTTCACATGTCATGATAAGCCGTGGGACCGCCCACCCAGTGGAGGCTGGCTGCGGTCGCCCCCTGCTGCGGTCCCGATCTGATACTGGGGCCCCTTCACCTGCTATTTGCAATGGGGAAATTTGGATCAGGACCACAGTGGGTCCTACCCTTATTCAATGGTCTCAATCTAACACCTCTACCCAACTGCACTGGCTTTTTTTTTTTTAATCAAAAATGCAAGGGCTAAAAAGATGTGGAAAACATATCACATCTAAGTTGGCTCTAATACAGGTGAAAACGTTAAGAAAGGACTCCCCACCCCCTTGGAATGGCTCTAAGGGCCAAACTACATATGACGGGTGCTTGTAGGTCAATTCAAGCACATATTATGGGTGTTTAAATTGATACCTGAAGGTTCCCAGTGCTATCAATTAAAGGTGTTGTGCGGCTCTTCCGTCTTTTCTTTCTTAATTATTTTTTTCTGGTAAGAAAGAAGATAGTAGAAGCAGCAGTGGGAAAACACAGAAGGGTTACAAAAGGAAGACAATGCCATGTGCACCCCCTGCAAAAATCCATGAATGAGGCAACATGATTGCACAATAAAACCTTGGTCTAGAACAGGGGTGGGCAACCTGCGGCCCTCCAGATGTTTTGGCCTACAAGTCCCATCAGGGCCGGATTAAGATAGGGGCTATTGGAGCTGCAGCTCCAGGCCCCTACCAGAAAATAGGCCCACAATCAGGACCGGTGCAGGGCAGTTTGGCGCCCCAGGCGAAATAATATTTAGCGCCCCCCCGCTCCAAAGCAGCCCTGCTCTGCAAAAAAAAAAACCCTGCACCGCCACCACCAACCTACCTTCCCCCCGCCCTGGCTGCTGCTGCTGCCGCCGCCGAGGAGGAGGAAGTGACGCGACGGGACCCCCGCGCTGTTTTTTGCCAGGGAAACCATGGCAACAGGGCTGTTTAAGCCCTGTTGCCCTGGTTCCTCCCGCCAAAACAACGCGGGCGGGGCTCCGGAAGCGACACGATGTGGAGAAGGTAGGTGGCGGGGAGGGGGTCGGGGGTGGTGGTGATGGCGGCGGTGGCGGGAGGCGCAGCGGCAGCGAGCGGGAGGGCGGGGGGAGGCGCAGCGGCAAGCGGGACGGGAGGGCGCGGCGGCGGCGGGAGGGAGGGGAGATGGAGGCCTGGCGGGGGCGGCGCAGCGGCAGCGAAGAGGAGCGCAGCGTTTCTGCGCCCTCTTCAGCCGCGCGCCCTCCTCAGCACCAGGCCCATAATGCTCTTAATCCGGCCCTGAGTCCCATCAGCCTTACCCAGCATAGCCAATGGTGAAGGTTCATGGGAGTTGTAGGCCAAAACACCTGGAGGGCCACAAGTTGCCCAGCCCTGGTCTAGAACCACCCTGTGCTTAGCATGTGCTGAACCTCTTTCAGCTCGAGGGCCAAATTTCATTTCAGGAAAGCTCTCAGGGGCTGCATTCCAGTGGTGGGCGGGGCCAAAGGCAAAAGGGGTGGGGCCAAAATACAAGCATATTGTAGCTTAAAGCTATTATTGCCGAGAACTAAATCCTGGGAGAGGCATTTCAGCCTTTTAGAATCAGGCGGTGGGGGGAGCACCAAAAGAGCGTTGGTTTGGGGAAAGGGGAGGGGCCACGGGAAAGAGGCAGAGGTGGCATGGGGCAACCTGGGGACCCAAGATGGCTGGATTTGGCCCGCAGGCTGGAGGTTCTGCACGCCTGCTTTAAAGCATGTGCCTAGAACTTGCACTGTCTTTCTTTCACAAAAGCTGTTGAGGCCGTACTTCCCCATGTCTTTCCAAGAAGATCCAAACAATGGTTTCTAACCAAATAAGTTAATATTTTTGTTTATGGTGGAGGGGAAACCTCTAATACACTTTTTGCAGAAATTATGAAAAAATAAAGATTGGTGTATTTGGGGGCTTGATGAGTAAGAAGAAAATATGTTGGGCAATAGAAAAAGTGAGGTTTTTTGTAATCATAGTGTAAGAATAATTATTGTTACTTAAATTTGCTGTGGAGAAGTTCGGAAGTTCATTTTAATTTTAGTTTAGTTTGTGGATTGTATGTTTTCCAATGTTTGTTAGTGTTTTAATTTATTTATTTTTAATAAAATTTAAAATTGCAAACAATGGTTTCTAACCAAAAAGCTTTATTAGAAAAGATGCCAGCCTAGCAAACTGGCTTAGAAGTACAAAGGAAGTGGATTGCAGAAATCAACCACAAAAGAACCAAGCTTAGTTAGAATACGAGCGATTAAGGAAGATTGCCCTGTTGTTGAGAAGTTGATTTCAAACTGGACACCTCTCCTCCCTTCCAGACTCAAATTGCCCACACCTCTTATTCTTAAGGGCCAATCTCTTGGAGCGCCTGACACTGCTCAACTGGTCTGTCCTCCTTAGCTGACATCTGACCTGGGGGTTAGTGACGCCTGATTCACCCTCCTCCCGATCAGAGAGCTCAGACTGCTTTCCCACGGAATTTTTTGACGCAGATTGATCCTCCTGGACCATTGGATCTATCTCTAAGTCCGCTGACCTTGGGGCACCAGCTGCAGGTTCCCTCCCCTCCATCTTCTCCTCCTCCCTGCCAGACTCAGAATCTATTCCCAGAGATCCTCCTCTGTAGGAAGAGTGGGCCCAATCCGTACAAAAGCGACCACTGGGCAGTTGCTTGGGATTGGCCCTCCATGGCATGGAGGGAGGGGATGAAAATTACTCAGGAGGCAAAGAGTGAAAGCTCCCCTAACACAGATCCGAACTCTGAACCTGCTAATTATTTTAAAAACAACAACAACCACTTGGAAGCATGCCGTATTGAACTCAGCGGGGCTTGCTTCCACATAAACTTGCATAGGATTGCGGTATAAATCAGGAACAGCAAGAGTCAGTGAAGGAACAGATTTGAAAGCTGTGCAGTGTAATTGCAAACCTTATTGTAAAATTAATAGGGCAAAGGCAGAAAGAAATACAATCAAGTTCATTGTTTGGGAAACTGGATACTTATAAATGACTCAAATGTACTGGAGAACTCCCCACGGAGCAGCTGAAAGAGGAGAGCAGGTAGCTTTCAACGCGGTGAAGTCTAATAAACCAAGCTAGTTCCCAAGCTCATGTGTTTATAATCTTCAATCAAACTATTGTTCATGTCATTTTATGCCCCATATTCCGTATTTTGAACCAAATGGAGGCCTGCGTACAAGGTTTGGGGAGAAATCATAGAACTGTTTTAACTTTTACAATTTATTTTAATTTGTAATTTAATTTAATTCTTTTATCTTCTTTTATTAAGTTAATTCATTTTTTTTTTAATTGGCAAGCTGCCCTGGGAACATGGTTGAAGAGTGGAGTAGACATTTCTATAATAAAGGAATGAATAAATAGTATGGTCATTCCACTTACTCAATCCGTAAAAATTAAGGCCACAGCTGCAATCCTATGCATATTTACCTGGGAGAAAGCCTTATTGAACGCAATGGGATTTGCGTCAAATAAATATGCATAGAATTGTGATCATCAGTATTAGAGGACACCTTCAAAGTAGAGTCCTTCTAATAGAGGACTGCCCTCTATAAAAGAGGGCACGGCCATCCTGCAAAATGATGCAATGTCTTGATGTTCCTGTTGGGCCATTCTATGGCAAATTTTAAAAAGGACATTTAAGACCCTCTGTCACCTCACCTTGTAGTGGTAAGCCCCCCACCATTACTAGATCTTGGGCCTCCACCAAAAGCAAACCTTTTCTCTGCCAATTTTCTCCCCCACACCCAAAGAAAAATGGATAAAACTGGTGCCTGAGTTTTGCTTTCTTCCGCCTCCCTCCCAATCCCTTTTCCTTTCGTGTCATGTCTTTTAGATTGTAAGGCTGAGGGTAGGGACTGTCTAATATTAATCTTTGTAAGCCACTCTGGGAGCCTTTTCTGCGTGAAGAGTGGGGTAAAAATGCTGCTGCTAATAATAATAATAATAATAGCTTCAAAGCCTTGAATACTTAGGGTACTTCCAAATGGAGGGCTCCTAGCGCTACCATTTTTCAACTATTCCAGGTTTTTCCCCTTAACAGATTTTCTGTGATAAGAAAAAAGACAGAAGACGCTGCGGGAAAACACAGGAGGGTTACAAGAGGAAGACCATGACCTCCGGCTTCCTGTAAAATTCAATGAATGAGTCAGGGTGATGGCATGATAAAAGACTCATCTGGAAGTATCCATTAAGTAGTATTGAAAAATACCGCCAAAAACTAAACACCAATTTCTAGCTTCAGTCAATTACAAAATGGCTTTGAAATAGCCAATTTAACATAACGAGGCAGCCGAAAGAAAAAGCTGACTGAATCCAAACACTGTAATTAATGTGCTTTAATATCAGGCAGCAAAAGGACAGTCTGGGGTCTTAAACTTACTACAAGTTTAAAAGGGGTGGGGGGGAACACACAGCAGACAAATTCTGCACAATGGCACCAGGCCAAGCAAACTGCAAATATCATTTATTTAAATTCCAACACTCAGTGAAAGCTCTTTCTTGTTCTCTTTCTTTTATCATCTATCTCGACTCCAGAAAACAATAGAAGAAATGCTCCCAAACCTGTGGATATTTTTCTTGTTGATGTTAATGAATCATGCAGAGGCTGAGAGTCATCAGAACATTAGTCAAGGTAATATGAAATCCTTTGTACATCACAAAAATAATTTGCATATTAAGAAAGCTATAGACATTAAAGTGGAATTTGGTAGTGTTTAACTCTCCAGTCAAGGTTGGAGGGACAGAATTGTGCCCTAAGAAAATTAAGTATCAGATTCCATACTAAGACAATAATTCTTGTTATGACAGGATTCCCTACAAAGATAATTGACATTATGAGAGAATATTTGACTCTCATTAGGGCAAAAATAGTGGAAGAAATACACTCTTTCTGAGGCCGGAACTGTGGATATGTTTGCATGTCACACTAAACCATGGTTTAGCACAATGTGTACAAACCACAGTGAGCCCTGGGCTTGTGCCCCGCTCTCCTTTCCTCTCCTTGTGTGGCTTTTGCCTCCACTTTTAGTTAACTACAGTTTGCCATGTTGTCCAGACCTGGGATTGCGATTCCTTCACGTTAGCATCATTTGAAGATGTGTGCAGTCTGAACAGTGTTAATTTCAGTGATTTATGATGCCTTATTTTCTGTGTTTATAAAGCAGTTTCTATTCACCTTTTTGTAATGGGATCTTTTCCCCCCCAGATCTGCCTCCACTACTACAAAAAACTGTGGTCAGTATTTTTATAGTCTTTGATCATTTTAGCAACATTCTATAATCTCTGCATATTTACGTTGCTGTATGCATTTCTTATTTTTTGTTTTCTTTTGTTTTAGGAAGAAGTTATAGCTGGGAAGTATCTAAATGGTAATCGTACACTAAATTTGTATTTTTATTATTTTTAATCCTCCTTATATTATATAAGAAAGTATATTAACTTTTTGGTATGTGTTTCTTCCTTAGCTCTCCTTGATATGCTTCATTTCCAAAGGTAACCTAAGTTTAGTGTTCTTTAGCCTATATTAGCTTTAGAGGGTGATAGGACTGGAGTGGAGACTAGCCTTGCGGGCATATAAGATTATTTAAAATATTTTATGATAAATACTCATTTACTCTCCTAATACAACTGTTGGCCACAACGTTCATGGGACAACCACTACCCACTTTCAGTTTTGTCAATATTTCAACAATTGCAACCCAGCAAGCATAAGGTGATGAGTAGGAGAAACAATTTTGAGTAAGTTCTCCTAGAAATGTGTGTGGAGGGTGGAAGGTAGGCCTCCCAAACACACACTCCTTGGTAAGGTATATGCATGCATCTCACTGGATGCTCAAATCTAACACAGTTTTGTGGTTTAAGGCCATTTGGCTTGCATTCTGCAAACCTTTGAAGCATCTTTAATTAGTGTGCTACCCAGAAGAGCAAGGCAAATGCCAAAAGTACAATTAGCAGGATATTATTTGACTAATCAGTTCAACACCATGTACCCATATTGGGCTGGTTTGGACAGAAAGCTAAACTGTGGTTTAGCGTTACATCTGAACCAGCCCAATATGGGCACATGATGAGAATGAGTCATTGCGGGCCTCAGGCTCATACGCACACCTTCCTCCAGCATGGTCATAAGGAGTTTGGAAGCTTTTGCTTCTGTTATAGATTAACTGCTGCTTGCCGTATCATCTGAACCCAGACAAACTCTGATTAATCTTAACTATGCTTAGACGAAACAGGCCAACTTGGAACCATAGTTTATGACCCTGGCTTATTTCAACTAACAATAGTTGAGATTAACCACAGTTTAGCGTTTGAAGAACATAGTAAACTGCCTTTGACCTAAAATGTGTGGATTAAATTCATCAATTCATGGATTCACCTAAAACGGAAGTGGAAGCTTCTGATCTCTTTGCAGCTGTGGAGGAGGTGGAGAGGGAAGGGGGGAGTGCATGCACCATAGTTTAACATTATGTTCAAATGCAGCCATTGTGTTAGAGCCATTCTACACATTACGTTCTACACAGAATGAGGAGGATAGCCCCTTCTTCCACATGATCAATGAACATAGCATAGCATGGGGTCTCTCAAATACTTGCAGCCAGTCCTCATGGCTGGAGGAAGCTCTGCTGTGGCAAAAAAAATAGCCATCTGCTATTCACACCTTCTTGTTTTGTGTGGAAATTACTAAGGGTGGTTGGGTGACCGGCCAGATGGGCGATTAACAAATGTAATAAATAAATAAACAAACAAACAAATAAATAAATAAATCCTATGCAAGTTTAGTCAGAAAAAAGGCCTACAACTCCCAGCATGCCCCAGCCAGCCATGCTGGGAGTTGTAGGCCTTTTTTCTGTCTAAACATGCATAGGATTGCACCTTAAATGGGTTAGATGATCATCTTCACACAGGTTTAGCACGGTAGAGAAGTACACAGCCAGCAGGGATGAAAAAACAATAACGTAAGTTCCTGATATGTTGGGACACTGTGCAGGGAAAGGTTAGTCTTGTTGGTTAGCATGTAATAGTTGTAGATATCTTACAATTTCAGTGTAAATTATTTAATATACTTTGTGTGTGGGGGGGGTGTCTCTTTTCCTTTACAGCACAAATATGTGGACAACAGATCTGCTTAACAAAATCATGGTATATTTCCATGCTCAGAATATTGTCATGACTTACAGCAACTTACAGGTCTGTATAGATCTAATCTTTTCCTACTGAAATATTTCAGTACAACTGGGGGCAGAGGGAAGAATTAAAAAAAACTCAACAACTTAGGGATGAAAGATTGTTAAGCTCCCTGTCAGTTCTTTGGTGTAGCTATAATTAAGACAATGACTGGGTTTGCATGACATGACAACCCACCGTGGATTCTTACCCATGATGGTTTGTCGTGTTGTGCGAACCCAGGCCAATTCTAGCAGGGTGGCTTGTTTGAGAGCAACAAGTCACCCTGACAACCCATTGCTTGTTCTAGGGGTTGTTGTACCCAGGATGGGTTGTCGTGTCATCCGAATCTGGCAACCGACTCCAACATGGGTACCAGGAATTGGGCAGAGAGCCACTTGCGCAAGAGCAGCAAAAACCCCTTGCTGCTCTTGCCAAGCTTGTCCTGGCACCCGCCAGTGCTGGCCACCCCACAAGTGCCCAAGCATATGGCTCTACAGTAATACCTTGGATTGCAAGTAACTTGGTTTGAGAGCGTTTTGCAAGACAAGCAATTTTTTTTATATAAATTTTGACTTGATAAATGAGCAAGGTCTTGCAACACAAATCGTAGGATGTAACCGCTCGCCTCGAGCGGGCATAGCGGGCCGAAATCGGGCCCGCTCACGCCCGCCAGAGACTCGCTTTGATATAAGAGTGTTTTGGATTACAAACACGGTTCCGGAACGAATTATGCTTGCAATCCAAGGTATTACTGTATATGTCCCTGTCAAGAAACACCCATTGCCCTGTCAAAAACCCCTTTTAACAGGGACCCTTTAAGGGGAACAGATAGCTGTCAAAACTCCTTTTCCCCAGAAAAGAGGGTGGGATGCACCTTTGCACTTTCCTGAGCAGCTAGACTCTCGAGAAAAAGTGCAAAATGTGCATCACCCTGAGGACTGTCAGGGCAAAAAAAGGGGGGGAAGGATCTTTCTGCAAAGGGGATGTAAATTACACCACCCCCTTTTCACGAGCAAAGATCACTCGCGCGCCTTTGCTTTCCCTTGACAGCTCGCCTTTCGACAGCTGTCAAGAGAAAGCAAAGGAAAGAAAAACCATATTTGGAGCCTTTTGGGGGCAATATCCACGTTGGCAGCAGGTACCCCTCAGAGCATTGACCCAGCCAAGGCTTCAAATTTCTGCACTCGTGCAACTGCGCACCTTCACAGTTTCACAAGCGTGGCTAATTTTTTTAAAAAGAAAAGAAATAGAAAACACAGTATTTGTGCACATTGTGCACCCATTTTTTTTTTTAAGGGTTTGCCAGCCACTGAGAGCCCCTCCAAAGTGCCACTTGGGCATTTTGAAGGGGCTGTCAGTAGCTGTTAAAATGGTTGGCTGTCAAGCTGGCTTTCATGATCTTCCTAAAAAGGGGAGGGGGGTAAAGGGCGAAAAAAGCCATGGCAAGCCAAAAGTGGCTCACAATTGCGGCAGGGAGGGGGAGACACGTCGGCCCTGCCACGGTGTCCCCTGGGATACCCGTGGAAGCACTGGGGGGGGAGGGGGGGAACAACCCACGGCGTGTGCCCAATAATCTGTCGGGTGCACCAGGCTGAGGAAGGCTAACTCATATCATCCCTGATCATTGACCATGCTGGCTGGGGCTGATAGGAGTTGGAGTCCATCTGGATGGCCAAAGGTTGATCTTGTCTTTCCTGGGACAAAAGTTTTCAATGCGTATGTTAGTAAAAACCAAGGTTGCAAAAAATCATATTTTTTTGCAAAAAATCAAAAAAATCGGTTTTTTAGTTTAAATCAATGATTTTTTTTTATTTAATCAATGTCCCCCTCCTCCCCAAAAAATTAGTAAAATTAATTTCAAAGTTTCAGCCAACCACATGTACAAATAGCCTACACTTAATAGTTAACAACACCAAATTATACAGAAAACACTTTCCTCATTTTTTTTTAACGTTACCAGTATTATCAGTTACTAGGCTACCTACATGACAGGGTTGCAAAAAATCATGATTTTTTTTGCAAAAATTTTTTTAAAAACTATTTTTATTGATGATTTAATCAATGAGTTAATCATTGATTTAAATCATTCTGATTTAAACCATTGCAATCCTGGTAAAAACACGAAGAATCATACATGAACATTTAAAATAATGTTACATTCTCCCTCTCCTCCCCCTCTACCCTGTTTTTCAGGTGTCTATAAAAAAATACTTAGAGAACCTCTTATACCATCCCAAAGTGCTACTGTCAGAGTTTCGACAGATGAATCAACAGCATTTTCAAACTGCAATGAAATATCTCTTTGGCAGCAAGCAGGATTATTTGGTAAATTGGTTTTGGTTATGGTAAATGCCAAACTGGAACAACACTAGCCTAGATTCCCTTTTATATAGCATGCTATATGATATACTAGCAAGAGCTAGTGTGACGTAGTTAGCATGGAGTGGGGATACTCAGTTCCAAAGCCCCATTTAGTCTTGAAGCTTGCCAGGTGATGTTGTCATGTTCTCCGGCCTCAATCTCTCATCTGCAACAGAAGATGGCTTAGAGGGAGAGTAACCCATCTTCTGCTACTCTGGGACCTTCCAGACCAGAGGGCATGGCCATCAGGGCTAACAGCTCCTCAGAGGGGGCAGGAATAATAACAGCTCCAGATCAACCCGCATTCAGAATGTATCAGAAGGCCTCTGCATGCTGCTGAGACAACAACTTCTGCTGGTGAGTTCCAGCTAGCATAGATCTATCCAGAGTCCTGAAACACCCTGCCCTGCCCTCCTGCATAGCAAAACTTGACTCTGTTTCATTGGACTTGACTCTGCCTCACCCTTGTAATGATTGCAAGTTGCAACTGCTTCAGATCAGCTCCCCTGGGAACACTGAGCTGAGTTAGTCACCATCTCCCAGCCTATCCTACCTCACAGAGTTTTTGTGAGAAAAAAAGTGAGGGAGAGAACTCCATTTATTGCCCTGAGCTACTTGGAGGAAGGATGATGATGATGATGATGATGATGATGATGATGATGATGATGATGATGATGATGCTATCAGCATTGATTCTTTATAATTTAAAAGACCAAATGTTCATCTAGTCCAGTCCCATTTCCCACAGAAGCCAAAACATTTATTATTTGTTTATTTGTTTATTTATTTATTTCAAGTAAGTAGCTTACCTTTCAAAATATTTTCTTATGAAGCAAATGAAACCGTATAAATGCAATTAAATTCAATCACTGCAATCTATAAACAATGAAAATACAGCGTTATAAAATCCAGGAGCCTGGCATGAATAAAAAATGGTCTGTTATTAAAAAAAAAAACTCTTGCAAAAATAAAAAAGATGCTTTTAGGCAGGTTGTGACAGCAATATCAATTATTCCCTTTATTTCTGATATTTGGGCATGGGTGCCTATGTGATACCAAAAAGACCCCACCCACGCACAAGAGGGGAGGTATCATGAGGCTCAGTAGAGCCGCAAAGTTTTGCAGAAGTAGAAAAAAAATCTGGGAAAAATAAATTCCATAACGGCCCAGCAAGGACTCCACATGTTCAGTAAGCGTGGAATGCTGACTGTTGGAAGAAAATCTGGGGGAATGAGATGGAGTATTCTCTAAGAGGACATGGCTGGCTGGCTGGAACACTCAACACTGCAACAGTTTGTTGCCAGTCAGTCAGTCAGGCGATCACTCGTGACCGAGTAAGATTGTCTTCCAGGATAAAAGAAAAGAAAAGAAAAGAAAATTTACAAAAAGGAGATTTTAAAAGGAGGAAAATTCTAAAGAAAATTGTGTAGACTCTAGCAATGGGTCCGTAAGTGACTGTGGAGGCCAATTCTAGATCCACACAGCTTCCCACAGTGAGGACACAGGTTACCAGATGGAAGATGGTCTTGTAAAGGATTCATTTGACGTGCTTTTCGCTTAGCACGTTTCTCCCTTTCACCTTGCACTCGAGCTTCTTCAAAGTCCATAGAACCTTTGTGAAAGGACAACCTCCAGTTAGAGCGTTCATGGGCCAGAGCTTCCCAGTTTTTGATGTTTATATTGCATTTTTTTAGATTAGCCTTAAGAACATCTTTAAACCTCTTATATTGACCACCGGTATTCCGCTTTCCATCCTTGAGTTGGGAATAAAGTAACTGCTTTGGGAGGCGGCAGTCAGGCATTCAAACAACATGACCGGTCCACTGAAGTTGGCGTTGAAGGATCATTTTTTCAACGCTAGTAGTCTTTGCTTCTTCCAGTACACTGACATTTGTTCGCCTATCTTCCCAAGTAATTCGCAGGATTTTCCAGAGGCAACATTGATGAAATCTTTCAAGGAGGTGGAAGTGACGTTTATAGATAGTCCATGTTTCGCAGGCATACAATAAAGTTGGTAATACAATGGCTTCATAAACCAGTGTTTTGGTCTTCTTACAAATATCCCGATCCTCGAACACTCTATGTTTCATTCGAGAAAACGCGGCACTTGCGGAGCTCAGACGATGCTGGATTTCACTGTCGATGTTAGCTGTAACAGAAAGATAGCTGCCAAGATAGAGAAAATGATCGACATTTTCCAGTATTGTCCCGCCAAGCTGGATAGATGGCATCACCAAAGGGTTAGCTTGCACTTGCTGATGAAGCACTTTGGTTTTTTTGATGTTAAGTGAGAGACCAAGTTTTCCGTATGCTTCTGCAAAAGCATTTAGGATAGTTTGGAGATCATCCTCTGAATGTGCGGAGACCACATTATCATCAGCATACTGAAGTTCCACAACGGAGGTTGTAATTACCTTACTTGTTGCTTTCAGCCTGCTGAGATTAAAAAGCTTTCCATCTGTTCGATATATAATTCCCACACCAGTGGGAAGTTTCCCCTCGACAAGATGTAAAATCATGGCGATGAAAATAGCAAATAATGTTGGGGCAATAACACATCCCTGTTTAACACCTGATCCCACTTTAAATGGAGCACCATGAGAGCTGTTGTTGTCCAAGACCGTAGCCGTCATGTTGTCATGGAGAAGTCGCAAGATATTCACAAATTTATTGGGGCATCCAATTTTCATAAGGATAGTCCAGAGAGCTGTTCGGTCTACAGTGTCAAAGGCCTTAGCAAGATCAATAAATGCCATATAAAGGGGTTGATTTTGCTCCCGGCATTTTTCTTGGAGCTGACGTGCAGTAAAAATCATGTCTACTGTCCCTCTAGAGGGGCGGAAACCATATTGAGTTTCAGGGAGGATCTCTTCTGAAATAGATAGAAGACGGTTTGCGAGAATCCTGGCAAATATTTTACTTGCGGTAGCTAAGAGACAAATGCCCCGATAGTTTCCACAGTCTGTTCTATCACCTTTCTTAAAGAGAGTGATAATTATGGCATCCCTGAAGTCTTCTGGGATCTCTTCTCTTACCCAGATTTTTTTCGATGAGTTTATGAAGATGTTGTACAAGTTCGGAGGGCCCTTCCTTAAAGATTTCAGCAGGAATCCCATCTGGTCCACTAGCTTTGTTATTCTTCATTTGATTAATGGCTTTTTTTACTTCATCCAAAGTGGGGAGTATTGCAAGTTCCTCTCTAATTTGTTTTTGTGGGATTTGCGAAAAAATCTCATTATCCACCTTAGATTTATGATTTAAAAGGCAGGGATGTTGAAGAGTCCTTGGTCTCGAGTCACGAGTCGAGTCACGAGTCTTCGGACCCGAGTCTCAAGTCCGAGTCCGAGTCCTTTGTCCAAAATGGTGACTCATGAGTCACGAGTCACGAGTCACTCCCAAAGCTGACTCCACGAGTCCCTATTAAAATCAATGGGGTTTTTTCCCAACAAAATAAGGCTACTTCACACTCAGAGCAGCCACACAGAGTAATCTCAGGTCCTTCTTCTGCCTCTCCCAAGCACACAACACATCAATCAAAATAAATCTTGACACACTGTTGGGGCTGCACTCCTGGTAGCCGTCCATAGTGGCCGAGCAGCAGCACACCTCGCTTCCATGCGCTCTTCGCCGGCAATCACGCTCCTCTCCACTCCTTCTGGCACAGCCCAGGGATGTTGACGAGTCCTTGGTCTCGAGTCCCAAGTCGAGTCTCGAGTCCCATTAAAAATATTGGGACTCGAGTCCGAGTCGAGTCAGAGGGGGGACTCAGTCCGACTCACGAGTCGAGTCCTCGAGTCCAAGTCCCCATCCCTGTTAAAAGGTCATAATAATGCTCTTTCCAACGCAGTGCAATAGACTCTTTGTCTTTTAAGAGTTTGGTGCCATCTTTTGATTGTAAAGGATTTGTACCATAGGTTTTTGGTCCATAAATGGCCCTTGTGGCCTTAAAAAAGCCCCGTGCATCATGAGATTCTGCAAGTTGTTGAATTTCTTCAGCTTTCTTTTTCCACCAAGCGTTCTTAAGTTCTCTTGTTCTTCTTTGGACCTCAGCCTTTGCACTAGCGTAGATTTTTTTCTTGGCAGCGCAGTTAATATCATTTTGCCATATTTGGAAGGCTTTCCTTTTTTGGTCAATTATATATTTAATCTCATTATCACTTTCATCAAACCAATCCTGATGTTTCTTAGTTTCGTATCCAATAGTTTGTTCACAAGCTGCAGTAATGGAGGTTTTCAGCTTAGACCAATGGTCCTCAATGTTGTCAGGAGGTTCCGTAGGTAGATGTTCCTTAAGAAGTGATTGAAGACGAGTTTGCTTAATAGGATCTTGAAAGGCGTGGATGTTCATTTTACGCCTTGGTTTCCTTCCTTGAAGCCTACGTTGGGGAGCAATGTTGATAACCATAGTGGACCGGATTAGTCGGTGGTCTGTCCAACAGTCGTTGGCACTCACCATGGCCCTAGTAAGAAGTACATCGCGGCGATCTCTAACACGGACAATTACATAATCCAGAAGATGCCAGTGCTTTGACCGTGGGTGCTGCCATGATGTTTTAAACTTATTCTTTTGTCGAAAGAGCGTGTTTGTGATAGTGAGATTATGCTCTGCACATATAGACAAAAGTAAGATTCCGTTCGGGTTGCTATTACCAACTCCGTCTTTTCCAATAGTTTCTGGCCATAAATCAAAGTCACGCCCAACTCTTGCGTTAAAATCGCCCAGGAGGATAATTTTATCCTCCTTAGGTATCTCTGACAGGAGAGTGTCCAACTGGGTATAAAAGTTTTCCTTGATGTCTTCATCAGCATCTAATGTTGGCGCATAAGCGCTCAAAATAGTTACCTGCTGGTTATTGGCGAGCTTTAATCTAATCGAAGAGTTATCAGGCGTTCGTTAATGCCAGTAGGAACTTCTGACAAAGAGTTCACTAGCTCATTTTTTATGGCAAAGCCTACTCCATGTATTCGTCGGTCCTGCTCAGGTAGTCCTTTCCAGAAGAAGGTATAGCCTCCTTTTTCTTCCTTCAACTGTCCCTCTCCTGCCCTTCGAGTTTCTTGAAGTGCTGCTATGTCAATTTTAAACCGTCTCAGCTCCCTTGCAATAATAGCAGTCCTACGCTCAGGGCGTTCACTATCTATGTCATCCAGCAGTGTCTGTATATTCCATGTTCCAAAATTCAAATGTCTTTTTCGACCGCTAAAATGGTGACCCCACTGGACACGGTAATCCAGTCAGGGGAGAAAGAGGTAGACTATGTTTAGGGCACCTTTTCTAGCCCCCTCCCCATATGGGGTGAGCAGAGTGGATCCTAAATAGGGCTGCTCAGTCATGGATACAGCTGCCGAGCTGCTCGACTACCTCGTTCCTTGAACAGGGCGACTGCGTCTGCATTCCACCGCCCATGTGCTAGTCCGTGACTAGGGGCTTCCAGATTCACAGTCCTGCCCCCGTCGCCAGTCGCCAGTCGCCATGGGACTTTTTTAGTTGGTTGGTTGGTTGGTTGGTTGGATTGGGTTGGGTTGGGTTGGGTTGGAAGACGCCTGTGCGTGAAGCTGTTTTCTGTGGGGAGATCGGTGCACAACGAATCACCACACAAACTTGACAGAGAACGGCAATGATCCAATGGCACGGTTACCCTGACGATTGGAAAACCATTCTCTGTTGCAGCCTTCATCCGCCTTCACAGCCGTTGTAATTTAGGTTTAAATTATCTTCCGCCTGTTCCCACTTGTCATGCCTAATACCCATTGATACATCTAGACACTGAGAGCCAGTGTGGCGTAGTGGTTAGAGGGTTGGACTGGGACTCAGGAGATCCAGGTTCTAGTTCCCACTCAGCCATGAAGCTCATCGGGTGACTTTGGGCCAGTCACAGACTCTCAGCCTGACCTACCTCACAGGGTTGTTGTGAGGATAAAATGGAGAGGAGGGGAGGAGGCTTATGTAAGCTGCCGGGTTCCTTGCAGGAAAAAAGGTGGGATATAAATAAATAAATAAATAAATAGACTCTGTGTCTACAGGAGTTGGGAAATATTGTTATCGACCTGGCTGCGATAAGAGAGAGAATTTTCCAAAGTCCAGGAGGAAACAGAACATTGTTCCTTATTACTCTGGAGAAGTGCTTTCTAACACTGAGCTCTGTGGAATGTGTTGACATATTAAGTCAGGTCCTGCGGGCATCTTCAGTCACCTATCTCCAAGTCCACACCATAGCACATCTACCAAAAGATCTTCAAGAAGATGCTTTTCGAAATCTGTAAGTTACTTCCTTGGTTCTACATAATTCAAGGTGACTACTATTGATTTCGTTTCATAAAACTGGACTGATCAGAATCTTTTCAGCTTCCAGACAGTTTTCGCTTTTGTTTGTTTTTGTTGTTGTTTCAGAAGCTCCTGAAGAATTTTGGCTGACCTGTGCTATGGAACTAAATGTCAATAGTCAGTCCATCCATTGTCCTGTGCTGCTTTTGTCTTTTAGATCAACAGTATTCAAAGACCTGTATGACCGAATAACAGCAAATGCACAACGGGCTCTGTATGACTGGATGACGCGGATCCTACAAAAATCCTGCAATACCAGTGGTAGGTTGAATATTAGTAACTAACGAACAAGTGGTTCTTGCAACTAAGGGTGCAATCCTATGCATGTTTAGACCGAAAATGTTCCACAATCCTATGAGATGTTTAGACTGAAAAAGGTCCTACAACTCCCAGTGTTCCTGGCTGGGGCATGCTGGGAGTTGTGGTACTTTTTTTCTGTCTAAATATGCATAGGATTGTACCCTAAATGTTGCAGCATGGAGTGCTCCTGGTTCAGGGGTTCCAGCCAGCCATGCCATCTTGCAGAATACTCCATTCCATACCCCCTCATTCCCCCATTTCCCACCCCCCCTCCAGCACTGAGCCAGCATTCCGTTGCTACTGGACGCACACAGTCCTCATTGGACTGTGTTTGGAGTCTCCCCACCCCTACCCCACCTTGCTTTTTTTAAAATGGTTTTTAAAAAAATTCTCCAATCCTTTAGGGTTTCCCCCCAGACCTGGTGATACTTCCCCCTTGTGTAGCAGTGAGCAACCTCCCCCCCCCCCATGATCCCAGAGTGGTTTCCCCAGCCTCCCCTTCAGCATTGCAAACAATCCTGGGGTTTACCTCTCAGCTGGCCTCCAGCTTTCTCGGTAGCCAGTGGTATCGCGGTAAATTTTGACGTGCAGGTGCTCATCATGGCAGTCCCCACAGCCACGCCCCCCCAAGGAGCAGGCAAAAATGCAGGCAGCTGTGTTGGATCCATATCAGCAAACCAGTTCAAGCAGTCTTCATCTCCACCAGGAGCAGCTCTGTTGTAAAGCTAATGGGGGGGGGGGTCTTAATTGCCCATTTGAGACTAAGCCTCCGCAAAATACTCCGCATTACATCAGGGAACAAAATATTGTTGCTTGGAAAATCCATTTCCAGACAGCGACTACTATGAGGATTGCAGCTAAGCTCAGTGGGAGCAGGGAATTCTGAGGAGGGTAGCCAATGAAGTCAGCATCCCTGCTAATCAAAGGTGCCAGTATACAGTCATGCCTTGGATTGAGAGCATAATTCATTCCGGAAACTTGCTTGTAATCCAAAACACTCTTATATCAAAACGAAAAGCCCCCAAAAAATATTTGTACAGAGATTTTTAATTTAAGCCGTACTACAGTACTTGTCTTGCAAGACGTCGCTTGTATATCAAGTTAAAAAAAAATTAAATAAATATTTAAAAATTTGCTTGTCTTGCAAAACGCTCTCAAACCAAGTTACTTGTAATCCAAGGTATTACTGTATATGACAATTGCCTGGTGTCAATCTGCTGCGGGATACAGCCCCAAGTACATGTCTTCCTGCCCTGAGCTGACCTGAGCTCCTCCTTCAAGGAAGGGCATGGTAATTCATGCAGTAAAGAACTCCTCTTACCTTTCTGGGAACATAATCAGAAAGGGCTTATTTTTCATGTCATGGCTTGTGATATAGACAGTGTGCTGTGCGGCGTAGTGGTTAGAGTGTCGGACTAGGGACTCAGGAACTCTGGGTTCTAGTTCCCATTTGGTGACTTTGGGCCAGTCACTGACTCTCAGCCTAACCAACCCCACAGGGTTATTTTGAGGATGAAATGGAGAAGAGGAGGATTATGTAAGCCACCTTGGGTTCCTTGCAGGAAAAAAGGCAGGATATAAATATAATAAAATTAATAAATTGCCTTAGAATCAAAAGGTTGGAAGGAGCTGGAAGACATCTGGAGGGTTCTGTACATCGTTTTCTGGGAAATATATGTACGTAACCACAACATGGCTATTCATTGCTGCACAATCCAGTAGAGGGCTCCAAAGCAAAAGCGATAGATCACCACTGGTTGAAATCTGCTCTCCAGTCACCCTGCTTCCTGGGGAATTGGGTGTTGCTGAGTTGGATTACTGTAATATCCTCTATGTGGGGCTGCCTTTGAAAATAGTTCAGAAACTGCATGCAGGTTGCCCACAATGCAGATGCCCTAGTTTTCACTGGAGGGAGCACAGCATTTAATTTTTTTATTTTATTTATTATATTTGTTAATCGCCCATCTGGCCGGTCACCTGGCCACCCAGCATTCAAACCACATCACTGATTCTGTACCATCTTCATTGGTTACCGCTTTGTTTCCAGGCTCAACCGACAACAGTGCCGGTGCTGACCTTTAATGCCCTTTGTGCAGCCATGTATTTCAGCATTGGCCTGGTAGCCACAGGCGACATGGAATTCCGTGCAGACTGGTGAAGGGATGGAGTGCTCCTCCTGGTTAATGACTGCTAGAGCCTGACTGCCACTCCTCTGTGTTCAACTTAGAGACCATAGAAACCAACCATCCATGCCCAAGAGGGAAGCATGAGCAGGGTTGGGGGAAACCTCAAAGTTGCAGAATTAAAAAAAAAAAAAAAAAAAAACTTAAGAAAAACATAAAGGGGAAAAACACAAAAAACAGCTTAATGAGAACTGAGCGTGGAATGCTAACTGACAGATGGCGTAGAAACTGGTGGAGAAAGAAATGGAATGGAGCATTCTGGAAAAGGTCATGGATAGCTAGCTGGAATTCTGAACAGGAGCGCTGCACACTGCAACATTTTGTTGCAGGCCCCACTGATTTGTTTAGGATGCCATCCGATGCACGTTTAGACAGAAACAGAAGCATGGCCAGCTGGGGCATGCTGGGGGTTGTAGGACTTTTTCAGTCTAAACATGCATAGGATTTCACACCCTTATAATATGAATTATGTTATGACTATTTTATTTTGAGGCATCCCAGATTCAGAGAATTCTACTTCATGGATCAGCGCAGAAAACATGTGGATTCTCGGAAGGTATATGGTTCACCTCCCGCTAGAAGAAATCAGGAAAATTAACCCTTACGAAGTAAGTAAAAATGAAGTACGCATCTGAATATTGGTTATGGAATAGATAATGCACAGTTGATGAGATTCTCATGACTCCAGAGTCTGCTCTGTGTTACCTACATTGATATCATTTACAGAGCCAGTTTGGGTTCTGAATACCCTTAACACCCGTTAATGAGTGTAGGCTGGCAGTCCACAGGATCCCTTCTCCTGCTATGTACTAATCACCAAACTCAATTTCTGACTGTGAGTTTGTATGTCGCTGAAACCGCACCACCCATCTACAAGAGGAAAGTATTAGCAGGTTCTGCGGCACCCAAAAGTTTGAAGAAGTACAACAAAATGTTAGAGGGGAAAACTAAGGAGGGAGGCCTTCAAAAACAGCTCAGTAAGAACTGAGCTTGCTCAACGGACATGGAATATTGACTGACTGTTGAAAGGACAAAACAGAAAACAGGGAAGGAAGGGGGAATGGAATGGAGTATCGTAGAAAGGGTCACAGCTGGCTAGAACCCCAAACAAGAACACACCACACTGCAACATTTTGTTGCAGGTCCCTCTTCTAAAATGCTTAATTGGCATGGGCAGGAAGAAAGGTGGGTAGCTTAAAGTTGATTTGTGAAATTCATCTATCATTACTATATCCATAGTATATCTGTCTATTATTACTATATCCATAGCTGAATGTCAGCATTGTCAGGGTAGGATCATCAGGATAGTTCCAGCATAGTTATACCATCCGAATTAAATGTTTTCTGGTACTATTGTTAGAATTTAAAATGTCTGTTTCTCATGTTTTGTGTCTTGCATTAACTATATTCAAAAATTAATTAGAATACACACTCTCTCTCTGTCTCTCTCTCTGTCTCTCTCTCTGTCTCTCTCTCTCTCACACACACACACACACACACACACGGCCTTCTTGGTGTCGCAGGTGAATGCTGCAGCCAGGTTTTATTTTCTGAACTGTGCTGGAAGTTGTAGCTGATAAATTATTGCAGGATTGGATCAATACATTATTATACAGGAAAAAAATAGATGTCTTGTTGACCGCTATATAACATTCAAATAGTTCTTCTTTTTGCAAGATCACACCAGAAATGAAGTCGGTATGGATATTTAACACACTTTGTTAAATTCAGTCCCTGATAAAGCACCCCTCTCTTTTATGCTAACTAGATGAGGTTTTTCATCAGTTACGACAATGCAACAAAGCAACTCGATACTGTGTATGATATCACACCAGATCTTGCACAAGCTTTCTTGGAAAGAATAAATGCATCAGGATTTGATATGAGAAACACATCAACTCTCTATAGGCAAGTCACATTTTTCAGGTTGAATTTGGAGAAACTATTTGCAGGCTGGGCATGGGAAACAGGAGAGGCTAGTAAGTTGCCCACCACTGCACTACACAATACTAACTGCACTATATTGTTATTTATTTTATTTATATACTGCTCTTCCTCCCAAGGGAACTCAGGACAGTACAACAATTTTTTTAAAATCCATCAGTTTACAAATCATTGACAGATAAAAGGAAGGACTTCCTCACACAGTGCATAGTTAAACTATGGAATTCACTTCCACAAGATGTAGTGATGGATGGCTTTAAAAGGGGATTGGACAAATGCATGGAAGATAAGGCTATCAATGGCTACTAGTCCTGAGTGGCTATATGCTTCCTCCAGTATCAGAGGCAGTCTGCCTGTGTACTCCAGTTGCTGGGGAACATGGGCTGGGAGGGTGCTGTGTTGCACTCATGTCCTGCTTGTGGGCTTCCCATTGAGGCAGCAGGTTGGCCACTGTGTGAACAGAATGCTGGACTAGATGAACCCTTGGTCTGATCCAGCATGGCTCTTCTTATGTTCTTATTAAAAGCGCCAAGCCAACCATATATCTAAACAACATAAAACAATGCACACAGTCTCAAACTGGCCAGATTGCATCCCAGAAGCTCGAATGAATAGGCATGTTTTTAATTGTCACCCAAAACTCAGCAGGGTGGTATTCATTGGGAAAGTGATGGTATTCATTGGGAAAGGTAGGCAACCAATTTCTTCATTCTCTCACACAGATTAGGCTTGTTGGTTTGTTTTTACAATGACCTGGAACAGACGGATGCCAATGTGGCCCGGATCTTACTTCATCAAATGATTAAATGTAACCAACTGAGAGGTTTCCAGGCTGACATTCAGAAGGTGGGTATAGAGTTCGCTCTTGCTGACACCATCACATCACTTTAATCTTGCAGAAGGACATTAGAGGTACCAGCTTCTCTTTGGGCCTTTTCAGAAAGGTGAGTTTCTGTTGACATCTGGTGAGAACGTCTGTTGCTATTGAACAGAGAAACAAAGGAGAGCTGACCTCAGAAAATATGCCTTGTTTTAGTATCTAGTGGTGTAATCAGAGGCAGCTCTATATTTGGGGTAAATGGGGCAATGAATGCCCCCCATCTCTTCCCCACCCACTTGTTGCAGAGAGATCCCCCCCCAACCAGGTACTGGGGTACATTTGCTCTAATGCAAGGTGGACAGGTTCTGAGTGTTATGCATTATCTCCTGTCCTCCACTGGCAATAGATTATTGAGCATCTGCCTTATTCTATGCCCCACCAGCCACCATTGGGTACCAGCTGCCATTGGGTATAGTGGAGGGGTGAATACATGGGAGCACAGCAAGAGTAAAAGTGATGATGTCATCTGCTGGAGCACCAGGGTAAACATTAATACCCCCCCAAAACAACAACAACAACAACAAAGCATCTGTTTTTATGAAGATTTGGTGGAGGATAGAAAAATGAGGAGGGATTGTTGTGTAGAGGGGAACAGAATGCATGTGATCTGGTTGTAGTTTTCTTGCAACAGGTGTGGTCAGTGCTTATACTTAAGCTCTAAAAAGGGAATGCTGAGACTTTAATCTGTGCAGGATACATTCCAATACCATTAAGTGTGTGGGGAGAGGGAGGATGTAATTGCTCAGCGGTGAGAGAACAGCATTCTGCATATGCTCAGAAGCACTCTTTATTTCACTGTTCCTTTTGCTAACAGTGAAATATAAATTGTAGTAATTCTAAATTTGCATATATGTGCGCACACACACAAATTTGTGTCATGGGCCCGTGTCATGGATCTTTTAACTACCTAGCAACACCCCTTGCACTGGCTAGTGAATGAGGTGATAATAAGGCTTTCAAGTTTTACTATTATTTTAACAGATTAGCATAGAGGAAATCGGAGAATGAGAAAAATTAAGCAAAGGCTGGATACTTCTTTCCCTTTCTTTGATGGGGCTCCTACTCCATGCTAGCAGTTTAAATGGCAACACTTCTTTACAAGATTGTTTGCATTTCAGATTAAAAGCTAAAGAAGATCTGAAGATATTTTGTTAAAGCTGAGTATGTTTTACAAATTGAGCCTATGCAGTCAGAAGTAAGCACCACTGAGTTCAATGGAGTTTACTCTTAGGAAACATAGTATTGCAATCAAGCAGATAAGAAATTGGGTATTATGCGATGTGCTGCTGTTCTGTGTGTGCGCGCACATGTGTGAGAATGACAGTCATGATGAGCTCTTGCACTCCAAAATTTATCACTATACCAGTATTAGCATCTCATCATCAGCTGTTCAAAATGCTTTTTTTTTTTTTACTAATGGTTTCAGCTCAAATCCCAGCTTCTCGACGTTGCCATGCAAAACCAGACATTGAACGACACCCTAGGCTCGCTCTCAGATGCAGTAGTAGGACTGACAACCATGCAGCTAGAATCTCTCTCACCTGAGGCTGTGCACATTGCAATCCAAACATTAAATCAAGTCTCTAGATGGGCCAAAAGCCAAATCATGATTTTATCCAGCAAATATCTGATGTATGAAAAGGTATGTTGCAAAAAAAGAAAAAGTTTGTTGCAAAGGGAATCAAAAACAGGATTTCTGGGTTGGCCCATTGGAATAAAGTTCACAGTAAAATACCGTTATTAAGATCAACCAAAGTTGTGAAATGTGAGGCAGTGACTGGGTTCAGACAACACGAGGGGTTGAGTGTGGGTTGTTGTTGAACCATGGTTTGTTGTTGAAATGTGGGTTATCATGTTGTCTGAACCCAGCCAAGATAACAAACCATGGCTTGTTAACCACGAACAACCCATGAAGAGAACCCATGGTTTGTGGTTAGGTTGTGAACTGTGGGTTGTTCATCATGGTTTGTTATCTCAGCTGGGTTCAGACAACACAATAACCCATGTTTCAACAACAACCCACAGTTCAATGACAACCCACACTCAACCCTTGAGTTTGTATTATATGGTGCTGTCTGAACCCAGTCCTTGTGGTATATTGCAGAGGCGGGCAGAAGGTAGATCTCCAGGCATTTTGGACTTCAATTCCCCAAAGCTCCTGTCAGCATAGCCAATGGAAAGGAATGCTGGGAGTTGAAATCCAAAATGTCTGCAGATCTACTTCTGTCCAGCCCTGGTGTATTAGACTTGGACCAAGAAGATGCAGGTTCAAATCCTCAATCAGTCCTGAAACTCACAAGGTGGCCTTGGGCCATTAATTCTCTCTCAGCCAAACCTACCTCATAGGGTTCTTCTGAGGATATAAAGGGGTAACCCGATACGTTTACTGCATTGAGCTCTATGGATGAAGGACAGGATATTATTTTGAGAAACAATATAAAATAAATGCATGCTTTTGAGTTACACCATCAAGTCTGAACATTTGTAATTCCTCCAAAACGTGTAACATTAAAAAAACCCCCACAATAGCTATGCAATCATGAATGACTGATACGACTATAGCTTACAAACTCTAGAATTGAGGCATTTTCACATGTGATACTAAAAACATTAGTTTGCTTTTCCTAGATCTGTAATGAGAACATAAATAACGGCATTGGCTGGAACATACATTTAAAATGGCTCTCTCTGGCTTTCTATCCAGCATTTTAAAAATCTTTTTATTGTTCACCGCTCTGGAATCTGCTTAGATATGGAGCGGTATACAAATACTGTAAACAAACAAATATGAACTAATTGAGTGCAAATGGCCCACAAGCCTTCTACGCATGATATGTAAAAACACACTTGAAGATTTTATATATAACCCATGCATACCATCCGAATGCCAGTCCAATCTTATCGTGAATCTGCTGATGTGCATTTCCTTTGCTCTTCATGTAGGTTTTATTGTTTCATAACATTAGCCAAATGGGCGCTTTGGTGACTGGGATTAGCACTCACTCGTTCCACAACATGAACCCCAAAGAACTCACTCAGGTTATCAGATGCACACTAGCTCAACGTGTGTCTGATTTGTCACCAGCACAACAACAAGGGATCCTCCGGAAGGTAAGTGCAAATATTTGTTTATAGGGAGTGGGCAAGTGAGGCTCAGATGTCTGATCTTCATAGTGTCTCGTTCTGAGGTCCCTTTGAGGCTCGCAGGGGAAGCTGGTAGCAAGATCAAGGCAGGAAGACAGATCAGGGCAGAACGGGAGGAGGACCTTGGGTAGCTCTTCCCACCCTGCATAGGATGCCTGTAATCCTCTGGGTTCGGAGGCTCAGGGGCATCCTCACTGGATTGCACCCAAAAAGATTTTATTATATTAAGTAGTATACAAGTACTACTACTAAATAAACAAACAAACTCCCATCAGCCCTCACCATTGGCTATGCTAGCTAGCAGGGCAGTTTGGCGCCCTAGGCTAAATTATATTTAGCGCCCCCCCTCTTGTGCCGTGGGGGGGGCTCCGGAAAGCAGCCCTGCTCTGCAACCTCCCGCCCCCCCCCGCCGCCACCGGACACCCCCCCGCACGCTGCCGCTGCCGCTGCCGCCCCCCACCTACCTTCCCACGCCTCCTCCGAAAAGGGACCCCCGCGCTCTGTTTTTGGCCAGGGGAAACCAGAGCAACAGGGCTGTTTAAGCCCTGTTGCCCTGGTTCTTCCCGCCAAAACAGAGCGCGGGCGGGGCTCCAGAAACAGCGCGAAGAAGGTAGGTGTCGGGGGAAGAGGCGGCGCGGAGGAGAGGCGAAGCGAGGCGGGGGGGAGGCGGCGCGGGGGGGAGGCGGCGCAGAGGCGAGGCGAAGCGAGGTGGGGGGGAGGCGGCGCAGAGACGAGGCAAGGTGGGGGGAAGGCGCCCAGGCTCGGCCCCACCACTACTCCGGGCACAATCCCCCGCACTGACCTAGCTTTCTCGGAGAGGCAGGCGGGCGGGCAGGGCAGGAGCGCGCCGGCAGCGAATAGGAGCGCAGCGTTCTGCGCCCTCTTCCGCTACGCACCCTAGGCAACAGCCTAGTTGGCCTAGCGCAGTGCTTCTCAATTATTTTCTGTCATGCCCCCCCTAGGAAGAAGAAAACATTTCGCGCCCCCCGCGCGACTGTAAATAGTATCATTTGTCTATAAAATTGTTATAAGTACACCTCTGCATAACACTGCATCCTTATTAACGTATAAGAGAATAAAAAAAGAAAGAAATGTGGATCAATTTACAACAAAGAATAGCTTTATTAACTGTAGCAGAAAAGATTTAAAGGAGCACAGGATTTAAAGGAACACAATATTAAAAAAAACTTTTAACTGAGGTCAAACGAGCCCCCCTTTACGGAGCCTCGCGCCCCCCCTGGGGGGCCCGCCCCACTATTTGAGAAGCACTGGCCTAGCGGTAGCGCCGGCCCTGCTAGCTAGGGCTCATGGGAGTTGCAGTTCACCAATATCTGGAGGGCCACACATCCTCCATCCCTAGTTCAGGTGAACGGGAATCAGCCGCAACAAGCCTAGACCCACACACTTCCGATCCCCTCTCGTCCTCGCAGCAGCGACCCCACAACCGAGGTTATATGACCTGGTATCACATGCACGGTGAACACAAACTGCTGCTCTTTTTAGCTTGTTTGTTGGGGTAAAGCATCCAATATGCTGTAAGATACCCCCTGTGCTATGTTTGTTTATGATTTATTTCTTTAAAGTATTTTTTTAGCCCACTTCTCAGCCAAAAAGGCTCTCGGAGCAGCTTACATATGATCAGTAAAACAAGGCAGCCCCTGCCTGCTGCATATCCAATCTAAAAAGACATGACACACAAGGAAAAAGAAATGGGGAGGGAAGGGGGGGGATAATTTAATTAATTTATTAATTTATTATATTTATACCCCGCCTTTTTTCCTGCAAGGAACCCAGAGCGGCTTATATAATCCTCCTCCTCCTCTCCATTTTATCCTCACAACAACCCTGTGAGGTAGCTTAGGCTGAGAGTCAGTGACTGGCCCAAAGTCACCCAGTGAGCTTCATGGCCGAGCGGGCACTAGAACCCGGATCTCCCGAGTCCCAGTCCATCACTCTCCCCACTACGCCACACTGGCCCCACTACGTCCCACTACGCCCCACTGGTAGCATGGCCCTTCTTCCCATTCTCATCTCCTTCTGTACAGCCTGCTGGAGTAGCTGCTGGTGGAGACGAAGGAGGAGGAGATTTCACGGAGGTGGTCTTCAGCAGGGGTGGTGGAATAGCTCTGTTTCCCCTTCTCATTTCCCTCAGTACAGCCTGCAGGAATATGTAAAATGGTTTCTGATTTATGCATATCGGGGATGGGAAGGGGTGTTCTGGAATCCTGTGTAGGTCTCCTCTGAAATCACTGTAACATCAGCTCCTGAACCTGTTTTGAAATTAACTACAACATTGTCTGCATGAGAGTCTTTAGAAGTCTCTTGACCTTCATTTTAAATCGCGGGGGTTGAGGGGACATACATTTTGAACAAATTGTTGTCCGGAAATGAAAAAAATAAACAAAACAATGCAAAAACCCCACCCCAGAAATGCAAAATCCCAAATTGATTGGTTTTGTCCCAATGGATCACAAGTAAGTCCCTCTGAGTTTAATCGGATGTACAGTAATACCTTGGATTGAGAGCATAATTCATTCCGGAAACGTGCTTGGAATCCAAAACACTCTTATATCAAAGCGAGTCTCTGGCGGGCGTGAGCGGGGCCGATTTCGGCCTGCTACACCCGCTCGAGGTGAGTGGTTACATCCCTACACTTGTCTTGCAAGACCTTGCTCGTTTATCAAGTCAAATTTTTTTTTAATTTTTTGCTTGTCTTGCAAAATGCTCTCAGACCAAGTTACTTGCAATCCAAGGAATTACTGTACTTCCAAATAGGTATACATAGGATTGCTGCCTTTGAACTTCACAAAGAACTGTGTCGACAGGCAAAAGAGAGAGGGAGCTACAGACATTTAAGACGCAATCCTATGCACATTTAGACAGAAAAAAGTCCTACAACTCCCAGCGTGCCCCAGTCAGTCATGCTGGCTGGGGCATGCTGGGAGTTCTAGGGCTTTTTTCTGTCTAAACGTGCATAGGATTGCACCCTTAGTAAAGCAAGACATATAGACTTGGAGATGCCCACTGTGTTTCCCTCTTTTCCCTCTTCTGTAGATAATGGCATCCACAGAGCTGTTGCCAGTGATCGCTGATCTGCAAGGAGCCTTTTTTAAAGAGGTGTCGCTTTTTGATTTGTGGAAGGAGGAAGGGTTCAATTCTTCACTAGTGAAAGAAAAAGAATTAAGGCCAAGTCAGGTAAGTAGTTTACAGTCGCTCTCCTTGAGGTTTTGATGACAAAGGGGACAAGTCAGTCAGGCTGCATGAGCATGGGTTTTCTCTCATAGGAGACTGGTGGTGAGTGGGTGGCAGAACCATTCTGTCAGAACTGGGAGTCTGGAGTCAGTCAAGTGGTGCCAGCCAGATAGGCAAGAATGAGGGAGTAGACAGTCTGAGGGTCAAACTCAATATTATTTATTTATTTATTTAATATCCTGCCATTTTTCCTGCAAGGAACCCAAGACGGCTTACATAACCCTCCTCCTCTCAATTTTATCCTCACAACAACCCTGTGAGGTAGGTGAGGCTGAGAGTCGGTGACTGGCCCAAAGTCACCCAGTCAGTGGGCTTCGTGGCCGAGTGGGGACTAGAACCCAGAACTCCCAAGTCCCAGTCTAACATCCTAACCACTACACCACTATGAGGTAGGTTAGGCTGAGAGGTCATGACTGGCCCAAAGTCACCCAGTGAGCTTTATGGCCAAGTGGGGACTAGAACCCCGATCTTCCAAGTCCTAGTCCAACACTCTAACCACTAACTAATATTTACATCATTTAGACATGTGTGTGTTTTTTAAACAAATAGCTAGCATGGGAAGAAGGTGAGCTGAATTAGAGGACCATGACAGGGGCAAAGGATTACAGTCCCCTCCCCTCATAACACAGTCCCAATTTTGCTCCCCCACTTCCAATGACAGCTATTTGTTAAGAACAACCACACAAGGCCAGGCAATAGCATGTCTCACTTGGCTCTGAGAAAGGCTCAGACTGAGTATCCAGGCCAGATTCCAAAGCTTTATAGGCCTACTATGTGGAACTCCATTGGCCCCCTTGCATCACCTGACCTTTGCTGAGCTGGTAGCTATAATACCACTGTCTGGCCACCGGCAGTGCTAGTGTTGAAGAACAGCAGTGAACAAGTCAGCAGCAACTGCTGGAGTCCCTGATGGCAGAGCTCAGTAGCAGCAGCTGGGTATATTCAACACACACACACCCTGTTTGTAAAGTAGGTGCTTTTAAAGTACACAACCATTACATGCGATTTTTCAGGTACTATAAGCTTGATGGTTGCAGACTTTGTAAGTAAGTTCAGTTTCTTAAATGTTACTTATTCTGTGAGGAAAGGAAAACACAGGTCAAGTCTCTTTGCTAAACCCTAGCAAGCATCAGTTAAGTCAGCTAACTGTAGGACAAGTCTAACTGTCAGAGATAGGGAATGGAATTTTTCTAACCTGTTGCTAGGCAACGTACAGCATTCCCCCCCCCATACCACTAAGTGGCTTGCTCTACTGAACCCTGCCCCCTGACTTCTCAGAGAAGCTTGGTTTCTGCCTTTGCCCTTTAACTGGACTATAATAGTCTATCTTAATTCTTTAATGGGCAGTCAACTTAAAAACCCAGTTGACATCTTCTCCTCGCATACTCCAACAGTCCTCCAGTTCAAGAAACCCAGCACCATATGCGTCCACTTACCAGCTCCCCAAGAGATCACCCCTTGCCCCTGCAATCCACACCACAACAAATCAGCCTAACCCAGACTCAAGCTGACCCTGTGCTAAATAGTTGAACTGCAATCCTTTGGCACCACCTGAAGCAGGGCCTGTGTCAAGGGTAGGCATTAGTTGGGCACCTGCCGAGAGCCCTTACCTTAGCTGGAGCCCACTGACAAGAGCCCCCTGGAGTTGCTCCTCCTCTGCTTCATCATTGCAACCTGCTCGTTCACCTGTCTCTTCCTCTGCCTCAGACAACGGTGGTGGTGAAGAGGAGAAACAGGAGATGCCACTACCTGCAGGCTCATTGACTGAGTTGGGTTCACACAACACGCTAAGCCACTGTGGCTACAGTAAACCCTAGAACAAGCAGCCATGGCTTTGAAGGGTGGCTTCGAAGCCATTGCTAAGAAACACTGACTGGGTTCGCACAACACACTAGGCCATGTGGCTAGCGAATCCAGTCATTGTTTCTCTGCCTGTCAAGCAAGCAAGTGGTAGCAATGGTGAGAAAGAGGATGAGGAGCAAGAGCAGCTGGTGACAGTGGCGGTGAGAAGGTAGACCCACATCTCTTTTGAAAGGCACATAACTCCATCATAGAAATGTGACAACACTAGTATCCCTCATATTTTTCATAAGGATTGCTGCCTTGAGTGGACTGGAAGCAGCCAAGGTTTGTCCCAAACCACACAGTACTTACGGTACTTCCAACTGAATTGTTTGTTCATGTCGAGCATTAAAAGCTTCAATATTCCTCCTTCCACCCACTCAAATTTTAAATTTGATATTTTGCACTTATTCAGATGCTGTTACTCTCTAGAACATTCCTATATGTTTAATAACCTCTTCCCAACAATTCCACTATACCTTTCATTACAAATAATTCCTTCTACGAGCGTAGTTGTCGAACCGCCCATCATAGAATCATAGAATAGTAGAGTTAGAAGGGGCCTATAGGGCCACTGAGTCCAACCCACTGCTCAATGCAGGAATCCAAGTTACAGTAAAGCATCCTTGACAGATGGCTGTCCAGCTGCATCTTGAATGCCTTCAGTGTGGGAGAGCCCACTACCTCCCTAGGTAATTGGTTCCATCAGTTTGAAAGTAAAAATGGAGCCACCCAAAAATAAGGCAGTGGTTTCTACATAGGCATGTAAAACTATATACATTTGTAAATTAAAATACGGTAGAACGTAGTTGTGTGTTTTTTCCTTTGTAAACTCCAAAATGGCCTGACAAGAACCTGTGAGCTGCCAAGACGTACATAATGTTGTGATGTCAGATGGGAGAGTGGGAAGGGGGATGAAACTGAAGGGGAGGGGAGGAGAGAAGAGACTGAAGGTCTCATAGGGACTGCGCATAATATGCTGCAACATTTTGTTGCAGATCCTCTGCGTGTGTGTGTGTGTGTGTCTGTACATATAACACATGAAATATAATATAAATTTCATTTCAGGCCTTGTATCTGTATGAATTATTGTCAAAGAAGACTTTGCCTTCTGACCTGTTAAGGTATGAATGCTAATTTCATGCCCGGTCCTAGTGGAGACCGGTAGCTCCAATGTCAGTGGGGCTGTGTATCTACTCCGGATCTTACTCCAAACTTTTAAGGAGCTATCCATAGTGCTGAACCTATTTTGGGGGTGGGGTTCAGCACCATGGATAGCTCCTTAAAAGCTCTTAGTGAAATCCAGAGGGGATAAACAGCCCCACTGACATTGGAGCCTCCATTGCAGGTCAGCCTTCCACAGCTGTTTAATAAAAGAAAAAACAAGCACGAAATCAGTTACGTGATTTCCATCACTGCCGGTTTAGCCATTAGTCGGGCTATTTTTCCTCACCGCCTTAGGACCCTGTCTCCTAAGGACACTCCGATTTGTAAAAAGGGATGTATGGACAGGGGAGAGGAGGGCATTTGATTTCAGGGGAAAAAAAACCTCAGGCAGAAGGATTCGGGGGGGGGGTAGCAGGAGGTGAAGCACATGCGGGCAAAAACCAGCTAAGCCAGGGGGTTCACATGATGCAACGGAGACCATCAGGGCCCCTGTACCTTTATTTCAGCAAGTGTGCATGGACAGCAGGGTGGTGGGGCAGAGGACCTCCCAGAGATTCGGGGCTCCAGATCTAGCGGGCCGCCCCCTAACACCTCCTCTGGTAGTGGAAGTAGCCATCATCATTGTCATAGTCATCACTGCAGTATATTCTGGAATCTAGAGTTACTTGTGTGAGCATTTGCTAGGACTGTATTTCTCTGAGCATGTGCAGAGTATCCTTCCCTCCCTCATCACTGATTCTAGCCAAGCCCCATACATCTGATGGTAGGAGACAGAGCTCCCAAGCAGGAGAGAGAGTTCCACCCACTCTTGTTATATGAATAATAAACAATTTGCAAAGAAAAGAGAAAGAAAAGAGAGTAATTAACAGCACAATCCTACAGCTGCGATCCTAAACACACTTAAGGAGCAACCCTATGCATGTTTAGACAGAAAAAAGGCCTACAACTCCCAGCATGGCATGCTGGGAGTTGTAGGCCTTTTTTCTATCTAAACATGCATAGGGTTGCACCCTTGGTAGGGAACAGGTTTCCTTGAATCCAGTGGGACTTGCTTCTGTGTAGACATGCATAGGATTGCACTGTAAGAAGTAGCCAGGGTAGGATCTATCTCAAGCTAGACTATACAAATGCTTATTGTATATCTTTTATTTCTTCTTCAAATCAGCATCAGCCAACTGGTTAAAGGAGTAACGTGTTGGCAGATTGAGAATATGAGCACAATCTCCTTCTTAAACATTTTCAGCCTTTTTGAAAAGAATCTTCACTTGCTGTCACCATTTCAGGTAAAATGCATATTTTGTATGTAATAGCAGCTCTGTTAAGAGGCTATCTCTAGGGTCCTGATTCTTGACATTTACACAGGGTGATCTAAGTAGAGATGGGTGTATATCTCTGGTCAATGTCACTTTTGAATGTGTTTTTATCCATGATTCCATTCTGGTTCTGTATTAATCTCCAAATTTAAAAAAAAAATCTCTCAAAAGACATATTTAAATGCATATATTCGTGTGTTTAAACTACCAAGAACTATGTTCTAACATTCGGAGAAGTGTGAAATACAGTAGATAGGTAAGTTCTGATTTTTCACATTAGTTCAAGAGACCAAGTAATTTAGTACAGGAATTCATAAAGATCAAATTCCTCAAACATCCCTAGGTCTGTTATGTCTATAGATAAAGTACACTGATTTCACTATACCTATTCATATCTGGTTTACTCTAGAGAGCTACCTCTGGTCCACCTAAAAGCCAGGAAGTATTTCTCTTTTTATTTGATTCTGTTAAAGTAAGCTCTTTCTCCGTGTATTCAAGCAACTTTCTGTACAAAAGAGAGTGCAGTGTAGTGGTTAGAGTGTTGGGCTGGGACTCGGGAGACCTGGGTTCTAGTCCCTACTTGACCATGAAGCTCACTGCCTACCCACCTCACAGGGTTGTTGTGAGGATAAAATGGAGAGGAGGCGGATCATGTACACTGCCTAAGGCTCAGTGGAGGAAAGGTGGATATAAATGTAACAAATACAGTTAATAAACTGACTACTTACTGAAGTGATTTTCACTTCTAGATACAGCCTTATAGATTGGGGAAGCATCCATTAAGAAAAAAAGTTCTAACAACCAGAAAGATGCTTTGTTACAAAGTCTACCAGTCAGAACTATGGGGAGCTTTTGTTACCCTGTTGACGGGCAGTGAGCGACCAAAGAGCTAGATGTACAACTATTTTACAATGGAAGTTTAGACCAGGTGTGGGGAACCTCCGGCCCATGGGCCAAATCTGGCCCTCTCGGGGTCCCAGTCTAGCCCTCGGGGTCCCAAGATAGCTGTGCCCCTTCCCTTTTCCCCTGACTGCTGATTGTTTGGTGGTTTCCTGGCTCTTGCGTAGTTTTTTCCCATTTCAAAGGTTGAAATGCCTCTCCTAAGATTTGGTTACTTGCAGTAAGATCTTTATGCTACAATATGCCAGCATTTTTGGCTCTGCCCCTTTGCCCCACCCACCGCTGGCATGCGGCCCCCCAAGAGCTACTCCGAAATTAAATTCTGCCCTTGGGCTGAAAGAGGTTCAACACCCCTGGTTTAGACTTTGAATGCTTGGAGTGAAACTGACAAGGCAATAGATTGAAATGACTGATAGCGGAGATCAGGGAGGCCTTCTGACAGCCACCCACAAGTGCCACTTGGGCACTTCAGGGGCAGCTGTCAGCTGCACTCTCTGGCTAGCCACTTGGCAAGAACGGCAAGGGGATTTTGCCACTCTTGCCAAGCTGCTCGCTTGTTGTGGAAATTGACCCACAAAGGGTCATGTCGTCCGGGTTCTTGGATCTTGTTGGTGGTCAGTTGACCGTAAATAAAGTTCATTATTATTATTATGTCGTCCGGGTTCAGACAACATGACAATCTATTGTGGGTCAAACAAACCCTACAACAAACCATTGGTTTGTATTGTGGTTGCCAACCATGATAAGAACCAACGGTTGCTAACCACAAATGGGTTCGCACGGCATGACAAGCAATCGTTGTCTATTATCGTTGGTTGCTTGTCATGTTGTGCAAACCCAGTCACTACATTTAAGATGTTTTTAAGATGTTTTAAGATGTTTTATAATGTTTTTAAGTTGTTTTAAGATGTTTTAATAGTACGTGTTGTGTTTTGATTAGTTTATATATTTTATATTTTTGTTGTTCCCCGCCTCGATCTAGACAGAGAGGCGGGTAAGAATTATTATTATTATTATTATTATTATTATTATTATTATTATTATTATTATTACATTCACATTTGCAGACAAATGAACCTCTCAGGATTATAGCTTTTATTTGCATTATTCCTATACGTTCCACAAATTCCAAAGATGGTTTTAAAATGTCTTCCTTGCAGATGAATTGTCTGGCTTGGAAATTTTTGACCGTTTCCAATGAATCTGTACCTCCCTATCTCTTAGCAGTGCTTCCGTAAGTTATTCCTTTTAATTTCTTTTCATGCTTCAGTGTGCTTTTTATATTTTAATTTCATGGAATTATGGAAATGAAGTATGATAGATCCTTACAGTGCCAATGGTGGGTTGTGGGTTTTTTTCAGATTTGTTTTTTCTTCCAGCCGCGTTTCATAGATTTGTTCAGAACTGTTCCATGATTTTCAGATAAAGATTACTGAAGCAGTCTTCAAATCATCAAAAAGTCATGAGTTTGAATTTAATAATAATGCTTAGCACCTGCATAGAGCTGGCATCTCCAACTTGGTGCCCTCCAGATGTGGTGGAGTTCAGTTCCCATCAGCCCCAGCCATCATGACCAATGATCAGGAATGCTGGGAGTTGTAGTCCAAAACACCTCGAAGGCACCAAGCTGGGGAAGGCTGACATAGAGCTTTTCAAATGTTCAAAGCAATTCACATATATTATTTTGCTGTAATCTTTACAATTTTGTGAAGGTATATCAAATATTATTATCCCCAAATTGCAGATCTGGGCTGAGGCTAAGTAGCTTGCCTAAGGCTATTTTGAGAATTCATGGAAGAGTTGAGATTCAGACTGAAGACTTCCTGGTCTGTAGCACAGTCACCTGTGCGTAGGTCCCATTGAAGTCACCTGTGTGTCGGTCCCATTGAAATCAGTGGGGCTTGCTTCTGAGTAGACTTGTATAGGATTGCACTGTTGGCTGCTGTTCTGCACTAGTGTGTAGCGTAGTTTGTTAGCACCCTTTTTGATATGTGTGGGTGCTTTCATATAGCCAAAATTGGCCATGAGCGTCTCCATTACGGGGCAGACTGAAACAAAATTTGTACCTTGTAAACCTTCTGTATACTTGTAGCAATCATATTAGGGTTGCAATTCTATACATACTTAAATGGGAGTAAGTGAGTAAACACGCATAGGATTGGGCTATAGGACTCAACTTTGCAATCTGTATGATCCAGCTTGTTGCCATATCTACCTATCATCTATCCTGCACAAAATTGGCCTAATTCGTACCCCTGGCCAAATTATTAATATGGGGGTATATTTATTGATTCAAAACATTTCAAAGCTGCCTTTCCAGGTGAGGTCAAACCCTCTCAAGAAGGCTTCCTGCATATAAAATCACCCCATACTGCAGGGAACCTCAGACCTGGGGGCCAAATCCAGCCCGCTGGGGTTCCCCAGATGATCATGCCCCGTTCCCCTTCCCCCCAACCACCAATCATTTGATGGTTTCCTGGCTTTTGTGCAGCTTTTTCCCTGTTCTGAAAGGTTGAAATGCCTCCATTAAGGCTTAGTTACTGACAGTAAAAGCTTTAAGCTAAACATGCTGGTAACTTTTGGCATTTTGGCTCCACCTCTTTTGCATTTGGCCCCACCCCCTTGCCTTCAGCCCCACCCACCACTGGAACTGGGCCCCCGAGAGCATCTCCAAAATTGAATTCGGCTCCTGCCACACTGTGTTCTTTGCAGGAAGGATGGGATACGGTGATAAATAAATTTGCCCCCTTCCTAATACATCTCATATGCAGTCCTGTGAAGAACCTATTTTTCTCTTCACAAAACTGTCATTGTAAATCTTTCCTCTAGCGCTATGTATCTGGAATCCATTACAGGATCTCTCTGTGTCCCTTTTGTGGCCAGCCTGGGAAAGGTTGAACTGGATCATCTCATTATAAATAAGCAGAAGAAAAAAGCAATCCTGCAAAAAGTACAGGACTGCCTGGTAAGAAGAATGCTATTTTTATTTTATTAAAATGGTGTATATCTCACTTTTGGGACCAAACAGGCTTTACAAAGCTGCCAAGAGCAGCCCAGTACTAAACAAAACTTTAAAAACATAACATGCATACAGTGTTCATACAGTACACACATATATTTAGGGCTCAATCCAATCCGGATGCCTGTAACCCTCTGAACTTGGAAGGTTACGTATGGACCTCTGTGCTCCTCCTGCCCTGCAAAACACTTAGATGTCCGATTTCGCCTGTCTAAGTGTCGCGCCTTGGAGCAGGAGGGAAGGAGGCCGAGGAGCCGCCAGGATACCTCATATCGTGGCAGTGCTGGTCTCCTCCCATCCCCGCCCCCAAGAATGGCCACTCAAGTCAACTCCTTCTCTGAGGTCACATTTGCGACTGCGGAGAAGCAGCCAGCATAGTGAGGTCGGAGCTGGGACTCCAAATAATCCTATGGCCATCTAGGCGCTGTCTAGGAGCCATAGGATTGCACTGTTAAAGTGTTATTGATGTTATACTGCTGCATTGCATTTCATGGTTATATTGCTAGTTGCCTTGGGTAAAGCAAGGAGAGGGGACAGCACTTGTGTGTAACAGAAACAACAAAAGAGAGAAACAAAAATCTCAGGTGCCTGCCTATTACTAGAGTTGGAAGGACTTTTTTTTTTTTTCAGTACTCATTTTCGAATTTTTTCGCTATTTTTGAGAAGGATCAATTTACTCACAGCCCATCTCGCGGGGGGGTCAGCTTTCACTTGCTTATGAAAATAAAGGGAAAAAACCAGCCAAAAACAGTGAGGTGAAATAAATTCTGAATCCACCCGGTGGCTCTGTCATTATTTCAGAATCTGAAATGATCTGAAACGCCACCTGGTGGATAATAGCTGTAACACAGATAAAAACGAACAGGGAAAATACCCTTCGAACGCGGCTTGCTTTCTAATGCTAATTTCATGAATTTACATTCGATTAGGCAGAGCGGGAGGGGATTGCTCAAAACCAGGAGCTTTTTGAGCGAGGGAAATTAACCCTTGTGAATGCTCACTTCTCAGGGCTATTAGAGACGTTTATTATTCCCGAAGCGTTTTGGAAAATCACACTGTTCCTTCGTCAGGTGCCGCTTATCTTCTTTTAGATGTACAGTATTAAGAAGAAAGTCCTTCGAGTGTCTCTTCTACCTGGAAAATGGTCCAGAAAGGTGGCTTGCAAATCATTAAAATGAAGTAAATAAATAATAAATAAAAAAACAGTGAGGAGACCAAAACCAGGAAGATTTAAAAATATATGTAGGTTCATACAGGAGAAAGTGCCCCCCTATGGCTTAGGGTGGCCGGGTGACCGGCCAGATGGGCGATTAATAAATATAATAAATAAATAAATAAATGGCTTCCTACACACACACACACACACACACACACCACAAATTTCCAAAATAGTGTGTCAAGGACAAGCGAAGAACAAATCCAAATGATGAATAATATAGGTCAGGCACTGATGCATACTTCCAGATGGAAATCTTTTCCTGGGGCTCCAATAGCAGCTGTTAGCTCTGCATTTGCGATAGCCATCTGTACTTGAATCCCCCTCACCATGCAATGAAAGGGTGTAGGACTTGCCTTTCTCCAGAAGGGATATAGATATAAATATGACACCTGTATTTGATGCTTAAGAGGTTGAATGCACAGCCTCTGAAAGGGGAAAAATAAGAAGGAAACAGGGACAGAGAGGCATTCTGAAAAGTTGGTAGCATTCAAAAATACGGGGGGGGGGGGCACTTGTGATGTATCTTGGCCTGACATCACAGGCACTGTCCAATAGGTGTCCATGACAGTATAGCAACCCCCACCCCCACACCAAAGGATGTGTGACACTCACATTTGCTGTTGCTTCAGGAGCAAATCCAACTAGCATTTCAAGTGCTGGTAAACAACCATTATCCTCACATTTATTAATTTATTAATTTATTATATTTATATCCTGCCTTTTTTCCTGCAAGGAACCCAAGTCGGCTTACATAATCCTCCTCCTCCTCTCCATTTTATCCTCACAACAACCAGGGGAGGCTGGTGACTCCTATGTCAGTGGGGCTTCTTATCCATTGCCGCTTTTATTCTGAGCTTTATAGGAGCTATCTATGGTGCTCCATGGTGGTGAACCTATTTTGGGGTGCTGTACTCCATCCCCAAAATAGGTTCACCACCATGGAGCACCATGGATAGCTCCTATAAAGCTCAGAATAAAAGCTGCAATGGATAAGGAGCCCCACTGACACAGGAGTCACCAGCCTCCCCTGTCAACAACCCTGTGAGGTAGGTTAGGCTGAGAGTCCGTGACTGGCCCAAAGTCACCCAGTGAGCTTCATGACCGAATGGAGACTAAAACCCGGATCTCCCCAGTCCCAGTCCAACACTAACCACTACGCCACACTGGCTCTCACTTACATTGTAACTGCTTGCTGAAGTATTGAAATTTGGCCTGGCCTGGCCACAGTTGCACAATCCTTCGAGGACAACCACCCTTTTCTACAGAGTGCACACCAACTTGTAGCCTGATCCCAACAACGCACATCTCAGCTTTGGCTTCTTTATTTCAGAATGGCTCGGTCATTGACGAATATGACATCGACTTGCTTGGAAACCTCATTTGCCATTTACCCCCAGCATTCGTTTGTGAGGGGGTATCACGGGAAACTATGGCAACAGCCCTTCACCGATTTGGACTATGCCAACATCTCAGCTATGATCATAAAACGGAGATTAAACACAAACTTACTGAATTGCATGGGTAAGAGAATTATCATCTGTGCAGGTCTTGCTTCGGATCTTGGGGCTTCTTTACTTGAGGCTTTTAACCCGCCACTTTACCGAGGCTTCTGCTTCCAGTGGCTCACGCTGGCTCAGCTTGTCTGAGCGTGGAAAGCTACGCAGGGTCAGGCCTGGTTATTACTTGGATGGGAGACCCCTCCTCTAGTTTCCTGCATTGAGCAGGGGGTTGGACTCGATAGCCTTGTAGGCTCCTTCCAACTCTATATCTATGAAATCTATTATTCTTTGTGGGATTAAAATTGGCTCCTTTACACATGATTTTTTCCGGGGTGTGTGTGTGTCTTTCTCTGCCTTTCCATACATTCCATTACACAACCACGAGGTGGCGCTGTGGTATAGCAGAATTGCAAAAATACATGAGCCTCTTATTCTGCATTGGAAAATTAATACCCCATTTTCCTCGTTCCACTGTTAATGTGTGTTTGGCTCATTATTTAAAACATACACACACATTTTTAAAGAACTGAAAACTGATCCCAAGGAGGCGGGGAGAGGTTCTTGATGTTAGGAAGCTCCAAGCCAGTCAGCATAATTCCCAACAGGCTGTAACAGAGGGAGATGAGAGAGGAAGTGGGCCGTTCCACCAGCCCTGCTGAAAGAGTACTTAATGTTTTCCTTTTCCCTTCCCTTTTCCCTCCATATTAACTTGCGGGCAGGGACTGTTTTATTTTACTGATTACAGTAATACCTTGGATTGCAAGCATAATTCGTTCCGGAACCATGCTTGTAATCCAAAACACTCTTATATCAAAGCGAGTCTCTGGTGGGCGTGAGCGGGGCCGATTTCGGCCTGCTACACCCGCTCGAGGCGAGCGGTTACATCCCTACTTGTCTTGCACGATCTTGCTTGTTTATCAAGTAAAAAAAAAATTAAAAAATTTTGCTTGTCTTGCAAAACGCTCTCAGACCAAGTTACTTGCAATCCAAGGTATTGCTGTACATGTAAGCTGCTCCTTTTTGCATACCCTCCAATATTTCACAAATGAAAATAGAGACACACACGTGAATTTGTAATTAAGCAACATGAAGGTGTAGAGGGCGTGGCCAGGCAACATGAAGGTGTGGCCAAGGGTATGGCCAGGCATCCAAAGGGAACGATCAAGTACAAAAGTTATTAGAGGAAACACACAAAATCTTATATACCGTATTTCAATTATTACATTATTATATTATATATTATTTTATAATATTTTATTAGTGGCTTTTGTAATATTTTTTACTTTACTTAAACCCTTAATTGTTGATATCTGGTGTTTTTCATGGGGGGGGGGGTGTCAGTGCTTGCAGGGCAATCTTTTTCTTTTTCTTTTAAAATTGTCAGGATTGGTCCTGGCATTTTCAGGGCAGTTGGAGAAGGAGAAGAAAAGGAGATGTGGAGTGGGGGGAGCTTTTGGGTGGGGGAAATACCAAAAGACACACTGGGATTTTGAGCCCCTTCAGCGTTTTGCTCCAACACCTCTACTCTGGTTTTTAAGCACAAGGAGTACCTTTGAGGGGCTGAACAGCTTTGTTGTTGTTTGTTATTGTGGGAAAGACTCCAGTTTAAAGCACTTTTTGTGTTCTATTCACACAATTTAGATTTAAAGAAACACTCAAACTGGAATAATCTTACAGAATTTAACTAACTTGAATTAGTGTAAGTTAAAACAGTGCAATCCTACGCACAGTTACTCGGAAGTAAGTACAAATGTCTTCAATGGGTCTTACTTACCCTGGGGGCCTGGTCAGAGGCAGCAGGCAGAGTGAGCGAGGGAGTGAGGGGGGGGCGCATCCCCTCAGATATCCTCAGTCTGTTCCCTTCCTGCTTAAAGGGGCCATGGGCAAAATCGCAGATAAGCTAAGTAGCTTGTGGGAGGAGGCAGGGGGATTCATGTAAGAAGCCGTGGTGGCTTACGTGTTTGCGGGACTGTCCCTGCAAATTCTTTGGGGCAATTGGAGAGTATGTTTTTGGTGGAGCAGGATACAAATACATTAAGGGCATAATCCTATGCAAGTTTGGACAGAAAATAGGCCTACAACTCCCAGCGTGCCCCAGCCACCAGCTGGGGCATGCTGGGAGTTGTAGGCCTTTTTTTCTGTCTAAACATGCATAGGATTGCACCCTAAATGAACAAATAAGCTGGTTTCTGCTACAGACACGTTGAACTTGTTTTCCCTGAGCTTCTTCTTGGAGAGCAGATTTTACAGATGAATAAAACATAGTGCCCTCGTTTTCACAGCTGCTCCACTGCTCAAAGTATATACATTTGGATGCACCTTAAACCAAATCCATATGTTTGCGTGCACCTTTCATCCAAAGGCTCTAATTTAGCTGTTTTGTGGAGCAGTCCTCAGATCTAAGTAACAGTAAATATATATGTGAAATATACAATGTGAAAAGGAAGCAATAAAAAGGCATGTTACAATAGCTACTGCCTTGCTTATTCCTGCATGTGGTGTTTATCCATATATTTACTTCCTAATTTATTTGAGCATTGTGTCATGTTCTAAGATTTCTTTATTCACATAATACTGCAAAACATATTTTCAGTTCCCCAAGAAACTGGACTGCTGAAACAACACAAGATAGCGGACCATTTGTAGCGCTTTTGCCAGTAGCTGAACTAAACGTCCTTGTTGAAAAGGTATTACCAAAGTTTTGCTGAATTGAGTGTAATTCTACTCTCCTGGGGCAAATAGCAGATGGGAGGGTGGGACTTTTGCACAAGACAGGAGGAAAGGGTGAGCACCCCCCTCCAACAGCTCCCCAACCTGATGCACAAACAAGAATAAATTGTACGGTAGTTTACAGATCAGTAACTGTTAAATCGTTGCACACACACAGAAACCGAACACCAAACGTGGCAGTAGAGATCTAATCATGAGATGAGATGAGTGGAGTTGAGATGTGGCCTAGATCAGCCTTCCCACAATTCCCATGCTGGCTGGGAATTATGGGAGCCGTGGTCTAACAGTGCTGGAGAGCACCAGGTTGGGAAAGGCTAGTTGAGACTCTACAAGTCATATGCACATCATGTGTAAAACCAGACAGGCATCTCTTTCAGATGCTTCCCAACAGCACATCCCTCAGCCGCCAGAGCATAGAACCACACAGAAAATGGGGGGAATCCTCTCTCCAGCCAATGTGGTGTAATAGTTACAGCAGCCATCTTCAACCTGGTACACTTCAGATATTGTGGACTACAACTCCCAACATTCCTGAACACTGGCCATGATGGCTGGGCCTGATGGGAGTAGTAGTCCAAAACAACAAGAGGGCACCAGCTTATGGAAGGTTGGATTAGAACGTCAGACTAAAAGTCAGGAGACTTCAGACCAGTCACATTTTCAGCCTAGCCTATCTCACAGAGTTGTTGTGAGGTTAACAAGTGGGGGAGGGACCATGTATGCCACCTTGAGCTCCTTGAAGGAAAGTTGGTATATAAATGTAAGAAAGAAAGAAGAAAGAAAGAAGAAAGAAAGAAAGAAAAGTTATCTATTAGTTCAGGGTGTTGGTGTCCCTGTTGTGTGCCAATTCCTGCTGATCAGTGATTGATATTTGACCAGCAAGCAAAAAAGGTATTGCCAGTATTTCCATGTGGTTTGTGAGGATTGGGTGCACTGTCCGATTCAACACATCCAACACTGACAACGGCCATCATTTGAGAGTCACCTTAGAGCAGCTTTCCCCAACCTTGTGCCCTCCAGATGTTTTGGACTACAACTCCCATCAACCCCAGCCAATGGTCAGGGATGACGAGAGTTGCATTCCAAAACATCTGAAGGGCACAAAGTTGGGGAAGGCTATCTTAGAGTCTTCTAGTGGTAAAGCTGTGAGAGCTGGACTGACCCGGGTTCAAAAGCTTACCTAGCCAGTGACCCTCAGTCCCAGTCACGTAGACGGAAGGAGGAGATAACAGCAGTTAATAAAGATTAAAGAGTTTATTTGTAAGACCCAATTACATGGGATTAAGGCAAGCAATGCATCTCTTACTCACTACATCATTGCAGATACAAGTCCAAGACCCTAGTGGTAAGGCTGAGATGAAGTAGTGACTGACTTGAAGTAGAAGTCCAGAACAAGACCAGAGAGCCAGGAAGTCAAGACAAGTCAAGTGAAGTGATGTGTGTCTTACCCCATCTTATATAGCAAGACCCCATTTATAGTATCTATAAATAGGATATTACTCACCTATTATATAACCTGTTTTTCACAACATGTTGATTCCAAACTTCTTGTCCCATGGCTGCTGACTCATAAACCTTGAGACTATGTCTGGTGACTGAAGACCTTGTGTACTTCACCTCAAGAGACATCCTCCATGTCAGGTGATAATCCTCATTCTGCCCACTATGCAAAACCTAACAAAAGCTTGTTCTGGTCATCCAAGTTTGTCTTCCTACATCTTATTCTTCAGTGTCTTCTATCAAAGCAACAATGATCTGAAATAATCATTTTATCTCTCCCTCCACCCCATCAAAGTTTCCTGATATCATCTCAGAAATTGCATTGAAGACATCTGGGCCAGTTCCTCCATCTGAAGAGCTCCTGTTGGCTCAGTTTGAATTTGTCCGCAACTCCAGTGTCCTGATTAGAGCAGCCAGTTCAACTCCTGGTAAGTAATTAATGGCTGCCTTTGTGCTGTCGATGTCTTTATTCGGTTTTGTTGGTATAAATGTGCTTGGACATAGAGAGCAGAGCAAAATGAAGGAGGAAAATCAGTGGAGCCTTTGCTCCCTTAACATAGAACTGTTCATGAGCCTGACAAGCACCAGCTGAATAATATTAGGAACAACCCAAATCAAATGCAGTGGAGACTGGTGGCTCCAATGTCAGTGGGGCGGTGTATCCACTCTGGGTTTTAGTCTGAATTTTTAAGGAGCTGTCCATGGTGCTGAACCATGTCCCCAAACTAGAAATGGGAAGAGTTGCTTCCTGGCCCACCCAATCCTCTCCCTTCCCTGTCCCGAGTCTTCTTCTTTCTCTCCCTCCCTAGCCTCCAGCCTTGCTCTTTCTCTCCTGCTCACCCCTTTATCTGGTTTCTCTTCACCCTCAGCCTCTAGCCTTGCTATTTCTCTCCCCCCACCTCTTTACCTCACTGTTTCTCCCACCCACTTCTAGCCCCTAGCCTTGCTCTTTCTCTCCCCTCTACCCCTTTGCCTCACTTTCTCTTCCTGCCCGCTGAACAGCTGATCAGCGGCAGGTTCAGGAACAGGAAAGAGAACCTGGTGCCCTAACATTTTTCAGTTTGGTTTTTTTTTTTTTTGAAGGGGGCAAGGAGTGAAGAACTTCACAGGTGCCATGTTGGGGACCCCCGATCTAATCCATGCCTCCCTGGTACAGGGATTTGATAAGAAGACCTTAATGTTCAAGCCAGTTCCACAGTTCTATGATTCTAGAGTCAGAACCTAGCTTGTGCCTGCAACCACCTCCCAGTCTTGAAATGCTGTTTCACATCTGCCCCATTCTGGCTTCGGCATATGGGCTAAACTAGGCATGATGATGGAGAATAGGATGAGCCGTGGAGTTTTAAAGTGTTACCGGTAATTGTTGCAGAGGGGTCAGGATTCAGATTGGGACCATGGCGGCACCGGGAAACCGTTTTAAACTCTTTTCTCCTGTGTCATTTTCCCATTCATCCCCCTCCCAAAGAAAACCCCTGCTATTTACCCTGCAGGGAAGAACATACCCATATGATACCTGTATGTTTTGCCCCACATGGCAAATACATAGCAACTCCCTCATCACATCTAGTTTGACCTGAATTCAGCTGCTGCAAGAGGCAGAAAACATCAGAAACAGGAACTAAACCTCTAATAAATTCACTCGCCTTGAATTTGCCTGCAGACCTCAGGTGCTCTAGGGAATGTATGTAATAGGCTTGTTTTTTCCAGGGTGAAAGAAAATTAAGTTTCTTCAGAGGTGAGGATTTTCACTGTACAGTCCTCTGCATGAGCGCTGTTTACGAGAGAGAGAGAGAGAGAGAGAGAGAGAGAGAGAGAGAGAGAGCATCTGCGCTTTTGCTTGTAAAACTGTGAAGCTATTTCGTTTTGACGGTTGTCGGATGGTTGTTGAACACAAGGTTTAATGAATCTTTCTGGACCCTCCTTCCATTGGCCCAGCAGATACAATCTTGTTAGAATGTTTTGCTGGCTTCTGCAGTTTTATCTGATTGAAGTAAATCCATCTTTTTGCTTCCGTTCCAACTAAGTACAAATCTGTTTGGTACATCCTCGCTGTAATTTGTTTAACACAGGGAGCTCATCTCCTCAGCAGCATCTGTGATATTCTGCTTTACTACAAGAGATGCTGAAATCCAAAGATGACTCCTGTAGCTTTGCAATTGTTATTTTAAAAAAATAACAATTGCAAAGCTACACTTTTCTAAGAGGCTGGACAAATTTTAATGTAATAATAATAATAATAATAATAATTATTATTATTATTATTATTATTATTATTATTATTATTATTTTATTGAGTAATTGCCTCCCACACTAGTAAGTGTGGAAGCAGTTAGGCAGTGTAAGGAAGTGGTTACAGAATGGACTTCTTCAGGTCTAGGTTTGGGCTCAGCCCTCCATGGCCCCATCACATGAGCTGACCTTGATTACAGGTAGATTTATGGAACAGTGATGCTTTGAAATACAAAGCTTACCTTTAATGTGCAATGTTTAACAGGGACGGGAGGGGCCACAGCAGCGCAGTGGTAGAGCACCCGCTTTGCATGCGGAAGGTCCATGCAAGCGGTCCGGTGGGGGAATTGCAGGGCACAGCCAAATTTCATGCTGCTCATAGCATCCCAGCACCCTTTTTGCCTGAGGAGGGAGAGCAGAGAGCTGGGAAAGTGCAGAGATGGGGCTGCTGGCTGCGGGGAGGAGATAGAAAAGGGGGAAGAGAGAGCGAGAGAGAGGGAGAGAATGGGGATCAGAAAGAGAGAGAAAAGGTGGTGCCTTTGTCTACTTTTGGTTCTGACTTTGCCAGGGGAGGCTGGTGACTCCTATTTCTTTGGGGCTCCTTTTCCATTGCAGGTTTTTCAAGTTTTAGTTGGAACATCATAGGATCTCTCTATGGTGCTGAACTCCATCCCCAAAATAGGTTCACCACCATGGAGCACCATGGATAGCTCCTATGAAGCTCCAAATACAAGCTGCAAAACCTGTAATGGAAAAGGAGCCCCACCGAAACAGAAGTCACCAGCCTCCCCTGGGCTTTGCCCACAACCCAATGTAAGCACTGATTTACTTTTCTCATGGATTATTAGCCTTCCATTAAAAAGAAGGGTTACTCAACCCTGACCTACTGTTAATACTGTCCTCATATACTGTCTTTTTGATACATAGCCTCATTCTGGTTTCCCTTGAAATAGGTTGACCTGGTATTATAAGTAATATGGTAGTATGCCCCATATTATTGCAGGGAAAGGGACTTGCTTCTAGGAACATTGGAAGCTGCCTTATACTGAGTTGGACATCTAGCCTGGTATTGCCAACACTGACCGGCAGCGGCTTTTCTGAGGTTCAGGCAGGAATTTTGCCTCCTCCCTCAACTGTCACCACCAGCAGCCGTTCCAGCAGGCTGTACAGAGGGAGATGAGTGGGAGAGCAAGGCCGTTCCACCAGCCCTGCTGAAATAATTAATTTTCCTCCTCTTCACTCCCCATTCCTTTTTCCTTGTGTGTTGTGTCTTTTTAGATTGTAAGCCTTCCTTTATTGTATGGATTGATATTATTATTGTTGTTGTTGTTGTTGTTGTTATTTACAACCCACCTTTTCCCCAATACTGGGACTCAAGGCGGCTTCACAGCATTAAAATTTGATGTTCGTTTACTTTTCATTAATTTTATTTTATCTGTACGTTGTCTCGAGTGCTTATTGAGCAGAAGGGCGATCCAGAAATATGCTAAAAAAATAAATAAAGTTTTCTTCCATTCCAGATTGTGTGGACGTCACGGCACCTTCCTCAGATGAGATTATAAAATTATTAGAAGCAAACATGTTTTGGTCAGTTCAGGAGCTGTTCTGCATGGATACTGGCACTTTCGCCAAGACTGTGGAACTGCTTGGCTCTGTGGGCGGTTTCAACATATCTCAGCTTATTTCATTGAAAGAGAAAGCTAAGCAGGTAGCTATGAAAGGTGGGAAGGCAGGAATAAAGTCCAAATTCCAAATAACTTATTTAAAGGTGCACATGAGCTTGTATGTCTGCTAAGGCTGGGTCAAAACTCAGTTCTTGGACAGAGCGTGGGGCACATCTACAGAACAAGGTCAAAAGCAGGCTGAGGTTGGAAACACAATGGGTACCATTCAGAAACAAGGGTCATACCTCAAGAGCAAGGTCTTGAGGGAAGCCAAGGTCAAGCACAATGAAGCCGTCCAGAAACAACAAGCATAGTCCAAGAAACAGTGTATTACTCAGGGGGCCTGGTCCAGCCAAGGCACCTCACTTCAGATTTGAGGATACTCAGGATGAAACAAAACCGCTCGTGTCAGTTTATTGAATACAATGATGAGATATGGACGCAGAATATAAACAAACAAAAGAAAACTTACACTCCCCTTATCTGTGGACATACTGGTTCCCTAGATGGGCATGGGGATGCTCCATGGGCATCCTAAGTTGCCTAGGCTGGGCAAGCGATGCACCAGTTCCTCTCCCCAAGCCGAGAAAAAACGACAATGCCTCTTGCCATGGATTTTATAAAGTCAGTAAGCCACAAGCTAACCCTCCATCGTGGGCAACAAGTGAGGGCAAAGCTGCTTCAGTAAAGCAAACCGTTTCGGATCTCACAGCAAAAGCAGCCCTTATCTCAGGAATATAATTGGGGAAAATACCTTCAAGGCAATTATCTCTGGTACTCTGTCTAACAAGTTGAGGGTTATACATAAGGCCCCGGCATGGTTCCAAGGAACTATCCTGGCTTTTGGACAAAGGGAAAGTTCACTACACTACCTGTTGAACCTTAACCTCCTCACCATTCTTGTATTGGATGGGTAGAGCCCATCCAATACAAAGAGGTTCCAGTGGACATAGGCATACTGCCTCTGATACTGGAGGTAGCATCTATGATTCTATGATTCTATATAGCCATCAGGACTAGTAGCCATTGATAGCCTTAATCTCCATGAATTTTCTTTAATCCCCTTTTAAAGCCACCCAAGTTGGTGCCCATCACTACATCTTGTGGTCAGAAATTTTATAGTTTAACTATGTACTGTGTGAATAAGTACTTCCTTCTATGTGTCCCGAATCTCCCACCATTCAGCTTCATTGGATGACCCAAGCTTCTATTATTATAAGAGAGGGAGAAAAACAGCTCCCCACCCACTTTCTTCACACCAACTTGAAGCTAGCACAGTGTTTTTTTGGGAATCAAACAGGGATTTAGATGTGAGGTGTATTCTAGGGATCAAGAGAGGTTTGGCTTTGTGGATGCAGTCAGATAATTTCTGTTACTACCTGTAGAGGGAGTATTTGTTGTGATCAGGGAGAAGACACACTGCTTCTTTCCCCCATGACAAGCCTAACAAAAAGTAAAAACAGCCTGGGGCCTAAGGACCTCTCTCTGCTCCTGTCCCAAGTTGCCAGTCCTACCATTAGGCAGAGTGAAGTGGTTGCCTCAGGCGGCAGATTCTGGGAGGCGGCAGCAAGGTGTTGGAGGAGAGAGAGCTGTGGGCCACGTGGCTTGCCCTGTGCCCCCTAAGCTAGCCAGCTGCTTTTAGGTGCAGTGGAGTACGCTGTCCCATCCCCAGGATTCAACTGCCTGTCCAGTTGACTTTTTTGTATGTGGAATAGGAGGGGACACCATCTTTTTCTTTGCCTCAGACAGCAACATGTCTTGAGCCTGTGCCCCAATAAAAAGCCAATTTCTGAAGTAGTTATTTGAAGGACTGCCTTCTTCCATACCAGCCTGCTTGCACTCTGAGATCATCAGCAGAGACCCTTCTCATCTGCCAAGGCACTTAGGCTGATGAGTACGAGGGAGAGGGCCTTCTCAGTGGTGGCCCCACACCTCTGGAATCAGTTTCCATTGGAGGTTTGTCAGGCCCCTTCTTTGCAGCTCTTCAGGAAGGCTTTGAAAACCCACTTGTTTCCACTGGCCTTTCCATAGTCTGTGGGCTGCAGGTTTTATTGGTATTATCAATTTTTATACTATTTTTATTGATCATTTATTTATTGCTTGTTTATTGTATTTTGCATAGTTTTGTATTGTTTTTATCTTGTACACTGCCTTGAGAGGGTCCCGCCCTTAAAGGCAGCCTAAAACAATCATTTTAAATAATGCATATATACCTTTTAAAATATGCAGGAACAAAAGTTACAGCCATGGAACAAAATTAAACTGCTTTAGTCTTAACAGTAAGATTGATCAGCTGATTTGCTTTCATGTCAGGAAGCTGCTGCTGCTGCTGCTGCTGCTGCTATTATTATTATTATTATTATTATTATTATTATTATTATTCCTTAGAGAGTGACCTCCAGCCAAGAGAAATTATCACCAAGATTAGCATTCACCAGCTATGCTCAGCTGGGAGATACATACTGACTTTTGTAATGTACTAAACTGCTTGTAATCCTTTGGAGAGCAGGTATTTTTAGCAAAACTACTCTGCTGGGCTCAAAATGCAAGGCAGCTGTGACTCTGAAATAATTCGCATAGTGCTAACCGGGGCCCAATTTTTAAAACTATGAGGTCACACCATCTGCCCTGGTAGAATAGATTCCTAATCCCAGATGTAAGTAGGAATAGATTCCCAGATGTAAGTAGGGTTGTAGTTATTTGTTGGCGACAAAAGGATACTCTGCACATGATCCAATGTGCTCTCTTTATGAATTCCTTTCCAGGGTTGAAACAGTTTTTTTCAGGTCTGTTCTCTGATTCCAGGGCTTAACAAGCACTTATATAGGGAGGGTTAAAAAAATCTACAGTTCACTCAAAACCTCCTGCCAACTAAAATACTTGTGAAATGTATGTAGTAGTGAGGAAGGATTTTTAAAAAAAAGGAAATTAGTTTTAATTTCTCTGTTTCATATCTCAGGCAGGGCTGGCCCAACACATTTTGCTCCCCAGGGCCAAGTCCATATGCAAAAGCCGACCTGGCTGGCAGTTGAATCTGAGTTCAACACTGGCTACAGGGCAGCACCCTCCACTGCAAATGCTGCAGTGCTGTGCAGCATCAGAGCGAATGCTTCACGTGAGCAGAGCAGGATGTATAAGAATTTTGTACCTGTTCTCAAATTACGCGAAGATGTTGCGTTTGCGATCCCAAATTCGAGCAGGAGTGCTTTTCTTTGAGAAACATCCGCAAATTCCCGAATTTGCGATCGTGTTTGAAAAATGCATATATATTTTTTTTAAAGTGCACTTTGAGATGTGCATTCCCACCCAAATGTGCATTTTCACACTTTAGTCAAAAGGGGGAAACATACGCACATAGTTTTGAAACATACACACATAAATGCACGTTTTCCCATTCAAAATGCACACTTTCCCCATTCAAATGACTCGAAAAACTAGTTGAAAACAAAAATGTGAGCAAGCTGAATTGAGCTTTGAAGAGTTTTTCCGAGAATTTAGGTGAACTCAAAATGGCTGGTTCTCCCATCTATAACATGTGCAAGCATGATGCCTCCTGAGTCTGTGGTCTGGGACGGCTGCCCTTCTACCTTCAGTCAGGGTCTTTTCCCAGCAGCACTGTCTAGGGTGGCCACTTGTGAATTGCCAAAAAAGAGGACATGCATCACCAAAAGAGAGAACAAAAGAGGGCACCAATTTGCATAAAATGTGTATATGCCAATGTACATGTATATATGCAAATTTTGAAATAATAATTATGTTAATTAGAAATATAGTACATCTCATGATAGCATGGAAGACTGGGCTTTTCTACACAAGGCATTGTGCTGTTCATTGCTGTATCTACTTTTGGTTTGGTTGCAGCATTGAGATCCATGCTCTACACAAAGAGCTCTTGCTTTTCAGCTACAGAACTTCTAGGTGGAGGTGGAGCTGTGCTATAGCGGAATAGTGCAAATACACCAGGAGATAGAGTGCCATTTTCCCCGTTGCAATTTAATAGCTCATTTTCCTCATTCTAAAAAAACAACAACAACCTAGGAAACTGCTCTGAAAAAACAAGCGAAACTAGAGAGTCATGACATCATCTAAAGAGCCCATAAACAACTATAAGGAATCATGAGCACACAATAAATGCCTTGTGTAGAAATGCCCTGTTACAAAGTGACCTGTAAGCCTGCCAGTTCAGTCTGCTGTCCAGGTACTGCTGATGGACAACTTTAAGGCCTAGCCCTTCCTTCTGATGGTCCTTTATCTTTAAACTGGACATGGACTGGACAGCCCTTCAAATAGAGAGTGCCTTCAAAATAGAGGACAGTCCTCTGGCAGCCCTTCAAATAGAGGACGACCCTCTGTAAATGAGGACACATGGCCACCCTAGTACTGTCTATGTCACATAGGGAGAAGGCAACTAGACAAGAAAGCCTGCCAGGCCAGGCCACCCTCAGCATCTGCCACCTGAGGCAGACACGTCACTCTGCCTAATAGTAGGGCCAGCCCTGATAGATGGGGAGGGGGAAAACAATTTAGGAAAACATCTAATTAAACAAGCACCATCTGTTCTTAATCTAAAAAAATCAATACTTCCTATAAACAGGCCCAGCTTACACTCACACTGATTGAAAGATTTAAATCACATTCTCAGCCCCATTATGATAGCTCTGGGGCTCAGGCCCCCAGGACAAAAAAATTGCACAAATTTGCATATGCTAATTTACATATGCTCTAAAGTCTGAGTGTGTGTGTGTGTGGAGGGGGTCTTTAAAGGACCCTGCCTCCTAAGGACACCCCTATTTGTAAAAAAAGGATGTGTGGCTGGGGGAGGGGAGGGCATTTGATTTCAGAAAAAAACCTCAGGCAGAAAGATTCAAGGGGGGGCAGCAGGAGGTGAAGCACATGTGGGCAAAAAGCCAGCTCATCCAGGGGGATCCGATGCAAGTGCCCATCGACAGCAGGCAGGCAGGTGGCGTCCCAGAGATTCGGAACTCCAAATGAAAGATTCGGGGCTCCAGCCCTAGTGGGCCTCCCACTAACACTGCCTCTGCATGGGGGGAAACGTTCCAACACTTTATTTCAGGTCCTCCTAGTACTTCCTAGACAGTAACGCTTGTGGTTATAGGAACTAACATGAGTTTTATCAGCAAGGTTGTTTTTTTTATTAGGTTTGGGGCCCATTGACAAGCTGGAAGAGTTATCATATTGTTTCCCTCGGGCGCATTGCCATGGCTCTAAATGAAACTGAAATTGGAGCGCTGGATTTGAGTTCTATTGATACCGTTGCTGCGCTTAGCCAGCAAACAGAATGGAACCCTGTACAGGTAAGTGTGTCTTGCGATGAGTCCATTGTATGGAAAAAGGGGCTACGTGAGAGTTGTCATTTCCCCCCACCCTTAGATAACTTTTATTGTTGTATATAATACACTAGCTTTTTTTACCCGGCGTTGCACAGGTCGTCATTTTCCTATAGGCACTATTTGTTCGAAATTCCTTAAGGTAGCTGTCCGCTGTTTTGAATCCCTCCATAGGAAAGTCCCCCGGGACTACACAACAATGACATCCCTGCTCCCCCAGGACCACACAACATTGAATTCCCTGCTCCCCCCAGGAACAAACAATGAAATCCCTGCTCCCTCCCCCAGGACCACACAATGAAATCCCAGCTCCCCCCCCCAGGACTACACAACAATGAAATCCCTGCTCCCCTGGGACCACACAACATTGAATTCCCTGCTCCCCCGCCCCCGGGACCACACAATGAAATCCCTGCTCTCCCCCCCCCCAGGACTACACAACAATGAAATCCCAGCTTGCGCCCCCCACTCCCCAGGACTATACAACAATTAATTTCCTGTCCGTCCCCCCCAGGACTACACAACAATGAAATCCCTGCTCCCCCGCCAGGACTACACAATGAAATCCCTGCTCTCCCCCCCCCCCCCCCGGGACTACACAGCAATGAAATCCTTGCTCCCCCTGCGATGACACGGTCCCTTACACTTTAGGACCAGGCACATAAACCTTTCTCAGGCTAAGTATCAACACTTAAAAACCTGAGGGGAGGGTCAAATGAAACCTTTCCCCTACTAATGAGGGAAAAGATTAATACTGGTGATTAAGGATCTATTCTTAAATTTATGATGCTGTGTGGGTACAAAGGTGTGTGTGTAGATTTAAAAGTAAAGCAGGTTAATAACGCCAAGCTGACACGTAGGATTTGGGTAGCAAACAAAATAAAAATAAGTTTATTTTAATTATCAAAATCTTAGTTCCAGAAAATAACTTTAAACCTGCCTACACCAAACACTTTGTAATTAACCTAAGTCCCTATAACTCTAAATACTTTCACTCTTCAGACAAGCACTGATTTCTCTCAAAACTCCTGACAAGACACAAATAACCCACCTAACCTAACTCCCAAACTCTCTAACACTCCCAACACACTACAACCAACACTCTACTTCTTAACTCCCTAACCCAACTTAACTCTGACATCACTCAAACACTCCTTATATACTCCTCCCCCCACCCTTTCCAAGACATCACAAACCACACCCACTCGGTTCAACATTCTAGACACACTAAACATACTAATGCAGACATACACCAGGGAACTGAATTGTGGGGTTATGCCACACACATACCCGGGGACTACCCAACAATGTAATCCCAGCTTGCCCCCCCCCCGGGACTACACAACAATGAAATCCCCACTTGCCCCCTCCCCCTCAGGACTACCCAACAATGTAATCCCAGCTTGCCACCCCTCTGGGACTACCCAACAATGAAATCCCAGCTCCCCCCACACCCCGTGTAGGCCCCAGCTGCAGTTCATATGAACATTCTGTTTTGACGTAGGAGAGATTTGCATACCCGCTCCTATTGGCCCCTGCAGGAATTCATACGAACATTCTAAGTGTCATATGGGCTATTTGCATAACTGCTCCTATTGGCTCCTGCAGCAATTATGAGGTGAGGCCGATTTGCATAACTGCTCCCCTGTTGTTTTGCCCATAGGAGATATGACATAGGAGATTTCCCCGCCCCCTTTTTCACCCCCTTAGGGACGGAATTTCCAAAAATCCTTCCTTAGTGGGTGTCTACGACTCTACGTCATAAAAACTATGTTCCTTCAAAATTTCACATTCCTAGGTTAAACGGTTTGAGCTGGGCGTTGATGAGTCAGTCAGTCAGTCAGTCAGTCAGGACTTCTTCTTTTATATATATATATATAATATAGATAATGGTATTATAATACCTGATGCATAATAATGGCCTTATAGGCCCCTTCCAACTCTACTATGATTCTATGCTCACAGTGGTCAAATTTTAGCATTAACAATCGTTACAAATTAAAGAGTAATATTAAGCATTTAAACACAAACAATTTTTATACCAAAACTGACATTAAATCATCCCCGGTAAAGAAAGGGGTTTTTGTAATGATTCCTGAACTTTTTCATTCAAATAAATAATGAAAAGACACAATTTTTCTACCACTCTATCTTCTTTTGCTTCTCAGCCTATTGGCTAAGATCAAATGTTGTCAAACTTTTGATAATGAGCTTCCCTCCATCAAAAACAACAACAAATCCATCCCAAGCGTGAATAGCTGAACCAGCTAGCAGATCTGCCACCAATACCAACCCAGCAGAAAATATTGTTAGACTCTCTCCATCTACCTATGCAGTGTGACGTTCCGGGGGGCCATGGATTCCTTTGGATGAAAGAACCTTGGAGATAGAAGGCATTTCTGGAATATTTTGCTTTATCTACAAAATACATGAATCAAGCATAAGCCGAGGCAGGCAGCGTGTGCTCCTACAAGGCAGCCAATCTGCTACTACCCTACATCTCCAAGGTGGTATCAAACTACAATCATAGCTTGGTAGCAAAGACGGTTCCAGAGGTGTTTCCAGATAGGGTAGCTGTGTGTCCTCTTATACAGAGGACGGTCCTCTGTTTGAAAGGCTGCCCTGTCCCATCCTGGTTTAAAGTTAAAGAACCATCAGAACTGTTGCCCACCCACATTTAGTCACCTGGTCACAGTCTTCCACACTATGGTGAGATGTACTGTATTTCTATCTATCTATCTATATATATATATAAAATAATGATTTCTAAATTTGCACCAATGCATATAGGCATGTGCAACCTATGCAAATGTTATGCAAATGTATGCAGAATTTCTTGCCAATCATCCCCGATGAGTTCTGGGTTGGGGGGCAAGGAAGCCCACCCCTGGTTTAGATTAAAGTCTGTACCACTCCTCATAACTGTCCCCAACTCTGTGAGAAGATTCCCCTCCCTCTTTACGAGCCTTCACATTGGGTCACAAAACACTGTGAACCATTTTCACATATGAAGACACTAAAGATAAATAGTGTAAATACCAGTGTATTTACCTGAAATGTTTCTATCTAGCCTTTACAACTTTAATAGTCTCCAAGGTAGCTGACAATAACTAATTAAACTGGTAACATTAATTAGTCCACTCTCTCACTGAAGGCTCCTCCAAAGATAACTACCAGTTCTGATCTGGGGCTGTCCTCCGCCCCTAATAGCCCTGGCCCTGAAATGGCTGCCAAGAAAACCTGGCAGTGGATGACTGTTACAGGAGGCAGGGCTTCCCCTTCACTGGACCACAGACAGGGCCGGATTAAGATAGGGGCTATTGGAGCTGCAGCTCCAGGCCCCTATCCCAAAACAGGCCCACAATCAGGACCGGTGCAGGGCAGTTTGGCGCCCCAGGCGAAATAATATTTAGCGGGGAGCCCTCTCCAAAGCAGCCCTGCTCTGCAAAAAAAAAACACCCCTGCGCCGCCACCACCAACCTACCCTCCCCCCGCCCTGGCGGCGGCTGCTGCTGCTGCTGCCGCCGCCGCCGCCAAGGAGGAGGAGGAAGTGACGCGACGGGACCCCCGCGCTGTTTTTTGTCGGGGAAACCATGGCAACAGGGCTGTTTAAGCCCTGTTGCCCTGGTTCCTCCCGCCAAAACAACGCGGGCGGGGCTCCGGAAGCGACACGACGCGGAGAAGGTAGGTGGCGGGGGGGGTCGGGGGGTGATGGCGGCGGCGGCGGGAGGCGCAGCGGCAGCGAGCGGGAGGGCGGGGGAGGCGCAGCGGCGAGCGGGACGGGAGGGCGCGGCGGCGGCGGCGGGCGGGCGGGCGGGAGGCGGAGGCCTGTCGGGGGCGGCGCAGCGGAGGCGGCGCAGCGGAGGAGGCGCAGCAGAGGCAGAGGCCTGGCGGGGGCGGCACAGCGGCAGCGAAGAGGAGCGCAGCGTTTCTGCGCCCTCTTCAGCCGCGCGCCCTCCTCAGCACCAGGCCCATAATGCTCTTAATCCGGCCCTGACCACAGATCTCAGCACAGCCCCAGGCTCTTGGCTTTTCCCCTCCAAAAATGCCCTTAGGAGGCAGAAAGGGTTGGGGAGGTCAAGACTGCAACAGTCTTCATTCCAGCCCAGGTTTTCCTGCTGCTATGGCATCTCTGCCCCGCTAACATCCTGCAATTTGGTGCATGGACTAGATTTGACTGAGTGTGTTTCCAGCCGGCGGGCTCCTAGTGCTACCATTGAGTAGGCGTTGTGCAGCTGTTCTGTCTTTTAAAAAGATTTTCTGCAGTAAGAGGAAAGACAGAAGAAACAGTGGGAAAACATGGGTGGGGTTACAAGTTGAAGACAACAATATCTGGACACCACCATCTCCCCTGTAAAGTTCCATGAATAAGGCAGGGTGATGATAGCATCATAAAAGCTTTGTCTGACTCTGGAAGCACCCTAGATTAGAACCTACATTGTGAATTTAAAAACTGTTCTTTTCCACTTTCCATGCAAAAGGCACTTTTTATCATTACTATGTGTGAAAACATCCTGAGATCTGTTCCTGCTCTGTGGCTCCAGGATAATCAGTTACAGCATCACTTCCTACGTGGTATAGAATCTTGTGTGGCTCCTTCTATTTTAACTGTATTTCACCGACTTACATGTTTGTTTATTTGTTTTCTAGGCTAAATCCATTTTAGAGGGCTTCCTGGAAGACTCGGGTCAAGTGATGGACACCTTGAAAAGCTTTGATTTGGCAGGACTCGGTGCTAACCTTTGTGCTCTGAACTCCTCAGAGACTGAGTCCATAAACACGATTGAATTCAGGTATGACTAGGAACTTACGGATTTTGTTAAATCTGTTCCATATGCGTTTTGCGGATCGTCAGGTGTCTTTTGCTCTGTTGTCCGCTCATTGACGGAATCGGATATATTTTTTTAGGGATGTATGATAGTTCCATTCCTGTTTGCAAATGTGCATTTGCACAAGTGTGCATTTGCGCAAATCCCTCCTCAAAGTTAAAAGTCTATGGAATCTGCCTGACTCGGAAAAAACAAGTCCACTGTGGAATCTGCAGGTTGAATTTATGGAAATCTGAACTCATTTGAATCTGTTACGGATTTCTCCAACATCCCTAGCTATGACATCTTCTTACTTCCACTAATGGAGATGATGATGATGATGATTATCATGATCATGATCATGATCATGACGACAACAACTTTTCCTAGAGATGTACAAGATGTTTCTTACTACAACAACAAAATTTCTCAGGCTTAAAAATAGTACTAGAATAAACAGCTTAAAACAGTACGTAAAATACTAAAAGTAGCAGCAATAAAAACATATCAAATTAAAAAGCATCTGTCATAAAAGTCCATTAAAGCAGCAAATAGTTAAACATTAGAAGCCTCTTGTCTATTGAAGGTTTTTTAATTTCAAGTAAAACAACAAGAAGGGGGAGCCTGGAAGACCTTCATGGGGAGGGCTTTCTCTAGTGTTGGTGGCACCACTGAGAAGGCCCTGTTTCTTGAACCCACCCACCCACTCAATCTCACATAAAGAGAGGATGGGAGCCTGATGTGTCTCGCATCAATTATTTCCAAGCGCACATTTTGCCAGGCGTAGATGTGTTTGGAAGCTGTGCAGGGCAGCAAAATAGATACTCCACATGCCATTTTTATTTTTTAGTAGTGAATGGACCCAGTTTGCAACATCTACAATAATATAGAAGAATGTGTCTGCCTACCTTTCTGTCTGTCCATCCATCAGCACCATAGTGCCCAAACTGTGAAATCTAGGCATCTGAAACGTAGCACGTATTCTAAGGGAAACCTAGGGGTGTGCACCTCTGAATTATTTTGTTTTAAAAATGCATTAATTCATTTTAATTAATTTAAATTTGTCCATGTGTTTGAAGCCTGCAGTAACATCTTCAGCCACTAGGGGCAGGCTTCCCTGACCAGCACATAGCTTTGCAGTCCACATGGTTGAAGCCAACAGAAATTAGTAGGCCGAGGGATACAGTTATATGCCTGCCCCTCCCCACTGCTGTTCACTCTGGATTGTGGCCACTCTGTAGGACACCACTGTATGCTATGGCACAGACAGATGGAAGGACAGAGATCCTCTTTTATTATTATTAACTGTGTGGAAAGAATCTCATGCATGAAGCAGCACTAACACTATTTCAATATTCACCCTTTTCAAACGGTGTGTAAAATCACAGGATGTGATGCAGTCTTCTTTTGCCCTCTCTGTAGCACTGTGGTTGCAAGAATTGGATCTTTGCCATGTAGTGCAAACGTTCTGAAAGGATTTAAAAAGAAGGCAGAGTCTGTGTTTGGAATTGCTACAGAGTGGAACAGATCTATTCTGCAGGAGGTTGGTACTATTGCAGGTAAGAACTAAGGCTTAAGCATCTATAGCAAGCAGTGGTTTTCTCAGTGATCTGGTTCACCTCGTACCACACACCTCTCCATCACAACAGTCAAGGAAAAAATAGGGGGAAAGTATATATGTACTCACTCTATGAGGCACTTGGTGCTAGCTTTAGGTTCTGCAGGCCCTTTGGGCAAGATGCCGAGTGGGTTTCCTCCACCACACCACTGTCACCACCAGGGCCGACCCTCCCTCCCTCCTATGAGATGGGGTGAATCCCCCGCCTCAGGCAACGGACCAGGAGGAGTGGTGAATTGTGCACTCCCCTCACCTTCATCAGGAGAGCTCCCAACTGACATGTCACTGGAGTGAGGCGGTGGCACTAGTGGGTGCTCTGGAGATTCCTGCCAGCCCTGCTCACCTGCTGTGGCAAATGCCACAGCAGGAGAGTGACTGGTGAGGCCCTCCAGAGCAGCTGCCTGCCCTCTGTTTCACTCTGAGGGAGTCCTCAGAGTCAGACAGAGGACAGGCGGCTGCTCCAGAAGAGCTGACCACTCTCTGGCTCACTTTAAGAACCCTCTCAGAGCAAGCCAGAGGTGGGACCAGCTCTCTGGAGATCCATGCTGGCCACAAAAGCAGCCAGCATAGCTCTTTAGAGAGCTGGCCAGGCCCAAATGCCTGGCTCTGAGGGGGTCGTTCCTCAGAGCCAGGGATTGCCTGGCTAGAGAGATGCTCCAGGAGATCGCCTGTGTTGCAGGCAATCTCCTGGAACACCCCTTCCCTGGAGTGGCCACTTGTCCTCCACAGGATCTCCTGAGTCACCTCTCCAGTCAATGCCTGGCTCTGAGGAAGGACCCCCTCAGAACCAGCTATTTCAGACAGGATGACTCTCTGAAGAGCCATGGTGGCCACATTCATCAGCCAGTGCACCTCTTCAGAGAGCCCACCCACCACTGGAATGCAGCCCCCAAGAGCTTCTCTGTAATGGAATTCAGCCTGTGGGCTGGAGAAGGTTCAATATCCCTGTATTAAACCCCCACCCCCTTCTGCAGGATCTGGTTAGAACTGTGTTGCCCATCTGCACTGTAGGTATACCCAAAATACTGTTTGCTGGTTGAGATTCAACAGACTATTGTCTGCTTTTTGTATTCAGTACAATTTGTGCGTGGGGAGAATATTTTAATTTTAATTTTTTATATTATCCTTTAATCCTCACAGCTTTACAGACTAAGCTCAAACCATAACCAATTAAATAAAACAATAGCAACCAAGTAAAACAGTGCTGCCAACAGCATACCGGCATAAATAAGTTTTAAAAACGGATGTACGGTAAATGGCCTAGGAGAATAACAAGATTTTCACCTAGTGCAGAAAATATCAGAGTCAGTGCCAGACTAGCCTCCATGTCAGGGAAAGAGTTCCAAAGCCAGGACACCACAAAGACCCTATCTCTGGTCAACACCCAGCTCATGACTTACATCGGAGGGATGTGGTGGCATCCTGTAGCAGCCTTCCCCAACCTGGTGCCCTACAACTTGGGCTACAACTCCCAGCACCCTTACCATTGGCCATGCTGGCTGGGGCTGATGGAAGCTGAAGTCCAAAATATCTGGGCTGTCCTACAGAGTGGACACAATCCAGAATTAAGAGCACTTAGGCTACAATCCTATGCATGCGTAGACAGGAAAAAGTCCTACAATTCCCAAAATGCCCCAGCCTGCCATGCTGACTGGGGCATGCTGGGAATTGTAGGAATATTTATTTTTTTTTGTCTAAACATGCATAGGATTGCACCCTTAAAAATGTTGAAATAATGCATCACTATCTAGGAATAGACAGATCAGTCTATTTCTGGTCCCTGTCAATTTCGCATGTTTTAATGAATGTGCATTATTGAAAAAAAAATCAACACTATGCATACATTGTATATAAATATGTATTAAATGTATTTTTTCAAAATATTTGTTCACAATACGGTACATTCATTCATTCATTCATTCATTTCATTTCTATACCGCCCCACAGCCGAAGCTCTCTGGGCGGTTCACAATTTATACATAAAAACAACAACAATAAAAACATAAAAAAATAAAAACAGACTCTGCCTTCTATACATTTCTAATCACATTTTATTGAAAGGTAAACATTTATAAACATACTTTATCATAAAAGATGCATGCATTTTCATACATTTTTTGAGCCAGGAACTGCATTGCACAATTCTGTTCTGATCTGCACATTAGTACAGGGGTTGCAGATCAAGTCACTTCTGATTGGAATTAGCAAAGAAAAAATTTCTCAAGCATCTGTACCACTATCCTGTGCCATGGGGCAGTGCTAGGTACTGAAAAGATCCAGGGCTCAGGCCCACAGGACACACACACACACAAAGTACAAATTTGCATATGCTAATTTACATATGCTCTAAAGTCTGTAAAGGACCCTGTCTGTGGAACTCTCTCCCGAGTGACCTCCGCCATGCCCCCTCTCTGCTGAGCTTCCGCCGCTCACTAAAAACTTGGCTGTTCAGCCGGGAATTTGGGGTGGGCTAAGATTTTAAAATTTTATACTGTTTTAAATGTATTTTATCCTGTTTTTATTTTGTGTACATCGCCCAGGGTGGCCGGTTTGCCAGCCAGATGGGCGATAAATAAATGTAAATAAATAAATAAATAAATAATAAAAATATTTTTAGAAAGGGATGTATGGACAGGGGAGGGGAGGGCATTTAATTTTAGAAAAAAGCCTCAGGCAGAAAGATTCAAGGGTGGGGTGTAGGCAGCAGGAGGTGAAGCACATGCTGGCAAAAAATCAGCTAATCCAGGGGGATCAGATGCAACAGAGGTCATCAGGGCCCCTTTATTCACCAAGTGCCCATGGACAGCAGGGTGGTGGGGCAGAGGGCCTCCCAGAGATTCAGGGTTCCAAATGAAAAATTCGGGGTTCCAGCCCTAATGGGCTGCCCACTAACATCGCCTCTGCCTGTTTATTCGGAAGTAAGTACGCCTGAGGGGCTTACTCCCTCGTAAGTTTGTCTACGATTGTAGCCTAACAGTGCAACCTAGTGCAATGTTTACTTAGCAGTCAGCTCCATTGAGTTAAGCTTAACTTTATGTCGAGTTGGTCCATAACATATATGGCATAACTTATCTAAAAAATTGTTTCCTACATGGGATTGATGTTGCAGTATAAAGAAGGCAGAGATTAATTATTTTGACAGAAATATTGGGGAATTGGGAGCAACAAACAAGGAGAAATGGCACCTTTACCTTTAAAACTGAAACAAAGTAAAACAAAAATTGGATAGTTAAAGTGCACTTTTACCCGACTAGCTTCACATCAAACATTCATTTAATCGCAGAGAATCTCCTTGTTGTCTTAGAGGCCTGATTTCCCGGAGGTGTCTGAAAACGTGTTAGAATCAAATATTGATCAGCTGAAGCATATGGAGTTGCTAAAGTGCACATAAGCCCCAAATTCAGCCTAATCGTGTGAGGTTCCGTTCTGATATCTTTCTCTCTCTCTCTCTAGCTGGTTTAAATAAGGAAGAATTAAAAGCTCTCGATAAAGAATTGATGCCCTATTTCCATCCAGAAGCAATAAAACGTATCCCTGGTGAAATACTCAAAGTAAGCATGAGGATGTTTCAGTTCTTTTCCTCACTACTTCTATTTTGTTTTAAACAAACGGTGACACGAATGGATGTCTTCCTTCTGAGCATGTTATGAAGGACTTCTTCTCATGTGCCTCTCTTAATAGTCAAGTGTGGTGCGTGCAGCGGTTAGAGCATTCAGCTAGGACCCAGGTCCAAAAAATCCCCACTCAGCCACGAGGCTCACTGGGTGACCTTGGGCCAGTTATTACCTCTCGGGCCAAGCTGCCTCACAGGGTTGTTGTGAGAATAAAATGTGTGTGTATGAGGGGGATCCATATACACTGCCCTCTACGTTATTGAAGGAAGGCCCTCATACAGATAATTATGTTGATGATCACAAATGATAAGTAACAGTGGCCACGATCCATCAGTGAGGATTTCTCTGTGCACAGCTGCAGTTTCTCTATTGTGAAGCTATGGTCAGAAGGAGATCTTATGTGAGTGTGGGGTGGGATGGGATGGGGGATATAGGGTTGGATTCGGATTTAGTCATGCATAGAGAAAACCCCTTGAAATCAATGGAGCTTAAGCTAGGGCACAATCCTGTGTCCCTCCAACCTTGCCGGGGGGGGGGGCATAGGATTATTCGGAGCCCCAACTCTGAAGTCCTGCGAGCTCGGAGCTGGGACTCTGAATGCCGAGGCCCCCCTCCCGCCTTACATCCGGCGCGGAAAGAACTGCGCTGGCTGCCTCCCCAAGGTTGCAAATTGGCCTTAGAGAGGAATCATAGAAAAGTAGAGTTGGAAGGGGCCTACAAGGCCATCGAGTCTCACCCCCTGCTCAATGCAGGAATCCAGGAGGAAAAGGGGCGTGCCGGGCATGGGGAAGGGAGGAGGCTGGTGCCGACTTACGCTGTATCCAAGTGGCGCCCCGGCCTCCTTCCCTCCCCCTCCAAAGAGCTTCATCCAGATAACCAAAAATGGCCTCTCTAGATGAAATGCAGGGGGCAAGGTGTGGTGGTGGAGAGGGCCGCCGCCGCCACACCTCGTGCTGTGCATTGGATGCACGTACCTAAGCCTCCGAGTTCAAAAGCTAATGTGCATTGGAGGTGGGGGTGATAGGATCGTGCTCTTAGTCACGACTAAATTAAGTCCATTGATTTCCTTGGGTCTACTCTAAGTATGACAAAATCTGGATTAGACCCATAGTTTGCATTGGGAATCCAGGTAAGATTTTTAGTCACAGTCAGTGACAGCAGTGTGTTATGCACATACATGGTGTGTAGCATGCATGTAGCAGAGCTATTTTATTCAGCTGCGGGGCGGGGGGGCGGGGAAACACCCATCTATTCAGTACTGCTTACTGCTTTTTTTAGAACTAGGGGAAATAGTTTTCCATTTTTCTTGCGAGATAAGCATTGGTACAAGGGCTGTGGTTTGGGAAAGTTCAGAAAAAGCCCTCATGTATGAATGGATCTCTTCATGGGCATCTCCTGAAGAGAGTCATTATTTAGGCTGTATCATCCATGTTTGTAAATCCTGAAGGGGAAAGATTCATCATCCAGGATTAAGAGTTCCGCTTAAAATCAGACAACACTGGCTAATTTAGAATGAAATCAAGAATGAAATTATTGGCTTAACACAGTCAGCACTCACCTGACAGCAATCTTTATACAAATTAAGCCTTGGATATCATTGTTTCAAGAACAAAGCAACCTTTTGCAGAAGTTCAGACATACAAAACCTCATTAATTTATACAGTGAAAAGAGCTTGTGGGTGAGAATTTCTTCTGAGTGATATAAAATGTTATGCGGAATCAAGGGCAACTGAGAGGCGTTGTTGTGTCAGTTGTACAAATTGCTGTCATTGTTCTACATGGAAAGATAATTACGGTACAATGATAATAACAGTGTTGAGTTTTAAAAGGAGGCTTAATCATATGGGCCACACTCGGCAAATTATTTTGCACCGGAAGGAAAGATCCAACACTGAGCTGGTGCATGGCAACCCTTCGTTTTGTGGTGCGCATCAACAGCGGTGCTGCATGGCTGATGTTGCACGCTGCAAACAAGAATGGAGGCAGACAACAGATTTTGAAGCTGCTGATGCAAAAGGATGGGTCAAAAACTGCTGGGAGGATGAATTGTCATATATGACAGGCTGCCTTGGTGCAAGTGTATCTGAGGTGGAAGGATGCTGCCACACACCGTCCGCATTGGCCAAACGCCAGCTTTAGCATGGATATATTTGGATGTCTTTTGTTCCTTGTTCTGGTCCATGGTGGCACATCAGTGCTTAATCTGGCCTAATTGGATGTGATTCGTCTTTGGCATTAGCCACCCGGGACATTAAGGGGTGGGGGATGTTAATCTGGTATTGAAAGGATTAAATAATATTATTGACTGGGGTCCTGAAGGAGATGCAAACTGCTAATCTGGCTCTGAAATAGGCAGATGGCCTACTAAGAAGATCTCCATTGTTTCATAAATGAAAATAGAGATGCTCCTCGATACTTGTCACATACCAATTCTAGCATTAACCATCAAATAGCTGAGGCCCCACACTAGTGGTGAAGTGATAAATTTTGAAGTGCAGGAACTCATTGCCACAGTGTGTATGCACACATATACCAACACCCAAAGAACAGAAGAACATAGCATTATGCCTATTAGGATCAGCATGGCTGCAACCCTGTACATAGTTCCCTGGCAGCAAGGCTCCATTGAACTTAGTGGTGCTTACTTCTGACTGCATAGGTTCATCTTGCAAAACATATCAAGCTTTAACCAAAGATCTTCAGCCAGTTGAAATGCAACCGATCTTGCAGACGAGTGTTACCATTTAAACTGTTATCATGAAGTATGCTGATCTTTGTGCTCTGAACTCCTCAGAGATTGCATCTATAAATGCAATTGAATTCAGGTACGACTGGGGATGTATGGATTTTGTTAAATCTGTTCCACCTGCGTTTTGCGGATTGTCAGGCATCTTTCGTTCCGTCATCCACTCACTGACAGATTTTTTTTTTATAGGGATGTATGAGAATTTCGTTCCAAGTGCAAACTTGTGCAAATTAGCGCAAGTGCAAATTTGTGCAAATCCCCCGAAAAGTTTTTAAAAACCAACCATCCACAAGTCCACACAACTTGGAAAAAGCCGGTCCGCTGAGGAATCTGCAGGTTGGATTCATAGAAATCCGAACTCATGTATGCAATTTAGAGATGGGTGATGGTGTGGCACTCAACCTGCCTCCGGCTTGGTGAATCTTGCCACTGCGCGAGTCGGAAGCAAGCCGAGTCAAGCCCGGGAAGTGACTTCTGTTTTCAGAGCAGGACTGCTGTTTACATAGAAACTGCCATAGCATATGCCAAGAACACACTGAGAATGGCCGTAATTTGTGTGGATTGCGCAAACTATGGCCGTTTTTGGTTTAGGTTACGGCAGTTTCTATGCAAACAGCAGTCCCGCTTTGAAAACGGAAGTCGCTTCCCCAGCTCGACTCGGGAGAACACGGGTCGGCACTGGGGAAGCGGTAAGCGAGGCAGAGTTTGGGGGTCAAACAGGGAAAACCCGCCGGATTCCACCCCCTTGAACAGATTCCTCACACATCCCTAATTTCTATATATTTTAAAAATAGCGCTAGTGAGCACATTTATAGCAAAACAGCAGGTTTGTGCGGAAGCATATTTGTGTGTGCCTGTTGCTTTTTGCTCTCACTTCTGCTGGACCTCAGGTCCTAACTTGTGCTGATTTATAGGTATGCTAAGCATCTTGTTGCTTCCTTCTATCTGTCCAGGAGCTGTCTCCAGAGCAAATAGCAAACCTGGGCCCTGAAAATGCAGCCATGGTGACAGCATCACAGCATCAACACCTCAGCGAATTGCAGGTTCAGAGTCTTCAGCTGGCACTAGATGGAGCCAGAACGAGCATCCAAGAAGTCCCATTTGGTGAAAGTACGATCAGCCCTACATACACGTCCGTTCTAAATGGTGAGTAATAAATCACTCTCATGCCATATTCGTACGTTACACCTTTGGTCCAATACGCTGGTCTATATAGTCCAAAGGTCTGTCTAGTCCAGCATCCTTTGCCCACGATGGCCAACAAGATGCCTCTCGGGAAGCCCACAAACAGGACATGAGGGCAAGAGCGTCTCCTGCTGCTGTTCCCCAGCAACTAGTATTCAAAGGTATGCTGCCTTGGATCCTGGAGGTAGCATATAGCTTGGTAACAGATAGTGGCTTCCTTCCATTATACTTGTATGTAATTTCTGCCGATTGTCATATCCCAACAATCACAGCCTTAACAAGAAGGGACAGCCACAGCCTGTTCTCCGTGGGACAGCTAGGTAATTTTAGACCCTGGACATAATGGTATTATGGGGGAATGTGCTTTAAATGACTATGGGCGCAATCCTATGCATATTTAGACAGAAAAAAGTCCTACAACTCCCAGCATGCTCCAGCCAGCCTGGAGCTTGCCCTGAGACTGAGGTTCTGCACCCCTGGTATATAGGATATACAAATAATGCCTCATGAGAGCCAGTGTAGCATAGTGGTTAGAGTGTTGGACTGGGACTCAGGAGATCCGGGTTCTAGTCCTCGCTTGGCCATGAAGCTCACTGGGTGACTTTGGGCCAGTCACTGACTCTCAGCCTAAGCTACCTCACAGGGTTGCTGTGAGGATAAAATGGAGAGGAGGATTATGTAAGCCACCTCGGATTCCTTGCAGGAAAAAAGGTGGGGTATAAATATACTAAATAAATAAATTAATATAATAAATAAATAAATATAATAAATAAATAAATAAATAAATAAATAAATAAATGGTTGGGTGAAAGGGGGTGGGCCAGGGGAAGGCCAGATTTGGCCCCAGGACCTGAGGTTCTGCACCCGTTTTTAAACAACAGCAACAGTGCACTAACAGGACCGGTGCAAGGCAGTTTGGTGCCCTAGGCAAGATCAAATATTTAGCGCCCCCCCTTCCCACTTGAGAGTGCTGTATTTTTTTTCAAGGCGTTTCTGGTGCCCCCTTTAGCCCTGCGCCCTAGGCAGCTGCCTAGTTGGCCTAATGGTAGCACCGGCCCTGTGCACTAACAATGTAAAATCTACCTATATAAAATGGCTCATTCTGTTTAAGAAAAGATATTTGTTTTGAGAGTGGCAAAAGCTATCCAGGGTTGAGTGTGAGAAGCTCAGGACCCTTCTGGCAACATTCTGCCTGTCTGGATAGCAGATTGAGCTGTTACGTTGCCACAGGTAACTATTCCCCAGGTTGATACAAAGAGGAGTAAATCAAGATTTCCTTGCACTCACTGGTCCATTCACTCTGCAGGGATTTTCTCTCAGGAGGGCACAGGTGTTGCTACCCGCATTCTCCCTCTGGGTTTCCGTCAAGCAAAAAACAGCTGCCTGTCAGCTGACAGTACAACTCCATTATCTCTCCTTCATCAAGCTCCTTTTCCCGGCTGACCTGGCATTGCTCACTTTATGTCCGCTATAGCTTCCCAAAGGGACCCAAACATTTTCTGCTCTTTCAACGGCACACACCAGTTAATTTGGCCTCTCTAGCTTTCAGGGCTGCAGTGGATCTTGCACATTGTACACTTGGCATCTTCCAGAGTCTCCAACTGAGCGGGAGCAGTGGTACAATGAGGGCAGGACCTCAGGGCCTGAGTCCAGGGCTCCTGCAGCCCAGGGAGCAGCAGGTGATGGGGACAGGGACAAGCAGGTCCTGCACCGACACCTGGGCTGGCACGGGCATGCTGGGGCCCAGCTGGCTTGATGCTGCTCACCGCAGCATCCTTTCTCCTTATTTTTAAACATTTCAGAGTTAGGGAGCAGCTGACTGCGCATGTGCATGGTTACAGATGCTCATTTTCTTATGTTTAATTTTAAAGGATATTATCCTTTTCTATGACAAAATTGTGCTCTCCCCCGCCGCCCCGCCGCCCCAGAAAAAGTATTTAGGATCATGGCAGCAGAAGCAAACTCCATTCCCATAGTACTAGGATTTAAGTGAGCTTAAAATGCAAAATTGCACATGCTCAAGAGTATTTCTTTGGTTTTTTTAAATCAGAGTTGGGGTATTTCCATTGGTTTGGGCTGGTCTGGGTCAGGATGCAAATTAATTGAAGAATTTATTTTAGATTATTTGGATGAGAAATTAATTGGCCAGCTTTGCCTCCTTTGAAATTTAAATAAATCATTATTTCTAAATTTGCATATATAGATATAAATTAGCATATGCAGATTTTATGCAGATTTGTGTCCTATGGGGCAGGGCCCCAAATCTTTTAAGTGCCTAGCCCCTGGCTGGCTCACTCTACCATGGACATATGGACTGGGTTCAGACAGCCCAATAACCCATACTTAAGGGTTGAGTATGTTTAAGTGTGGGTTGTGTTGAGTGTGGGTTATCGTGTTGTCTGAACCCAGGTGAGATAGCAAGCCATGGTGAACAACCCACAGTTCACAACCCTACAACAAACCATGGGTTCTTTTCATGGGTTGTTCATGGTTAACAAGCCATGCCTTGTTAGTGCAGGTAGGTTCAGACAACACGATAACCCACGTTTCAACAACCTACAGTTCAACTACAACCCATACTCAACCCTTGAGTGTGGGTTATCTTGTTTTCTGAACCCAGTCAATGTCTCTAGCTGCTTCCCCTATCTAAAATTCCAGATTCACTTTGCTGTTCACTTGTGTTGGCTTCTGGGAAAATCATGCCAACTGAGGTTCGAAGCATGCACTACCAACAGGGCAGATTTCAGCCAAGAAACCACCCACTCCAAAGCCTTCTCAGATGGCCAAATTCACAAACAGATATATGTGCAAGTTGGAGCTGCTTCTAATTCACAATGCATTGTGATTCTCAGGTGCTCCCTTCCCCTGTAGCTTAAGTCTTTGGTGGTTTGCTGTATTCATCCTCCAGCCTACATCCTGAATCAGTTGCCGCTATTAGAGTTTATGGTAAGCATGGACCCTTGTTTAACTTTAAAGATTCTGCAAATTAAAGATGATTGGTGTCATAGTTACAAGTTATCAAGAATGCACTCTTTGTGCTTTTAAATCATGCTTTGAAAATATTTTTATGCATGTAAGGCCTTTGATGATTTGTTTTGCTGTGTATGCTGACCTCTTGCTGTTGTTTTTAATCCTATAGTTGTACTGATCTTATTTTATTATATTCTGTTGATAGGATTTCATATATATACACCAGTGTGGCGTAGTGGTGAGAGTGTTGGACTGGGACTCGGGAGATCTGGGTTCTAGTCCCCGCTCGGCCATGAAACTCACTGGGTGACTTTGGGCCAGTCACTGACTCTCAGCCTAACCTACCTCACAGGGTTGTTGTGAGGATAAAATGGAGAGGAGGAGGAGGAGGATTGTGTAAGCCGCCTTGGATTCCTTGCAGGAAAAAAGGCGGGGTATAAATATAATAAATAAATAAATAAAAATAAAGCTGCTGTGTAAGAGGTTGGGTTTTTGTGTGCTAAAAACAGTTTATAAATCTAAATAGTAGTTGTGGAGGACCAGCACCCGGGTCCTCTGTGTGAGTTCGGCGCTTAACGGGTTAACTGGCACCGAGCTACAGCCCGTACAAGCGATTGAAATTGACTAGGTTTGCGCAGCAAAAGGAAACTCCAGAGCCTTTGTATACCAAATAAGGCGTTTATTTACTACAAGTTAGATGGAGCGGAAGTAATAGTTTTCTAGGAATACTACCACGTCAACATGCCCTGACGTGACCTCCGGGTTTTATCAATGAAAAATGGTTCCCAGGCTAGCGTATTGGGGAAAGTCAGTTACCTTAGACCAAAGACTCTATGCTAGTCAGTTTCATGCCTGGCTCCGGATCCACCTGATCCGGGGAAGAGAACAGCTTATCCCAGCCACCGCTGGGGGACGAATGTTATGAAGCGACCCGTGTTCTCAACAACCCCCAGAGAGAGAGGAGAGGGGTTTTCAACCCCAGTTTTCCCGCTCCCCCGCCCCCTGCCAGGTCAAGTGGGGGGCTTATGCCTGCCCCTTTGTGTCAGGTGGGCTTATTCCTGCCCGGGAGAAGGTGACGTGTTGGGTACTTCACAGCTCTTTGAGACTGCCCTGCCATCTTGATGGTCCCTTCCTGGTTTTGTGGATTCCGACCGAGGTGCCACATTGCTGGTATGCAGATCCTTCTGGCTACCCCCTTGTATCTCCGGTGCCTCTCCCTCGCCCCTCGGGGAGAGATTGAAGTTGTATGTGTGTGTGAGTGTATGTGTGTGTCAGGCTTTCTCCACACCCCTCCCTTTGGAAAAAGATGGCATTGGGGCTCACCACCCCAATCCCTATCTAATTTTCTCCTACTGAGAAAGCCCTGGATAACCCATCTGCCAAAACGTTGTCCTTGCCCTTAATGTGTTCCACTGAAAAATCAAAATCCTGCAAGGCTAAACTCCACCGTAACAACTTTTGGTTGGATCCCTTCACCCGGTCCAGCCAACACAAGGGGGAATGGTCAGTTTGTAGCAAGAAACGGCGTCCCCAGAGATAGGGGCGAAGTTTGGTCACTGCCCATACTACCGCTAAGCATTCCTTCTCGACAATGGCCAAGTTTCGCTCCCGGGGCAGAAGTTTTTTACTCAAATAGGCGATAGGGCATAGCCCTTGCCCTGGTCGTTCCTGTAGCAAGACGGCCCCATTCCCGCTTCCGAGGCATCCGTCTGCAATACAAAGGGAGCTTCAAAGTCTGGCGCGTGCAGAACGGGAGCTGCCATGAAGCAGGCTTTTAACCCTTCAAACGCTGCCTGGCAAGCGGCTGACCACTGGACTTTGATTGGCTGCCGTTTTTTACACAAATCCATGAGAGGGGCGGCTAGTTGGCTAAAGTGGGGCACAAATTTACGATAATAGCCAGCCAGCCCTAAAAAAGCCTGAACTTGTTTCTTTGTCTTGGGTTGGGGCCTGGTGCGGACCGCCTCTATTTTCGCCTCTAGGGGTTTGACACTACCTCCCCCCACTTTATGTCCCAGATACTCCACCTCCCCCCGCCCCACCTGACACTTCTTAGCTTTCACGGTCAGCCCGGCTTCCTGAATCCTCTGAACCTGATGGACATGTTGCAAGTGTTGTTCCCAGGTGGAGCTGAAAATGGCGATATCGTCCAGGTATGCACAGGCGAACTCCCCCAACCCATTTAGCATCCCATTCACCAGCCTTTGGAAGGTAGCCGGACCGTTCCGGACTCCGAATGGCAGGGTAGTGAATTGGAATAATCCTAGATGGGTCACAAATGCGGATTTCAACGCGGCATCTGGATCAAGCGGAACTTGCCAATAACCTTTTGTTAGGTCCAGGGTAGTGATGTATTTAGCCCCCCCCCCAACCACTCTAGCAATACGTCCATGTTTGGGATGGGGTAGGGGTCAGGGATAGTCACCTTATTGATCTTCCGGTAGTCCACACAGAACCGGACCCCCCCCCCCATCCTTCTTGGCCACCAGCACTATGGGGGAGGACCATGGACTAGAGCTGGGCACAATAACCCCAAGGTCCAGCATGGCTTGGACCTCATCCGCAATGACTTGGGCATGGGGGCCCACCGCCCTGTAGGGCAGGGATTGTAGAGGGGGGCTATCTCCTGTCGCAATGGTGTGTTGCACGAGAGTAGTGCATCCCAGGGGGTCCAAAAACATAGGCTGAAAATCTTCCAAGACCTGGGTCATTTGCCTCTGCTGCTGCTTCGACAGGGAGGGAGACAACTCGATCTCATCAAGTCCACCCCCTCCCCCCCTTCTGCCAATAGGTCCCCCTCAGAGAACTCCTTGTCCGTACATTCCTTTACACACCCCACATTAGTTAACCATTCCACATACAATTTTAACATATTTACATGAAATACCTTTTGTTTCCCTGGCTGCCCCGGGAAAGCCACTTGGTAGTTCACATCCCCCGACCTCCCGACCACTGTTCCCGGGCCCTCCCACTTTAAACACAGTTTGTCCGTTTTTAGGGGTCGCAGTACTAGCACCTGGTCCCCCACTTCAAAAGTCCGTGGTACGGCCATCCGGTTGTACCACGCGCTCTGCCGTTGTTGTGCCGCTCCGAGATGCTGCTGTGCCGTCTCCCGCACCTCCCGAAGAACAGTTTGTAGGTGTTGCATAAATGCATGAACCGGCATTGGAGGTTCTGCTGCAACCCCCTCCCATTCCGCCCACAATAGAGCCAAAGGTCCTCTCAGCTCCCTCCCAAACATCAACTCATTGGGGGAGAATCCCAGGCTCTCCTGGGGGGAGTCCCGGTACGCGAACAACAGGTAGGGAAGAGCTTGGTCCCAAGTCCCGGGATGTTTAGCCGCGTAGGCTCGGATCATTTTCTCCAAAGTCTGATTGAACCGCTCCACCAGCCCATTAGTCACATGGTGATAGGGCACCGAAGTCAGATGCTCTACACCACCCAACTCCCACATCTTTTTAAACAATTTGGACACGAATCCCGTGCCACAGTCCGACACCACCGTGTGGGGCATTCCTAGGCGGGCAAAAAGAGAGAGGAGAGTCTTAGCCAGGCTGGTAGCGGAGATGGATGCTAGGGCGAAAGCCTCGGCATAACGTGTGGCAAAGTCAACGACAGTCAGTATGAACTTCTTCCCCGTCTTGGTGGGAGGATTCAAGGGTCCCACAATGTCCAACCCTATCCTCTCAAAGGGGGTGCCCACTATAGGTGGGGGCTTTCGGGTGGTCCCGGTTATGTCCCACCCGCTGGCAGACATCGCAGGACCGACAGTATTCCCGGACCTCGTTCGCTACCATGGGCCAGTAGAAACCTTCAGTCACTCTGGCTAGTGTCCGCTTCTGCCCTAAGTGGCCTCCCCACGCTACATCATGGGCCAGCTGTAGTACGGCTTGGCAGTACCTCGCGGGCACAACTAATTGTCTCTTCCGTTGCTGGAGACCGAGTTCGGTTTTTGGAATGAACTCCCGGTAAAGGGCTCCCGCCTCCCACAAAAACCATTCAGATTGGTCTAGTGACCCCAACGGTTGACCGGCCCTGTCCCAGCATTCCTGGAGGGACAGATCGTGCCACTGCTCTTCCTGGAAAGCCGCTTGGGTCCCAAAATCCCGGGCCATTGGGGCAACCCACCCCTGGCCATTCTCCCTAACCGGAGCTGGGGAGGGGGGCAGAGAGCGGTTGGCCGCCGGTGCCATTTTATCGAGACCGGAGGTAAGAGTCGGGGGACTGGGTGGTTGTGGGGCAGGCGCTTGTCTGGCCTGATGACGTGTCACCACCCCCACCTTGACCTGGGCAGCCTAGAATGCTATGTCGTTCCCAATTATGATCCCCCACTCTTGCTGCCCATGCACTATAACATCCACCTCTCTTTCCCATCCCCTGTACTTGTACTTGACCCAAACCCGGGCAAGGGGTACAGCTATATTGGGGGAGTTATAGGGCTTTATGGCACAGGTGCGCCCTTTCAATAGCTGGCGCCTCTTCACTTTACTCCGAGGTAAAGCAGTTATGTCCGCCCCGGTGTCCCTATACCCCATATGGGAAACATTGTTCACAGAGATGGACTCACAGAATTTGTTCTGGCTCCACCGCAGTTGCTCTGGGGACGCAATCCGCATCAGGGATGCTTGGGAGATGGCTCCAAGGGAATGCTGTCCTCTGCCTCGCTGGGACTGCGCAGCATCCTCCGCTTCTTCGTCCAGGGATGAGACCTACTGCTGGTCCTCCTCTTGCTCCTCCGGCTGGCGAGACTCGGGAGCGATCACCCTTCCAACTTTGCCCGGGGCAGGTTTGGAGCTGTGGTTCTTGGCAAGGAGTTTGGGGCAATTTCTCTTGAGGTGCCCCAGTTCTTTACAATAAAAGCAGCCACTGGCGCTGGGGCTGGGACTCTCCTTGGGCTTGCTTGGGGCTTCTTCCCGAGGTTTGGGGTTGCCCTTCCCCACGCCCCCTTTTGTCCCGCTATAGTTGGGGTTACTCCCCTTTCCCCCTTTGGGCTGCCTGATACAGCCCCATCTGATCCGCCAGCTTGCCCATTTCCCGACAGTTTGGGGGGTCCCGGTCCCGCACAGCAGTAGCCAAGTAGTGGCACAGAAATGCTCTTGAATCAGGAGCTCCCTCACCTCAGCCAAGGTGGTCTTCCCGGTGGCCCCGATCCACGCATCCCAAACCTGTGCCAGATGCCCCATCCAGGATGCATCAGTGTCCCCCGGGGGAGGCTGCCCGTAACGAAATTTACAGCGGCAATGCTCAGCCGTGAGGGCAAAATGTTCTCTCACGGCTTCCTTGAAGGCAGCATAGTCCAAGGGGGCAATTTGGGTGTGAATGCCCAGGAGATCGGCCAGCTCCCCACTGACCTGCGTCCGCAAGGCAGACATTCGCAAATTGTCCGGCACCTTTTGCTCCTGGCAGGCGGCTTCAAACAGGGTGAAGAAGATCAACACATCCTGCCCCGGCTTGTAGGTGGGGAATTGCTTCCGATCCCATTTAGGGGTCGAGGTAGCTATAGGTTGGGGTGGAGGTAGTCCCCCCCCCGGCACTCGTGGTCAGCCTTGCAAGCTCTAACTGCATCTGGAGGGCCGCCTGTTGATGCTGGATCATTTCCTGCTGATGCCGCTTCACTTCCCTGGTCTGTTGCCAATTTAGTTGGGGGAAGAGGGCATCAAAACCTCCCCCTCCTATGGCTCCACCAGCAACCCCTCCACCCATGTCTTCTTCCGACTCGGGGTCTATCCTGTCACCTCTCCTTAAGTTACTCATTAGGCTGGGAGGACCCCACTGCTTGGATCCTCTCCCCGCCAATGAAGAGGAGGGGGCTCCCTCCCCTTCCTGGGTTTCGGTTTTCGGCCGCACGGCCCACTCCATTGTGGAGACATGGCTCCCTTCTCCGGGAGTCAGCGGGCTGGCCAATAGCTCCAGAGGTTCCTGGCTGGGGCTACTCATTTCTAGCCACTACCTGATTACTTTTCCCACAATCAGCTAGCCTGCCCTAGACCCTATTAGTTCCGTCCGTTAACTATAGTTTCCAAAATATCCCACCTCTACCACCATGTGGAGGACCAGCACCCGGGTCCTCTGCGTGAGTTCGGCGCTTAACGGGTTAACCGGCACCGAGCTACAGCCCGTACAAGCGATTGAAATTGACTAGGAGGTTTGCGCAGCAAAAGGAAACTCCAGAGTCTTTGTATACCAAATAAGGCGTTTATTTACAAGTTAGATGGAGCAGAACTAATAGTTTTCTAGGAATACTACCACGTCAACATGCCCTGACATGACCTCCGGGTTTTATCAATGAAAAATGGTTCCCAGGCTAGCATATTGGGGAAAGTCAGTTACCTTAGACCAAAGACTCTACACTGGTCAGTTTCATGCCTGGCTCCGGATCCGCCTGATCCGAGGAAGAGAACAGCTTATCCCAGCCACCGCTGGGGGACGAATGTTACGAAGCGACCCGTGTTCCCAACAACCCCCAGAGAGAGAGGAGAGGGGTTTTCAACCCCAGTTTTCCCACTCTCCCGCCCCCTGCCAGGTCAGGTGGGGGGCTTATGCCTGCCCAGGTGGGGGGCTTATGCCTGCCCAGGTGGGTGGGCTTATGCCTGCCCGGGAGAAGGTGACGTGTTGGGTACTTCACAGCTCTTTGAGACTGCCCTGCCATCTTGATGGTCCCTTCCTGGGTTTTGTGGATTCCGACCGAGGTGCCACATTGCTGGTATGCAGATCCGTCTGGCTACCCCCTTGTATCTCCGGTGCCTCTCCCTCGCCCCTCGGGGAGAGATTGAAGTTGTATGTGCGTGTGAGTGTATGTGTGTGTCAGGCTTTCTCCACAGTAGTAGTAGTAGTAGTAGTAGTAATAATAATAAAATAAATAATAATAATAATAATAATAATAATAATAATAATAATAATATGCCCTAATTGCCTTCTTGACTCTGTAGAATGTACAGCATAATCCTATACATGTCTATGGAGAAGTAAGTCCTATTAAGCTATATGGGGCTTACTCCCAGGTAAGTGTGCATAGGGATTTATCTACACTGTAAATACCTGTTTTAGAGTACTTTAAACTGTCATGGCTCCCCCCAAGGAATCCTGGGAATTGTAGTTTACTGAGAATGCTGAGAATTCTCTGTTTGAGATGCCTTCACAAAACCACAGTTCCCAAGGTTCCCTGGGAAGAAGGGCTGGCTATTAAACCAGCTTATGTCTGTGGTGTGGATGTGCCCTAGAGCAGCGGTGTTGAATCTCTTTCAGCCCAAGGGCAGAATCCAATTTTGTAGATGCCCTCAAGAACTGCATTCCAGTTATGGGCAGAGCCAAAGGCAAAAGCAGGTGGGGCTAAAAATACCAGCATATTTTAGCTTCAAGCTCTTATTGACAATGACTAAATCTTAAGAGAGTCATTTCAGCCTTTTAGATTGAGGGGGAAATGCACAAATGCCAGGAAACCACCCAACAAGCAGTGGTCAGCGGGAAGGGGGCAGGGCCAGAAGAAGGGGACAAGGCCCTCTGGGAAAAGCCAGAGGGCCAGATTGGGGCCACAGGCAGTCCAGATGTGGCCTGCGGGCCCGAGGTTCAACACCCCTGCCCTACAGGATTGCAGCCTGAAAATGCTAACTCAGGCACTAATTTTGCTGTGTTTTCTTCCTTGCAATTTCCCCCACCTTGGTATATTTTCCAGAGGTCTACAGCTCAAATGGGAGGATAAAGGAACGGTCTTTTGGAAAGCCCTACTGATGCTGAGAAAATAAAATTGTGCATTCTCCAAGAACTACAGTAGTTAGGAATCCCAGGAATGCATTCAAGTGATATTTCCTAGCTTCCTATAACTACGGCTACAACATGCAGTTATGGCTGTCGATTGCTTTTGAGGCACTGCAAAACCAGACTAAGCATTCATAGAAGAATATCAGTAGCTTTTAGATGAAAGCATCAGGAGAATATACTTGTGTGTTTAAAATATTTAAATTGCTGGATCTTGGGATGTGACACAACCAGGGGCAGAGCACACATTTAATGCCATGTGCTGTTAAACGCTGCTTCAGATGTACAGATGTCAGCTGTACTGTTGGAAACTGTCAGCTGTACTGTTGGAGTGCTCTTAATTTGGTTCCGCTCTGTAAATATGCAATGCAGAACCTGCAACTCACTTGCTGAATTAGGGCGCAATCCTACCGCATGTTTAGTCAGAAACAAATCCTGCAACTCCCAGCATTCCCCAGCCAGCTATGGCTGGCTGGGGAATGCTGGGAGTTGTAGGACTTGTTTCTGTCTAAACATGATGCATAAGATTGTGTCCTTAAGCAGCAACCCTATACACTTACCTGGAAGTAAGCTCCATTGAAAACAATGAGACTTCTGAACAGACATGTTTAGGATTGCACTGTTCATAAGATAACTAACGTACAACTGAACATTTCATAATTAAACTATCACTGGCAGCTAGTATCAAAGCTTTATCTCCATTGGGCACACCGTTCTGAATTATCCTGCTTCCTTGTGTTTGCTCTACTCCCCCACTTCAGCCCTCATTCTCTTTCGTCCTCCCCACACTGATTTTCCGTCTCCTAGATCTCCTTTTCTACACCACCTGATCCCAAGTCTTCTCTCCTCTTACCCACCCTCCCCGCTTCCCTCACCCAGGCCTTCATTTTGCCCTGGCCTTGACCAGAGATGCACAGGCATAGGAGTGGGCTGCCCATGTACTGATGTGCGTACCTGTGCGCCCCTAGCTTTCCCCCAGTTACTTGCTGCTTTCAGCTTTGTCAGCACCCGCCATGTGTTCCGAGGGGAAGGAACTGGAGCTTGAATCCAGACCCCCTTCGTCACGTCCGTGAAAAGGGGCCTGGATTCAGATTTGCAATCTTCTCCTAAAACTAGTCAGTGCTGCCAAAGCTGATGGTGCTAAACATCTCTTCAGCAAGGTGTATGTTTCATATATGCACTGAGCATGTGATGTGCATACAATATGGCCCAGGTTCAATTCCCAGCATCTCCAGGTAGGGCTGGGAGAAACCCCTATCTGCAACCTTGGAGAGCTGCTACCAGTCAAATGTAGAAACTACTGAAGTAAATGAACCACTGGTTCGTCTCTGTATAATAAGGCTGCTTCCCATGTTCCAACCCAGGAAGTGAGCACCCGGGGCAGTGCTAGGTACTGAAAAGATTTGGGGCTCAGGCCCACAGGACAACCCCCCCAGAAATTTGCATATGCTAATTTACATACGCTCTAAAGTCTGTGTGTGTGTGCGTGTGTGTGTGTTTAAAGGACCCTGTCTCCTAAGAACACCCTTATTTGTAAAAAGGGATCTATGGATAGGGGAGAGGAGGGCATTGGATTTCAGAAAAAAACCTCAGGCAGAAAAATTCAAGGGGTGGGAGCAGGAGGTGAAGCACACTTGGGCAAAAAGCTAGCTAATCCAGAGGGATCAGATGCAACAGAGATCATCAGGGTCCCTGTACCTTTATTTCAGCAAGTGAAGTAACCATATGGACAGCAGGGTGGTAGGGCAGGTTGCCTCCCAGAGAGTCGGGGCTCCAATTGAAAGGTTCTGGGCTCCTGCCCTAGTGGGCCACCCCCTAACATTGCCTCTGGTGAACACCATTCAGATTGCTGTAAGCAGATATCAGGAATACTATATAGTACCCTTTTACATATGCAGTTTCCAATCTAGCAGGAGATGCACATGCATATAGTGGAAGACTGACAACCTGGTCTTCTGCGCGGGTTCAATGCTAAGGGGGTAGCGAGTCTTGGGGGCGGGCTTTCTCTGAGGTCTCTTAGCAACTATCACTCTTAGCCCAGAACGAAGGGATAACTTATAGCTACAAAAGTATCTTTTATAAAACAAGTTTATTTACAAAATTACTTTTACAAACTTAGACACACGCCAGCAATATAGCTTATCAGTACGGTACAAAGTAGCAAGCAAGAGGTCTCAAGGACACTGTGATTTCAGGGCTCTCAGCTAGTTAGTTCAGCTCGGGCTCCAGCAGAGGCCCGGTCAACCGCATGCTGCTAGCTGGGTTCCCGGCGGAGGTCCGGTCTACCCAAGCGGCTTGTGAGTGATTTCAGCTTGGTTTCCCGGGGGTCCGGTCAACTCAAGCGGCCAGTGATTTCAGCTTGGTTTCCCGGGGGTCCGGTCAACCCAAGCGGCCAGTGATTTCAGCTAGCTGGAGTACGCCGGGTGCTGCTACCCGGGGTTGCCGATCCCTTCGTTCCCTTACCCCAAGCATGGGGCAAGATTGCTGATCAGGTCTAACAACTCAGTTCTTTTGCGCAGGGTGTTTTATACCTTGGGTTTCAGGTAGCCCCTCCCTCTGCAATCAGGTGGGTGGCCAATCAGGTGGGTTGCCACCCTCCTCAGGTGGGCGGCCAATCAGGTGGGTTGCCACCCTCCTCAGGTGGGTGGCCAATCAGGTGGGTTGCCACCCTCCTCAGGTGGGCGGCCAATCAGGTGGGTTGCCACCCTCTTCAGGTGGGTGGCCAATCAGGTGGGTTGCCACCTTCTCCCTGTGGGGTGGGATCTCTTTGAAGCTACTTGCTTAATGGTCCCATCTTGTGGTGTTGAATGGTCCTTTCTTATGGGTGCCGAAGTGTCTGCTGTGGCAAGGCATTCAAGTCTTATGTAGATGGGGCTGATATACGAGAGCATTGACGAACTTGGGGATGCTTTCTGCCTTCCCCCCTGGGGTGATTCTATGCAGATGTTGTTTGTCTCTTTTGGTCTCTGTGGAGACTGGCTGTCTCCCCCCCCCTGGGTCTCCTTCCCCCCTCCTTGGTGAGTGTGTGTGTGTCAGAAAGGGGTTTTAGGTTGGCTTTCTCCACATCTCCCCCCCGGGGAAAAGATGGCATTGGGGTCCCACACCCCAATTTCTCATCGACTTGCCCATCACTTGAGAAAGCCCGGGAGAGTGCATCAGCCAAGACATTGTCCTTACCCTTGATGTGCTCAATTTCGAAGTCAAAGTCTTGCAACGCCAGACTCCACTGTAGGAGTTTTTGGTTGTTGCCCTTGACTCTATCTAACCAGCACAGGGGGGAATGGTCAGTCTGCAGGCGGAACCGTCTCCCCCAGAGGTAGGGGCGCAACTTGGTGATGTCCCACACCACGGCCAGGCACTCCTTCTCAATGGTGGCAAGACTACGTTCTCTGGGCAGGAGCTTCTTGCTCAGGTATGCAACGGGGCGCAGCCCTTCTCTCACCTTCTCTTGTAACAACACCACCCCCATCCCGGCCTCAGAGGCATCTGTCTGTAGAACGAAGGGGGATTCGAAGTCTGGGGCTTGCAGAATGGGAGCTGCCGTGAGGCAGGCTTTTAACCCATCGAAAGCGGTCTGGCAAGCCGCGGTCCACTGGACCTTGTTTGGTTGGCGCTTCTTACAAAGATCAGTCAGAGGGGCTGCTAGCTGACTGAAGTGTGGCACAAACTTCTGATAGTACCCTGCAAGTCTCAGAAAAGCTTGCACCTGTTTTTTGGTTGCGGGTTGGGGCCATTTCTGAACTGACTCGATCTTAGCTTCTATGGGTTTGATGCTCCCCCCTCCCACGCGATGTTTAAGGTACTTAACCTCTCTTAGCCCCACTTGGCACTTCTTTGCTTTTACTGTCAACCTAGCGTCTCGGATCTGCTGGAAGACCCGCCGGACATGCTGCAGATGCTGCTCTTAAGTGGAGCTAAAGATAGCTATGTCGTCTAGATAGGCACAGGCAAATTCTCCCAACTCGTTCAGCATTCCATTCACCAGCCTCTGAAAGGTTGCCGGACTATTCCGGACTCTGAAGGGAAGAGTGGTGAACTGGAATAAACCCAGGTGTGTGACAAAGGCAGACTTGAGAGCAGCATCCGCGTCCAGCGGAACTTGCCAGTAGCCCTTGGTGAGGTCTAGGGTGGTAATGTATTTGGCCCTCCCTAGTTTCTCTAGCAAGACATCCATGTTGGGGATGGGGTAGGGGTCAGGGACGGTCACCTTGTTGATTTTTCGATAGTCTACACAGAACTGCACCCCCCCCCCATCTTTTTTGGCCACCAGGACAATCGGGGAGGACCATGGGCTAGAACTAGGGACGATCACCCCTAGGTCTAACATGGCTTTGACCTCTTCAGCAATGACCTGAGCATGGGGTCCCACCGCCTGGTATGGCAGAGATTGCAGAGGGGGGCTGTCACCCGTTTGAATGGTGTGCTGAATGAGTGGGGTCCGCCCGGGGCGGTCTGAGAACATGGTCCCAAATTCATCCAGCACCCGCTTCATTTGCTCCCGCTGAGCTTTGGACAGGGCGGGTGACAGTGAGATTTCTTCTATTCTCCCACCATCCCCCCATTCTCTCAACAGATCCCCATCAGCGAAATTTTTATTATTATGTTCTTTCACACAGCCCAGTCTTGCACTTTGGTCTACATACAATTTCAACATATTTACATGAAACACTTTACATTTTCTAGGAGTCCTAGCAAAGAGTATTTTGTAGTTGACTGGTCTAAGTTTTTCAACTACAGTCCCCGGACCCTCCCACTTAAGACACAGCTTGTCTGTTTTGAGGGTACGCAGAACCAACACTTTATCACTTATTTCAAAAGTCTGGGCTACTGCGGTTTTATCATACAGCTCCTTTTGCTGCTGCTGGGCTGCCTTCAGATGCTGTTGGGCAGCTTCTCGAACGCTGTGGAGGGTGTCCCATAGCCGCTGCAGAAAAGTGTGAACCGGCACGGGCGAACTGCCGGCAGCCCCCTCCCATTCCTCCCGCAACAAAGCCAAGGGCCCCCGTAGTTCTCTGCCAAACATCAGTTCATTCGGGGAAAACTTGAGGCTTTTCTGCGGAGCATCTCGGTAGGCAAAGAGGAGGTAGGGTAGGGCTTGGTCCCAAGTTCCCGGGTGACAGCTAGCGTACGCCCGGATCATTTTCCCCAAAGTCTGGTTGAAGCGCTCTACCAGTCTGTTGGTTTCGTGGTGGTAAGGCACTGAAGTTACATGGTCAACCCCCCCCAGGTCCCACATCTTCTGGAACAGTTTAGACATGAACCCGGTGCCGCATTCCGACACGACCGTGCGGGGCATTTTTAAGCGGGCAAAGAGAGAGAGCAGAGTCTTAGCCAGGCTGGCTGCAGAGATGGAGGCGAGCGCAAAAGCCTCTGCGTAGTGGGTGGCAAAGTCCACTACCGTCAGTACAAACTTTTTCTCTGTCTTGGTGGGCGGGTTCAGGGGACCCACTATGTCCATAGCAATCCGTTCAAAAGGGATCCCCACCACCGGAAAAGGCTGAAGGGGAGCTCTTGGGTGATCGCGATTGTGTCTCACTCGCTGGCACACATCGCAGGACCGACAGTAAGCCTTAATGTCGGAGGCGATCATGGGCCAGTAGAACCTCTCTGTAATTCGAGCTTCGGTCTGCTTTTGCCCCAGGTGTCCTCCCCATGCCACGTCGTGGGCGAGGTGCAACACGGCGCGGCGGTACCGTTGGGGAACCACCAGTTGCCTTTGCTTGCGCCCCGGTGCCACTTCCCCCTTTGGCTCGAACTCCCGGTACAAAGTTTTATTGTCCCAGACAAATCTTTCTGTGGCAAGGGATACCCTGGGGTCTTGGTTGGCCAGAGCACGACACTCTCGCAAGGACGGGTCCAGTCGCTGGGCTTCCTTGAATTGGGCTTGTGTCTTAAAGTCTTTAGCCATCTGAACAAACCCTTCGTTCTTCGGGGGCTCCGCTATGGCCTGGTTTTCTCTGGGGTGCCCCGCAGGGGATGGGGTCACCCCGGGTGGTGGAGGGGGCACGGGCTTAGGCTTTGGGACCGGTGCGGTTACGGGCGGCCCCCCTCGCCTGGCCTGTCCCCGGGTGATGACCCCCATCTTAGCCTTGGCCACCCGGAACGCGAGGTCGTTCCCGATGATGATGCCCCACTCCTTTTGGCGATGGATGATTACGTCTATCTCTCCTTCTGATCCCTCACGACAGCGGCCAGCTCCTTCGGGATGGTGGTGAAGAACTGCTCTATGGCGAACAGCTCGACAACTTCCTTCAGGGTGGAGGCCCGTGAAGCCTCCACCCAGGACTCGCAGACGTGCATCACCTGGGCTGCCCATGCCACGTGGGTGGTCCCAGGGGAAGGTCTACCCTCTCGAAATCCTGGTACTTGATCTGGACCCGGGCGATGGGGACAGTGATGTCGGGGGAGTTATAGGGTTTGATTGTACACGTACGTCCCAACAAAAGTTGGGACCTCTCTACGCGGTCCCGGGGCAGAGCCGTTACATCTGCCCCAGTGTCCCTATACCCCACCCTGGGAACATTATTGATATAGATGGACTCACAGAATTGCTTGCGGCTCCATCTCAGCTGGTCCGGGGAGGCGATGCGATACAGCGATGCACGGGGTTCAGGACGGTAGGAATCCCACTCTTGGAGTTCCTCCTCGGCACCGCGATCTTCGGGGATGCTTGCATGGAGGGAGAGGACCAACCGTCGCTCGTCGTCGCTGTCGTTGTCTTGAGCGGCTGCAGCACCCGCGACGCGTCCTACTTTCCTCGGCGAGGGACGGGCATCTCGGTTTTTGGGTTGGAGCTTGGGGCAATCCCACCGCAGGTGTCTCATCTCGTTACAGTGGAAGCACGCCTCAGACCGAGGGTTTTGGTTCCCCTTGGTCCGAGGGGCCTCCCCGCGCCGTCGGGGCAGGCCCTTTTCTGGCTCTGGGTTTTTCTCGGCCACGGCTGCGGAACTTCCCTTGGTGGATGGGGCCGTCTGGTATAGCCCCATCTCGTCGGCCATGATCTCCGCCGCCTCACAGGTACGGGGCTTCTGATCCCTCACGACAGCGGCCAGCTCCTTCGGGATGGTGGTGAAGAACTGCTCTATGGCGAACAGCTCGACAACTTCCTTCAGGGTGGAGGCCCGGGAAGCCTCCACCCAGGACTCGCAGACGTGCATCACCTGGGCTGCCCATGCCACGTGGGTGGTCCCAGGGGAAGGTCTACCCTCTCGAAATCTTCGCCGGCAATGTTCGGCGGAGAGGGCGAAGTGTTGCCTGACCGCTGCCTTGAACGCCTCGTAGCTTGCCGGGGTCTTCCGCAGATGAGCCCCGAGGAGGTCAGCCAGGTCCCCACTGACCTGGGTTCGCAGGGCGGACAACCGCAAGTTGTCGGGGACCCGCTGCTCCTGGCACGCCATTTCAAAAATGGAGAAAAACATCAGGACATCCTGCCCTGGCTTGTAGTAGGGGAACGCCTTGCGGTCCCACGACGGAGGGGGAGGAGCGGCGGGGACAGTCGGGGGAGTTTTCCCCACCTCAAGCTGCATCTTGGCCAGCTCCATCTGCATCTGGATCATTTTGCGCTCGTGGGCCATCCTCTCCCGCTCGTGTGCCATCCATTCCGAGGGAAGCTCGAGGGACTCCAGGGGCTCCAGAGGAGCGGGATCCTCGGTCACCACATCCTCTCTTTCATCGGTCGGAACTGGGATAGGGCGGCCCCTGGGTCGGGCACCCGGGGCCAGACTTGCCAGCAGCTCCCTCTGCAGCTCTGTCTGCCGGATCAGCGCCGCCAACCCCGGGGTGATGGGGGTTGCGGGCAGGGGCCGCCGTGGCTCGGCTCCCCCAGTCGCTCCGTCAGGCTCTGGGTCGCCCATGGTGATCTTCAGGCTCTTGCTACTTTGGGTCTGGGAGATATTCTGGGCTAATAAGTTATCCCACCGCTACCACCAAGTGGAAGACTGACAACCTGGTCTTCTGCGCGGGTTCAATGCTAAGGGGGTAGCGAGTCCTGGGGGCGGGCTTTCTCTGAGGTCCCTTAGCGACTATCACTCTTAGCCCAGAACAAAGGGATAACTTATAGCCACAAAAGTATCTTTTATAAAACAAGTTTATTTACAAAATTACCTTCACAAACCTAGACACACGCCAGCAATATAGCTTATCAGTACGGTACAAAGTAGCAAGCAAGAGGTCTCAAGGACACTGTGATTTCAGGGCTCTCAGCTAGTTAGTTCAGCTCGGGCTCCAGCAGAGGCCCGGTCAACCGCATGCTGCTAGCTGGGTTCCCGGTGGAGGTCCGGTCTACCCAAGCGGCTTGTGAGTGATTTCAGCTTGGTTTCCCGGGGGTCCGGTCAACTCAAGCGGCCAGTGATTTCAGCTTGGTTTCCCGGGGGTCCGGTCAACCCAAGCGGCCAGTGATTTCAGCTAGCTGGAGTACGCCGGGTGCTGCTACCCGGGGTTGCCGATCCCTTCGTTCCCTTACCCCAAGCATGGGGCAAGATTGCTGATCACTTGCTTAATGGTCCTATCTTGTGGTGTTGAATGGTCCTTTCTTATGGGTGCCGAAGTGTCTGCTTTGGCAAGGCATTCAAGTCTTATGTAGATGGGGCTGATATACGAGAGCATTGACGAACTTGGGGATGCTTTCTGCCTTCCCCCCTGGGGTGATTCTATGCAGATGTTGTTTGTCTCCTTTGGTCTCTGTGGAGACTGGCTGTCTCCCCCCCCCCCCTGGGTCTCCTTCCCCCCTCCTTGGTGAGTGTGTGTGTGTGTCAGAAAGGGGTTTTAGGTTGGCTTTCTCCACACATATAAAAGCCTGCTTCCCTCTTGCTGGACTGGGACACCTAATTAGGTTAGAAGACCTCTAAGCAGATAATGTATCATGTTTGTGCTCCATACAGTGCCTTGCACACCGTTGGCACTAAATAAATATTCATGAATAATTGCATCTGCTGTTACAACTTCATGTTTTTTTTAAATATCTGCGTGCCAATTTTTAGCATGCAGAATGTGGTACAGTCTGTTCTGGACTCTACCACTTTAGACAGCAGATGATATGTTTTTCCATATCAATAACTCCTTTTGAATGGAAAGCTAGCATATTGGGCAGAGCACTTCTATGCTGACTTGCTAACTTTCCACATACAGGGAGAGATTTTTTTAAAAAAATTGAAACATGGAGGAGCATTCATACATACTATTCTTTCCTTGCAGGCCAAACTGGTACAGACGTGTGAACGCGGCCAGTGCTAGTAATATCGCTGAAAAGTCCTATCCACTTTTGTAATTGCAAAAGCTCTTTCCTATGGAACTGAAATGAATTAACATGTTTATGAAGGACATTTTTCAAATGCAGTTTTTCAACACCATGTGCGGTCTGCACAGTAATTTAATTATTTTAGGCTGTTCTAAAACAAAAACTCCCAGGCTTTCTTTCTTCCCCCCCACTCCCCCCCCCCATATTTGTATAAGAGGGAAAAGAAGTTGTTATAAGTAATCGTATCTCCTTTGTGTTTGTTTTTTAAATGAACAAAAGAACTCAAATTGCTGGAGAATCTCACAGTCTCTCTTCTGGTATGGTAGATAATAAAATTATAGAATTTCTATTTTCTGTTCCAGTAGATTAAAAGGTGCAGAACATTGCTTTTTAATTTATTTACCTATATATAAGCTCCTGTTTTACTTCGGAACTGTGTTCCTTTTGATCCTGGGTATTATTCTTTTGAACTCAGGATTTGTAATTCATAAGAGCTGGTGAAACTGATTGCCAAGTACACAGCTCTGCCCGTACTGCAAAACTGTCATTTTTCATGCTCTTTTCTATAAACCCACACAGCTCTGCCTTGCCAGCCTTAAAAGGCAAGCTGTGTCATGTGTTGTGTAATGGACAGCATCCTATTAGTTTGTCAGGGCAGGGAAGTCCAAACAAGGATGCACCTCCTCCATCTTCTTTTGAACAGAAGGATGCTGAAAAAAGTTCAACACTGCACCTGAGGGATGTACAACATTGCAAAGGGGAAATGGGACCTGCAACAATATGTTGCAGTTTGGAGTGACAGCCATGCCCTTCTCTGGGATACTCCATTCCATTCCCCTTCCCACCCATTTCCCCCCACCCTAACAGTCAGCATTATGTGGCCCTTGAGCATGATCGTGTTGGGTTTTGCATAGGCAGAACGAGATTACCACCTGACATCAAGATTATCACCTGACCTGGTGGGTGTCTCTTGAGTTCAAGTACACAAGGTCTCTGGTCACGAGACATAGTCTCAACATGATATGACTCAGCAACCTTGGACAGGTTTAGCAGTAAACATGTTGATGAATAGGTTATACAACTGGGGTGAGTAATATCCTATTTATAGGTGGTATAAAGCTAACACACTTGCTGATAGCTTCACTCCTCTTCACACTCTCGTCTCGACTTGTTCTGGACTTCACTTCATCTAGCCTTACCACTGGGGTATTGGATTTGTATCTGCAATGATGTAGTGAGTAGAGATGCATTGATTGCTTTAATCCCATGTAATTGGGTCTTACAAATAAACTCTTTAATCTTTATTAACTGCTGTTATCTCCTCCTTCCGCCTGCGTGACTGGAACTGAGGGTCACTGGCTAGGGAAGCTTTTGAACCCGGGTCAGTCCATCTCTCACATCTGGTTATGGGCCCAGCCCTGATAAGCCCAGATCACCAGAGATAAGGTTGTTGTGGAGGAAGAGGGGGGGCTGGCTGGCCCACCAGACCTCCACCCTTTCCTCCTTCAAAGGAATCCCAGCACTTGTCACCATGTGGCCCAGAAGGGGGGGCTGGCTGACCCGCCACCACCCCACCCTTGCCTACTGGCAAAGGAACCAAGACCCCCAGAGATCTCAAGGTACCAGATTGCCAGCCTCAGCTGTCTGCAACCCTACTTGAATCTCTGTTCAGGGACTCGCCTTTAATTCTGTAACCTGGATTTAGATACTGAACCAACAGAGTACTACAAAACCCATTTGGGGTGAAACCAAGACAAGGTTTATTTCTGGTAGCAATTTACAACAAGATTAGGCAAATAAGAGAAGCACACAAAATAGAGAGACACTTTAGTACACAGTAAAGCTATAAAACAAGAAAACCTGATTCCTTAAGATCTCTCAAGCACACACCTGTTACCTGAGGGTGTCTTCTTCAAAGGGTTAGATCCAGCACAGCCTTGCTGCCCGATAGAGAATTACCACACCTACCCGAAGGTCCAAGATGGGTAAACTCTTACAAGGCTTGCTTTCACCAGTCCTTCAAACCAGCCAATTTCACCAGAGGCTGCCTGGGGTCGGTTCCTGAGGGGGAGCCCCCCTAAAGGCTCGGGCCCCTCGCTGGCACGCTGCCATGCCGGGCAGGCTACCAAAAGGACTGACCAAGAACAAAGGCTTACACGTGGGGAAAAAACTCTTCCCCCTCCCCTTTTCTGTAACCTTCTTGCTTCAGCCAATCAATTTGAACTTCACCTGGCCAGGCAGGGGGGAGGGAACTGGCCAGGCAGGGGGGAGGGAACTGGCCAGGCAGGGGGAAGGGAACTCCTGAGTCATGGCTTGAACTATCTGCATTACATCTGCATGTGAACGCTTTCAGCCTGGCTCCTCCAGACCTCTGGGCGCCAGGCCCCATCTTATGTTCCATCACCTTTTGCTTCCTCCCAGCCCCCACCTGGTTTACTCATGAGGAGGCGTGTGTGTGTGTGTGTTTGTTTGTTCCTGCATGCATGCATGCAGGAACCCTAAAAACTCTTTTCTCTACACGCTAACTATGCACACCCCACCCCAGCCGGTTCACACCTGAGGTGTGTGTGTGTACCCCCAAAGGCTCGTTTCTCCACAATTGTTATCTCAGATGGGGCAGATAAGCCACAGAGACGCAGTTCGGAGAAATTCAGCAGTTATAGGGTTAAGAGAGATGTTTACTATTTGTAAGAACGGTTTGTAAATAAACCGGGAAGGCAATGTTGCTAGAGCTGATAACAGCGGCTTGGAATGCAGCATAACTGAAGAATGCAGAAACAGAGAGACGAAGGATTTTTCATTTTGAAAGCAGCTGGAACGGAGGTGCCAGGCTTGGCAAATCCAAGGCTACAGATTGTGAAAAGAAGCTGGAACGTGGGTGCCAGTTCGGGCAGCTACTAGGCTGAAAGGTGAACAACGCTGGACACAAGGATTTCGTTTTCCACAGCTTGCTGGAGTGATTGTCAAGGAGCTGTATCGGGCAAGGAAATATCTCCAGGAGGCTCTGTGTCTACTCATTTGAGTCAAGGCTACAGCAGGAGGATCATATTTCATTTACAGTTTGCTTCTTCACTCAACAACGGATCAGCTATCTTTTGCATTGTATCAACAAGTGGCTTGGATTACAAATGCGTGGATTACTGTCTGACGTGGGCAAAGCGTCTGGAGCGTCATGTCGCAGCAAAGTCACGTGTGACAGGAATGTATCTTGGGAAACCTGATACTACACGGGAGGCTGTATTAAACCAGCGGAGGCGTGGTTTTAAAACAGCAGGGGAAAAACAGCGCAGGCAGTTTTGAACAGAGAAAGCTGTGCTTCAAATGTGATGCTGTTCTTCATTTTCTTCATGTGGGATCACAGAAGAAGGAGCTTGAAATCAGCAGGGGTGCTGCTGATGGGAAAAACTTTGTGTTTTAACCCAGGACATAACAAAATGGACATTATTTTGTTTAAGCAGAAAACAGTGGATTGTTTAAACGAAGCTTTCTGTGTTGGACATAAATAAGCAGGAAGAGGACTATGCAAATGGTCAGGAGTTTGTCATGTTTTTGAAAATGTATTTCTTGAAAGTTTGAATAACTTGGATTCAAGAAAGTATAATATATGCTCTGAAATGTCAGGAAATGTACTGAATGTATATGACTTGAGTATATTGTAAATTTCTCTGTAGCAAAATGTGAAATACTGAATAATTAGTAGGTATGTTTATATGGCAAAGCTAAGAGATGGATTATTTCTTTCATACTGTAATGATGTAATAAAGAAATGGAAAGTTGTACTGTTGCAACTATAAAAAGTTAAATGCTTATATGTATGACATGTACATGCATGCATATCACATGATGTTTGGTCATTTAGATTCACAGGCCTGTGAAAGAAAATGCAAACTGTGTTGTGGGAAAAGCATTAGAAACTGTAATTATCACATGAAAGGAATTTTGTGCACATAAACAAGGGATGCTAGCTTCAACAGGTAAACTGGAAGGCAAGCTGAAAAACCAGTTCATTTCATTTAAATTTGTTCTTGGTAATCTTGTGGATACTCTGATAGTCTTTAGAGGAGAGGCACGTTATTTCATGATGTTAATTGATCAATACACGAAGTACAGGTTGTGTACATGTTAGATAGAAAGCTGGAGTTTTGAACAAAATCAAGGTGTTTTGTGCTTGGGTGCGAAACAAGCATATTACCCATGTTACCTATTTCTTTTGAGATATGGGGAAGTTCAGTTCAGTGCATACTTTGATGACTTTCTAACAGGATGTGATATTGAACACATGGATTATGTGGAAGAGTAAACAAACACTCAGAAGAGGTGATGCTAATTTGGATAATGAGGTTTGGGTAGAAGCTCTTAAATGTTTTGATTATGTACATGATAGAAGTTTTAGTTCTGTGATGAACTGTACACCTTATGGAAAGTAGTGTAGAAGGAGGAATCTTCTGGAAAAACATTTCAGGATCTTGGATCTGATATGTAGGTACATACACCTCAAAGTTAGAAGAAATCTGTAAGGGAGCTTACATGAGATTTTTCTAGAAATGAGAATATTGTGTTTCACATGAATAACACTTGGATAGTGAGATTATCTAGAAGTGTTTAGTATAATGCTGAATGAAAAGGTGAGATCATTTTTCAAAATTAATTCTGTTAATGCAGGAGATGCATCAAGTTTAGAGTCAGAATAGAAAAGCATTTGCTGAAAGACAGTCAGGTAAATTTGACAAACTGATACACATTTGGTTTAGTGGAGACTAAACAAATGATTGTTCATCATTGGTGCAAATTTCATTGGAACAGGAACCTGATAACTAATGAGGTAAGGAACAGGTGAGTCAAACAACCTGTGAATATCAGGATGAATTTGCAGGAAAAGCCATTTGAAACTTCAAAATTTCAAAGAGGTGAAAAAAATATCTGTTAAGGAAGTTAAACCATAGCTTCAGGCTATGCAAGCTGAGTTGAATTCTTTGGATAAAGAACAAAACATGGAAGCTGGTGAAACAAACAGCAGTTCATGGAACTCATTGTTACCAGATAGATTTTTAAATGAAAACTAACCAGATTGGAGAAGGTTATATATGACAAATAGCAAGATTGGTTGCTTGTGATTTTGCTCAAGTTAAAAGGAGCTGGATAATCACGAGATGAGTGCAACAACAATTTGCTTTGGAAACAGTTAGACTGATGTTTAAGAATGTGGAGAAGATGTATGAATATTTCACAATTGAAAATATTGGAACATAAGCATTTTAAATTAGAGGAAGTCTTTGGAAAACTGTCTGAGAATTTTCTGTAGAAAAGCTAGAATCAGCTGGAGGCTGGAATTCTGTTTGAACTCAAACATTGCTGAATTGAGATTTGCACAGAGAGGCAGATCAATGTTTGTTTGTTAAACAGGAGGAACAGGGACATAGACTGTATGTACTTTGTTTAGTTGGATGATCTATTGTTTTTTCTGGACAGATAAAAGCAATATGATATAATTGATCCAGGGTTTGGAATTTCATTGAATTGAAACTGCTTGGTGGTGGATCAACTGTTTATTTGTAAATAGAAGTTGAAAAAGAACCAAGAGGGCAGTATCTTACTGCAACAAACCAGAGAAATATCATGGATGTGATTGAGAATTTTGGAGATAGTTAACTCAGTGAGAGACTCCAAATAGTTGAGGATTTTCAAGCACATGCTGATGGAAAAGCAGTTTGAATGCTACACAGAAGCATTGGGCTGTTGAGCTTTACTGTACAAGCAACAAGGCCAGGTATTGCTGTCGGTGTGATGGGCAGACTGTTAGACCAACAGGACATGCTTGGAGAGCTCTGAAAAGGAGTTGAGTGTTATCTGGAAGGAACATCACACTTCAGACTAAAATTTACAAGTCAGAGCACAGGTGGTTTACAGATTCACAGAAATGCCAGTTGTGGTTGTGATAGTAAGAACAACAAGAATACACCTGAAGTTTGTTATTTTTATAACCATACTTTGATTGATTTTGTAGAAACAATCATTTAAAAGTTAGAGTTCAACTGAAGCTGAACTGAATGCATTGTATTATGTATTGTGCTATTATGCTATTGTAAAGCTTGAATAGTTAATGCATTTGTTTAAATAGTTTAAATTGTAAAAAAATGTTTAAATGATGCTGGGATTGATGTGAAAAACCTATTACAGTTTTTTCAGGAAACCAAGGCAGGATTGCTATGCTGCAGGCAGATAGCAATACACAACGTTTTGGGTTTGCAAATAAAACTGTGTCATAAGGAGGGATACATCAGAAGTGATTTGATAGTGGTTCAAATTTCTGGCAGGTAAAGTCATTCCTGCGGAAGTTTTTTTTTTATCAAAGTCCATAGATGAAAAAACAGCATCAGATGTCAACAAAGCTGTTGCTGTTGTATGAGGTAAATAACCACGTTCTACGACAAATGCAAAAGCAGGGGGATGTTGGGTTTTGCATAGGCAGAACGAGATTACCACCTGACATCGAGATTATCACCTGACCTGGTGGGTGTCTCTTGAGTTCAAGTACACAAGGTCTCTGGTCACGAGACATAGTCTCAAGATGATATGACTCAGCAACCTTGGACAGGTTTAGCAGTAAACATGTTGATGAATAGGTTATACAACTGGGGTGAGTAATATCCTATTTATAGGTGGTATAAAGCTAACACACTTGCTGATAGCTTCACTCCTCTTCACACTCTCGTCTCGACTTGTTCTGGACTTCACTTCATCTAGCCTTACCACTGGGGTATTGGATTTGTATCTGCAATGATGTAGTGAGTAGAGATGCATTGATTGCCTTAATCCCATGTAATTGGGTCTTACAAATAAACTCTTTAATCTTTATTAACTGCTGTTATCTCCTCCTTCCGCCTGCGTGACTGGAACTGAGGGTCACTGGCTAGGGAAGCTTTTGAACCCGGGTCAGTCCATCTCTCACAGATCGGTCCTCATTGGGCTGTTGTGGGGGGTGGGGGTTTCCTAATGTTTTGTTTTTACCTCTGCAAACTTTTGGGTTTCCCCAAACCTGATGATACTTCCCTCTTCTGTGTAGATGGTATTATTTTGGCTACATAAGCAACAGCTCTCATGTCTGAACTGTTGGGACATGTAACACAACAACAGCTGTGGCACAAGTGTTTTCATTTGGAAAGGTACAGGATGGCTAGAATAACAATCTTGTTTAGTCTGACACCACTATTCTATTCTCATGGGAAAAGTAGGTGGGAAAGAAATATGAGCTGATCACATGGTTTGTACTTTCTGATGACGTAGTATGATTGTTAAGTTTCGTTTCCTGTAACTTTGTAATAGAGGGAAGGATTGCTTTCTGTATGCTTCTTCTTGTCTCTTCTCTCTGATGCTCTGTCTGCTAGGGTGGACTTGGTCCACTGGACTATGCTATGCAATATAGACTGTAACTTAGGAGATTGTATTTACTCTGATATAGAATAAACAGGTAGTAAAACCCTGGTGATGGATTCTATTGGAGTTAATTCCTAATTACAGTTGAGCTGACAGGACGAACAAGCTGGAGCTGTAATCCGAGACGCTTGGACAAGCTGCGTGTGGAGGAGACAAAGGCTGAATCTCTGTGTGAACTACATGGGCCGGTTACACACATGAGACAGAGGCTAAATCTTCCAACTCACGCTCTGCTGAATCCACGTAGGCGGATGGGCCTGCAGGGTGGATTGAAAGCCATCAAGGCTGGAGAAATTTTAGCCTTTTCAGGGTTATGGGCCCAGAGGAATCGGATTACAAAATGACCTGTTGGACTGGTGCCGGAGATCGAGCGGAGAAAAGTTCGAGGCAAGGTCGAGGGTCTGTGCCAGCGGCGGCGGCAGGAATTGTTTATCCAGCTGCTGTGTGTCAACGCAGTGATTGATGGCAGAGAAGGCCATTAAAGTGGAAGACTAATCTCCTGGACCTTCTTCAGCTGGTAAGCAAAGGGAAGAAGAGGGAGGTGTGTCTGCAGAGGGCTCTGAAAGTGAAGCCGGGAGTTCTGAGGGGGAAGAAGCGGCAGCTTTCCCTGTTGCCAGAATGGCTGCACAAGCCCTGAATCCACAGATAGTTGAAAAATTGTCTGGAACGAATTACGTGATCTGGAGCTTCCAGATGCAGCATTATTTAACTCATGCGGGGCTCTGGAATGTTGTAACACAGGACGCTGTGGCTGTGGGTGCCCAAAATTATGATGAATGGAAGGAACGAGACGAGAAAGCGAAGGCAGTTCTCTGCTTATCTGTTGAAAGTTCCCAGGTGCCATTCATTCAATTTTTGGAAACAGCAAAGGAGATCTGGGAAACCCTACAAGGGACTTACCAGATGCGCACGGCAGGAAGTAGGATTATACTTGCGCGTAAGCTGTACAGGCTGAGCTTACAACCAGGTGGTTCTATGCCTGAGCATCTGAGTACTATTCGGGACATGTTTAACAGGCTTAGAGCACAAGGGATGCAAGTTGAGCACCTGCATCAAGTGTCTATTCTGTTATCCAGTCTGGATTCTTCATATGACACAATTGTGACATTGATGGAGGGGCAACCAGATCAGAATCTGACCATGGAATATGTGTCAGGAAAGCTTCTCGCTGAATGGGAGAAAAGACAAAGCAGGCAACATGCTGGACGTAAACCAGCACACAGCGCAGCTGACTCAAGCAGCGGGAATGCTGGTGGGAACGGTGCCAAGCTGGTGGGGGTCACACAAGCAACAGCTTTGAAAGTCAGAAAATGCTTTTGTTGCGGTTCGACTTCACATCTTAAAAGAGACTGTACTTTTAAGGGCAAGAAAAAAAAGAAAAAGGAAGTTACCAGTACACCTGAGGATACAATTAAAATGGGCAAAAGTTTGATTGCTCGGGTGGGTTTCTCCAACCAAGACATGTGGGTACTTGACAGTGGAGCTTCTCACCACATGGCAAATTCCAGAGACATGTTTCAATCTCTGGATGATGGATATACAAATCAATTTGTGGAACTGGCTGATGGAAAAAGAATCCAGGTGACAGCTACAGGAACAATTGACTTTGCTTCTTTGGGTCAACAGAGAGCACTGTTTGTTCAAGAACTGGACACAAATCTGATAAGTATATCACAATTGGCTAATGATGGATATGAAATAAGTTTTTCTAACAGCAACTGTGTAATTTCACATGAAGGGGTGATCTGTGCAAAAGGTGATTTGCAGAATTCTCTGTATGTTATAAATCCGTTTGTAACACATGATGAGAAGGCAAAGTATGCAAATTTGAAACCACATGACAATTGTTTACATATTTTCCACAAACGTTTTGGACATGCCAACTACAGAAGCATAGAAAAAATGCCAGGTCTGTGTGAGGGTGTGACAATGAAACCTTGTTCAAAGGAATGTGAAGTATGTAGTACTGCAAAGTCACACAGGTCTAACATTCAGAAACACAGTGATAGAGTGAGCACAAGAATCTTTGAGCTGGTACACTCTGATGTTGCTGGTCCATTTGAAACTAGCTATGGGGGGAACAAATACTATATGTCTCTAATTGATGATTATTCTCGATTTGGATTCGTATATCTGCTGCAGCATAAATCTCAGGTTCAAGAGAGATTTGAATCATTTGTTAAATGGGCTGGGAACAGATATAAACAATATCCAATAGGAGAATTACTCACTGATGGTGGGGGAGAGTACATGAGTACAAAGTTCAAGAAATTTTTGGAAAGTGAGGGAATAGGGCACAAAGTCACTGCCCCAAACTCTCCATTTCAAAATGGCGTTGCTGAAAGACGTAACAGGACACTCCAGGACATGATGAGGGCCCAATTGACTGAGTCAAAGGTGGGAAACCGTTTCTGGGGGGATGCATTGTCAAATGCTAATTATCTGCTGAACAGGTTACCAAATTCCACAATTGGAAAAACTCCATATGAAATGTTTCATGGGAGGAAACCAAAGGTAGCACACGTGCGCATTTTTGGGTGTAAATGTTTTGTTCATATACAGGCTCAAAACAGGACAAAGCTATCTGCAAGAAGCTTTGAATGTTTTCTGCTGGGGTATGATGCACAAACAAAAGGGTACAGGTTGTGGTCACCACACCACAACAGGGTAATTCTGAGCAGGGATGTGATTTTTCACGAGCAAACAGATGACCAGAAACAGCTGGTGGAATTGCCAATGCATGCAATGTCTGAAACACAGCAGGATGCTTCTGGGACAGAACAGGCCACTGGGCAGATATCTGGGGAACAGGAGGGAGGTGAACAATCTCTGAGACGTTCAACCCGAGAACGCAAAACACCTGTTAGATATCAGGATGAATTCCAAAGGGGGAAAACTGTTGTACATAAAGCTCTCAAAATAGCTTTAGAACCACAAAGTTTTGAGGAAATTCAAAGCTTGGAACCAAAAGTGAAGAATGATTGGTTTGAGGCCATGCAGGATGAAATCAATGCAATGCATGACAACAACACATGGAGTCTAGTATCTTTGCCTGTGGGGCGTAAGGCCATCACCTGTAAATGGGTGTACAAGGTGAAAACAAATCACCAGGGGCAGGTGGAAAGGTACAGGGCAAGACTTGTTGCCAGGGGGTTTGGACAAAAACATGGGGTAGATTTTGATTCCGTGTTTGCACCAACAACAAGGTATGCAACTGTCAGACTGTTGTTGAAATTGGCAGCACAAAGAAAAATGATGGCATTTCATTTTGATGTAAAAACTGCTTTTTTATATGGGGAATTACAAGAGGAACTCTACATGGTGCAACCACAAGGTTTTGTAGAAGATCCCAGTCTTGTATGTCGTCTGAACAAGTCCATATATGGGTTGAAGCAGGCAGCTCGATGCTGGAACCAAAAGCTAGACAGAGTTTTGATTAGTTTGGGATTCAAACAAAGCAAGGCTGATCACTGTCTGTATACAAATTACACAGAACAGGGAAACTGGGTGTATTTGTTGATTTTTGTTGATGACATCTTACTGGTAACACAAACAGTAAGTCAAAAGGACAAAATTGCACAAGAATTGCAAGCACACTTTGAACTGAAAGATCTGGGTTTGGTACAACACTATCTTGGAATGCAATTATCTCAAGTTGAGGAAGGTTCTTTCATGGTTGAACAAAGTGGGAAAATTCAGAAATTGCTGGAAATTCATGGATTGGAGAATTGTAACCCAGTTACTACTCCAATGACTCTTGAATATCAGAAACACACAGATAACACTGAATTTGATGATATTGACAAATATCAGAGTGTTATTGGAAGCCTGCTATACTTGGCAAATGTGAGTAGGCCAGACATCAGCAATGCTGTAAACATACTTAGCAGGAAAACGCAAAATCCTTCTAACTATGATTGGCTAGCTGTGAAACGGGTGTTAATGTATTTAAAAGGTACCATGAATTGCAAACTGAAATTGTCATCACACACAAATGGAGGTTTTTGTGTGTATACTGATGCTGATTGGGGATCTGCAACAGATAGAAAATCCACAAGTGGAACAGTTTTAATGTATGAAAACAGTCTAATTGACTGGTACACACGAAAACAAACTTGTGTGGCGATTTCTAGCGCAGAATCTGAGTTCATCAGTTTATCTCAAGCATGTAATGAGATAGAGTGGTTCAAACAATTGTTTGCTGATATGCACATACCAGTAGACAAGGCTGTTACAATTTTTGAAGACAACCAAGCTTGCATTAGCATGGCTCAAAATGAAAAATGTAGGCCAAGAACCAAACACATTGATGTTCGTTACTCTCATGTAAAGAACTGTGTGCAAAAGGAGTGGGTAACACTCAAGTACTGTGCAACAGGGGATATGGTGGCAGATCTTTTCACAAAACCATTGCCTGAAGTAAGACACAAGAAACTAATGAGGGGACTAGGCCTCATTGAGTAAATGTAAACAACATGTATCACAGGCTGTGGGGGGGATGTTGGGACATGTAACACAACAACAGCTGTGGCACAAGTGTTTTCATTTGGAAAGGTACAGGATGGCTAGAATAACAATCTTGTTTAGTCTGACACCACTATTCTATTCTCATGGGAAAAGTAGGTGGGAAAGAAATATGAGCTGATCACATGGTTTGTACTTTCTGATGACGTAGTATGATTGTTAAGTTTCGTTTCCTGTAACTTTGTAATAGAGAGAAGGATTGCTTTCTGTATGCTTCTTCTTGTCTCTTCTCTCTGATGCTCTGTCTGCTAGGGTGGACTTGGTCCACTGGACTATGCTATGCAATATAGACTGTAATTTAGGAGATTGTATTTACTCTGATATAGAATAAACAGGTAGTAAAACCCTGGTGATGGATTCTATTGGAGTTAATTCCTAATTACAGTTGAGCTGACAGGACGAACAAGCTGGAGCTGTAATCCGAGACGCTTGGACAAGCTGCGTGTGGAGGAGACAAAGGCTGAATCTCTGTGTGAACTACATGGGCCGGTTACACACATGAGACAGAGGCTAAATCTTCCAACTCACGCTCTGCTGAATCCACGTAGGCGGATGGGCCTGCAGGGTGGATTGAAAGCCATCAAGGCTGGAGAAATTTTAGCCTTTTCATGAACATCAGAAATAGGGGGAATGATGGCTACATTATCTACAGCCAAGAGATTGGACAAATTCATGGAGGAGAAGGCTATCAATGGCTACCAGTCCTGATGGATATATGCTACCTCCAGTATCAGAGGCAGTATGCCTGTGTACACCAGTTGCGGGGGAACATGGGTGGGAGGGTGCTGTTGCACTCCTGCCCTGCTTGTGGGTTTCCCGTGGGCAGCTGGTTGGCCACTGTGTGAACAGAATGCTGGACTGGATGGATCCTTGGTCTGATCTAGCATGGCTCTTATGTTCTTATGATGCTTTGAGAAGAGCCAACCCCCAAATGTGAGACAGCATTTGAGAAGAGGATTGACTTAAGTACAGAGACAGGCAGGTCGGATAAGGGTAGGAACAGACAGACAAGAGCAAGACGTGAGAGCTGCCTACCATTGAGTCAACTTCAGGTGCATCTTCTTGACCTCAAGCTGGTATTGCACAGTTCGTACAAGTAATCTCAGGTTGATCATGTGGACAGTGGTGTAGTGGGGGCAGAGCTTGCAGGGATGCAGCACTGGCACTTTTTTTATTAGCAGGGATGCTGACATCATCTACTACCCCCCTCAGAGTTCTCAGTTGCTTCTGAGCTTAGCTGCAATCCTCATAGTAGCTAGTGGGGCGGGGGATGAATTTCCCCAGCAACAATGACTGGGTTCCGACCACATGATAACCCACACTCAAGGACTGAGTATGGGTTGAGTGTGGGTTGTCGTTGAACACTGCTCTTGTAGTGTGAAAGCTGTCTGTGCTTTGACATTGTTGTAACATAGTGAATAGGAAACAAAATTCTTTCAAAATACAAAATCTCAAGGGTGATCCATCAGAACTGGATACAGGACATGTTTAAGAGGTACCATGTCAACATAATGGCTGGGTTCAGACGTCAGACCACACGATAACCCACACTCAAGGGTTGATTGTGGGTTGTTGTTGAAATGTGGGTTATCGTGTGGTCTGAAGCCAGCTGACATAACAAACCATGGTGAACAACCCACAGCTCACAAGCCAACAACAAACCATGGGTTCTCTTCATGGGCTGTTCATGGTTAACAAGCTATGGCTTGTTAGCGCAGCTGGGTTCAGACAACGCGATAACCCACATGTCAACAACAACCCATGGTTCAACAATAACCCACGTAGCCTATAGTAGTCTAAATCTACTCCTGTTAAATGAGATTGCCTAGTTTAGTAAAATGAATTGCCTCATCATTGTTTTTAGAAAGTGCATTCCTTTTCATTTATGTTTCATCTCTCTCTCTGTGACACTGCCAGAGTCAGAATATGAAAACTGGATTTGTGCCACGACAACTTATTTTGCTGATCTCCTTACGCGGCTCTCATCTACCACCCGCCACTTGGGCTTGTTGCTAGGAGCTGCAGCATAGGCTGCAGGATATATATCCGGCAGCAGAGAATAGGAGAGAGGAGAGATGGTTAGAGCTTTATCATGACACAGAGTCTGTGCCGTGCTGGCTTTCTCAAAGGCAATGGCTTTAAAGGGTCATGTGACAGAGGTTTAGGAAATTATGTATTGGCTGGAGAAATTTTTCTTCCACTCTTGTAATAATAAATAACTCAGGATAATAAAACTTGGGGTCATCCCTCAAGAATTAATTGGCAATAGATTCAGGACAGATAAAAGGAAGTATTTCTTCACCCAATGCTTAATTAATTTGTAGAATTTGCTGCTATAAGAAGTGATGGCCACAAGTTTAGATGACCTTGAAATGGGATTAGACAAATAAATGAAGAGGTCAACCCATGGTTATTAGCAATAGATAATGATGATGATGATGAAGAAGAAGAATATAATGATAATAATAATGATAATAATTGAATAAATTTCTATCCCACTCTTCTACTTTTGTATCTAGAGCAGCTTACAACAAATGCATAAAACAAAGAACCAATAAGAGCATCATAAAATACAAATTTTAAAAATCAGAATATCCAACAGCAGTGATAGAAAACATTTACAGTTAACATTACAACACAGTCATTGTGCTATAGTGGTTACAGCGTTGGAGTGGGACTTAGGAGATCCGGGTTCTAGTCCCCACTTGGCCATGAAGCTAGCTGGGTGACTTTGGGCCAGTCACTGACTCTCAGCCTAAGCTACCTCACAGGGTTGCTGTGAGGATAAAATGGAGAGGAGGATTATGTAAGCCACCTCGGATTCCTTGCAGGAAAAAAGGTGGGGTATAAATATACTAAATAAATAAATAAATAAATATAATAAATAAATAAATATTGTTTCTCACATGCAGTAGCTGACATGACATGGCAGAGGCTTATGTTCTGATGGATCTTGATCAGGAGGATACTCCAGAGCTGTGGTACCACCACAGAGCAGGCCCTGTCTCTTGTGCTTGCCCCTATGATGGTGCATATTTCTATCTCCCCAAGATAAAGCACTCATTCAAAATCAGGTACATGGTGGACAACATGATGTGACATTTCCCAAATTTTGGGGTGGGACCGGATGGTGGATTTCTAGGGCCCTAGAGAAGATCGCAGCAGTTTATCTGGAAGGCCTGTTTTTGTCTTCAGAGAGATGAATGGTAAGCCAAGGATTATATTACCTATCTGATCTCCTTGGTCACTGGATACCATACCTGCACAGCAACAAATTTTATTTTACACCGTCGCCAAGTATGGTCTCATGAGGATCACAGAAAATTGCAAACTATGGAAAGCTGCCCTCTCCAATCCTTTCATAAGAACGTAAGAAGAGGATTGCTGGATTAGACCAAGGGTCCATCTTGTCCAGCATTCTGCTCACATGCGGGCTAACCAGCTGCCCACAGGAAACCCACAAGGACAGGAGTGTAACAGCACCCTTATTGCTATTGGGTAACCAAAAGGCAAGGGTTTGGGTAACCAACCGGCTATATCTGTTTCATTGCATTGCATTTCTAATTTCATGTCATTTAAATAAATGAAAAAAGAAATGAAATGAATCATTCAAAAGGTAGTTTGTATGAACACTACATCTAGATATTCCAGTAACTAGATTAATCTCTGCATTCATATTTTCCTAGGTAGTGTTTGTAGATTAATAGAATAACTTTAAAAGGTTAGATTGTTTCACAGGCGCTAGTGTCTTCATTTTTAAAACCCATGTTTTCCACTTTTATCCCCTGGCTGGGTTGGGGCAAGACAACGGGCACGTTCACAAGTCATGCTAATCCACCCTGGTAATAAGCCATGCTGGGTGGGTTGTCATGCGAACAACCCACAATGAGCCCAACAGACAATTGGGCTAGTCACGGGTTGACCCCCCTCCCTCCCCCTCCTCGGTTCTCCCATGGGTATCCAAGGGGACACCACGGGAGGATCGAGTTGTCTCCCTGCCATGATCATGAGCCGTTTTTGGTTCGCTGCAAGTTTTTTCCCCTTTCCCCCCCAGGCTGCTGGCTTTCACGACCCCCGTTTTGACAACCACCGACAGCCCCTTCAAAGTGCCTGAGCAGCACATTGGAGGGGGTATCTGGGGCTTTCAGAACCTTTTTTAAAAATTGCTCAAAAATTGGCCAAAAAAGCACTTTTTTAAATTATTTTTTTAGCTGTATTTGTGCAAATGTGGGGATTTGAAGCCCTGGCTGGGGCAATGTCCAGGGAGGGTCCTGCTGCCAAAGTGCTGCAGGTACCAACCCTGGACACTGCCCAGAAGAGGCTCCAAATTGTTTTTTCCCCTTTGGTTTTTGACAGCTATCAAAAGATGAGCTATCAAGAGAAACCAAACGTGCAAGGGAGCTTTGCACGTGAAAAGGGGGTGTTTGGGGATTTACACCCCCTTTGTGGCAAGATCCCCACCCCCACCCCAGCTAGTCCACATGCTGGTGCACATTTTGCACTTTTGCCCATGCCTCTAGGTGCTCAGAAAGGTGCAAAAGTGCACCTCGCCTTTTTCTAGAGAAAAGTTTTGACAGCTTTAGCTGTCTATGGGTCCCTTTAAAAAGGGGTTTTTGACAGGGCAATGGGTGGTTTTTGACTGGGACATATGGCTGTATATGTCCCAGACAAAAAAAACAAAAACCCATTGCCCAGTCAGAACCACCTTTTTAAAGGGACCCAGAGTTTTGACAGCTAGCTGTAAAAACTCCTTACAGTCCCTGACTGTAGGCGTACAATCTAAGACACAATACAAAAGGGAAAGAGGATTAGGTGGTAGGAGGAAAAATGCAAATTTGGGTACTAGATTATTAAAAAGCAGCAATCTGACCTCCATTAGTTCTTTATTTTAATTTATGCATTAATTTCAAATATTTATATACTGCTGTTGTAGCAGTTTTCACTTCAACATAAGTGTGGCGTAGTGGTGAGAGTGTTGAACTGGGACTCGGGAGATCCGGGTTCTATTCCCCGCTCAGCCATGAAACTCACTGGGTGACTTTGGGTCAGTCACTGACTCTCAGCCTAACCTACCTCACAGGGTTGTTGTGAGGATAAAATGGAGAGGGGGATGAGGATTATGTAAGCCGCCTTGGGTTCCTTGCAGGAAAAAAGGCAGGGTATAAATATAATAAATAAATAAATAATAAAACAATGCTCAAACCAAAACTAAAACCACCCCACAATCATATAATAAAATACCAGGACAAGTCAATTTATGTTGATGAAAGGGTGTGTGATTGACCGATTCCCGCGACCGGTTAATCGACTCCAACGCTGCTGCTGCTGCTTGCTGCTGCTGCTGCTGCAGGCAGCCCCTTAGAAATAACTGAGAACTCCAGAAGAAAAGAAAAAGAAAGAAAAAAAAGAAAACCACACAAGGCTGCGCGCGCAAGCATCCCACTGACTCTAGACTCGAGCTTTCCAGAAACGCTTGCTTTACAACGCGCTGGCGCAGCAAGAGCAGGCACTTCCTCTAACTCCTGGGACGAGGAAGGGCGGGATTTTGTGCGCGTGCGCAGCAAGGAAAAACTGAGCCCCGGCTTTCCCTCTTCCCCCGCCCGTCCGCTGAGAGAGACGAAGCGGAGGGGCGTGGCTTCCCTCCTCCTCCTCCTCCTCCTCCCTCCCTCCCCGGTCTCCCTTAGCTGTTGGTGGGGTTTTTTCCCTCCTCGTCGTCTCCCTCTTCTTTCCCGGCGTGCACCGCGCCCGCGCTGGCTGTCTCTGGCCACGTCCCCGGGCCACGTCGCTCGGTGCCCGCTGAGCTCTCGCCATCTTCGCTTCGGTCCCCGGCTCCTCGCCTCCTTCCTCCTCCTCCGGCGCCATGAACATCTTCCGCCTCACCGGGGACCTCTCCCACCTGGCGGCCATCATCATCCTGCTCCTCAAGATCTGGAAGACCCGCTCGTGCGCCGGTGCGTCGGGCTGGAGGGCGAGGCGAGGTCGGGGGGCGTTGTGAGGGGGGCTCAGCCGGCCTCGTCCTCCAGCCAAGCAGCCCCTGGGCCGGGCTCAACAACGGGTCTCTGGGCTGCCCCTCACTTGCCCCCCTCTTTTATTTGTGAGAGTTTCGCACCCAAAGGGGCGAGGTGCTCCCTCACTTCTCGCCCTCAATGTATGTGTGTGTGGGGGATTTGGGAGGAATGATGGCCCCGACCACCTCCTATGGGTTGGGGGCTTTTCTTTCAGGTGAGGGGCAATTTGGGGGTTGGAGGGGAGGGTTCCCCATTTATTGTGGGGTGTTGTGGGGGTTTTGCCTGCAGTGAGGAAGTCCAGAGGAAGTTGGGGGAGATGAAGGGTGTTTGGGGGGGGGTCCTGCTTTTGAGATAATCTCTTTCTTCTCTCAGTGCAGAATGGGGCTTTGAATTCAGGTGAGGGTCATTTGGGATGCTGATTTTTTAGGGGTGGGGTGATGGTTCCCCACTTATTGCGGGTTGGGGGTTAGCCTGCAGTGAGGAAGCCCAGAGGAAGTTGGGGGAGATGAAGGGGGGTTGGGGTGTGTGTCCTACTTTTGATATAATCCTCCCCTCTCAGTGCAGAATGGGGTTTTGAATTCAGGTGAGGGTCATTTGGGGATGCTGATTTTTTTAGGAGTGGGGTGATGGTTCTCCACTTATTGTGGGTGTGGGGTTTGCCTTCAGTGAAGAAGCTTCACTGGGAGGTTGGGAGATGAGGATTGGGGGGCGACTGGTTTGTGGGGTGAAGGGTTCCCTCAACTTGTGTGTGTTGGGGGGGCTTCACTTACATTGGGGAAGTGTTGGACGTTTGGGGAGTTGAGTGAGTATTGGGTGGGGTGATTTGGGTAGAGGTTGATTGTTCTCCCCACCACCCCACCATGTGACTGTGGTTGTTTGATAGCTTTGCATCCAGGTGCGGGAGAGAGTTTTGTGGTGGTGATGGTTTCTCATACTTTTCTGCATGTGTGTATGCCCATGGGACATTGGACGGAGGTAGAAGCTTCTGTGAGGAGGAATTCTAGGGTGCTGATTTGAGAAAAGTATTCCCACTGTGCCCCTATTTCTAAAGGGTGGGGGCATGATTCACTTGAATCCTATGGGATGTTTCAGGAAGAAGAGTCCTCTGCTAAGGGGGAATTCTTGGGGTATTGTGTGGTGGGCCTAGTGTGGTTGTAGAGTGTTGGACTCAGACCAGGAAGACATGTGTTCAAATTCCTGCTCAACTTATCGGTGGCCTTGCACCTCTCTCAGTTGGGCCCCTCTCAGCCTGGCCCTCCCTCACAGGGTTGTTGTAAGGAGAAAAGGAGGGGAGGCACCATGTGTGTCACTCCTGAGTTCCTTGGAGAGGAAGGACATGATTAAGATGTGTTGAATTAAATAATTCCTATAACTGCCCTGTGACCCCTTATTTTTAAAGTATGTGGCGTTATCTTGTTTGAAGCCTGTGCAATATTGGAAGAGGTAGAGTCTGGTTGGGGATTAGGGTTCATGTCCTTTAAAAGTGGGGGTGGGGAATAGGGCAACCCTAGGAATAACTGAAGATATTCCTACAGTTGCCCTGTACCCCATTTTTTAAAGGGTGGGAGTTGCCAACTCTGGAAAGACTATATTGAAAGCACTTCTTTGTACTCATGCATAAAGGGGGGTGGGAGAGGGTTTGGAAGCTCCAGGAGGGTCCTTGCTCCTAGGTACTGTAAAGGAAGTATTCGCTTATGAGGATGCCAGAGCTAAGTGGAGAAAGTCATTTTAGGGATTTTTGATAGTAGTTAGTGTCTTACATACAGAGATCCCACAGTGCAGATGAAATTGAAGCTGAGTGAGTCAAGAGATTTGGAAAGGGGTCAACTCCTTCGTAACTAGGAATATCCAGGTCAAATAACTGCCTCTCTTTATTCTAAAAGAATGCAGGAATGTGATATAAGTGAACAGAAAAGGTGCCTTTTCTTAGCACAGAAGAATTTAGGAGGGGGAAGTTCTTGGTGCAGCCCCAGCAAAATTATGTTTCAGTGTTAAGGGAACTGCAGGAAGCATGCTACAGTGCATGCATCTTTTTCTTTATGGAACTGATTTGCATAAATAGAATGAATGGACTTTGCTGTTTGAATGAGTAGAAATATTGCAGTAAGATCAGGTTTTCATGCAGACTTTGCAAGCCCCAAAGCTGTGCTCCTAGGTTGCTTGACCCTCAGTTTTTAGATTTCCACGATAGACCCCTTATTTGTTTTTCTCTGAAGGGTTAAACTATGATCCCACTTGATTTGAGCACTCTGCAAGCTCTTTTACTTGCATTGCCAACTGCTGTTGAAAATTGGAAGCAAATGACTGAATCAAGGCTTAGGATTTAGGAGAATAGGCTCTCAATTGGGATTCCTGGCCTAGTCTGACGTGGCAGCTAACAGTAGGTGTGGTGAACAGAGCTGCCTGTAGAGAAATGTATTCTTGCTGCACCCTTGCGCCAATTCCTCAACAGAATAGCAAATTTCTCATTTTTTAGCACAAGAAATCCATACTTGTTACATGTTGCAAAGTGACACTTTAATGCCATCAGGGCTGTTATTTAATAACGTACTTTGAGACAGGTTTTATTGCTGGTATTTTCCTCCAGAAATGAGAACTTGCTTCTTCTCATGCTTATGTGCTACAGATGTTGTTTTTTTAAGTCAGCTGCTCAATACATTTATTTAGACACTCCTTGTTTATTCTGTATTGATGATTTGATGTTGGACTGGGTTCTTATGTCTAAATCTTATTCTAAACTGCTGTTATGTTGGTAATTCTATTTGTACTTGTATGATCAAGCAAAACAGCTTTGAACAGGGAGCACTGTGAAGAGGAGAGAATGCTATCTGGTGGCAAAATGGATCAGTCACAGTTGACTAATCATTTGGTATTTTACTGGAGCTGATTTTAAAGCTACAGACTTCAGTCATTGTGGATAAGTAACCATAGTCTGAAGAATCTATGGGTCCTCTCACATGCACAACTGTTTCAAATTATAGTTAATTAGGTTTGTTTATATAGATTCAGGTAGGCTGTATGTTTACAAAATTTAGTGCTTATCCCTAGAACTTTATGCTGTGGCGTTTATACTCAGAAGTAAGCCCCTTCGAGTCAGTGCATTTTACTTAGTAAGTGTACATAGGATTGTAATCAGGCTGCAATCATATGAATGCATTCTTGGAAGCAAGTCACGGTGAACTTAGCTGGACTTAATTTCTGAATCAGCATGCATAGGACTGGGACCCATTTTAATAGTATTTCATGCATTCATGTTATCCAGTTGCAGTTAACTTTGTTTCATTTACTGTTCTTTATGTGCATGCATACAATGTATCTGTATTTTGTTTGTCAACTCTAAAAAAAAAACCTAAGAAGCAAGTGAGATCTCAGCAACTGTGAGTTCCTAGTCACCCTAGCTCCTTGTGCCTTTAGGCCAGGGGTGAATAATCTGGGGCCCTCCAGATCTTGTGGGACTGCAGCTCCCATCATTCCTCACCATTGGCTATGCAGGCTATGGCTGATGGGAGATGCAGGCCAACAGCATCCAAAGGGACACAGTTTCCTTGTGCAGAGGTAGGTACCCCAAAGCAATAGCCATTTCAGGGTGGGGACTTTCTGACTACTATTCTGCCTTAGTGTGGTGGTTGTGAAGGGGAAAGGTTAATGGAAGCTGGCAGGGTGTATGTGATGAGGGGGTTTAGGGCAGGAGCAGATAACCTGTTAGTTTATTTCATAAATGGTGCAAACAGCTTTGTTTAACTAATTGTATTAATTAGTTAAACAAGAACCTTCACAACTAGAAAAGGAGACTCTTTCAGGGCTATTCTTAACACTATTGGCCACCTCAAATTATTGATGTAGTTACTTCTAAGGCTTGTTAAGAATAGCTTGTAGTTCAGCACCAGCAGGGTTGGTGTGGCAAATGTGAAATAGTTACGTTGTATATGGTCAGATTTATGGAGATCTTAAACCAGGTTAGCAACAAGTGACGTTTGAGCTTAAAAATAAATGTTCAAAACTGAGACATTCTCTCATTCTTAGCTATACAGGCTTTAAAAATTTTAACACAATCTTTTTGAAGTAAGAAGTATTACCTCAATGAGCATAATTGCAGCAGGATGAGAGAGGGGCAATAGATGACACTGGCATTTTGCAGGAAAGTGGTTAAATGGAATAAAAGATAAGGTATCTGGTATGAAGGAATAGGGAAGGGCCTTCTCAGTTGTGGCACCCCATCTCTGGAATCAACTTCTCAAGGAGGTGCGCCTGGCGCCTACTCTTTATTCCTTCAGGCGCCAGGTGAAGACCTTTTTATTTACCCAATATTTTAATGGTTAGATTTTTATTTCCATTTTTATTATCATTGTTGTACCTCCGGTCTGATTAATCTGGCTGCTTTCTTTTATTGTATTATACTGTATTTATATTTCTATTTTAATGATGTTTTTGGTTTTAAGATTGTTTTTATCGTTTTTCTTGTAAACCGCCCAGGAAGCCTTTTGGCTGATGGGTGGTAAATAAATATATTAAATAAATAAATAAATAAATACTCATAAGTGACAAGGTGGCTGTATGGATAACTTAAAGATGGGGTCCTGCTGTGAGTCTGTCATCAAGCACACTTCCACCTCTTCCTTGGGATTGGATAGTTAACCTTTCAGGTCCCCATCAGCCACCATTTCTCAGGCTGCATTAGAGCAGGGCTGGACAGAAAGCAGATCTCGAGATGTTTGGGACTTCAACTCCCAGCATTGGCCATGCTGGCAGGGGCTTCTGGGAGTTGAAGCTCAAACCATCTGAAGCTCTACCTTCTCCCCACCCCTGCATTAGAGGAAGAGATGAGATAGCAAAGCCTGCTCCATCAGCTTAGCTGGGACCAATTGCCATTTGGCTCTTACCATCTTGGAACCATCTCCCACTGGCCTGGTTTGCACGCAACGACAACCCTGAGTATGGGTTGTTGTTGAATCGTAGGTTGTCATTACATGTGAACCCTGCACTATAACTTAACTGTGGTTTGTTAACCACAGACAACCCAGGAAGAGAACCCATGATTTGTTGTTGGGTTGTGAACTCTTAAGTTGCTTAAACCATGGGTTGTCATTAGGTGTGAACCCAGAACCAAAAGTTGTTTTGCCAGGCTACAGAGGCCATGGGCAAGAGTTGTAAAAAACAAAACAACCCCCCCTCCCCCGGCCACTCTACATGCCAGTACTACAATGCTGCAATGGCATTTGGGATACAGGGAGGGAGAGGGTGAAGGAGGAGGGAAACAAACCACAGTTTGTTCAATTGTTTGCCAGATAAACCCTGGATAGGGCAACAAACCATGGGTTAAATAAGTTATGTGCGAACCAGGTCTGTGTAAGATTTAGTACCTGAATTTGCTTATTTTTCCCTTTCCATCCCCTTTGTATCATATTTTTAGATTATATGACATTCTAAACTGTAAACTGCCTCAAGTACTTTGGCAGAAAGGTGGTATATAAATAGTCCTCTTCCTCTAACTCAGGGGTCCCCAACCCCTGGTCCGCGGACCGGTCCCGGTCCGTGGCCTCTTAAGAACCGGGCCGCGCAGCGCCTGGCTGCCGCACCACCCAGCTGCGGCAGCGCCCAGTTTTACAAAAATGCTCGGGGAGGCGAGCAGAGGGACAAGCGGCGGGGGGGTGCTCGCCGGAGCTCGCGAGCACCCCAAGAGCCAGGACCGCAAGCCGCCCGTCCTTGCTCTCGGGGTGGGGTGCTCGTGAGCTCTGGCGAGCACCCCCGCCGCTCGTCTCTCTGCTCGCCTCTCTGATGAGCATTTTAGTAAAGCCAGGAAGAACTTCCTGGTTCTGCGCTGCTACCGCCCGGGCCGCACAGCAGGTGAGCGGTGGGCGACACACACCCCAGTCCGTGGAAAAAATTATTCCACCGGACCCGGTCCCTGGTCCCAAAAAGGTTGGGGACTGCTGCTCTAACTGATACCCGGATGACTAAGCCAATTTTTTTCATGCTATCTCCATGCTTTTGTTTTTATGCTGAAATATGCAACATCTATCGCTTGAATGCTTTGTTCACATTTAGCTGTATGGAACAGAGCTAATAAACAGGGGCACATGACACCACATTATAATAACGTAATGAGGCATGTATTGTAATCAACCCTTATTTTGCATGCAGTGAGGCGTAATCTTTACAAAAATGTGACCTGCGAACTTGCTGTAGTGGGAAGGTCATTTTTTAATGGCTTGCCTGTCAAAAGCTTCAGTTCTAAACAGACTTCAGTGGGAAATGGATGTATGTAAATGTGCTCAGAAATCAGAATTGAGGTCTAATGTTTTGTCATCTCCCAGTGCAGATGAGTCCTTGGAGCTCAGTGAAGTGTTAGTGACTTAGGGCTTGGAGGCTGTTTCAGTGGGCATTTCTCACAGACTGGGATTGGGGCTAGTGGGCCTCGCCAAGACTAGATAACTTCTCACAGGAGTCTGATGGAGGAGAGTGCTGGGATAGAAATAGGCTGCACATTTACTGAATATTGGAACAGTTTGTGTAGAAAACTGGAGCCTGTGTATGGCCTTGCCTGCCAAGTAGGGAGCTAAATGGAGGAGAATAGGATAGAGGCAGACACAGATCTAACTGCTGCTTTTAGCCACTCCCCTGGAAGAGAAGATCTCAACCTTATAGATTTCATAGATCATAAGAGTTGGAAGGAGCCTACAAGACTATCGAGTCCAACCTCCTTTCCTAGCCATAGGACTAGTTTAGGTGGCCAAAGCTGCTATCTCTGCAAAAAGCACCTGCTGAAATGGCATTTGTGTCATCTGAAGACTGGACAATCCCCTGTGATAGTTATGAGATGGGCAAAACTCCCACAGCCAGTAAAAAAAAAATCCTTCCGGATCCCATTGGCTGGTGGCCAGCCTTGATCTACAGTGTTTCCTGCTTAGTAACCATTTGTAACTAACTAACCATTTGTGGAACAGGTGGGTTGGAAGACATTCTGCAAGTACCAGTGGTCCTTGGGCCCTTCATCTAGGATCAGACAGCAAGAAGGCAATTATCGCTCAGGCCCACTTTGACTCTGGCAGGCAGCACAGTGGAATGTCTGCCTAGGCTCAGATAATGACCAGAAGTAGCAGCCATCTGCCTTAGCATCTTTCCGCTCCTTTCCCTTCTCTCCCCACCAGGAAAAAAAAAAAAAAGATGGGCACAGCTGAGCTTTCACTTATTGGCAGAAGTGGTTCTATTTCCTTACATCCATTAGCAGACCTAAGTTATCTCTTACACATATCTATATATTTGTTGGATGGTGGAACCAATGACAAATGCAGAAGTTGAGATTTAATTATGAAGTAATTATGAAGCCTTTCAAGCATCCTCCCATGTGTTGGCTGTTAAGAAGATGTGGCAATCTGCAGATAACCAAGTCAACTGGGGGTCCTGAGTACAACAAATTTTATGGACCACTGGTCTGTCTTATTGGTCATGCCTGTAAAAAAAGAAAATAAAAGGGGGTTGTTCTCCAAACATTGTAGGTAGTTGTGGTGGGATGATGTTGGGGTTGATTCCCATGCGACTTTCCTCCCTTCAACATAAACCCTTTTTCCACCCCAGGTAATTTCATGTCTGCTTGAAATGTCATTGGAATATGTAGCCTCTGCCATTCCTTCTCACGTCTGTTGCATGCAGCTTCTTTGGGAGCACTGTGCCATCACTGAGGTGCAGAGGCTCTACCATACTCTTTTGTTGCTGCCCTAAGAACATGAGATGAGCCCTGCTGGATCAGTACAGTGGTCCATCTAGTCCAGAATCCTGTTCCACAGTGGCTGATTAGCTTCCCCTGGGAACCCCACAAGCATGGCAGGAAGGCAGTAGCTCTCTCCTGTTGTTGCTCCCCAGCAGCTGTTATTCAGTGGCTCTAGCTACTCTTTTAATCATTGTCAGCCTTTCCTTGGCTCTTACACAGCGGGTTTATTATTTGTCCTCTTCAGAATGATGCCTTGTACATAGTTGCTTCTGAATAAAAGTTAGTAGTGAAAGGATCCAACAGCAGGAAATCACTAATACCTGAAATGTCTAGATTTCCAGAACTTTGGATGGATGAGTGTAGGCTTCTTCCATAGGGTTCTTTTGGCATGGGGACATCCAGTGACTCTGGGTAACTCAGTGTTTTGGATTAAGGGGGTTTGCACAGTTTGGGTTTTAAAGACCTTTCCTCATATTACTTTCTTTATTGCTTTAGGTATATCTGGGAAAAGCCAGCTTCTCTTTGGACTGGTCTTCACTACTCGTTACCTGGATCTCTTCACTTCATTCATTTCATTTTATAACACTTCTATGAAGGTATGGTATAATGAATAAGTAAAAGGGCAATTATTTCCTCCACCACCACCACACGCACACACATCTTAATGAGTTAGCTTCCACGGTAACTAGAGTAAAGGCTCAAAAAATGCATCTACAAATAGACCACTTCTTGCGTCTGTTAAAATTCATGCTGATAAAACAATGAGTGAGTTGCAGCTCTAGGAAAGGAACAAGGTTACAAATGTGACAATAAATTGTCTTTGTATCACTAGTCATCAGTGGTGTCTTGAGCCTTAAGAGTTTCACTGCTGGAAGACAGATTTCTCCATTTTACTCATGGATAAACTGCTTGGCAGAAAGGGTTGAAGTAATTTAGAAAAGGCTCTTGAGACAGTTTGCTTTCATTGCCCTGGTGGTTGCCTCTCTATTTGTGTTCTGACCCCTCTGACCAGGCTCCATGCTTCTGCTATTACCAGTTTTGCTACTATCATGAATATATTCTTTAATATTCCTGCTGAAAGTGTTGTTCTTCTGCAAAGTATCTGCCCATGCAAAATAACAAGGTAGTATTTTGTGTCACTGGAGTACATCTGACTCTTCTTTCTGAGGACCCTATACCTTACTTGAGGCTTTTCTTAGACCAAAGGTGCTCTGTGTTCGCACTTACGCATGTGTGTATGTATCTCAATCTGGTGGTGCCAATAAGAAAAATCCAGTTGGATTCTGCACTCAGGTTCTTGCTCAGTTGCAAATGTTGCCCTATGTTTCCAAGCCTTATGTTTTCTAGCCTTCTAGGATTTTTGCCAAGAACTGAAGGATGTATTAGGTGGTGATAGGAGGACAGTTAGGCTAGAGGGAAGTGGAATTAGGGAGGGAGGGATCTCAAGCTGTTAGATGCAGTAGTGTAACTCTGCATTCTGGCTCCTGCAAGCTCTGCTTCTGGGCTCCCCTCTCTCCAGTTTCATAGATGCTATAAACCATTAAAATGGAAGTAGAGATCCTTATGGTGGCAAAATCTGTGCTTGTGTGACATGGATGCCTGGAAGGTACAGTGTTGCATTGAAATAGACCTATCTTCATTGGATTCACATGACCATTTGCTGTCTCCTCTTTGTCAAGTTCCCTGCAAAATCTTGTAAATAACATTGATACACCAACTGCGCCACTACCATGCATGCAAGAAGCCTGACTTTGGAGCTTTGCCAGGGAAAGCATGGTAGGGAAAACCAGCCTTGGGTCAAGCCCATTCTCAAGACAGGGTTCCAGGTGGGCTTCCATTTTGAGATTAGTGTGAACCTTCACCTTAAAATTGAAAAAGCAATCTCATGACTACAAATAATCAAATTAAAGGGTTGAAAGTTTATTGGGCTAGAGCAGGGGTATAGGACTGTTTTAGAGTGAGGGGCAAGATTGCTCCCCACCAGGCCCTCTGCAGAACAGATGTTGTAAGTGGATGTGGCCATGCCCACTGACAGTGCCCTGTCCCCCAGGCAATTTGCCTTTCTCCGTGCTGGGAGAGGCTAGGGGTGAGTTTGGCCTACTAGCCTACTTCTAAGGATAGCTAGAGTACCATATTTTTCCGTGTATAAGATGCCCCCATGTATAAGACGTCCCCCACTGGGCAGTTTCGCAACCACGCGGTTCTCTCCTTGGCTTACTTCCGTGTATAAGATGGCCCTCAATTTTTAGTCTAACAATTTTAGGGAAAAGTATAGTCTTATAAATGGAAAAATACTGTATTCTATGCTATTTCAAGCTGTTAAAATTTTAGTGGGCCCAAATGTATACAGATAGTATTATAAAATATTTATATGTATATAGTTTCTGGGTTGGGTACAATGATGATGTAGAGTGTTCTGCCTAGTGTTGTACCAATAATAGAACATGCTAAAAAGCAGGCCCAGTGAATGATCTGGAAGCGCTTGATGCTGCAGAGGTGCTGAAGCTACGCAGGTGTAGACCTTAGCCAAGTACTATTGTTTGGGAGACCACTGGAAGCCCCACAGAACAGCAAAATACTGTAAAAGTATAATGGGGAAAAAAATACTAAGAAGCTTGAGTCAAACTCATGTATGTTTGGCTCTATCAAGGAGTGCTTATCAGTACTTGCTGGTTCACTGATCTCATAAAAGTCAAAGTTCCCTGTCTAGTCAAGGAAACGTAATGGTCATAGTTCAGAGAAGATTAAGAAGGAAAGATTGAAATGCCTCTTGTTCACAGAGTTTTGTGATCCCTTGAATAAGAGCGGGTTCTTTGACTTGATTCTAGTCTTTTTTTTTTTTTTAATATTCCAAATAAGTCACACACCCTTCAACTTGAAATGCATTTGTTGGAAGTAAATTTCTGTGAAACTTCTATGTAGCTGTGTTTAAGTCACCAAGACTACATTGGATGTTCTGTCACATCTATTGTAGGGTGGACCCATTGAATCTTTTGCCAGTTGTATAGGCTGTATAATTAAGAGAAATATAGCCCTACAATTTTACTGATAAAATGAGTCCCTGGTAATGCTTTGATAAAGTAAGATCACTATTGTGACAGGAGAAGGTAAATAAGATCCAGGGTCTGCATGGTTTGACTGAGATGCAGCTGGAATACCTGTAAGGCTCTGGAGTTGTCTAGCATCCTCTTACTAGAATCTTCTGCCTTCTCAGGGGGACTGGCACTTGTGTGTGTATGTGGGTTTTTTGCAAGCATATGCAAAGGCCAAAAGGGAGGTGTGAAAAATATGCCAAGAAGGGAAAAGAAAAAGAGCAGGGAAACTAACAAATGCTGATTGGGATGGGAAGAAAAGGGGGAGATGAACAAAAGTGGATAATGTGGCACCTGGGTAAGAGGATGTTTCCTGCACAACCAGAGGGGAGTGCAGTCAATTTGTGTTCTCTCACTTTCACTATCTCTCTGTGGCAATTCCCAGAGAGAGAAAGTGTTTATTGCTGAATATCCCCACCTGCTGCTGATTCATGAGATGTTTTCTGTCTCCCCATACCCTAAAATAAATGGAGGTAACTTGGTTGTTGCTATGTGTGCCTTTCAAGAATACAGTCCCCGAACAGGCCAACCTATGAAATCTCTTTACTTTGAAAACTAGTACAGAGGGATAGAGTACTTTCAGGCCACACTGGAAAGGCAACAGCAGATATTTTATAACAATTAGGAAATGTGTAAGACCCTTGCATGAAATTAGGCAAGCCAAGTTGGTTAACCAAAAAAATAAAATAAAAAATAGCCCAAGACTGCCGTCTATGCTACTGTAAGATTTATTTTTCTATCCTATGAGTGAACCGATCTTACATTCTAATAGCCATTTGTTTAGGCAGCACTTTTTCCTCCCCATTTTTCCTAGGTCTTTCTCTATCTCCACAGGCTCCAACTGAATCAAGGCACAATCCTATGCATGTTTAGGTGGAAAGAAGCTCTACAACTCCCAACATTCCCCAGCCAGTCATGCTGGCTGAGGAATGATGGGAGTTGTAGAACTTCTTTCCATCTAAACATGCATAGGATTGTGCCCTAACTGATTTTTCTTAATTTCAAAGTGGACACTGGGATTCTGGGGCTAATGAGGCCTCTTGACAGTAAAATGAACCAGAGCAAAAGCCACCGATCCTATAGGAGCTCTATAATTTCCTCAGTCAATAGGAATGCAAAGATACTTTTTTTATAGAGAGCTAAGGTCTGGCATAGGATCATAGAGTTGGAAGAGGCCTACAAGGCCATCGAGTCCAACCCCCTGCTCAATGCAGAAAACTAGAGGAGGGGGTCTCCCATCCAAGTAATGACCAGGCCTGACCATGCTTAGTTTTCCACGCTCAGACAAGCTGAGCCAGCGTGAGCCACAGGCCTTGAAGCCCTTTCCCCCCAAGCTTAACTTTATCCAGTCTGTATTTCTCCCCCCCCCCGCAAAAGGTATTTCTTTGCCCCAATAATCACCTATTAGAATATTTTAGACGTGTCTTATTTTTCTTCATCTATTGTTATGGATATTAGAACTAGTCTAATAGTGTCTCAGGAGCAGAATATCACTTTCCTGTGAGAAGCTCTGCAGAATTCTGACATTGGAGGCTCTTATCTTGTGATCCAGCCTGTTGCTTCTCACTCTTTCTAACTGGTATTACTGTTGGCATTCTGGGCACTACTTTCTATGGATTTTTCTGTATCTGGCTAGCTACCTCAATACCACTCCAGAGATGGTGACTCATGTTGCCCGGCCTTTCTGCTTGGTAAAACACTTCTTTCCCTGAGAATAGGCTTACAGATGGTGAGCTGAGAACCTTAAGCATTTGCTTGGCTGAGGTTGCTGTGGCCTAACAGGTTCAGTGATGACCTGGATTCTGGCTCTGACATAGTTTATGTGACCTGAGAAAGTCATTCAACCTTTCTTATCTTCAGTCTTTCCCACCACTTATTAAGTCTGTGTACAGTATTTTTGTCACAAATGTAACGAAACCCAGTTTCTTCAAGGTAACCTCTTTTTCAAATTTCGAGGAAAGCCTGAAAATAGAAGCTGCAAGCTTCCTCTTTAACTGTAGGCTCATGAATTAAGTTGTATGGCTGCTGCTTAGCAAGTCCACTACCAATGAAGGTATCTTCGAATGGACTAAAACAAAATCATGTGCATAATTTAGATTGTGATCTAAACACAACTTACAACTTTTCCTGGTGCCACCAGGAAAAACCAGGAGCTGCAGACCATCCTGCTGCCTGGCTGAGAAAATGCCTGCCCCCTAGGGTCCAAGATACCTGGGGCTACCTGGCCCTGGTTGCCAGATAGTGCTGTTCTCCCCTATGGTCATGAGGAGCAGCAGTTGAAATAGCTACCATAGCATTAATGTCTAATCCCTGGAGAATGGGCACTTAACATCATTGTCCTGCCAGGGCCTTTATCAGTTACCACTGCCACTGTTCCCTCCCCATCTCTTTTATATTTAACATATTAGATTGTAAATGTGTAGGTGGGCACTATGGATTGGATCCAGATTTAGTCATACTTTGGGTAGACCCATTGAAGTCAATGGGATTTAAGTTAGTCATGTATACTCTTAAACATGACTACATCTGGATCCAAAGGCACTTTGTTGTTATTAATCATCTTACTTGAGAACAAGCAGTGGTGCTGCCAGGGTTGAAGGGCCCTGGGCAAGGTGCCCAGCTGTAGGTGTAAGGTTTTAACAAGAGCTCATGTAGCTTCATGGCTAAGACTGAGCAGTGAATCAATAAGTTCCTGGTTTGCATTATGTCTCAGTCAGACGCTTACTAGGTGGCCCCACACAAGACCTTAATCTTCTCTCTGCAATATGGGGATGATAATATTGACCTACCTTATAAAACTGGTGTAAGGATTATAAAATATGAGGTGTGTTTTGAAGACTTTAAAGTGCTATATAAATGCTTATTAGGGCTGCAGTTTAACTGATTAAAGGTGCATTACTGGCTGGGGCATGCTGGGAGTTTTAGGCCTTTTTTCTGTCTAAACCTGTGTAGGATTGTGCCCTAAGAAAAACAAACTTTTGACTAGAAATGTGCCATTTCTAAAAACTGGATGGCAAATACGTTCTTGGAAGCGCATGCTTCTTAGATGATGACTGCACCATCAACAAGTGAGGTTCTTGCTTTGTTTAGACTTCTTTGGTCAGGTGACAATCCTTATATTTACTAAAGAAAATTCTGTTTGACAATTAATGTCTGATGTTTTGGAACTCATGGAAGATTGCAGCAGCTCCTTCTTTAAGAAAAAAGTGAACACTACTCAGGCAGTTACATAAGCCAGCTTCAGTAATATAATGTCTGCACTGGCACCAAGTTAAGGGGGGGAAATTAGTGTGGTGTTTACAACTAAGTGTCAGTATTTGAAGCTGCAGCATTAGGATTCAAAAGTCTGCCTTGATTCAGACCATGACATTTTGAAACTCATTTCCCTTTCTTTAAACTTCTGAAAGAACCCAAATCAATCAGTGGGTTGGTATTGGAAGAAGAAAAACACTACCTCTTTATATTCCAGATAACCTAAGAAGAAAATGGGTATTTGATTTGTACCTCTTGTAGTAGACAATGCGACATGCTGATGAATGTAACTGAGCAAATTGGAGGGAGGAACTTGCTTGAACAATCAACAAAGATCCTTTTTGTTTCTTATTGTGTATATACAATGTTTTTTATGGTGGAACCACAGATTAAAAGCCTGATAGCACATCTGGGTCTCTTCCTTTCAGCTTATCTACGTTGCTTGCTCGTATGCTACAGTCTACCTGATCTACATGAAATTTAAGGCCACCTATGATGGAAACCATGATACATTCAGAGTGGAGTTTCTTGTGGTTCCAGTCGGTGGGCTGTCTTTTCTTGTCAATCATGACTTCTCTCCTCTAGAGGTTGGTATCTTCATGAAGCTTTTGGGTCCTGAAATTAGGAATATAGGAAGCTGCCTTATACTGAGTCAGACCATTGGTCCATCTAGCCCAGTATTGTCAACACTGACTGGCAGCCATGGCTCTCCAGGGTTTCAGGCAGGATTCTTTCCAAGCCCTACCTGGAGGCCGGGGCACCTGGTATTCCAAGGCGGTCACCCATCCAAGTACTAACCAGGCCTGACCCTGCTTAGCTTCCAAGATCAGACAAGATCAGGTTTTTCAGGGCTGTTCAGATTATGTGAAGAGAAATTGGGTGGCTGTGAACTAAACTGAACATTTTGTTCTTTGTGCCATGCTGAATACTTAAGTTTCATTCAAGGCAGAATTGTTTGTGTTTGGAGTTGTATAAGTTGTGTGTAGTGTAGTGCAGGGGTGGGCAACCGTGGTGGTAGGGGTGGGCAGAGCCATCTCCCCCCCTTTATCATAATCTTAAACCAAAGAGGTACGGGGATTGGAACTAGTGGTAGATATGATGGCCTCGGTTCAAAGCATGTGTCAGCGGGGCTGCTTTATCTGTTTCTGTGGAACAATGCAGACATAATTTTAACTATTTTTAGCAGAATTAACAGTGCATTCCTATGTCTACTCAGAAGTATTGAATTCAGTGAGACTTACTCCTAGGTAAATATTATAGGATTGCAGTTTTAGTTATTCAAATACTCAGTATGTTCAGTTCATTTTTTTAAAAACCCGATGAGACATGGATCTGGTTCTTGTGCCCTTCATTTTCTGTAATTTAAGGTCCTCAGAGGGCAGTTGGGAAGTGTTTGGTGCCATCTGGAGAACTTAAGAAGAACTACAATTCTTAATATTGTGCTGTATTAAAAAATAGTGGGGGGAATGGAAAATACAGGCAACAATATACATCTTATATTTTAGCTGATCTATGATATGCATGAGATCTATCATATTTGGGTACATACTACTCTATTATTTATTCCTTCAAAGAGCTCGGGGTGATGTATGCAGTTCTTCTCCCACTTGTTCTGTTTATTTATATAAAAATGGAAGAAAACAAACATACAACATTGTCATACAAATTATTTCAGGATACTACACTTACAGCAGCATGGACCAAATTTCCACACAGGTATTTGCCCTGTGGTATTTAGTATTTACTATTCTATAACACCACAAATTTCTCTTCTGGATTAAAGTCATGGCACCAATAATGCAGATTTCACAATTGCAGATAATTTCAACATAGACATTACATGCCAGATTTTCCTGTACCAGTCGTCAGCTGAAGGCGGCTTTGGATTTTTCCAGTTGTTAGCAATTAATATCCATGTTCCTGCTAAGAGGTTGCCCGGCAGGGCTTTATTCTTCACTGCTTTCTCAAAGATATTTGTTAACAGCCACTGTTGGTTCTGGGAGAAAAGGATTCCCTGTTGTTGCCTGAGTTATTTCTAGCACCTTATCTTAAAATTGTGGGTTACCTTACAGTGCTGCTAACAAATAGCTACATGATAGCCAGCATTGATTTGACACAGTATGGTCCATCTTTTGTATTTGGCATGTACGGTATATTACTCAGTGGTATAATGTACTACTGGTGTAAAACTTTTTAAAAGTTTTATTTTATTGCAACATTGCACGAAACTGTTTACTACTTGTGCAGATTCCCTCCCCCCTCCAGACACACTCAAATTCTTATTCAGATAGTTGATATGGTAGTTCACTGTTCATACAATAGCATAAAAATGCTGAAGACATTATGTTTTTTAGATAGTAGATGTGGAAGCTGTTAGTGATGGTATCACTCAGACGTGTTTCCTTTGTTCTTGCAGATCTTGTGGACCTTCTCCATCTACTTGGAGTCAGTTGCTATTCTCCCCCAACTTTTTATGATCAGTAAAACTGGGGAAGCAGAGACCATCACTACTCACTATCTTTTCTTTTTGGGCCTGTACCGTGCCTTGTACCTTATCAACTGGATTTGGCGCTTCTACTTTGAGGGATTCTTTGACCTCATAGCTGTTGTTGCTGGCGTGGTCCAGACTATTCTGTTCTGTGACTTCTTCTATTTGTATGTTACAAAAGGTAAGACACAAGATATGATCTCTTTGTTCTGTAGACCTAAATATTGTATATGCATTTTTCTAGATTCCTTGCACGTGCCTCACCAGTATATTAATACTGAGTATACTTTACCACAAAGCATGATCCCCAAAGCAAGAGTTGGGAGATCCGGGTTCTAGTCCCTGCTCAGCCATGAAGCTCACTGAGTGAGACTGGGCCAGTCACTCTCAGCCTAACCTACCTCACAGGGTTGTTGTGAGGATAAAATGGAGAGGAGCAGGAGGATCATGTAAGCCACCTTGGGTTCCTTGGAAGAGGAAAAAAGGTGGGATCTAAATGTAATGATAAATTAAAAAAATAAAAAAGGGTTGGCATAGGTATTTCCTATATTCCTTCCGTCCCGTTTTTGTTTTTTTAGCCCAGGTGCTGAAATAAGTCACAGACTTTTTGTAACAGGTGTATGTGCATGCATCCAGCTCTGTTGGATGTGGTCCTGTCCTTATATGTAGTGACAAATCAATTATCTTTGTGGACTTTTTTTGGGTTCCCAAAACCTTTCCTGGGACAATGTCATGACACTTTTGTTATTTCACTGATACATGTATTCCCCATATTTCCCCCCTATTTACTTTATTTATTATTTCATTTCTATACCACCCAATAGGTGAAGCTCTCTGTAAGTATAGTATTACTAGTACAGTATTACTGTTTTTTTAAGTGTGTGCATTCCAATCAGCATTTAAATACCCACCCACCCCCATACCATATCTTCCTCATGTTGCATTGAGGCCAAGAAATATTCAAAAAAGGATGCTGCTGAAAGGATTTGAAATTGTACATCTAATCTCTAAGAATTGCTAAATTCATCGTTAGTTTGGTTTTTAATTCCAAATATATGCTAAATTTGTACAGCTTTAGGTTGGGATGTTCGTGCCTGTTATGATAGGCAGTCTGAATATGTGTGAATGTAGTCATACTGTAATAGCCAGATAATTTCATGGCTTCTGTGGAATCCTGAGAATCTGCATTATTATTTTAAAGAGCCGTTTCTAGCTCTCACCATTAAGAAATAGATATGACTTATTTCAAGCACTTACACATTGTACTGTCCCTTAACTTTATGCTCCCAAAGCATCCAAGTATGTTGAAGCCCTTATCGTTTTCAGTTCATTACTAAACTGCACAATTCAAATTATGCATAAAGTGGGCATCCAAAACAAAATATGCATATTGGACAAATGTAAAAATGCCTAATGATGCATAAGAGGCCTGTGGCCATTATCATACAGGCCTGCGGCTCACGCTGGCTCAGCTTGTCTGAGTGTGGAAAGCTAAGCAGGGTCAGGCCTGGTTATTACTTGGATGGGAGACCCCTCCTCTAGTTTCCTGTATTGAGCAGGGGGTTGGACTTGATAGACTTGTAGGCTCCTTCCAACTCTATGATCTATGAAATCTATGAGTCCATGACTCTGTTTTGTCACGTTGGATTTTTATTTTTCTCAGAATTCCAGCCCCATAATATTCTTATAGACATGGCAAAAATTCTAATGCCAGGAACACGAGAGGGCAGAATAGTATGCAGTTTGTCATTTGTATATTTCCTGCAGAAAGAAATGGAGTAGGTGCAATGATTCCGGGGAGCACCCAGGTACAAATTACCTGCTGTAACAAATGAGTGTGTTTTGGAATGTCTTCCTGTATAGTGGGCTATGTGAGTGAGCCTTGAACCACCTTGGGCTCATTCCCACCCACCCTTCCTGACTTGTGGCAGACTATGGCTTATGCTTTGCAGCCACATTTTGATCCTGTTTTTTTAATCCTGATTTCCTTTCCTGGTTTGCAAGGCAAGCGCAAGCTACAACTTGCTAATTCTGAAAAAATGGCAAGCTGTACTTTGCCACAAACCAGAGGAGGGGGGAATTGTGACACATGAAGGGAGAAGAGAGAGCACGTGAGCTCTGGGGTCGTCAAGCTTCATCGTGTCTGAACACAGCCCAGTGTCAAAGTGTATTTTCCAGTACTGCCATCAGTTAATTTTCATATAACCCTACTATTCTTAAATGTCACTGTTATTTCACACTATACATTCCTTCCAGAGTGGATTGATTTAAATCAAAGAAATTTGAATTATTGATTTAAGTCATAGTTTAAATAGCCAAGAGGGAACCCTGATTTAAACCATTCACATAAATCAAGTTTGCTATTGATAGTTTTTCACAATGGTGCAAATCTCATCACTGAAACATATTAATTTACAACTCAGTACAGCATTTTACAACATCGAGGAGGGTATACCTGCTGTAACTTTTTAATAACTTGATTTTTATTAATTTAGGAAATAGTAGATAATACTCATTACCCATGTCAAGCTGCAGATGCCAGGGCAGTACATTAGGAATAAATGCCCAGATTTGATTGGCAGGTAACTTCATTTTTATGAGACTAAGTGTAGGTTTAGCTGTTTGTGGTGAGATTTAATTGTAACTGTTATTTTTAAAAAACAAGAAAGAAATTTAGTATTTTATTGAGCGGGGAATAAAAATATCTAATTTTTTAAAAAATATTTTTATCCATCCTGGTTCCTTCCCTTCCATTTTATCTCCTTGGTGTCAAGCTCAGAGCAGTGTCCTTTCTTTGTTCATATTTTTTCATCCCCCATCAATAAAATAATAAATTCCTTTCTTGTTTAAAAAAATATGTATATTTGTGCTATTTATATTAGAACAACTATAGTGCCTTCGATGCTAGCTCTTGGATGCACGTGTGGGTATAAAAACACCTTGATTTTTTTTGTGTCTCTTAGTACTCAAAGGAAAGAAGCTCAGTTTGCCAGCGTAAGTGCCAAAACCAATCACCAGCATCTGTCATCCTGGATGCTTAGACAGAACAATCCTTACCACAAGCAAAAGGTGAAGATGCTTGACACAGACAGTCTCCCACTTGTCTTGCAGAGAATCCTCGGCGACCTCTGTAGGATCGGAAAACAACCAGCTGACTTCTGTTTGATGCATCTTGCCTTTATCTTTTTTTATTACTATGTATAAAGATTTTTTACATAAAGAAACTTAATACTGTGTGAATTTAATTCAGTGTGTAGTTTCAATTGGAATAGTTCCAAAAAGTGAGGTTTTGTGGGGTTGTTTATGACTAGGAATAAGTGCAAAACACTTCTTATTTTCAAAGGATTCTTTAAAAATTACTGACTTAATTTGGTGCACACAACTGTGTACTGACTGATGGATGGTAACCGTTCTTCTGTTTGATTTCAAATTTCATTCCACTGTATTTATTTTTTCCTCCCAGAAGTTGAACATTGTAAGTCAACTGAAATCAAACTACAAACAACAAAATTTCTTGGGCAGGATGTCACCATTTCATGAATGTCTTCGATTATAATTTTTCTTTCCATTAAAATAGGGATGTCCTATAGTGTCTGCTAATGCATATTGTCCTCTACCTCTGTTAACCTCCTGAAGACATTAGCTTGAGAGTATTTGGTGCCAATGCAGGTTTTTCTGAATATAGAGTTCTTTGCTTTTGTGATTTAGTAGCAGACTTTTCTATTTTTCTTTTTCCATTCAGGACAAAAATGTTCCACATTTTTTGGGGTGCTTAAAGTTCTACTTCTATTTAACAGCAGCCTTAGTGTTGCAGCTGTAAAGAAGAACCTGTGATAGTTGTCCAATTGAAGTAATCTGTAGGTGACAATTTTTAACAATGTCTACAACTTTTAAAAATACAAATACTTTTTCAAGTAATCTCCATGTTCAGTTTTCAAGCAGTTTTAGATGTGCCAGTTTGGGACAATTAGTGTCATTTTTATAAACTTATTCCTCAATCAGCAGCACCAAGTCCTATCTTTATCATCTTTACATGATTCCCTTTTTTACTGTTGCATGACTTATCCTGTGTTACCATCCTAAATAAACATCTTATGAAGTGGTATACATTGTGGTGGTGTCCTGGAACTATGCCTCTACTACAACTTATGATGGATAACTGTGACATGCAATTGTTCAAAAATTAGTTTGATCATGTCTGATTATAAAAGAAAAAGCTATATCTGCAAATTAGACATAGTTCTAGAAACATTGATGGTTAAAGTCTTGACAGTAATAGGAATTTTACTGTATTAGTAAGCCCTGCAAGGGAAAATGTAACAAGGGTTTGAGAATAATGTACTTACCTGATAACTGGAAGGCTGGAAAACGTTCCTGTGAAATACTATACAAGCCACTGAATCTACATCTTGTAACTAGCTGCTTATATATGCACATGATTATCTACCTCATAGATAATCATCTGCTTGTTTTAAAAGCATACAATCCCCTAATTAGTGAGCCACTTGGATAATTATCATAGTTACCCAAATTAGATTTTACTATTCATATGCTGGAGAAGTCAAAGTGCTTCCAGGCACCTTTTCTCTCCCCCACTTTGCTTACTAAACCCCCAATACCTCCCCCAAAACAGAAGAGGCAATTATTGGTAGGGGAAAGTGGTAAAGGGGCAAAGACAGAGACTTAATGGAGATAATCTTTATTCAGAATTGCAGAAGGGCCAATGTGGAGAAATACAGCACTGTGCCTCGAACCTTGCTTATTGCTCACATGTATGTAATTTCTGTTACAAATATATTTTCTCACTATATTGCCGTGTCTCATTCATTAAATGGATGGTTGGGGGAGAAACTCCTGGCAAAAGATTGTTGCTTGGAGCTCTGCTTAGCTCGAAGAAGCATTAAGGCCAGAATCACAAAATTTCAATGATACTGAGCAACATCTGGCAGCAGCTGTAACCAAAGTTTGCACTCTTTTTTTCAAAGTAGCAGATTATGATCCTTTGTTTCATTTGTATCTGTTGTGAGTTCTAATGTAGCTTCTACTACTAATATGTGTTAGTGGTAAATGCTAAAGTGCCATGCCTTTTCCCAAGCCTGCTCTGCCTTTGTGGGTGTAAAATTGTAAAATGAAAATCATTTGTATCTAGAACTGTGCTCCATTCTAGATTTACTGTAATTGACATGGCAAGATTCAAACAAAGCAAGCCACAGATCTAAGTACCTAGGAGTTACAAGATTTTGAGGGTATTTAGATGTAAGATGGAGGCAGTGCTGGAATTATATGGGCAATGGGAAAGGGCATTAATTATATGCACAAGCTTCATCCCCTGATTCTTGCCCAATGAAATGGTAACTTGGGGTAGTTAACTAGAACTACCATCTTATGTATGATTTCCAGAGGCACAAACCAGACCCTGCAACAAATCCACATGCCAACCCTATGTTCCTATCTTCAACTTGTGGCCCTCCCGAAGCTATTAAACCAACTCCACTCACCATTGACTATACTGGCTAGGACTGATGGGAATTGCAGTCTAATGACATCTGGAGGGTTAGAGGTTATCCACCCCTGCACCTATCTACTTGGGTAATACAATGGTTAATGATGCAGCATATCAAGAGTTTGTTTACCTGCTCATCTTGTGTGATATATGCTATCTGCCAGCAATGCTATTCTGCACAGGGCAAACAGGCCAGTCTATGCAAAATAAAACAAATTCCAGTATCAGAAATTGCAATATTCAAAAAATATTAGAACATTTCAACATCTTGGGACACGATCACGGTATATTTACCGGCTAACCCGGGAAAACTGTACAGTTGGTAAGTCCTGGCCTGATTTGAGTAAACACGCATAGACTGGGCTGGAAATCTGTGAAGGAGTGTGATCTTGTTCTCCATGCGGATTAACCAAAGCACTAGTCCTAACGGGGTTCTCAAAACAATATTTCAGAAGGGGTATTGAATATTGCTTCAAGTACCACGCTTGCGTTTTTCCTCAGCGCTACGCACCACGTGTTTGGATAAAGAAGGGCGTAAAGGCAACAGAGCTGCGCTCTTAATGGTTCTGGTAATATATTCGGTTCCCGGTCGCAGTTGGCAGACGCCTCTACGGACTGCTGGACACGTGGACTAGAAACTCCAGAATTCATGCAGAAACTCAGAAATAAAGCAGGCAGAAGTAAAGGCTCCTTTTCATTGCAACGCTGTCAATATGGGAAGGGGTGGGGGAAATCAACAACACGAAAAGCAAAGGTAGCCATGTTGGCCATAAGAAAAACAATTCCAAAATCCATATTAGGGAAATACCTACGCCTACTCAAAGGTCACACATCCCCAATGTACAAGCTTTCAAGACTTTTGTAACGTCTTGCCTGATGAAATCTGGAGATCTCGAAAGTTTGCACTTTTTGGTGACCTTCGAATTGGCCTAATAAGGAATTATTTTTCAGAGTCGTCTTTCAGGGCAAGAGCCCTCCCAAGACATCTTGCACAAAGTCCCATACAATAAAAATACTTTAAAAATTGATTTTAGGGAGGGAAAGTCATCCTTTCTTCTTCTGTTACTTTTTTGGTGGGCAGACCAAACACTTATTCCCAAACCCTGCTGCGAAAGACAAGCCTCTTTACCGGTTAACCGCTCCTTGCTTTATTTTCAATTTTGACAGGATCATTCCTACACATTTACCCGCCAGGCGCACGGATGCGTCTAATCGGATCCGGAAGCTTGTGCCGCGTGGAACACTCTTGTTTAATAGCTACCTCTTTGGCATGAAGCTCCTCCTCCTTTCCCCCCTCTGCGCATGCTCCTCTTTTAACACCGGGGCGCAAACAATGGCTATATAGACTTCCATAGACGCATGCCGGGGTAGTGCGCAGGCGTACACGAAAGCGGCCAGCCGTAGGAGGAGGTGGAGGGGGTGTTGGGAGGTAGAACCAAGGGGTGGACGTCATGCGTCATGACGCCGTGTTGTCAGTAGGTGACCTGCTTTTGAGAAAAGCAGAGGGCTGGTGCGGAGCAGGTAGGCAATTCTGAAGCTGCAGAAAGTGGGCGCTGTGACCTGGGGGAGTTTCCTGGGTGGGGAGGGTATCTTTGTGGTTGAAAGGGAAGGCTTGAATGATTTTTGGGGGTGGGTGGGAGGAGCCTCCTGAGGTAGTGGGAATTGGTAAGGGGGCTCCTGAGGTACCATTGGGAGAAGAAAGGGGAGGGGGCTTGTTTTTGCAAAGGGAAAATGTGGTGTGTGTGTCTGTGGGGTGGGGGGAAGTGTCTGTAAGTTTCCAGAGGGGCATTTGTGGCGGGAGAACTGGGCCTAGTAAAGAGAAAGGGGTGTTTGTTAAATGTACATTTTTAATTAAAACTAAATTAAGATGTCACAGGCTGTGGCTTATATGCATGTGTAATTTTACAGGGGTTGCTGCATTTCACCGTGACAGCAAATGCCACAGAAGAGTTTGCTGCCACAGACTTAACGCAGTGGACCCCACCGTGGAATCTTGACATGTGCCTGCCACAATTTGCGACATAGGTTACTACAGAAGTTTCAAATGTTACTCTGTCTTAAGGGTGAATGGCTTTATTGTGGATGAAGAAGCTTTTGTGGACTTATGGAAGCAGGCTCTAGTCTAGGAAAGCTTATGGTGCAGTAAGTCTGTTTGGCCTTTAAGGTGCTACAAGATGACACACCCTGAACCTGTTTGGTGCTCACTCGGAAGTAAGTCCTGCTCAGTTCAGTTGGGCACGCTCACTGTAAGTCTGTTGTGGCAAACGGAACAAAGAGGCTTTTGGCACCTTAAAGGTTAAAGGGCTTGAAGAGGGCTCTATTCCTTGTAAAATCTGTTAGCCTTTGAGGTGCTAAGATACTTTTTGCTGTGTTTGCTGTAACGAGCCAAGAGTCTTGTGGCACCTTAAAGGCAAACAGAGTAGCATGAGTAGTCTCTTTCATAGGCTAGAGACTGCTCCAGCAGTCCACAAAAGCTTTGCCACAATATATCCTTGGTCTCTTAAGATGCCACAGACTCTCTTGATTGGTGTGTGTCTGGTTGTGAGCTGGAGGACGTATCTTCAGTCACTGAGGCTTCACTGGAGCTTTTTGGAATAAATGGGCAGGAAAACTGCAGGAAAACTGCAGCAGTAGGGTGGTTGGAAATTTTGGCTGATGGTGATTGCAGAAAGGTTACCTGGAAGAGTTTGGGAGGACAAATGTGAGAGTATTGAAGGTTTTTTTGGGTGGGTGGGTAGGAGGTAGAGCTGGACACTGCAGAATCTGTGTAAGAGACTGTGAGGCTTTGCAACAGTGGAGGTAACCAGGGGACTTACAAGGACAACTTGGATAAGAGCGAAGAATGGGCATAACTTTGCGATGTGTCATTAGGCCTAAACTCTGGCTGGTAGCATTGATGGGGTGGGGAGAGAATGGCTGGAACCTGATCAGAACCTAAATCAAATTGTTATAAGTGTATTTGGGTCAAAAACTGATATTTCCTCAGGCAGAAGAGGAGTACCGGTGAGATTCTATAAGTGCTTTCATGTTCTCCTTCAGGCGGTGAGGAACAGCAGCTATAGCAAGGTCTCCACAATGCCTGGGATGGTGATGTTTGGGAGGCGCTGGGCAATAGGCAGCGATGACTTTGTCTTCCCAGGAGCCTTTGAGCTTTCCATCAGGGTGATCTGGTAAGATCTATTGCTTAACACAGTTATGTTGTCAATAAAGGTCTGGGTGCTACCCACAAAATAATAAGTAACGCTTAATTTCTTAAATGGGAGAAGTTAGCAATCTTAGCTCATGGAGATGTTTGTACTCTCAGATTTGGAAAGTCTGATCTTTCTTGTGTGCGAGGCACTGATTGTGGTTGCTTAATAGTAAGGGGTATGCCTTCTGCTATCTGAACTCTACATGTTCCACGGCTGAGCCCTGGCACTGAATTTGAAAGCAAGTGCTGGAGTGAAACGCCAGGAAGCCATTATCCAAATCAAGCTCTGTAAGGGTCTTTCTGTGCTACTAATGTGAACAAGTTTCAGTCCTGTTTAATCAGAACAGATAAAAGGAAGTACCTCTTAACACAGCACATAGTTTAACTATGGAATTCACTACCGTAAGATGCAGTGATGGCTGCCAACTTGGATGGCTTTAAAAGAAAATTGGACAAATTGATGAAGGATAAGTCTATCAATTGCTGCTAGTGATGCTGACTATATATTACCTTCAGTATCAAATGCAATATGTCTCTCAGCACCAGTTGCAGGGGAACACAAGTGGGAGGGTGCTATTGCATTCATGTCCTGCTTTTGGGCTTTCCATAGGCATCTATTATTATTATTATTATTATTATTATTACAGTTATATCTTGCCTTTTTTCCTCTTGCAAGGAACCCAAGGTGGCTTTCATGGTCTTCCTCCTTCTCCATTTCATCCTCACAACAACTCTGTGAAGTAGGTTAGGCTGAGAATCTGTGACTGCCCCAAAGTCACCCAGTGAGCTTCATGGCTAAGTGAACCCGGATCTCCTGAGTCTTAGTCCAACACTCTAACCACTACGCCACACTGGCTCTCAATCTTGTTGACCGCTGTGAGAACAGAATGCTGGACTATAGGCTTTTGGTCTGTTCCAGCACGGCCCTTACATTCTTAACTATTGTGAGTCCTAATCAAGGGACCTGAGTATTGGTGCTCTATAGAGGAGATTGAGATTTCATTTCATTTCATTTATTTCATTTATATACCGCCCCACAGCCGAAGCTCTCTGGGTGGTTCACAACACTCTATACATAAAAACAACAATAAAAAACACACAAAATAGTTTAAAAAATTAAAAACCAAATTTAAAAACACAGTTTAAAATAACAATACAAAAGCCAATAAAACTGAGCCTACAGGTGACAATCCCCTCCGTGCTATTCCAAGCTCCTAACTAAATGCCTTGGCACACTGTGATCCCTAACACACTGTTTTTTTGGCATCCTCACAAAGCTCAGGGTCTCAGGGTTCTTTGGGGATAGCTATGACACTGATACTGGATTCAGTCTGGCTTCAATCTGTAGTGTAAATCTTCCCATAAGTGCTGTGGTCACCAATTACAGAGCTTACTAAACTTTGGCCTTATGAAAAGAGGAAGCAGTTAACATGACAAAATACCCAAAGTGATAGCCGTCCATCAATTTGAGTGCAAGCTTTTTCATATATTGCCATCTTTTTTCTTAAGGATATCAGCTGAACTGCAGGATATTTGAGATTAGAAGGTTCCTAAGAGCAGCCCTACTTGATCAGAGCAAAGGCCTATCTAATCCAGCATCTTGTTTCCCACGGTGGCCAGACAAATGTCTTTGGGATGCCCACAATCAAGACATGAAGGCAATAAATAGTCTAATCTGACTGTTGCCCAGCAAATGATGTTCAGAAACATACTGCCTCTTAAATTAGAGGTTACATGCAGCAGGGTGTGTGGGGGACGGAAGGTAGATTAGGATCTACTGGCAGATCCTCTGGGTAACTTGATCAGAGGAGGCAACTTGTGGCCCTCCAGAAGCTTTGGCCTACAACTCCCTTGGTCCCTTGCCGTTGGCTGTGCTGACTAGGGCAGATGGGAGTTGTAGGCCAAAACATCTGGAGGCCCACAAGTTGCCCAGCCCTGCAGTAGATCTTCAAAGGTTTCTGGCTCCCCTTTGGTTCACAATAGCAACAACATATATTTAAAAGCTGCTGGAATTAAGATAGTTTGAGGAGAAACGGGGGTATATTTTTGTTAGAAGGGAGTGGGCATTCAGTTCTGGTACTTAAAAGCAAGCTCCTGGGCTGAGCAGGTGCTCAGAGCCACCCTATTCTATAATTCTAAGAGCATCCTCCTCTTCAGCCACTGTTTTGTGCCTGGCTCCAGTTGGTGGACCTTGGAATTCATATTTTTAAAAAGCAAGGTAGATTCTGCACACCTGGCATCTGTCCAGCACTGCCATATAGCCATCATGACTAGTAGCCATTATAACCTTGTCCATGAATTGCTCTAATCTCCTTTTAAAGCCATCTAAGCTAGTGACCACCACTGTATCTTGTGACGGCGGATTCCATAAGATAACATCGTGCTGTTCCTATCCAGCTCCTGCCATAGTATAACATTCACTGTGTTCAGTGGGCATTTGCTCTTGTGTGCCAAGTGATTTGAGATTTGTAACCATTTCCAGAGGGGCAGCCATGTTAGTTTACTGCAGCAAAAGCAACAAAGAGTCCTTTAGTCCTTAAAGACTAACAGATTTATTCTGCCACACGCTTTCGTGGCCTGTAGCCCACTACTGCACTGTGACTGACGGCTGCTAATAATGTGATTGTCACTTTCTGCATTTAATTTCCTTCTGACATCCCTGTTTACATTTCTTGCCAGCCAGCCAGCCACTATTTGTACTATATAAAAACCTGAAACTCTCCATAATACTCCATGCATCTGATGAAGTGGGCTGTATTTATTTATTACAGTATTCATTACATTTCTATGTCGCCCAATAGCCATGCTCTTTGGGTGGTTCACAACAATTAAAACCATAAAATACAACATAAAATACACTATAAAAGTTTAAAAGCTTAAAACTACAGTATAAAATAGAAGTAAAAGCCAAACTAAAACCCAGCAACAGTACAAAAATTTAAAATACAGTAGAGTAATACCTTGGATTGCAAGTAACTTGGTTTGAGTGTGTTTTGCAAGACAAGCAAATTTTTAAATATTTATTTTTTAAAAATTGACTTGATATACAAGCGATGTCTTGCAATACAAGTACTGTAGTACAGCTTAAATTAAAAATCTCTGTACAAATTTTTTTGGGGGAATTTCATTTTGATATAAGAGTGTTTTGGATTACGAGCACGTTTCCGGAACGAATTATGCTCTCAATCCAAGGCATGACTATGGGATTTAAAACAACAGAGACAAAGAATAAAATTCCTGGGAATATAAGAAAGTCTTCACCTGGTGCTGGAAAGGCACAACGTACGCGTCAAGTGAGACTCTCTGGGATGCTCATTCCACAACCAGGGGTACCACAACAGAAAAGGCCCTCTTCTTAGTAGCCACCCACCTCACTTCCTTTGGCAGGGGCTCCTGGAGAAGGACCTCTGAGGACGATCTTAGGGACCCTAAGATATATATATAGGACAGGTATATATAGGAGGAGACGATCCTTCAGGTAACCTGGCCCCAAGCCACTTAAGGCTTTGAATGTTAATACCAGCACTTTGAATCGGGCCCATGCACAAACTGGCAGCCAGTACAGATGGTAAAGTACTGGCCCAGTATGATCACATTGACCAGTCCCTGTTAACAATCTCGCTGCCCTATTTTGGACCAGCTGAAGTTTCCAAACCGTTTTCAAAGGCAGCCCTATGTATAATGCAGTGCAGTAATCCAGCTGAGAGGTTACCAGAGCATGGATAACTAGCTAGGCTATCCCTGTCCAGATAAGGACAAGGCTGTAGTCCATGAAAGCTTATGCCAGAATACATTTGTTAGTCTTTAAGTTGCCACAAGACTCTCTATTGTTTTTGAGGATTGTAGTCATATTTGGAGCAAAGAGGAACATTCACTACAGTGGGTTCCCCGCCCCCTCCGTAGCCTTTGGTCACTGTTGAAAACATTTTCCTAGATCAGTATTAGAATGCAGGTAATCCTATAACCAGGCACTTCTTGAGCTCCTATCCACAGGTCTTCTGAGGCAAGGTACAGCTGACAATCAACTTTTATTGTCAACTTCAAGCTGAGAGCAAAGCTGCTTATACTTCAGTTTTCTGTAGCCAATGAGCTCTCAATGATCAGTTTCTGTTCTCCTTGAGAAATGATACAAATATTGGTGGTTAATGTGTTGCTCCAATTTTACAACATGCTCAGCCTTGCAGAAGTATCTGAAGAAAAGGAAAGTTGAAAAAGCGAATTCAAGAGAGATCAGAGTAAATTATCTAGGGCAGCCTTCCCCCACCTGGTGCCCTCCAGGAGTCCAGATGTTCTGGGCTACAACTCCCATAATCCTTTACCATTGGCCATGCTGGATTGGAGTTGTAGTCCAAAACATCTGGAGGGCACCACGTTGTGCAACGACGGATCTAGGGATTGATGTTATTACTGAGAGGTGAGTATAGTTCAAGATTGTTTGCCATTGGAAATGAATATTTTTAAAAAACTGGAGAGAATGAGCAGGATAGAAAGGAATGTTTTACTGAACTTGGGTATTATTAATACTCTTTTTTATTAAAAAAAATTATACTGCCTTTCAAGGCAAAGCTTCATCAAGGCAGTTTACAAGGTAAACTTGTAATACAGACTTTTTGCTTTTGTATTTTATTGCATGGAAATATGAGTTAAGAACTTAAGAAGAGCCATTCTGGATCAGACCAAGGGTCCACCTAGTCCAGCATTCTGTTCACACAATGGGAAACCCACAAGCAGGACATGAGTGCAGCAGCACCCTCATGTTCCCCAGCAACTGGAGTACATAGGCATATTGCCTCTGATACTGGAGGTAGTGTATAGCCATCAGGACTAGTAGCCATTAATAGCCTTATCTTCCATTAATTTGTCCAATCTCCTTTTAAAGCTGTTCAAATTGGTGGCCGTCACTACGTCTTGTCAAAGTGAATTTCATGGTTTAACTATGTGCTGTGTGAAGAAGTCCTTCCTTTTATCTGTCTTGAATCTCTCACCAATCAGTTTCATAGGATGACCCCGTTGGGTTCTAGTATTATGAGAGAGGGGGGGAAATGTCTCCCCATCTACTTTCTCCACACCGTGCATAATTCTGTACGCCTCTATCATGTTTCTCTCTCCTCACTCACCTTTTTTCTAAGCTAAATAATCCCAGCTGCTGTAACTTTTCCTCATAGGGGAGTTGCTCCAGAGTTATAGAAGGCAGCTCTTATTGTGACAATGTCTGATCTCTATCAATCCTATCCCTTAAGGAAAGTTGTTGCCGTCAATGATGGTTTCAGTAAGGAGATTCATTTATTGGTTTAAATGTCTGGGCCATTTTGACCGCTGTTCTGCCTTGTTTCTTCTGTGTTATTGCCACTTGCAGGGAGATCCATCAACCAATCTGGTTAGACCAGGCTTCCCGGACCTGGTGCCCTCCAGATGTATTTGACTACAACTCCCATCATCCCCAGCCAGCACAGCCAATTTGATTAGACTAATCATGGAAGATTTCTCTTTCTGTGTACCCTTGTGAATTATTAAGCAAAGATATGACTCTTGGGTGACTGAGGCTGCAATCCCATACCAAATACATCTGAGTAGACATATATAGGATTGTGCTGTGAGTCTGCAGCATATCCAACAGTTTCTTCCTAAATGACGCCTTGTGTCTTTTTCTTTTGTTCCCGCAGGTGGATTGGAATTCTGGTTTTGTATTCTCTCCACAAAGGCCAATTTAACTGTGCTGGTGGGGGTTTGTTGCACAGCTACCTTCTCGTCCTCCTTATTCTCCTGGCAGCCATAATATGTGCTCTATCTTCCATTTTGTATATTAGCATGCAAGGTAAATGGCATTCTACATTACATTATCTTTTAAGTGCTCTCAAATTGCCAATAATTAGACTTGACGTCCAGCAGCACTGCTGCAAATATAGAACTGCATAGATGGGATTGTACCCAATGTTGTTCTAACTTGCATCCCGTTCATTTAATGGGTCTACTCTAAGTAGGACTAACATTGGCTACAGCCCAGAGGCTTTTAGGGGGTGAGCTGCTGACAGGCAACTGTTTCAGTTCAAATGCATTGTACAGCACCTCGTAGATAATAATTTTAGATGTTCAATGATTATAATTGCAGCAGTTCATGATCAGTTAATAGCAATGCTTTACGCCAGCAAGACAACATGTTTCATCTTTAAGGCAGTGGATACCACTCCCACCTTCCCTGTCAAATCACTTTTTATAAGGGAGAGTAATAAAATATTATTGATATATGTTATAACGATGTAGTAATCATTATTATTACATGTATAATAGAGGCTCTGTCCTGTGGTCTCTGGGACAGCATCCCAAGGACCATAGGATACATCAAAAATCTGCCTCCAAGGTTGGAACCTGAGCTCTGGCCTCAGAGGAGGAGATCTGATCTTGGACTGCCCCACCACTCCCCTGCCCCTGCGGAAAGCTTTGCACTCCATGGTGTGAAGCCAGGGCTCACACGGATGCAACACTGGCACTTTTTTATTAGCAGGGATGCTGACATCATCTGCCCCCGCCCCTTCAGACTTCTCTGTTCCCACCCGGCTTAGCTGCAATCCTCACAGTAGCGGGGGCTGGAATCAATTTTCTCAGCAACAATATATTGTTCCCTGTTGTAAAGGTTTTCACTTTAGCAGCCTGCATGCAGCACTTGATTGTGACCCTCTGTGAAGTAAGGCCTTGGACTACTAAATTTTTTCCCTTCCTTTCTTTGCAAGTATTGACAATATGAAAATCTAGGTCCCAGTTTTATGTTGTTATGCCTTCTTTTAAAAAAACAAACAAAAAAACCCCCTCCAAAATTGTTGTTTATAACCGATGCATTTGCCCTCTACAACTCTACCTTTCAGGAACCATTTCCAATCCTGGGCCAAGGAAATCTCTTCCTAAATTGCTGTACTTGCGTCTGGCCCTTTTCTTGCCAGAGCTGGTCTGGGCTATTGTGGGAGCAATATGGGTATCAGACCGCGGAGTAAATTGTGAAAGGACTATGATAAATGCCATATTTGGAACAGTCATTGCCAGGTAAGGATATTTTATTTTACTTTATTTTTATTTCAATACCGCCCAATAGCCAAAGTTCTCTGGAAAGTTAACAGAATTAATGCCCTAAAGTGCAACATGATAAAGCATCATATAAAACCTTTAAAAGTGTAAAACACAATGAAGCCAAAGTAAAAGCCAGCAGCAGTGTGAAGATCTAAAAACAGAGTAAGAAGCATTTAAAAACAAAATTGAAGGACTAAAAAGCCTGGGAAAATAAAAAGGGTTTCACCTGGCACCAAAAGACTCACAGTGTAGGCACCAGGTGAACCTCTCTGGGGAGGGCATTCCACAACTGGGGTGCCACCATGGAAAAGGCCCTCTTAATTAATAGCCGCCCGCCTCACCTCATTTGGTGGGGGCTCGGAGAGGAGGGCTCTATGTGGAATGTCAGGAGCAGTGTTCTTATTGACCTGAATTTATGGATTTTCTTCTCTATTTCTAATCGGCAGCTGGGTTATCATTGTCTTTACCATTGTGGCTGTTGTCATCGTCTTTGATCCACTCGGTGGCAGGAAGAAGGTGTACATTGTGGATCGCACCAATCGCAACCTGGAGAGCAGCCAATCGGGGCAGCTGTTCTACAATGTCAAGAAGACAGCAACCCGAGTGTGGGAGAAAAGAATCCGGTTGCTGTGCTGTTGCATTGTGCAAGATGACGACCACCGAGTGGCTTTTACAAGCATTGCGGAGCTTTTCCGTGCCTACTTCTCAGTAAGAAGGAAATGCTTGCTTTCCCCCCCTCCTTTTCCCCTTTCTTTTTTATATCCAAAGCCAGAGCCGTTTCAGTTCCATCACATGCAGCCATCTCCAAGGTATCATAGTTGAATCAATTCTGAACTTTGGTGTTAGTGGTGTTTATTTAAAATTCCCCTTCCCCTTGCGCTGCCCATCCCTCTGCACTATCAACACCGTCTTCCATTTTATTTTTTTCTTATCTTCCTTTCCTTTCCAATTCTCCCTTTCCCTTTCCCTTATTTCCCCCTTCTATTATTTTCTTACTTTTTCTTTAAAATATATATATATATAGTAGCATAATAAGCAAATTAGCAGATGTGAAAGCAATAACTGTAAACGGTTTAATGTGTAAGACAGAACTTAACACACGTCAGCGAACTGAAGGGGAGGGAAACATGCGAAATGGGGGCTTATCGTTATATGGCTTGTTATATATTTCTCTCTGCAGGACACAGATTTAGTGCCTAGTGACGTTGCAGCAGGCCTGACTCTGCTTCACCAAGAGCAAGATAAGGTGGAAAATTGTCCTAAAGAGCCTGAAGAAGTTCGTATTCAGTCGCCATTATCTCCTGTGGTAAGCCCCTTTGGTTTTCTTTCTTTATTACATTTCTATACTGCCCAGTAGCCAAGGCTCTCTGGGCAGTTCACAACAGTTAAAGCCAGAAAATATAGCAACATGATAAAACATAATATAGAACTTTTTAAACAGTTGAAAACTACAGTATAAAACCAGATTAAAAATCAGCAGCTGTGTAAAAGATCTAAAAATATAATAACAGATTTAAAACAATAGAAACTGAAGAACTAAAATGCCTGGGAGAATAAAAAGATATTCACCTAGTGCCAAAAAGGTCACAACATAGGTACCAGGTGAGCCTCTCTGGAGAGGGCATTCCATAACCGGGTGCCACCACTGAAAAGGCCCTCTCCTTAGTAGACACCCACCTCACTTCAAAACTACACTACATTGGGGACACTTTCCTGACTCCGTTGATATACTTTGTATCAGAAATGACTGGCAGATATAAACTGTGCTTTGTCTCTCTCTTCCCTTTCCCAGGCGAATGATTTGGATGAAGAACTAGAAAATGCTGCTCATTATATGAAGTTTGCTGCAGCTGCTTACGGCTGGCCCTACTACATATTGGCGAATCCTTTTACAGCGCTCTGTAAGCTTAAAGGGGACTGGTAGGTTGACCCGCAATCCAAAACAACTGAGTACATTTGATTTTTACATTTTGTATGTTAACACAAATATTAAGAACAGCAGCTCGTTGTACAAGGAAGTTGCTGCATGCAATGTAGCATTTGAGAATGGCGTTGCTGTGGATTAGCCTGTTCGAAACTATTTTCCATAATTCAGCACAAGAAACATTTCAGAGAGCCAGTGTGGCGTAGTGGTTAGAGTGTTGGACCGGGACTCAGGAGACCTGGGTTCTAGTCCCCACTTACCCATGAAGCTCACTGGGTGACTTTGGGCCAGTCACTGACCCTCAGCCTGACCTACCTCGCAGGGGTGTTGTGAGGATAAAAAGGAGAGAGGATGACTGTGTAAGCTGCCCTGGTTTCCTTGCAAGAGTAAAAAAGGCAGGATATAAATGTAAAAATGAATGAATGAATGAATGAATGAATAAATAAATAAAATATTATTTTTTAAAATAAATAGCTTTTGTATACTTTAAAAAGTTTGAGTACTAAGAATAATCATCTTTCTTAAAATACATAGTTAATATTGAACAGACATGTAAGATATGCTTACTAAATAATTTCCAAGCTTATTATAAGAGGGGGTTATTAATTTTTTTAAGCTACATTGCAGATGTCAGAAAGTAGATGGAAGAAATATATCTAACGTGTTCGTTGATTGCTTTCTGCAGTAAAAGATACTGCTACTATTGCAAGGTTACTCCTCAGTGTTCTTTGCTAGAAGGGAATAATTTGGTGAAGTAATGTGGCCAAGGCTGCAATCCTATGCACACTTACCTGGGAGTAAGTTCCATTGAACTCAGTCGGGCTTACTTTTGAGTAGACATGTACAGGATTGCGCTGTAATTATTGCTTCCTTAGGACCACTTCCTACCCTGCATTACAATTTAATAATAGCAGGCATCCTTTATAGGTCACTCCTATGTCTAAAAAGATAATGTGAGACAGGTGAATACACATTAAACTAGTTCATAGGGTCTGTGGTCACTGATGTTCATGCCTGTCTTTTAAAAAAAAATCTATTGGATCTACATTTAGCCATACTTAAAGCAGACCCATTGAAAATTAATGGGACTTAAGTCCCATTGATTTCAATGGGTCTACTCTAAGCATGACTAAATCTGGATCCAATCCGTTGAGTTTTATTAAAGATGCATGTCAAGAAGTGTAGTTGATACAGGGGGGAAATGGGCCTCAATAAAGCCAAAAACAAAACATTAACAACTTGTGTGGATAATCCAGGTTATAGATGTCTGTACCTTTCTGTAAGTAAGGTAGCACTTTTTTTCGGTCTAAACATGCATAGTGTTGCACCCTTAGTTGTGTGTATTAATCATGTCTTCAGACATGTTATGCCAAATTATAACTGAAATTTGGGAAGGTCAATGTACTGGGTTGTATCCAGAGTTAAGTCATGCTTAGAGTAGATCTATTGAAATTAATAGCAGTTAAGCTAATCATGAATAACATGCCTCATTGATTTCAGTGGGTCTTTGCTAAGCATGGCTAAATCTGGGACCAACCCATAGATCTTGCAGCTAACTTGCCTGCATCCTTCTCCAGCATCAATTTAAGCAGAACAAGTTAATGCAAACCTTATCTGTCTCCTATACACAGTCAGACTGATATGGGCAATATCTTTGGACTGGTCCAGATTTGACTGTTCTTCCATGTTACCTTGATTTAAGATGAAGGTGGGGTTGCTAAAATGTACACACACAAGCACACTGAACTGCTAGACACTGGTTTGCTGGATCAATATCATATTATGTATGTTCATGGGAGGTTTCTGCTACTCAAGAGGAAATTTAATTGGTCTGAATTTTGCACATCTCATTGTCTTCTTCTGATTTCTAAGTTGTAGAAGCAGCCCAACAGAGACTGACATTATTGGTGGCGACCGTCTTAACATGCATTTTGGATCCATCTTAAAAATAACGGGGCTGCAGTATAGAGACTTCATTCACATCAGCTTTCACAATAAAGTAAGCAGTTTGAACAAAAAGTCAAGCAAGATAATTCTTGGTTTCTTTAGCTCTGGAGACAAAAGGGGTTTTCCCATTAGGGCTTTGATGTGAGTGGCATGGCCAAACCAGAACTTCTGCAAAATGTTCCAAATCAGGAAACTTAGTCATGCAATAGTGCTCTTGTAGTATGAAAGCTGTCTCTGCTTTGACATGGTAACATAGTGAGTAGGAAACAAAATTCTTTCAAAATACAAAATCACAAGGGTCATCCATCAGAACTGGATACAGGACATGTTTAAGAGGTACCATGTCAACATAATGGCTGGGTTCAGACTACACGGTTGATTGTGGGTTGTTGTTGAAATGTGGGTGATCGTGTTGTCTGAACCCAGCCAAGATAATAAACCATGGTGAACAACCCACAGTTCACGGCCCAGCAACAAACCATGGGTTCTTTTCATGGGTTGTTTGTGGTTAACAAGCCATGGCCTGTTAGCGCAGCTGGGTTCAGACAACACGTTAGCCCATGTTTCAACAGCAACCCATACTCAACCCTTGAGTGTGGGTTATCGTGTTGCCTCCACCCAGTCATTGTATATTTAGTATGTGGAATTTGCTGGATAATGTGATGACCACTAGCATAAACGGCTTTTTTAAAAGGGCTACATAATTATATGGAAGATGGGTCCATCAGCGGCTACTGGACCATGATAGCCTAAAGTGCAGCCTCTGTACTTGGAGGCAATCCCCACCCTATGGTAGTCTGAGCGATTCTACTAAGAAAAGGGTACGCAGCTCACGGGCTGCATGCTGCCCCCTCCCCTGGTGCAGCCCCCACTGGAATTCGCAGCAATGGTAAAAGGATTGGCAGTTTGCCAATGAATGTCAGCAGCAAACAGATACAGAAGGGTAAAAAGGACAAATTTTGCTTGAAAGTAAGCTACAGTTGTCCATTATACCCTTTCATAGTGGTTTGCCACCGAACAAACTGCCGATTTTATTTAATTTTTTGCCGCTGCTGAGGAGTGCGGCCCATAGGAGGGTCTGGGGGTTTGAAAGTGGCCTCCAGACACCACCACCCCGAAGTTACCCATTCCCTTCTTACAGGGGTGGGCATCTCCCTGCTTATACACCTTCCAGAGGCATTTGGCTAACCCTGGTCAGATGTCACAGCACTGACCTAAATGGACTGTTCACATGAGCCAGCATGAAAAATCTCATGCTTTTTATATCACACTTCTTGTGTTTTCAGATTTTTGAGATACCATTCTTTGTTGCGTTGGATCACAAAAAAGAAGCTATCGTAGTAGCTGTGAGGGGAACCTTGTCGTTTGAGGTAGTACTTCTTCATATGGCTTGTTATGTTTTGTAACTTACAAATATCCATTGGCGTGGATATTTGCTGGGAAAGCACCATAAAAAAACTGAATATGAAAACTTAGCAATGTTGTTTTTTAAACAAGTATTTTATTTAAGAAGTACAAGGTAACAATGATATAAAAACAAACACATCGACACACACACAGAGTGTTCTACATTATTCATCATAGGTTCTGTGCATATTTTAGGATCATTGTCCCTGAACATACGCTTGTAGTATACATTTTAAGCTCTGTTACAGCCACAAAATTGTCACTTGGATTATTCGCCTTGCTAGTTATTACTCCCTTCCAATAATAGGGCTGCATACTTGGTGAATGTTGGTCTGTAGACCCTGCTTTAATGTATGCAATGAAGGAGACCCATGTTTCTAAGAGCGAGTCCTGCTTGCTTATCCCTCTGATCCATCGGTCATGTTGTGTTAGTTTTTCAGCACGAGCCACTGCCCAGATTTTCAGAAACCATCCATTCACAGTATATCCTGTTCCCCCCCCCCCCCCCCCCCCCAGTATTGTGCTATATTGAGTTAGCAATGTTGGCTTGGCAATCCAGATGGGACTTTAGCATAGCCTTCCCCAACCTGGCGCATTCCAGTTGTGTTAGACTACAACTCCCTTCATCCCCAGCCAGCATGGCCCTGCTGGCTAGCATGGTGATGGGAGTTGTAGTTCATTGTATCCAGAGGGCACCAGGTTGGGAAAGGCTGCTTTAAGGCACAATCCTATGCATGTTTAGACAGAAAAAAAGGCCTACAGCTCCCAGCATGCCCCAGCCAGCATAGCTGGCTGAGGATTATGCTGTAGATTGTAGGTCTTTTTTCTGCCTAAACGTGCATAGGACTGCGCCCTTAACATCTTAGGTTGCAGTCCTATACCTGCTTACCTGGGAGTAAGCCTCATTGAAATCAGTGTGACTTACTTTTGAGTAGATACATGTGTAGGATTGCACTGTTAGTAGTTGGCCTCTGTCCTCTCTAGATGAACACATGAATAATTTGTGTGCATGTTCTATATATGCTCAGTGCATACATGTGCTCACTTCCTGTATACTGTATTTTATTTCAATTAGTATAGGCAGGTTTCTCAGGTTTCTAAGTAAGGCCAGAGTTGGGGCAGTTTTTGTAGATAAACATGACATAGTGGAAGTCACCTTTTCTTTTTCCTGCATGTATTCATAATGAATCTGCACCATGCATACAAAACCCTGCAGTATCCAGCCAGGGCCAGGCCTCCCATAAAGCAGTTTGAGGCACCTGCATCAGGTGGCGGAGCGGGAGAAGCGGCAAATTGCACTGCTCCCCTGCTGCTGCCTGGCCACTTCCAGCGGGTGCTCTGGAGACTGCTCTCCCGGTATGGCATTTGCCACAACAAACGAGCGACAGGATTCTCTGGAGCGGCCACCCGCACTCTGTTTTTCCCATTGTGTGTGCCCATGCCACCCCCCTTCCTCTTCCCTTTGCTGCTGCGTCGGCTCTATGGAGAGCCACACAGCTGGAAGAAGCGACTGTGGGGCTCTTGTGAGGGGGCTCTCCATAGAGCTGACGTGGCGGCACAAGGAAGGGGATGGGGGGGGCGACATGGCAGGTAGGGGCGTGATGTGGAGGCACATGTTCTCTTCAGCCTCAGGCATCAAGAGAGCTTGCACCGGGGCTGCTTCTGAGATGGTACTTGGAGTGTCTGAAGCCATGATGAGAGACGTGTCCGTCATGAGGATCCTGTTACTTTTTAAAACTATTACATAACAAATCAAATGTATCATTTCATAATTATAAGCAATAATGGCATCTTTCTGCTTCATACATCTCAAAAGTCTAATTATCAAATGATTTGGTTAAAATGTATAATCTAAAAGATCATAAACCAATTCCAATTATGATATCTTCTTTGTTCTCTTCTCTTCTCTTCTTTTTGGTATCTTACTAGATATGTCAACTTCAGCATAATCAGTTCCTTCCGTGTCCTGCCTAACCAGTCAACTATGTTTGGTTCCTCCACTTTCTCCCACCGGTTGGGCACTGCTATGATTAGATTTAATTACAAGTTCATGGCTGCCATGTCTCATATGAACCCTAAAAGAGTGATAATTGGTTTTACAGGGCAATCCCATCATTTATTTGGAGCGCTCAAACGTTTCTTAAGCCCCGCCAGGGTCTTGCTGCCATGGCAGAAGGGAGGGAGGAACAGCATTTGCTGCTCCATTCCTCCCAATTTCTTTACCAAAATACCCTATTTCCCTCCTATTGCTCGCAATGGAAAACATTTAAGCCAGCTCTTAGGCTGGTCGATATTTTGCCCCCATGTTGGGGACGTGGCAGAAGGCTGGGAGGGCTTCCCAGAGCCGCCTCTGCTCTCCCTTACCACCCCTTTCCATCCTCTCCGAGGTCAGAGCTTCGACACTGGAGCAAGAATGGCTGTGGAAAAATCTGAGGTCTGAGCTCTGTCTCATAAGAACATAAGAAGAGCCCTGCTGGATCAGACCAAGTGTCCATCTAGTACAGCATTCTGTTCGCACCAGCTGCCCACGGGATCCCACGAGCAGGACATGAGTGCAACAGCACCCTCCCGCCCATGTTCCCCAGCAACTGGGGTACAGAGGCAGACTGCCTCTGAGGCTGGAGGTAGCATATGGCCATGAGGACTGGCTGCCACTGATAGCCCATCTTGTGGAAGTGAATTTCATAGTTTAATTAAGTGCTGTGTGAAGAAGTCCTTCTATCTGTCCTGAATCTCCCACCAATCAGCTTCATGGGATGACCCCATTGGGTTCTAGTATTATGAGAGAGGGAGAAAAATGACCCCTTAACCACTTTCTCCACACCATGGCTTATGAACATGAGAAGAGCCCTGCTGGATCAGACCAAGGGTCCATCTAGTCCAGCATTCTGTTCACACAGTGGCCAACAAGCTCCCCAGGGGATCTGACAAGCAGGACATGAGGGCAACAGCACCCTCCTGCCCATGTCCCCCTGCAACTGGTGCAGGCATACTGCCTCTCATACTGGAACCAACCTCGGGGGAGATCTGATCACTCCTATTGCTTCCTATCTAAGGATTGCAGGCTTAGTGGGATTACTTTAGATGTTATGTGCCTTAAGAGTGATGAAACTGCTTCCAAGAATAACTTGACTTTAAGACCCTCTGTCTACTAATGTTAAATGGTGTTAACTGTGAGATGTTCCTGATACTGGCAGTGATGGTGTTTCTGATTACACCTTGCAGGCAGTAAAAATGCTTAACCTGTATTTCCCTTCTTTTGCCTTCAGGATATCCTCACAGATCTTTCAGCAGATTGTGAGCACTTAACTCTAGAAGATGTCCTAGAAAATGGTCTTGTACATAAGGTTGGCAAGTATTTCTATAAGTTTTGTTGGCAAGTATATCTTGAACAGTTTTTTTTATAGACCTGATAAGCCAAACCTGAATGTTCTTTTATTTTATTTATTTATTTATTTATGTATTTATTTATTTATATTCCGCCTTTTTTCCTGCAAGGAATCCAAGGTGACTTACACAATCCTCCTCTCCATTTTATCCTCACAACAACCCTGTGAGGTAGGTTAGGCTGAGAGTCAGTGACTTGCCCAAAGTCACCCAGTGAGCTTCATAGCTGAGTGTGGACTAGAACGCGGATCTCCCAAGTCCCAGTCCAACACTCGAACCACTACACCACACTGGCTTTTTGGGCAAAACAGAGCAAAACTGTAAAGACTGCTGACATGGCTGCCATTTTCTCCCTTCTTACTTAAGGGCCAGTAACTTGAAAACTAGCAGGGAGATGGAGAACCCTGTGTGCAGCCTCACTAGTGCTGCCATGTCTAACATTGGTTTGTTTTTAAAATATTTATATCACACCTTTCTATTTTAAAATGGACCCTCAAGCCACCTAACAGTTATAAAACCGATAATCAATGAAACAAAAAAGCAGCAGTCAATAAAATTTTGCAGATATTGAATCAAGAGTGCCCGATGAAAAAGAACATCTACGGAAGACTGGCTTTAGCTGATGCTTTAACTGTGATAACTGTGCAGGCACAGAGAAAGAGAGCCAGCCAGATCTCATGGGGCAGTGAGTTCCATGGCCAGGGTGCCACAACTGAGAAGACACATTCCCACCAATCTCAAGGTAGCTTGGATGGCATTGGAACACAAAACAGGGCACCTCTGAACACTGAACTGTTCAGGCAAGATTCTGTGAGTGGAGATGGTCCTTTTTATATCTAGGTCCCAAACTAGCACCTTTGATTGCCCTCCACAGGCAGGGCAGAGTAACTGTTGCAGACACCTTAGGAGCTACTTTGGAGAATGAAGCAAGGGGTGTTGGCCATCCTCTAAGGCCTTCCCCAACTTGGTGCCTTCCACATGTTTTGGACTACAACTCATAGGATTCCTGACCATCAGCAGTGCTCGCTAGCACTGATGGGAGTTGGATGTCCACAACACCTGGAGGCATTAAGTTGGGGAAGCCTGGCTTAAATGTCTAAGCCAGAGGTAGGCAAAACTCAGTGTGCTCCAGATGTTTTGGGCTACAACTCACATCAGCCCCAGCTGGTATGACCAATGGCTAGGTACTATGGGAGTTGTTGTTCAAAATATCTGGGGGGCACTGGGTTTTGCCTACCCCTACTCTAAGCAATGATTTTCAAAACTGCATTATAGTTACTGCAAATACCTTTTTCAAATGGAGATACTGTTTGTGTCAACTTAAAATTCTGTCTCCTAGGGGATAACCCAGGCTGCTAACTACATTTACAGAAGACTAATAAATGATGGGATTTTGAACCAAGCTTTCACCATTGCTCCTGTAAGTTGTGACTTTGAAACTCTGGGTACACTTTTCCCCCCTAACATCTTCCAGTAGGACAATTGAGTTAAGCTGCTCATGCCATCAGGACTTCCACCTTCGTTCTAGCGTTTCTTTTCTCTTCTTTTTTTTTACTCCCTAGGAATATAAGCTAGTTGTCGTTGGCCACAGCTTAGGAGGGGGAACAGCCTCCATATTGGCCATCATGCTCAAAAATGCTTTCCCAAACCTGAGATGTTATGCCTTCTCTCCACCAGGGGGTTTATTAAGGTAAATTGTAACCATTTTATATTTTCATTTAAGGACAGAAATCCACTGAGAAATAGAACAGAGCCACAACAATTATTTGGTAGCTTAATTCTGGTTACTGGGTGTTGGTCTATTTAAAGCAGAGGTGGGGAACCTTGGGCCCACGGGCTAAATCAGGCCCACTGGGGGTTCCAGTCCAGCCCTCCAAGGTCCCCAGAAGGTCATGCCCCCTTCCCCAGAAGGTCAGGCCCCCTTCCCCAGAAGGTCAGGCCCCCTTCCCCAGAAGGTCAGGCCCCCTTCCCCAGAAGGTCAGGCCCCCTTCCCCAGAAGGTCAGGCCGCCTTCCCCAGAAGGTCACGCCCCCTTCCCCTGGCCCCAGCCCTTTCCTTCAACTGCAGATTGTTTGGTGGCTTCCCGCCTTTTGTACAGTTTTTCCCCCATTCTCAAAGGTTGAAATGCCTCTCCTAAGGCTTAGTTACTGGCAGGAAGAGCCTGAAGCTAAAATATGCTAGTATTTTTTGTGTCTTTGGCCCCCACACCACAAGGATTGATTGATTGATTATATTTATATCCCATCTTTTTTCCTGCAAGAAACCCAAGGCTACTTACATAATCCTCTTCCTCTCCATTTTATCCTCACAACAACCCTGTGAGGTAGGTTAGGCTGAGAGCCAGTGACTGGCCCAAAGTTACCCAGTGTTCTTCATGGCCGAGCGGGAACTAGAACCTGGATCTCCCGAGTCCCAGTCCAACACTCTAACCACTATGCCACACTGGCTCTCAATGCGACCCCCGAGATCCTCTCCAAAACTGATTTGGCCCTTGGACTGAAAGTGGTTCCCCGCACCTGATTTAAAGTCTTGGACTTCTAGAAAGTGCTCCAATTATGGACAAATATATATATATATCGTGTGTGTGTGTGTGTATATATATATATATATATATTTATATACACACACACACACACACACACACACTGATTGTAGTAGTGCAAATAGCAGACATGTCATATCTATTGTGTAACTATGTTCAGTGTAATCAACTCTTGCTTAAGGGTCTTTTCTGAGTCCTGTTGGTTTTGTTTTAGTTTTTTTTAAGTAAATTGGAAAACTTTTAGAAGGACTCTCGCAGTCCATGTCTATATTGCTACTCTCAGTTTACCTGTTCGTTGACTTTCTCCCCTTCCTTTTAAGTAAATCACTTGCGGAATATACTAAGCAGTTTATCGTGTCGGTAATTGTTGGAAAGGATGTTGTTCCAAGGTAAGGATACAACTTACGATGTAGTTCAGCTTGTAACCCAATTAACTGGATGGATGACTTAAATACTGCTTCCCCCTCACCTCTCATTTTGTGTATCAAACAGGTTAAGTTTGCCCAACATGGAAGATCTGAAGAGGAGGATCATTAGAATAGTTGCCAACTGTAACAGGCCCAAGGTAAAAAACACACAGATGTATTGTGGTGACTGATATTTTTAAGCAGAGCTGGTTTCCCAGTCATTTCTCACACTTCTCAAACTTTGAAGCCACCCTTCTTAGCTTCCTTTCCCTTGTGTCCCAACCCAACCATCTCTGACATTTTATTCATTTATTACATGTATATCCTGCCTTTTCCTTCAAGGAGCCCAAGGTGGGTTACATGATCATCATCCTCCTCTCCATTTTATCCTCACAACAACCCTGTGAGGTAGGTTAGGCTGAGAGTCAGTGACTGGCCCAAAGTCACCCAGTGAGCTTCATGGCCAAGGGGGCACTAAATTATAAAGACATGACTAATGGGGAATTAATCCATGTATGTTCATGGATTGATGCCTGTGATGATTAAGTTGGGATTGGCCTTGTGTACAGATACAGCTTCATGGCTATAGAACTCTAATAGTATAGTGAGAAGGCTCATAGTGGAAACAGAACAGTGAAAGCATTTAGAGATTATTGAGAGCACATCACCATTATATTACTGTACATTACATTTATATCCGGCCTCTTTTCCTCCTGCAAGGAACCTAAGGCAGCGTACATGATTCTCCTCCTCTCCATGTTATCCTCACAACAGCCCTATGAGGTGGGTTAGGCTTGAGAGTTGGGGACTGGCCCAAAGTCACCCAGTTGAGCTTCATGGCTTCATAGCTTCACTGGAACCCAGATCTCCCAAGTCCCAGTCCAAGGTTCTAACCTCTATGCTATGCTGGCACTCCCATCAGATTGAATGTAGAAAATTCAATGCCAGGTTATCCTTGGTATCTCCAGACTAAAGGCTCTTGGGTAGCAAGGCTAGGAAAGATCTTGAACAGCTGCTCTACTGGACAGAATAGTCACTGTAGGGCTCAATGGACCAATAGTCTAATAGTGCCTTTATATCCTATTTTCCGATAATGGCTATTCCAGAAGGAGCATTAAGCCTAGTTATGGAGAAGACTATAGTCAGGATCCAGTGAGCTGTGGCACTAGTTCCATGAGCCCAGGGGGGTCTTTAAACATACTTTTTCTCAAATGGTAGCCTGCTATGCTATGTTGGAAATTTATAAAAGCTGCTTATATGGCATTGAAGTTGCATATTATGGTGCGACCACACTTGGAATACTGTGCACACTTCTGGTCACTGCACCTAAAAATGGGATATTGTATGGTTGCAAAAAGTGCAGGAAAGGACAACTAAAATAATCAAGGGGCTGGAGCAACTCCCCTACAAGGAAAGGTTATAACATCTGGGACTTTGGCTTAGGCGAGTGAGGGGAGACATGATAAATGTGTACAAAATTATGCATGGTGTGGAGAAAGTGGATGAGGAGACATTTTCCTCCCTCTCTCATAATACTAGGACCCAGTGGGGTCATCCCATGAGGCAGATCGGTGGGAGATTCAGGACAGATAAAAGGAAGGACTTCTTCACACAGCACATAGTTAAAACTATGGAATTTGCCACTACAAGATGTAGTGATTGCCACCAATTTGGCGGGCTTTAAAAGGGGATTGGACACATTCATGGAGGAGAAGGCTATCAATGGCTACCAGTCCTGATGGCTATATGCTACCTCCAGTATCAGAGGCAGTATGCCTATTGCAGGGAACATGGGCGGGAGGGTGCTGTTGCCCTCATGTCCTGCTTGTGGGTTTCCTGTGGGCAGCTGGTTGGCCACTGCATGAATAGAATGCTGGACTAGATGGACCCTTGGTCTGATCAAGCAGGGCTCTTCTTATATTCTTATTCAAAGACAAAGTCATATTCCACTAAACCAGTGCCAGCCTTTTGCAGAAGCCTAACTATCTTTTGAGCCTAGGCCACTAGTTTCATGATGGAATTCATCAAAGATGACTTGAGATTTCGCTTTTCGATCTGACTTCTATTCTGGGGCTGAGGAAGCAAGAAGGATGCTGCAACTTAAGAACTGCACAGTCGTAATTTTGGAATAGCTCAGAATTAATGTGGGTGTCAATGTTCTTTATAATCTGCTGTGTGCACAAGTCAAAATGATTCCCCTTAACCAAATAGCTTCACAATTCCCATCTGTTTCCTTTGTGCCCTTCTGTTTCCCATCATGTAGTACCAGATCCTGTTGCATGGATGCTGGTATGAAGTGTTTGGAGGAGAACCCGATAACTTCCCAACAGAACTGGATGGTAGAAACCAAGACGCTTTAACGCAGCCTCTCCTGGCTGAAGAGAGCTTAATGATTCATCGGTCCCCTTCTTACACTACTCTAGATGACGACTCACCTTTAAATTCTCCCCCTCAGTATCCTCACCTGTTTCTCCCTGGGAGAATCATCCATATTGTGGAAGAAAACAGCACAAGAAGGTAATTCAGACTCTTGTTATTAGTATCCATATTCTCCCAGCTGCGCTTTGCCCCCTGGATAGGTATTTTGCATTTAGGAAACAAATAATTTTTAGCAAGGATTGGAATGATGAAGGGAACACCATGTTAATACAGCAGCTGTTGCAGAATATGTCAGGGATGCGAGGGTGCAAGAGACAGATGTTCTGTTCTATGAGCAAGCCCTGGCCACTGGGAGAAAAAAAAGTCCTATCACATTTGGGATTTGAGCCTGTTTGCCCCAACAATGTGGTCTAGAAGCGTGGGGGGGGAAATCAAAATCTGGATTTCAAATCCTGCCAGTGGTGCAGAACACACACAGCCCTGCCTTCTTCTCCACTGAGCTCCCCATTTTCAATTTCCCATCCTGCTTTGTTTGCCTTTATTTCTGTTTGCATGCTCTGTGGATCTTGGGATTTGTGCCACCAGATCTGGCCAGGTGCTCCAAGAAGCTTAAGTTGTTGCAATTATTTTGAATACTAAACCAGTTGGAACCGATATGCCTTGCCTACATGGCAGGTCACCTGTTCAAGCACTAGATACCTAGCATTTTATTCAAAGTATTTTTTTAGTAAATATTTATCAACTGCCTTTTGGCCCACTGGGGCCCCAAGGTGAGAAACAAAAACAAAATTAAAACAAATGAATTAAGAACAGAGCAATTTTTTAAAAAACTAAGCAGAACCAACCCACCCCATATTTAAAAACATTAAGAGCTTAATGGAATAAAAACTGTTTCTACTGCTGCCAGGAACTGAACAAAGATGGGGCCAGTTTCACCTCAAGTCAGGGGCTGCTGCAGAAAAGGCCCCGGTCCCACCAACCTCGCCTCTTCTGGTGACGGGACATGCAAGATGAAGATTGTAGGTTCATATGGGAGGAGCTGGTCTTTCAGATATCCTGTCCCCAAGCTCTTTAAGGCTTTATAGTTAAGAACCAGCACCTTGACTTGGCCCCAGAAGTGAATCTGAGCCCAGTACAATTGATACAATATGGTATGTAAAATGCACACACCGGAAAGCAATCTGGCTGCATTTTGCACAAGCTACAGTTTCTGAACACTCTTCAGGGACAACCTCACATTGAGCATGTTCAGTAATCTAACCTGGAAGTGATTAAGGTGTGTGTCACATCGGCTAGTTCAGTCAGTTTCAGCCAGCCAAAGGCACTCCTGGCCATAGCAGCCATCTGAGCATCCATAGCAACACTGGATCTATTCTCCTTAGTTATGGTGCCTCCACTGGAGAGGCAGGGTGCAATGTAATAATGCAGGGTAACTACTGTTTCTTACCTGCCTTAAATGTGCATACTGTTTTAGGAACGTAAGGTGCAATCCTATGCATGTTTAGACAGAAAAAAAATCCTACAATTCCCAGCAATACTTGGGAGTTGTAGGACTTTTTTCTGTCTAAACATGCATAGGATTGTGCCTTTAGTATTGTAACTTGTTATCTGTTTGACTTAAAGCAGAAAAGGAACTTTTTATTAAAAACAAAACCCAAACTGCTGACAGGATTGATGCGAAGAGTTGCTCTCTTCTTTTTTTTTTTTTTTACTGGGCTCTTGCCATAAACAGACCATCGCATATTTGCATTTGCAACAAAACCAATGCAACTTTTCCTCCATCTAGAGGAAAAACATCAAAGGCCCATGTAGAGGAAAAAACATTTAAAAGGGGGAGAGGAAAAAATTGCCTCCACCGCCCGCTCCTCTTGCCTTGCTGGCAGCAGCAAATTGGAGGCTTCTTTCTAAGGGGAGATTGAGAACTAAGAAGAGATTTGAACATTGATTCTTCAGTCTAAGGCAGGCAACTGCATCCACTGGGCCGCACTGGAACCCCTGATAAGCTGCCTAGGGATACAATTTAGAAACAATTTAAGACCTGTGATAAATGTATAGCCCTTTAACCACTTATGTAAAACTATTTTGCACTTTAATCTCTCTCTGCCTGCTAAGAAGCATCAGAGCAGGCTATAGATTCAAGTGTAGCTTTTCTAACTACTTGCCTCCTTTTTCACATTCATTTTTCTAAATTCCAGCTTACAAACATGGATGGGAAACTGATCAGGGTTACTATTTCTAAAGATCAACTTCCTTTTCCTGCCTGTCCTATAAAAGAGGATGTGCCCATTAACAGAAAATAGAGAACCACATGCAGTTAGATGTGCTGACCAAATCAAACGTTTGAGAGCAAAAATTAAAACACACGTGACTTCTAATTTTATAAAATGCAAGCATTCCACTGTCATGTTGTCCTTTTCCAGGTGGTGCTCTTCAGATGTCAAGTACACTGCAGCCTGGTCAAAAGAAACTGCCTTTGGTAATATTTTAATAAGTCCCAAGATGATAACTGATCATATGCCAGAAATGGTCCTAAAAGCTCTAAACAGCTTGGCCCAAGCACATGCACCTTGCCTTTCCTGTGGCTTACAAGGAGACTCTTCCACAAACATTGTATAATTGCAGGACAGCAGCAATATCTACTGTTTTCAAGTGTTCATGAGAGCAGCCCTTTTGTACTTAAAAATCATGCCTGAAGTAGAAGCTGGGGCAATGTCTTCGTAATTTCCAGGATGAACATACACTTCACGCTGCAACGGTTCTTCTGGCCTACTCAGTTTACAGAGTCATTTTTTTTAAGAGGAGCTGCTTCACTTAAACAGAAGCAAGTGAACCAGTAATGGATTTTAACCAATTATATCAAAGGCTCTGCAGAGTGGCAGCTGAAACAGAGAATAACTTGACTGAAGAGGAGGAAGACGACAGTGACTAGAGTGACCATAAAAGTCCAAATTTTAGGTCTAGCTCTGCCACTTACATGCCCTGCTAGAAGTGATGTCACCTCAGGTTTCCCATAGCACAGCTGGATATACCTTTTGCAGGTTTATAAAGTATTTGTAAAATTTCACAAACAAAACAGGAATGACAGGAAAATGAAAATTAAGTTTAAGACATCTATACCACCTATTTGGACATACAAAGATGACACCTGAGGTGAGCTGGACATCACAGCCTATTGTTGCACTACTAATTAATGTTGGAAATGTCTTGGTTTTCTTTCCTATTGAAGGTAGCTTGTGTTTTAGATACCTTTTGTAGGCTTAAATGCTACTTGGATATATGTGCAATACTTGTCTACTTTTGTTTACAGTTCTTCAACCCCACTGAATGTGCATTTATTTTATAGAAGGGTTAAAATCCCTCTTCGTAATGATGGTATGATCCTACTCTGCCCTTCATTCGGACAATGCTGAAAGATTATGTAGACTGGCTGTATATCAAAACCTTGTTTTGTGTTTTTAAAATTTCCTTCCTGTAATTTTGTATAGTTAAATTGACTGTATAGCAGCTAGCCCCAGGATGAAGTCTGTTTACTTGCAATACCATTTCCTAAGGGTCGTGGTAATACTGGTACTGTTTTGTGATCGTTTCTTTGTTCATAGGACTAGTTTCCATTTTTAGAAAGGGAGGCAAAAAAAGGTCTTCAGTGCATTACATTCTGGTTTAACCACTGGAGTGATGACACAGGCCAGAGAGAATTCCTGTGTTATAAAAAAAACAACCCCAAAACCTTTGTTCTGGAAATAATTGGATCCCGCCTATCTGGCCATTCCTTTCTGCCCCTGTGGGCTGACTAGCTCTTATGTCAGAAACCTCTTACTCATACAAGGAAGGGTTTTGCAAGTAGATTTGTAATGCCCTCCTTTCAAAAGGGCAGTTACCAATTTTAAGTCAGCCAGCAAAAGGTGTGACTTGACTTAGAAATGATTTTAGGGTGGCAGAGTAAGTGCTTTCCTTTAAAAACAAATGAAACCCAAATCTATGTAACATTAAACCCTATACTGTTAAATCACTAGCAAAGTGCCTGTCATTGCTATGCCACCAATGTTGTCTTATGAGCAGCACTTTCCCTTGTTAGTGGTGAATGAGGGAAATCAACAACAAAATGTCGTGTGAAGTACGCCTATTCAGAATTCCAGCCCCTCCATTCTACCTTCCCCAAACAGTCAGCATTCTATGCACCCCGAGTATGCTCAGCAGTAAAGTGGACATACAATGCCAGCTCTATTAAATGCAATCCCAGGCCACTCTTTGCTCCTTCCTGGTGGACCTTTGAAAATAGCTTCTCAGTGGAAACCAGGACATATCCAAACAATGGAATAGTTCTCCCTGCCATGTTGAGAGCAATATACTAACAGGTACTAGACAAGTCACAGTACACAAAGAACCCAATCTAATTCTGTATGTACAAAACAGGCAGAATGAAGAGTAACAGTTAATTGGCAGCTGAGGTGAATAAATCAGGGATGCTTTTGCTATGCTATCATGGAGGCCTTCATCTATTTGCATGAATACAGTTAATACATAAATACAGTTCAGAAATTCCAGCTCCACCAGCAGTGTGATTCAAGAAATTTATTAAGTCATACATGCAAAACATACTGCTAAATCGCATTACCAAAAAGATCAATGTAAAAACTTCACAATCTTGCAAACTCCATTTATATTTTTTTGTTCTAGTAGTTTAAAGGTTGTAGTTCAGTTGTGTTCTTGCCAGCGTCTGGGATGTATGGAACATTGTTAGCACTAGGTTACAGAACCTCACAGACCCAATCACCGTTACTAGATCAATCAACAGGAGGTACATGTTCATGGTGAGGTTAAAAGGGCAATGTCAGCATTAGTAAAGTTACAGCATCAGGATACCTGGCAAATGGTGACATTGGAGAAAGGTCATTAAGGTGGTGTGAAATATTAAAAAAATGACTAGAACTGGTATATCTGCTGCACATGATTTTTACACCAAGTTACCTGAGGACTAAAAGTCTCTCAAAAGCATATACCGTATATTATAAGGGCAGAAGGGAAAACAAAAAGACAAACAAGGCTATGCTTGAATATTCTAATCTACAAAAAATGCAAATATAATAAAGGATTTTTAAAATACAAGTTATATTGCTCAGGAGGAAGAGATTCTACAAGAACAGCATCTAGCAAGAACGTGAGGAAATGACCAGTTCAAAGTTGTAGTAAAATGAATGCCCTACTGGAAAATGCAAACAAGTGATCTATAAAAATACCAACCTACCCTTCAGCTACTGTTTAGTTGCAACAGAGGGTTTCATTTTACTGGGGGGTTTTTTATTAAAAGAAAAATCCAGTTTAACTAGCTGATTCACAATGTAGTGTAAATTGTTCTTTACAGTGTCAAAATACTGTTGGGCAGTTTCCCTTGACCAACCCAGTTATCTCTCACCAAAGTAATATACTGCTGTCAAGGAAGACAATACACTTCAAGGAAAAATGGGTTAATCACAGTCCTTTATAGGCAGGAAAGCATTTTTTTAAAAGGAGGCAGGGGGAGAAATCTGTATGTTGTCAATTATTGCAGTTCAGGTATGAGAAAGAATGTTATGACCGTCAGTTGGATGAATGCATTAAACAGCAGTGTTTTCCTACTGATACAATATCTGGAAAAAAACTATAAAGTTTTGCAATTCCTAATAAACATTAGTATCTTTAAAGACACCTGTTTGACTTTTTAAAAAAACAGGTTTTGTGCTCCATATAACAAAGCACAAAAATGCAACATAGTAATGAGCAAATAATTTGGCAACACTCGATTAATCTGAGCAAAAGGACTTGGAAAAAATAAGGCTTTTATATAGGTTTGTCTTTTTTTTTTAGGATCTCTTTAGTAGAAGAAAAAAATCTAACCTTTTAAACAAAGGGGAACGTGATATTGATGATTGGTTCAAAAAAAAAAAAAAAAACCTGATAGAAGAGAACTAATTTTTAAACAGAAGAACTTGGCATTGATGTGAATGCTCCATTGTTCCAAGCAAAGCACAGAAGGTTCCAAGAGGGGGACGGGGCAACATTACAGCAGCAGGCATTTTCTCTTCCTCTTCTTTACAGGAGGGGGGCAGAGAACTGCTCGAATAGCTTCATCAAAGACTGTCTTGAGACCTCGTTGTGTAAGTGCTGAGCATTCTAGGTATTTTACTGCACCTGCAAAAAATGAACAAGTACTTACAAATCCCAACATCCTAACATCAAGGGATACAAAACATTTTTAGCAACAGCCAAGATGGAGGCTGAAGTCTCCCCAGGTGAAACAAATTCTACAGCCCTGTGTTTGAATTTGAGATGCAAGAACCACCAATTTAATGCTCACACAAACAGGTCAAAGTCCTACCAATCTCTTTCGCCATAGCAAGGCCTTGTGGATAGGTGATGGGAGTCAGCTTCTTCTCCTTCAGTTTTTCAATGGTGTCTTTGTCGTCTCTGAGATCGAGTTTGGTTCCCACTAGTATGATGGGGGTGTTGGGGCAATGATGTCGCACCTCTGGATACCACTTGGAAAAAGGGGGGAAATGGTTCTCTCTAGTTATGCAAATGAGTGTACACATCAAGAATGTAACAATATATCTATAGATAGATCTCAATGTTTCAAACAAACATTAGGTGTGAACTGTCTACTCATTCAGTTTTTATGCATTGGAGGCTGCTCAATTGGTAATCTGCTTCCAGCAGAACTCCCACAAACAGAACAGAATAGTGTCCAGGGCCCAGGCATTCAGCTGAAACAGACTTCCCCCTTTCGGAACCGCAGGAGTGGTTTCTGCCTGCTAGAACAGCTCCAGGACCCAATCTAGAACTACAGCTGTTCCTGATTACTAACTTTTTCTAGGCAGTGTACAAAAGTCTAAACAGTCCCTGTCTGCGCCTTACAAAAGTAAAAAGGGGGAGGGAGGGAAGAAGAAAAGCAAACTGGCAGTAATTCTTCATAAAGTTACATACATGTTTAATCACTGGGGGAATGGCCACTGAGACATAGGTCAGGGAGAGAAGATTGGGACCAAAGTTGGTCACAGCCAAGCAAAATGGAGAGTGCTGTGCTATCCCACTTCTCCCCTCTGCTGCAGATAGCAGGAGAATCCAAACTGCAGAAGCTATATAACCTCCTTCCACTGAGCCCACCACAAATGGTGTTGGTGAGGAAGAACCCTAGATTTCCCCTTCCAAAGTCTGCAGAGCCCACAGAAGGAGCATTTGGGAAAACTACTGTAAAGAAGACCTAAACTTGACCCAGAAATAGGAGAAAAACTCCGATTCAATTTCTAATATCTTTACAGGACCCAACATGTCTCCCAAAAGGCCTAAGTTCCAAAAAAAAAAACAAGAATTTTGAGGAGGTAACTTCATTTTCTCACTCTTTTGACTAATGGCAAATTAATAGCATTTATATACAGGCCTGGGGCTTATGCTGGCTCAGCTTGTCTGAGCGTGGAAAGCTAAGCAGGGTCAGGCCTGGTTATTACTTGGATGTGAGACCCCCTCTAGTTTCCTGCATTAAGCAGGGGGTTGGATTCGATAGCCTTGTAGGCTCCTTCCAACTCTATGATCTATGAAATCTTTACACTTGATGTTAACACAAAATGGCAGTTTGATTTATTTTTTTGCAAGAAAATAGTATTACCAACGTAATTTTCACAGAAGAAAAAAAAATGACAGTCATGTACCAGTTGCAACTGAACTGACAAGAGCAGCCTAAAATTGTCAAAATTTGGCATTCTGACATCTGCTGTGAGGAACAACTGTACTCTTCTTAAAAAAAAATCATTTTCAAGGGACACAGAACTTTTAACAAGCAAATCCAAATTACTTAAGTTTAAAATAGCAGTCATGAATATTGACTTAAGAATCCTTTTACAAAGGTAAATACTTGGTGTTTTCATTTGAGTATTTAAAAACACCAGCTTATTCTGCTACTGTAAATAATATAGGTTAAAACTTGTGAAATATCTCCAAAGAAAAAAAGGCAAATGTTTTTCACTCACCTTTGCCCGGACATTTTCAAAGGATGCAGGGCTCACAAGGGAAAAGCAAATTAAGAACACATCCTGCAAAACAATATTTTAAGAATCTTAGTCTCCAGTGGTTACTTTCTTGGTTTAATGATTTTTCCATAGAATCAGGATTCTAGTTCCTCTCATGGAGATTTCCAGTTACTAATCGATAGCAAGCTGGGCTGGCAGCACAGGAACACCTTAAATCCTTGTTTCTTTGCAGTTCAAGACATGATACAATTTTCACACATAACACTGGAAGATTGGAGAAACCCACCAACCTGAGTCCTAGCCCTATAGCCTGATCAGCTCCTCGCCAATCACGTTCTGCATCTCACACAACATTGTGATCACTGAAAGGCTGTGCTAAGAAGCATCACCTGGAAAAATAGGTGCAATTCATGGTATTTGACATAAGGTTCTTCTAATTCCAATACCACTGTTCATTTGGGCACGCACTGACAATACAGGTAACAGAAATTATGCCTCTTGTATATAATGCCTCATGGAGCAAGAGAAAAACATTTACCAAGAAGTAAATCCCACAGTTCACTGGGAATTACTTCCTAGTGACTATATTTGGGATTGCAACCTGAATTTTAGGGCACATCCAGTAGTCAATCCTCTTATCTTTGCTGTTATGTAAAGCTCAAGTGAGCTTAGTTTATGCCAAATATTAATGTGAAATACTTCCTCTTCTTCAAAGTTACTGGAATCTACATGCACCACCGTCAATACTATTACCAAAACATTCCCTCACTTGCAGACCAGGAGAAAGTTCTGGGGGGCTTTTGACTAGAACAGAGGCATTGCTGATTTCAAGGGATGAGAGCGGCTGCAGAAAAAGAGACTCTGGAATTATTGGGAACTCATTTAAGACTAGGTATATATCTGATACTGTCCAGCCCCCTCCCCTCCAGCAAATCATGGTCTACACAAAAGCAGGTGAGGTTGTAAACTTTTCCTGGACTGGACAAATGAATAATGTGAAAAGGAGACGACTTCTTCTTCCCTGAAAAGTTGCTATACCTTGTCCTTCAGCAGTTATCTGCTAGTCTTGGGAGCAAAAAAGGAGAGTGGGGGTTTACACAAGCCAAAGCAGTGGCCAACTGCCATTCCTTCTCCACACGTCCCAAGTGCCCATTTTCCATTGGAAAGGTAATCACTGGGAAAAACACATTTTCTGCTCTGGCATCTCCGCACCCCCTTCAGATTACACCAAATATGGATAAACAGCTTGGCCACTAAACAATCAAAGGTACTTTGGAATGTTAGTTGATTGGGTTGCAGCTCCAGCAGGGCTTGTTAGGTTAGCACACTGACACTTCCACTGTTAAGAACCTGCAACAATAATATCTATGCAACAGGACAACTGGTGAAGAGCGACGCTTTACGTTCATGTGCTCCCACAGCCCCCCTGCAGCTCCTCCAGCTTGCCAGTTTTGAAGTGCCTCTTGACCATGCCCTTGCCTCCTTCCACCACTTCCAAATGCTCCATTGTTTCCCATTCAGAAAAGGCAAGGATTACCTGAAGCTTTTCCAGTAAGCTTTTCAACTTTTGTACGATAAAAGTCTGATCTGATGTGACAACCATTTGTTAAAGAGCACATTCACTTTTAAGAGAAAAACAGACTCGGAGCTCCACATGGTGATACGAGGGCACTGGAATGTGGGAAGCCAGTTTTATGGCCACAGAAGCAAAAAAAGAAGAGATAAAAGAGCTTGGAGTTTAATGGTTGAAAGTTTTACATACGCAGAGTGGTTGACGTTTCACCCTGGGAGTTAAATCCTTACCGTTCGTTCCTTCATCCTAGTAATAGCATGAAACAACTTCAGTTAAGGTTAGGAGAGACTTGATGGAAAAAATAAACTCTTTGCCCATGACTTTCCATACCTATATGATCAGCTGAATTGCACAGTACAGCTCTCCTGGGATTGGGCTACTTCAGAATTGCTGGTGGATAAACTACATGACTGAATGAAAACAAACACCTTGCAGAAAGCTAGTCTTCCTAAGGAAAAGGGTTCTAGCCTGACTCTTTCCTGGTATGGCTGTTATCTACGTGGATTTTTTTTAAAATGCAGAGATATCTTCAGACGTGCCACCCGCACGCACACATTTCCTGAAGTGGTGCAGTCCTAGAAATACTCTACTTTGTGATTCACCGAGCATAGCTCTGTGGTAGTGATGCTAATAAGCACATTCACTTAGAAATGAGCACCACTGAAATTATGGGAATTTCCCAGCAATAAGTGCCCTTACATTTTCTTTTGTGGAATACACTAAGCAGTGCATTTGCAGAGCTTTTTACTGAATCCATTTTAGCTTCATTACTGTACAATAACAGCCTAAAACCTTGCCAGTAACACATAGTGTACTTGCTTCATCACATTTGGCCCAAAGCACTACAATACCCTTTCCTAAAGTTACAGGTATGCATTTGCATGGGCATGTCTGGAAGGTAGCTTAACATTTTAGCTGCAAAATATAAAAAGGTATTGTAGGTTGGCTGTATCAATGGCTCTTTTTTTGGCAACCCTATTATTGGGAAGGTCTCTAGCTGGCATAGCACTTAACTCATCTTTAATTTGTTTTTGACCTCTTCCTCTTAGCAGATGAGAACAGGCCAGCAATAAGAGCAGGATCGACACTACAGCAGCTGCTGCTCTCTGTTCATCAAGGCTTACCACAGCAACAGCTGCAAGTTTGAGGTGTGCTTTTTCCTCATTGCTTGGTGGTTAACCCAGATGAGTCACTCTAAGCTCTAGAGTCTCTCTTAGAACAAAGAACCCTTTCCTGTTCTCTTTCTGGCTTTTCCGGCAGTTCTCTCAGAAGCAGCAATATAGCCAACAGGGCACTGCCAGCCCCTTACTCTCAAGCCAGAGATGAAAAAGCCCCATTTTGCTGTTTCACAGAGCATGTGAGCAAATACAAGGAGCGGAAACCAATTTCCCAGAATTATAAATGAAAAATAGTTTGTGCACCAAACCAAAGAAGTTCACAGTAATAAACAGCTTGGCTTTTTAAATTTCTTGGATGGCAAGAGTTTTGTTTTTGCTTTGTTGTTTTTTACATTGTTTGGAGGATCTAGGAAACCTTTGCTCCCATTCTCTGAAGCATATGAACTATTGTCTATTTGTTCTTAGAGTGGATTTAGACTTGAGAGATTTCTGTTTGAATTTCTGTTCAGTCACAAGCTCCCTCGACCCTCGACACTCTTTCTCAACCTTTGCTCCCTGATTTATAATATGGAAATAAAGGAAGTGACCTGTCAAATCCACAGGGTTGTTTTGAGCACTAATAAGATGAGGAAAAGAAGTTTTTCCTGAATCTTAAGCTCAGGGCAAAACTATAAGCAAACAACAATCAGAAATAAATTAAATGAACAAATGTTGGGTGGTTTGGCGAATTGATGATTTATAGAGGAAGAAAAGTATTTACCGGTATCTAACAGAGAAAAATACATTCTATTTAGAGTTGCAAGATCTGCTGGAGCTGCAGAGAACTTGAGAACAATATTTATTACAGCAAATGCTCTTAACTGTTAAGATGTCCGTATGTAACAGGATGTAATTTTAAGTATATGAACTGGTAATATATGCACCCCGTTTTCTGTTGCTTGCTTTTATTTTGGGAGCAATTTTATTTAATTCTTGATTTTACCTATTTTCTACAAAGTCTCATAAGTCCCGAATTGGTTGAATAATGGTTTACTTGACATAAAACTATCTTATGGCGCAATCCTATGTTTAGACGGAAAAATGTCCTACAATTCCCAGCATGCCCCAGCTGGTCACGCTGGCTGGGGCATGCTGGAAGTTGTAGGACTTTTTTCCGTCTAAACATGCGTAAGATTGCGCCCTTAATCTATCAAATACCTTCAAAACAAGGTATTCACCTGGCTAATCCATATTTTGGAAAATTTGAGAGACTCGAGCTGCAGTAGCCACTGAATTTAAGAGCAGACTACATCAATTCCTCCCTTTCCTTCTGCCCTCTCTGGCCCACCCCACCTGAGAATGGTCAAATGGCAGCACACAACAATTCAGTCAGCAGCTTGCAAGGAGGCTGCCAATATAGTTTGTCCCAACTACTGCCATCCAAAGTGATTCAACTGAGCTCATTTCAGTGCTATGGCCTTGCCAACATTTTCATTTAAATGAGCCCCTCTGTCACAATTCATCGCTTGCACCCACAGGGAAAAGCTGAACATCATCAAAAAGGGGACCGTGGTTCACGCTGGCTCAGCTTGTCTGAGCATGGAAAGCTAAGCAGGGTCAGGTCTGGTTATTACTTGGATGGGAGACCCCTCCTCTAGTTTCCTGCATTGAGCAGGGGGTTGGACTCGATAGCCTAGTAGGCCCCTTCCAACTCTATTATGAATCAGTGCTTTGCAATGATAGTATCAGACTGTGCCTGAACAACAAGAACAAACTAAGGCTGCTTTTTAGCAGGGTTGCTGACCTCCCATAAAGGGCCTTGCTAGTGAAATTATTCTGCGTCCTAGATTTATTATTTAAGGTTGGCGGTTTTCTGGTATATTTTGAGCAAGGCACTGATGGACTAGAACTATTCAGGTAGTGCGGCTCATCCTCTCTGGTCCAATGGACATTCCACTAAATCAAAACCTTAAAAAACACTGAGCTCAGCCAAGGAGCCCCTGGATAGCTCTGGGGAAAGCAACCACTGCAGCCACAGCTGCCATTCTAAAGAAAAATATGGGAGCAACAGACGAACTCCGCCCACAGGATGAGCATGCTAAATGTTTAGAGAACTTTTGCATGTTAATACGTAATGTTAGCAACAGTGATTAAATGGCAGCAAGGAAGAGGAAAGCTATCACATCTAGTAAAGCTTGCAATTACAGCACCTGCATATTATGGGTTAGAGATTTTGACTCAAGCCACTGGAATGTTCACCTCCACGATGCCCCACAGAAACAAATGGGAGTCATGCAAAAGTACAGGCCTGTTTGTGTACAAGAGTTACTTATATCACGGTGGCTTCAGACATGGCAATCCTGCACAGTCAAGAGAATATGCAGTTACATTCATGTCTAGCTGGCAGCATAGGATCATGGCTGAGAGGAACTTGTGAAGGAAAGTTGTGTGGGCTCTTTGTTTAGACATGGCTGCCTTGCATCACCTGATAAACCCACACACTGGGCTGGCTGTGCAGGACTGTTACATTTGAAACTGCTCTTGGTGTGGGGCTTACACAATAGAAGTTTCCAGTAGATCATGCCTCTCAGATTTCTCCAAGATGGCAGCTTCCAAAACAGCTGGTTTTGAACTGCAGTGACGAACCAGAACTGGTGTGAAGGAGGCAGCTCCAATTAATGTGGAAAATTTGTTCAACAATTGTTTTTTTTAACTATGCCTTCCATACTGGTTCCATGCTCCTACCAGCCCCTGGTCTGCTGCTTGGACTAGGAAGGATTGATAGAGGCATCATCACCACTGTCCCTGTGTAGTTTCTAGGTGTCTGGCATGCTGGATTAGCATATTTTACGAACTGGAAGCACCCTCAATCTTCTGCAAACTGCAATTAGAAGCCACATAAACACAATGGTCAAGTCTTCCACTATAAAAGCTTACTGTTTGTGGATAAGATAATGGGCGTAGTCTGTCATAGTCCTCTTGTCCAGCTGTATCCCACAAGCCCAGATTGACCGGTTTGCCATCAACCATCACATTGGCAGAATAGTTGTCGAAGCTACAGGGTGTGAAGGAAACATTAGTGTATTCTCCTTAAAGCCTAGCCAGTTTCTGTGCAGTATAATGCTAAAAGTTGGAAGCTAGCGAGATGTCTGACTCTCACTTCAGAGCAATACAGAATAGGATATTTTCGCAGTAGTGTCCCATCTGTGGAAAACCCTCACCAAAGATCTTGTTGGGCACCTTATTTATAGAGACACCTGGTCAAAACTGTTCGTATTTGCCCGAGCTTTTGGTGAACAGTGAGGTAAGTTTTTTATTGCTCCTTTTACAGATAATGTACTTTTGTAATTTGATATTGTGATGTTTCTATTTGTTGCTTAATTTGTAAGCAATGTTGTAAGATGCCTAGTAATATGCTAATTAAAGAGCAATATAGAAATATTTCACACACATAAGAATGGAATACTTGTGTTGTGTCACATGAGGCTTAATCTGCTGGGAATGCCTCCGAAGTGAATCCCACTAAAGCAAATTGGGAGCTACACAACATCATGCCCTTCTACAACTCTCATTTGTATCAGTGATGCTTCTTCATAATCCTGGTGGATTGTGTTTACAACTACATGGTATATAATGTTGCATCCAGAAAACCTTTTGTCCTGACATGCTAGCCTTTCAGGGGCAGGGAGCCAGCTACTCAGAAAAGATGCAAGTTAATCATTCAAGCAAAAATACTGCTCCCTCTAACTATGATAAATTTTAGAGCCACCCACTAAGTCATTTAAAACTACCCCTCTGCTAAAGGCTTAAGAAAGTTGCCTTTGCATTTATGGCTATGAGTCAGTGGTCAGATATCCATTTTCCTGGTCAGCCACCAAACTCCGAGTGGCCTTACATATCACTTTCCCTTAGCTCAACATGCTTCACTTAGCTTTGCAAACAGCTACACAGGCTTTGGACACTGAACAATGCTAGAGAAAGATTAAAAAAATAGAATACTCACACAGTGGGTATATATTCTCCAGGAAATGCATTGGTTGTATAACTGATGAGTAGGCATGTTTTACCTACAGCACTGTTAAGGAGGAAAAAAATACAGTAAGAACACATTCATGTGATGGGTATAAACAGCAAGCCATTCAGCAGAGCACGATTAAGCATCAGTTTTTGATAATACTTGAGGCAATTTGCTTTCAAACAAGATAAATTTAATCCTTTAACTGCAAAACAAAACTTTAGTTGCTCCAAACCTACTACATTTCCCAGTTTGGACATAATGCAAAATAGTTAACTGAAGACTTCGAGGGTTAAATGCAGCACATTGAGAAGTGGGGAGAGAAAGGATAGTTAGTGGACAGAGTGCACGCACGGAAGGCTTGTGTATGTCTTGGCTTATTAAGCCAAGATATGATTGTCCAAACTAGGCCAGTATGTCACTGAATCTCAGTTGCCAGGGGTGGTGGGGAGAGGAGAACTGTGGACCAGTTATTGCCTTCTTTTACTGCTTGTGGGCTTTCTGGAAGCATCGGACTGGCCACTGCAGGAAACAAGGATGCTGGACTTTTGGTCTGATCCAGCAGGAATATTACGTTCACTCTTTTGAGGCGCCTTGGAAATTTTTAGTAGTGCCAGCACAAGTTGGTGGAGGAAGCAGTATACTGTGGACTATTTAGCAATTTAAATGTAAGACTACAAGAACTTCCAATTTTGTAACCCCAGCTCCAGGCCAGAATAGTTTTCCTATTCTGAGCAATGAGGTAATTGTTTTGCAGGAGTGCTGTGATTACTGGTGTTTGCAAAGTGCTTTGAAGATAAAAGCCGCTGTGTAAGCATTAAACATAATGGACTTTTGTAGAGAAATCAGGTATTGTTGAGGTGTGGCTGTGTAACTTAGCATTCCTTGAAAAGCCTGCTATAGCTGCTCCATGCATTCAAAGACTTGGAGCATAACACACCTGCCCAGACAATACTTCATCCCCAGAACTGTACCCAGGAGAGATCCCTCACTACCCGGATAAGGATATAAATGAAACAGGAAGATTCCCCCTTTTATGTGAACACAAATCTCAGGTTTTATCCTCTAGGGTTAGAGAAATGCCACATTCAAGTAGTCACTGCTTCACTTGTTCAGTTCTCTCCACTACAGCAAAGGAAGTCAGAAAGGGGCCCAGGGAAAGACCATGCAAGCATAAGATCTCTCCCTCCCTGTACAACCCTGGGAGCATAGTAGTATCTGAAGAGCAGAGATCCTGGGAACTGCTGCCAGTAAGGTAGCACACAGCCATTCCACAGAGGAGTGCACAAATGTCATTTTAGCTGAGTCCTATACAGTAGAGATCTAATCCAGGGTTGGACCCCAGGGTGTTTTCTTTTTTTTAATCAATATCCTGATTATAAGAAGGTGCTTTCTGGTTAAAATGTACTAAAAAGTAACCAATCAGGATGCAAGCCCTTCTGCCAAGCCCTGCTTTGGGTTCCATCGATATAATTCATGAAATCATGCTGGGCATTCTCTATGGTGGCCCTTGTAATATGGAACGTCCTCCACCACAGGGAACCTCACCAGAATCCAAGATTGTTGGGTAGTATCTCTGTAAAACATCTCATTGAAATTATACTGTTTTAGCAAAAGGTTTTTTGTATTTTTTTACAAATTCCTATTGTACATTTTGTATATTAATTCCCTTGATTTTACAAAGATACAATGCAACATTTTAAAATAAACAGACAGGCCCACCAGTGTTGCGCAGAGAATACTGTTGGATTTGGATTGGATATTGGAGAGGTTCAAATCTTTTGCTATGCTATGAAGTTCAGCAAATGGCCTCAAGCCCTCAAGGCCATAGGCCTCACAGGGTTCTTGTTGAGAGAATAGATAAATGATGCCTGTCTCTGTCCCATTTTAACAGCAAGTTTACTCAAGATCATACACTGCAGGTTTGGGTTTTTCCACCCTATTTGTAATACCTGCCCTTGAGTAACAAGCCCTTCTCCCATTTCCCATATGATAGGAAAAGTCAACCAAAACCACCCTGGAAAGAAGCAGTGAAGATTTTCAAGTCAAGCACAGCAGGATCAAGAGAACTGCCTCAACGGTAGCACACGTCAGACAAGTCCACTAAGACAAGGAAATGCCAACAAGAACAAACAAGTCCCACAGGCCTCCATTGTAGAATGCTCCCATTCTAGGCTTCCTGCCTTCTGTTGTCTGGCTTTCTGCCCTATGAATCAGTTCTCTACAGATACCCAACTCCAAAATGAAGGTTTCATCTTCCCAGACTTTGTAATGATTCACTCAGTTCAAGTATATGAAAAGCTCTGAAGAGTCTTAGTGCAGCCCACTCCTCTCTAGGGAAAAAGTAAGTCTAAGATGCTAGATGTGTAACTATTGAAAGCATAGAATTACCACAAGTCAGAAAATTGTTAAGATAGGTGAACTGCTGCACTAGCTACACTGAGCCTGATCTTTCCTATCTAGCAAAATTGCTGACTTTGAAAGCATGATTGGAAATAGTTTAAGAAAGCATCTCCCTCCTATCTTACATATATTTAGATCTGCCTATATTTAAGAAATCAGTTTCCTAGAGATTTAAAAATGGTTTTACATATACCGGTAGTTCATTTGGGGGGATGATAATTGTATGGCTTATTCAACTTTTCTTAAGCACACTGTAGCCTTATTCAGCCATTCAAAATGTGTGTAGATTAAATGTACGAGGACGGGGAGTGCTCTAGCCCCGCCCACTCTGCACACATATCTGGCATGCTTTATGTGTGAAGGAAGACTTTCAGAAGTGGAGAGTATCCTCTATCTCTGCTTCAGAAAGCCGCCATCCACATGTAGAGAGAGAAGGAAATGCATGAGGGGGTTGGGTTAGAACACTTCCCCTCCTCACATGTTTAATTTACAAGCATTCCAAACAGTTGAACAGGGCTTGTGTTTGGGGTAAAATAATATTAAGTTAGGCCTAAAATAAAATAAAGGAATATTAGCATCTTGAAACTATTGTGACACCAAGATTCTTCATGGATTAAATATAGAGAGAGCAAAGTTCCAAAACAGACTTATCAAGGATGGTTGTGATCATGGCATGGTATGCCAAATCTGCGGAAAAACACAAATTCCTCAAAAATTTCAGGCACCATATTAAATAAATTGTTAGCTCTTATTGTTGGTGATCAGAGGCTAAGAACTGGAAAACTAGAAATGGGACCTCTGATGTCAGCATCCCTTTGACTGCCTGTTCTTATCCAAATCTATCCTTACACACCACCCCAATTCTTGCCAAGAAAATGTATAACATGCCTAGTATTACATATCAGGAAAATTAAGCATCTGGATGCAAACCCCACTAATATATTTTAATGCCACATTTGGGTTTGCAAGACTGAAGGACCTGAAAGAGTGCAATAAATCTCTATTTACCACAGACCCACATACAAAACAGCATACATCAGAAATGTTTAAATTCAGCATTAAATAGGTATTAGTGGCAAAGAATATGCATGCGAGTATTTTTTTAAATATACTAACAATTCAAAGTTATTACTACTACTACCTTTAAAGGATTGTTAGGAAGTGCTGCACTATAAATACAATAAAATTAAACAAACTAATGGGCATTGTTCTTGTGCCCATGTATTAGATTAGGGGTTTTGTCAATCTTCCATGTAGCCATTGTAGCATATTAAGATTGTTCACCAATTGTAACACCAGTGGTATAGTGTACATTATGTGTCTAGTAACTGTTACATGCAGGCAAGACCAGCAGACCTTTGAAAATTACAATTACAGAACATAGCAGTAAAAACAACTAATGAGCTAGGAATTCACCACTGCATGGATCATGAACCACTGCATGGATCATTACATAGTCATAATGTACTGGATTTGAGGTTGGGGGGTTAGCATCAGGCCTCACAGGTGTGCCTGGACCAATACTTAACTTCCATTGTTAGTCAGAGAAGCTTTTTTAGATTTATATCTGTGGTGGAACCTTATTCCGCCCTATTTCGTACATCTTGTTTTTGGTCAGGACTAGAGCCCATCCTCCTGGTCCATTATTTTAGATGTGCTGTCAATCTCATGCAACTTCCACAGTCAGCTGGTTCCCTGAGGAGGCTGAGTACTTCGGCTCCCAAAGCTCTGTAAGACTTTTCAATCACTGGCTATATACACAAATACCGTACATTTTAAAAATATAAATCCCTTTTAAACTTAGGGATAGGGGTGTTTTTATACATTCCTATCATTTGCTTTTTTGGTGTAACAGAAACATACATGTGAATCTGTGACAAGTATCCCTTGAGGAAGCTTTCCTTTATAACTTTCAGGGCTTTAAAGAATATTTCCATCCCCACCCTCCAAGCTTGAAACCTGTTTACAAAATAAAATAATAATAATAATAATAATAATAATAATAATAATAATCAGATACATAAACACAATAATGCATATACTGTACCAAAAACTCTGACTTCAGTAGCTGCGTCTCATTCTTGTCACAGACCCATAATGAAAGCCCAGAACTGATGGAGCTCACTGGGTGACCTTCGAGCCAGGCACTCTCTCAGCCTAGCTTCTCACACAGGGTACTTGTTGAGGACAAAATAGTGGCGGGGGGGGGGGGGGAGAGTATGAATGCCAGCCTTCCCTAATCTGGTGCCCTCTAGATATATTGCACTACAACTCTGATCATTCCTCTCTTTGGAGGAAGGGTGGGATAAAAATGTAAAGAGTGGGTGAATAAATGTATGATCTCACCTGATTTTTAGATGCTGCTCTCATCAAATCAAGTTATTTAATGTTAGACTGTTCTGTCTCCTTTCTCCTCCCCACAGGGCAAGTTATTAAATACCCCAACTACACTAGGGTAAGGGAGAGGCCACTTCAGCTAGGGCAACCAGGTGCTGGATGGAGGCACTTTCTCCTCCCTTCAGGCAAGCTAGTTGCTGCTAAGTAGGATTGTAGTGGTGGTTATTAATCAGATTTATGTTTATTTTCCACAGCATGTTTGCCTTTTCAAGATTTTAAATGGGTTTTACAATATTGTATTCCAGTATTATAGAATGTATTCAAACTTTTGAGACATGATTCTGCTCAGCCGTCACTGGAAAACTGAAGGACTTTTATTGTGCTTGTATGTTATAGAGATTGCAGAAGTTTTAGATATAAATTGGCTTTAGACAATCTCCTGAAATAAGTAACGTTTCCTGGCTTACTATCAAGCTCTTCTAGATCTTGTTTTTCAACAAACTTTAGACTTCTGAGTCCTCATCCATATTTGAATTACCGTATATTTAATCAGTTATTTTGTGGTTCTGAAAGATGCATATTCTTTTGATTGAAATTAGATTTATCTATAGATTTCTCAAACACCTTTCAATTTCTCTGTAATATGAAGGCTAAACCACACACATTTACACAGAGCCTGGGATTTTTAAAGCTGTTATTTGTACTTCTCAGAGAAGCTGTACAAATTTGTTGTGATGCCTGGTTACAGTCAGATAACACAGGATTTTTGTTTCTGTTTTGAAAAAAAATCTAACTGCATAGAACCAGTCTTGTTTTCCAGCTGGCCTCCAATGCTCCTCTGAGCTCTGACGTCCAGAAAGGGGGGGACGGACGGATGGACACTCAGATGCTTGGAATAGCCACTCTTCAAGAATTGAAGAACATCAGAGGGAGCTGAAACACAAACTCACCTCTACCTTTCAGCATATTCTTTGTAACAGAAGCCATGGGTCCTGTCATTCTGGAGGACAAAAAAGTGCATCTGAAAGTGTGTATTTGAGTTAAATCTTTACTGAGCACCATCAATGCACAGACATATTTATAGAATTATTACATTATAAGGAAATGCTACCACTGTACTACTGTATAAGGCAACTGATATTGGTGGTATCATCTTCTAAATATACAAAGTAGTTCCCAGAGTCCTGTTGTATTCCACAGTGGGGCTGTTCACAAGTAATGGTGGCATTTGGCAGTTTAACAAATCATGGGTTAATTAAATAGTTAATTAACCCATGATTTGTGGGACTGCACACCACATGCAAGCTGCTTCCACTTTGCCCCATTCGTAGGTTTTTAGTGTGATGTCCGAACCAAGGCACTTTGGGTTATTTGTGGGTTAAACAACCCAAAGTTAAACCAAGAACAAATCGTAGGTTGGGTTGTTTAACCCATGAACAGGTCGGTGACTAAGGGAAGCCAGGATGATGCTACACATCGATGTTGGACTAGGATCAGGGAGTTCTGAGTTGAAATCCCCACTCAATCATGAAGCTCACTATGAGCCTAACCTACCTCACAGGGTTGTTTCAAGGATAAAATGGGGTGGGATAGAACCATGTACACTGTCTTGAGCTCCATTGATGATGACTAGAATATAAAAATAAATATGCCGAACGGAGTAAGCTTGAATGTCAGTGGCTCAGACCACTAGAACCCAGGGTTATCCAATGAAGCTAAATTGTGGGAGGGTCAGGAGGACAGACAAAAAGAAGTACAGTCATGCCTTGGATTGAGAGCATAATTCGTTCCGGAAACGTGCTTGTAATCCAAAACACTCTTATATCAAAACAAAATCCCCCCAAAAAAATTTGTACAGAGATTTTTAATTTAAGCCGTACTACAGTACTTGTATTGCAAGACATCGCTTGTATATCAAGTAAAAAAAAATTAAATAAATATTTAAAATTTTGCTTGTCTTGCAAAACGCTCTCAAACCAAGTTACTTGCAATCCAAGGTATTACTGTACTTCTTCACACACTGCATAGTTAAACTATGGAATACTACATGATTATTTATTTATTTATTACATTTATATCCCACTTTTCTTCCATCATGGAACTCAAGGTGGTTACATGCAGTTCCCAGGTAAGTCTCTTCTCCAGGCATGACAAGACCTAGACCTGTTTAGCTTCAGCAAGGTGGCTGCCTCATGTGCCTTCAGACTACAATGCTTCCAACTTAGAAAGCTTTAAAGGGGGATTAAACAAATTCATGGAGGATAAGGCATGGCTTCTCATCATGGTGGTTATATGCTACTTCTAGGACCAGAGGTGCCAAGCCCCTGTATACCAGTTGCTGGGGAACGACAACAGGAGAGAGCTATTGCCCTCATGTCTTGCTTGTGGCCTTTCCATAGCCATCTGGTTGGCCGCTGTGGGGAGTAGATAGGCCTTGGTCTCATTCAGTTGGGCTCTTCTTATGTCCTTAAGGGGAGGAGATTTATCCCTCCACTTCAGTGGTGTCTCCAATGGTACACCTTTACTTTCTGCCATCCAACTGAATAGTTGCTATCCTGTGGGGGAAAGTAAGGAGCTCCGCGAGGTAGGAGGGAGGGAGCTGTTGCAATGAGAGCAAAAGCAATCCTGGCACTGGGTGACTTGACTCCTCATTCCCAAGGATTCTATCTACAGTGAGTGCTGTACACTGTACCCATACAGGGTCTTTGCAGTATATAAGCCCTCCCCCACACTCTTCATAATTTTGATAGTCATACTATATAGAGTAATGGACCCCAAACTTTTTTGAAGCTGATCCATTACATTCTTCAGGATCCTTTCCACTGATCAGCGCGCACTCACATGCAGACACAGTGTTTCTTTAGCAGTATGTCCGTCTGAAAGCTTTTCACATGAGAAACCATGGGTGCTGATTAAAAGTAGGATGGGAAAGCCACACAGCACAAGGAGCTAAGTTTTGTAAGGATAATTTTTTTTCTCTCCCATGAGGTAATTGCACCGTTAAACTCAGGGAGAAGTTTCAGTAATCCCTGCTCCACACCAAACCAGATCAAGAATCAATAAAGGCAAGGTTGAAAAAAAGTATTTCTGTGAAGGAAGGAGCCTTTGGGGGTTCCTACATGTACACACACACACACACGCCTCCTCATGTGTAAATCAAGTAAGGCCAGTTGGGGGCTGGGAGGAGGCGAAAGGTACATAAAGCATCGGATGGAATGGATGGCGCCTGGACGCCCGGAGAAGCTGGCCTAGGGCTTTTTATATGCAAATGTAGTTCAGGCCCAGTAAGCCATGAGTCATGACTCATGGGTCTCCCTCCCCCTGCCTGGCCAGGTGAAGTTCATTCTAATTGGCTGGAGGCAGGAAAGCTACAGAAAGGGGGAGGGGGAAGAGCTATTTCCCTGTGTGTCTTTGTCTTGGTTCGTCGCGTGGTTGCTAGCTGTGGAGTAATGGCAGCAAGCCAAGCAGAGGCCCAAGCCCTCGGGGGGGGGGGGGGGCGCTCAGGAACCAACCCCAGGTAGCTCCTGGTGAAATTAGCTGAATGAGGGCTCTGGTGAAGGCAGGCCCTGTGGAGGGCTACCCATCTCGGACCTTCGGGTAGATGGAATAACCCTCCCGGGCGGCAGGGCTATGCTGGATCTAACCCTGGAAGAGGATCGACCCTCAGGTAACAGAGGTGTGTGCCTGAGAGATATTAAGAATCAGGTTTTGTTATTTTGCAGCTTTACTGTGTGCCAAAGTGTGTGTCTCTCTCTCTTGTGTGCTTCCCTCATTTCCCACCTTTTGTTGTGAAATGCTACCAGAATAAACCTTGTCTTGGTTTTACCCCACATGGGTGTTGTAGTTGCTCTGTGGCTTCAGTACCTAAATCCAGGTTACAGAATTAAAGGCGAGTCCCTGAAAAGAGATTCAAGTAGGGTTGCAAGGAGCTGAGGCTTGGCAATCTCGTACCTTGAGATCTCTGGGGGTCTTGGTTCCTTTGGGGTAGGTAAGGGTGGGGTGGTGGCGGGCCAGCCAGCCCCCCCTTCCTCCACAATTTCAAATACTTGGGAACTAGAATCACATTTAAGATGTTATCCAGAGTTAGGAAAAAACACAGACAAATTTCTAGGCACCATCACCACATTTTTAAGTGCCTGGATGACCAGGTGCCTGGGAACTTTCAAGCATTAGATAAATCTGGATCCCCAGTGAGAGGAGAAAGCTGCCATTTCCAAGTATAAAGTTCATGTTAGGGTTTTCAGCCCTTTAAATCAACTATGCTCTAGAAGCCAAAACTGTGTCAGTCACTTACTGCCCAAATGTATACATTTTATGGAAAAGCCTTTAAGGAGACTCCAGAAACAAAGCAAACTACTTGTTTGAGTCATTGCGAAGTAAATGCTTCAGTTGTACGTAACTACCTTTATTGATAAAATAGTGTACCTAACACTCCAAAGAAATAGTGAATAAAAGCTCATCTCACTACAACTCATTTATTCTCATTCCAAAGGCTCCAAGCAGGAAACACAACTTACTTCTGAGTAAACATCTTCAGGATTGAGCTAATGAGTTTAATGGAACTGGCTCCTAATAAATAGGTTAAAGCAACTTCAACATTATTTCAGGAAGTGGATTTCCTTTGTTAACCTCAAAACAGAGCAGAGGTTTTACACCAATACCACAGGAGACCAAAGACCAATAATGCAATCCCCTAACACCAGCTACTGAATTCTGGAAGCATCCTCCCATATAATGATAGCTCTTAGGGACTCTACCAAACTTTATAGGATACCATTATTTCCTCAGTTCAACACTTCAAAAGCCAAATGTTAAAAGTTTCATTGCCCATTGTCTTTTCAGAGATTCCTTCCACAACACAAAAGCAAAGCATGTGAGTGCACTGCTTTTGCAAACACACACACACCAGGCTTGCCTCCCATGGAAGAAAACCCCTCCCTTTGTATCAACACCACCAGGACAACTGCTGAATTTATGCAGTCATTTCCCGTATGCCCAACCCATACCTTAATGCTGTAGTAAGTGAACCAAGAAACAAAGTCCTGTATTGAGGATATGCTCAACAGCAGAGGGCTAGGGCTGCTCTTACACTGTGGTCACCCCAACATCAAGAAGGTTTATCAGCAGAGGTTTTTGAAACTCCGCAGGAACAATCATTTGTTACATATAAAGCAATATTAGGAGCAACTAAGAAAAGGAAGGGGTAATCGGATTTGCCAAATCTTGAAGACACTTCTATGCACACTCAGTTGGGTGGGAGTAAGGATCACTGAGAATGCAGCAAGAGTTCTAGCACCAACCCTATTCTTATTTGGCAGGCAGACCCACCTTCATAGGAATTTACCCACATGGATGGGATAGGCTTGCTACAGTTTTACAAGTTATCCATGTGTTGGTCCCAGCTTGCAAAAACAAATCAGGGACCCCTGGCCTGCAGTCCTAAACACAATTACTAAGAAGCTCCCCTGGACACAGTGGATTACTTCGGAGTAAACCCACAGTGCACTCACAGCTGTTAACATGGTATCGGGGACTGTTAACATGGTATCGGGGAGGGGGCGAGACTAGGGCAGAGTAAGACTTAGCA